>CM034157.1:133989736-135189736 GCA_019776745.2 Taxus chinensis | reverse complement strand
TTGCTTATGGGAGGGATATATTTACAAAAATAAATGAGTTTAAGTATACAGTTTTTATTTTATTAATATTTATACTTTATTAATTTTATTAAATAGTAAATATAAGAAGTTAGGGTCACTCTGCACCTTATGGAACTAGTCTCACAGCTCCATCTGTCACGGTTTAGAAGATAGTTTTTCATATTCTAATCTAGTCAGTACATAGGTATTTTTCAGGATTTTAGCATTCAACCTTCAAGCTTTTAGGGTTTAAATTATACAATCGATATCTATTTTGTGAAAGAATATAGTCATTGTTTAGGTTTTGGGGCCTTTTGGATTGGTTATTGACATTTGTAGGAGTGTTAAATGTGTCAAAATTAGAATTTACAAACCTCACAACTCCCAAAGGTAGGGACAAGTAATGATCGAATATATGGACTCATGAATTTTCCCATGAGCATGGAGTTGAATCCCTAATTTTGTCTTAGAATATGGTAAAATCATACTATGGATGAGTACCTACTTTACAAGCTTAGGGAATGCATATTTCACTTCCTGGTCAATGGTGCGTCCTTCCTTTGGCCATCTTACGTCAGTACCACTCTCAAACTGGATCAAAAGAAATTATTAACAAGGTTTTTTAAAGTTTTTTTCAATGTGGAGGGATGATTGGATACGATGATTGATGAGTTCAGTGTGACTTGATGGAAGATAACTTCCTCTAGAGGCCTAAAAAGGCCATTCTAAGCTAATCAAACACCTTCTGGGAGAGTTCAAGAAATATATTAAGCATCTGGAGGTGATGTCAGATAATCTTGGAAGTGTTGGAGTAATTTAGGAAGATTTAGGAAAGGTTTTCTCATTTAAGGACAATATTCTCAATAACAGGGTTTTCTAGGTGTAGGGAACAAACACTCTAATGGTGAAATTTGACTTCTTCAAATGATTTTGGGAGCTCCATAAGGATTTAGGAGGAAAACAAATAGGCGTTAGAAATATATGTGAATCCTATACATGTTGGTAACATCCATTTTTCTAGGGTAAGACTTTAAGGTTTCATGAATAATTTCAAAATAATGTAGCTAACCCTTTCGGTTCCAGAAAAAAATGGCCCTAAATTTGTAAGCTCTAGAGAGATGATCACCACATGGTGATAGGTGAATATTTGTAAACATTGATAAGTACCTCTAGGAATGGGTACTATCATAAATAGACTATTTTTACCATGGGTAAGGATCTCATGAGGATGGGGCCAAATTTTGTGAGTTGAAAACACCTTCCTAACACCTCGTGTTGTGTTTTTGAGTGAAAAAACTTCTAACATGAAAAAGTGGTAAAACATGAGTTACCATGAGTTGAAAACATGTTTCTAAAACCTCAAGTGATGACTTAAGTGTTTAGAAACACTATTATGAGACCTACATTGTGATGGGAATATGATGTTCTCTTCTATTTACAAGGAAAGAGTGAGGATCACTCTCTTACTTTTCAAGGCCTCCACAATTAACCCTAGTGATCACAAATAACCTCCATGATTCTCAAGCCATTTTCTGATTATCTATCACTTACTGAAATAGGTATTCACCATGTAGTTGGAAGAATTTTTCACCTGAATGAGATTATTTTCATGTGGCCACCTGTTCGACTGAAATGATGTGGTTATAATTTCCTTCCTCCTTTGAAGTGTGATCACACTACAAGGTTCAAATGAGTGTTTAAGAACACTACCAAGTGAGTGACATCAAGTGAAACTCAAACAATTTCTCATTCTTACATACATGGTGCTCTCTATGAAGATCATCCTCTTACCCCTCCTAGCTCCATAATTCTCCTCAGATGGAATCAAATTCAAGATACTCATACACCTCTTTTCTCATATGCCTCTCATGGAGATAGATGATTCCTTGATCCTTCACACATGATGGTCCTAAATGCCTTGGTAGCTTGAATAGCTCATCTTGGCTTGTTCCTTGAAGAGGTTTTAACATGATGGAAGATTCAAGATATGATGATCCTCAACTCACTCTATGAGCTTCCCATTTCACCTTTGAACATGATGACACCCTTTTTAACTTCACAATTCACTTCCCTGACCAAGATGTCACATGAGTGGAAACATGATTATAGTATCTTGACACATCTTCACTCAATTTATCCTCATGGAAATAGGTTTCCTCCTCTATATGGAAGGATTGATCCCTGAATGATACTTGAAGGAATGTTTAAGGGTGAGCTCCATCTTCTTGAACTCCAACTGCATTGAAGCACTAATGAAAGCCACTCCCTGAATTGCAAGATGTGAGCACATTGCCAAGTATTGATTAAGTGTTTAGAAAAATCTAAAGAGATATACACCATTTGTGAGCTCAAGATGACTACCATCACCACTCATGGTGATCCTTTCTCATCATGCTCATGATGATCATTCCCTTAATGACCTTAATTTTAATAAAATTTCTTGATGTTTTAGATCCTTCACAGACCTCATGATTCTCCTAGTTACAAATGTTGTCCAAGTGATTATCTATTACACATCTTGATGCATATTATTTCCCTATAAATTCATTCGGTAACTCTAAGAATCTTCCATATAAGAGAACATTCATCATTGAAACTCTCATTCCCTACACCCTGAATACTAGATGTTGAACAAATGGATCCTGAATCATATTTTCTTTCTTAAATTTTCCTAAATTACTTTGAAACCTTCAATTATCTTCAAAACCACCCTCAAATTCTGTAGATATTCCTTGAACATTCACCAAGTGTGTTTACCAACTACAAAATGGCTAAAATTTCCTTATTATGCATCTAGAGGAAGTTATCTTTCATGAATCTTACTGAATTAATTTATCACATTGGGTAACCATCCTTGCACACTAAAAAAACTTTAAAAACTTGTTAGGAATTTCCTCTAAGCCATGGAAGGTTGAACTGAAGGAAAGCTAGTCAGAGGAAGGACGCAAAGTTACTGGAAGGATGCACATATTGATTTCTATCAAGAGGAAAGGGATTGAATATTGTTATTCCCTTAGTCCTATAACTTATACTTCTATATTGTGATCATTTATCACCTTGGGTATATTCAAATCATCCTTACAAATATACACATGGTAGTTCTAAAATCTAACATTAAAACCTTGTTAGGAATTTCCACTAAATCTTAATGTTTGGATGGGCATCCACATAATGGGTTATAAAATAAGATACTTGAATTTAATCCTCCTAAAGCTTATTCAATGGGTAAATGAGTAAAGAAGTGTGTATGATAAGAAATCTATATTTTCTCCCTATTAGGTTATCTAAAACCCTATTTTGGGGTTTCAACAAGAAAATATTGATATCTCAGCTGATAAGGATTCTTAGAAGATAAATCTACCTAGAATTGGGTTATAAAACTTAGGAGTCTTCTTGAGTCACACCATTGTGGAGAAGACTCTAATACCATTTCAGATAACACCCTTTTGATCAATTTTATCCATGTGGAATTAGAACTTGAAGGTGAATCACATGTTCCTAGCCTCTACAATGTATTGAGCTCATTACCAAGCACTAATTAAGTGTTTAAAAACAATCTTGGGAGGTATGTATTGCTTGAGAGTATGAGATGATTACTAGCATCATCTTTGGTGGCCTTGGATCAAAATGTATGCTCCCAAAATGTAAAGGATTATTCAAGATTTCCAATGCCTACTTGTTTTCCTCCTAACTCCTTACGGAGCTCCCAGAATCAGCTAGAGAAGTCAAGGTTCACAATTTGACTACTCATTCCTTGCACCTGAAAACCCGTTGTTGAACAAACTATCCCTGAATGATAAAAAAATTCCTAAATATTCCTAAAATTATTCCAACACCTTCAAGGATTTCAAATACCACCTTTGGATACTTAATACCTTTTCATAACCCTCCTGGAGGATGCACACAGGCTCCGAAATGGCCAAAATTGGCCTTTCTAGGCTTGATGGAAAATTAGTCTTTTACTGCACTTCAATGAATGGAATAATGGACCTTGTTAAACATTTTTGCAAAATTATACATGTTCACCCAATGCATTAGGAATACCTTCAAGGACAAGGTGATCATGACATAGGAGGCAGGTTATCCCAGAGAGGGATTCAAGAAGATTTGGGAGCAAGATTTCACATTATGGCTTGGTTTTCATGGTTTAATTTTTGTATTTTTGGGTCAGTCAATTCACATGACAACATATCCATATGAAGATCATCCTTTCTAGGATTCAAAATCCTCCTTGAATGGAATCAGATTTAAGATGCTCATACACTTGTTTCTCATATCCCTCTCATGAGAATATGTGACTTCTTGATCCTTCACACATGATGGTCATGGATGCCTCAGTAGCCTGACTAGCTCATTTTTATTTGTTTCTCGAAGAGATTTGGACACAATGGTAGATTCAAGATATGATGATCATCAATTCACTCCTTGAGCCTCACTTTTTATATTTGAACATGATGATCTCTTATTCATCTCATAATTCACCTCCCTGCCCAAGATGTCACCTGAGTGGAAGCATGCTTATGATGTCTAGACGCCCTCTTTCTTAATTTCTCCTCATGGAGATAGGTTTACTCCTCCTGATAGAAGGATTGAACCCTGAATGAAACTTGGAGGAATGTCTGAGAATGAATTCCATGTTCTTGACCTCCACAATGTACTGAAACACTACAAATTCCACCTCCCTGACTTGCAAGATGTGAGTTCATTACCAAGCATTGATTAAGTGTTTAGAAACACTCTCATAAAATATGCATTTTTTGTGAGCCTGAGATGATTTCCACCATCATTGAAGATAGGGTACAACTAGGGCTTAGGTTTTTAAAACCCAAATCAGGGAATTTAGACCCCAAATTTGCAAGAATCAACAAAGACAAGGTCCTTGAAAGGAATATGATGGAATTTTAAGTTTTCTTTGGTCAAAATTAGAGATATCATTGATAGTTAGTATGCACAATTACAGTCACAGTTTGAAGATCTAAAGGGAGACTGAGACAAAGGGTTTTGAGGGATGTTTTGCAAAGAAGACAATATTTAAATATTTCATAGAGGGAGAAGGCATAAATGGGTATCTATTAAACCCATAAGTATGGTCTAAAACCCCATGATTGAAAGGTACACTAGAAAATGCACAAGACCAGGGCTAGAAGAGAGTTAATAGGATAAAAATTAGAAAAGGTGATAACAAGATAAGTTTAAAGAGTTGAAATTTGAAATTTTTCATGTATTACATTGAGCTTGAAGGGTATCTGAGGATGTGTTTATTTATTTTTGGATATGACTAGATGTGCATAATCATGGATCTTGCATGGGAATGGCTCTTGAGAGCTAAAACAGGGCAGGATTGATTAAACTTGAGAGGATTAATGATTTCTTTGATTAATTATCACTTTTTTGAATGGTTTCATGTTAGTTTGAGCATGGTGAAACAATATAAAGAGTTGGAAGGAGAAAATGGAAGCAAAAAATTCCAAATTTGTGCTTGATTTGGAATTAGGACACTTAAAGCTAGTGAGAGGAATAGAGTGGAAGTCTGAGAAAATGAGGTTTTACAAGAAAATGAGTCATTTTAACAGTTGATTGGGCTTGTGTACAAAATGTGAGAGTAGGATATGGGGGTTGGAAGGGTAATTTTTAGGTTGATTGTGCCATTTTTGCATATTTGAGCCTATAGAGCTTGTTGGAAAGACTTCTAAAAACAAGATACTAATGAGAATGATTGAAATTGGTTGTTATGAGTTGATGAATGCATGCAAATGTGTTGGGGCTATGCATCACCTCATGATGTTTTAGATCCTTCACAGACCTCATGATGACCATTCCCTTGATTATTTGAATCGATAAAAAACTTACATATGTGTTTTGATTTATTATGTGTTATAAGGAATTGCATGAGTCCATATATTCAAGCAATTGTTTCTACCTTTGGGAGTTGTGAGGTTTAAAATATATAGTTTTGACACATCTAAAACTCCTACAAATGTCAATAACCAATCAAGAAGACCCCAAAACCTAAACAATGACTATATTCTTTCACAAAATAGATATCAATTGTAGAATTTAAACCCTAAAAGCTTTAGGTTGAATGCTGAAATCCTGAAAAATACCTATGTACTGACCATATTAGAATATGAAAAACTATCTTCTAAACCGTGACAGATGGAGTTGTGAGACTAGTTCCATAAGGTGTAGAGTGACCCTAACTTCTTATATTTACTAAAATAAATTTAAAGTATAAGAAATAATAAAGTATAAATATTAATAAAAGTATAAAAATACTTTTAGTAAATATATCTTATACTTTAACCATACTTAGTAAATATATCCCTCATATAAGCACATAGCAAACAGGAACGCGAGTGTGTTATAAAACACTCACATTTTAGGCTTGGTAATTACCAATCCTAGAAATTCATAACATGCTCGCACTTTCCTAAAATGCGCTCCCACTTTCCTTAAAACGCGCTCGCGTTTCACTTAAAATTTGTGTCCACTTTTTGGCCCCAATTGATTTAAAGACCTTGTTTGAACTATCAGTGAGTGTGGGAGGGAAGGAATTGGACTGGAAAAATGTTTACACAAGTACAATTAGGACAAAATATATCTGTGAAAGAAAACTAAATAAAAATCAAATACAAATAAATAATTATTATTAACCATATAAAAAGTTAACTAAATTATCTAAGGTAATATTAACAACCTAATTACTATGTAAAATTACTATTACCTATAATTTTAGCTAACATATGTTATTTCCTATATATCTCAAAGATTTTATGAATTATTTCTTCTCTTGTATTTGTTATCATATCAAATTCTCTTCACTAAATTTACAAATAAATGTCAATAAAATATCTTTATTTCTAGTAGGTTGATACTAAGCTACAATGGTTAATACTTACACCATTTACCTACATGCAATATAATTCTAAGCCTCTTGTAATGCTTGAATCGCGCAATAGGCCACACATCTACGTTTAATATTAACATATTACTCAACGTAAGTATATCAAAATATTGCTTGCTGCACAATACATAATTATATCGCTTTCCATTTTTCTCTACCTCTGCTATCACACCCTGCCTTTCTCATTATGTTTTGACTTAAAATGAGTTTTGACACGGGGACCGATTACGGTACACTGCCCGTATTTGTAGCGACACTTTCCGTCATACCTGCAAGTTGCCAAATATCACAATTCAATTTACAAACTTTGAATGTTGTGATTATTTCATTCTTGTTGTAGATGATGATTTTGTCCGGTTGTCATACTTTCACAAGTTGCTTAAGGTATAATGTTAGGAAAAATATTATTGTTTCACATTAATAGTTTTATATTTCATAGTTTGTATAGCGGTTGTAACTATTTACGGAGTGAATAGTTGAGAAAACTCTTTGTTTATAGGAGCAACTTTAACTATAAATATGTATCATGTTGTCTATGAATTAAGGAAGAAATTAGTATTGTGTGATTTAATTCTTCTGCAGCTCTGTCATCTGGCATCAGAGCGAGTAATGGAATAACAATTGCGAAGGGGGCAATGGTATTGTGTCTTTTCCTAGTGACTAATAGAAATTCTAGAGAATAATAGTTAACTATAATTGGAGAAATATATTTCTATTTTCAACGCTGCCTGTACACAGTTTCCGCTACAAGATAGTATTAGCTCGTGTTTTGCATCCACATAATAGAATTTGAATTTTCATTGATGATCCATGCTTATTTGATGGATTCTGAATTCGAACATGAATATCATAATAGTTGAGGACCCCGCGCTCATGAGAGGATAACAACATTATTCTTTTATTGCCAAATTATATCAGATTCTGTACTTGTAATTTTGAACCTGTGCATTTGGTATGGATGAGGCAACTTGGAATAGAGATGGATAGTACCTGATACGCAGAATTTTTTCCATTTCTTTTAGATCACATTCACAGTTCTATTCATAAACATCTGCGAGGATCATCTGCTCAAGTATTGTTAGTGAGTCATCCATAAAATGTGTTTTTAGTTATATTGATGTCTCCTCATAAAAGCACATGTATGATCATTGAGAAGCATTCTCAAAAGTCTGAGTTGTGAGAGTCCTAATCGATTTAAATGACTCGAACCATACAAACACATTTATCAGTATTCAAAGTCTCTAAGAAGGGATTTGTTGGTCGTAATAGTTAGATATGCCAGATCTGCCAACAGCTGGAAGAGTTTCTCTTTCACTTGGCCCCTGTCCTCCTGGACAGGGGAGATTAGCCGCAAGGCCTCCTTAAGGCTAGGTGGAAGCACAACGGTGTTCACCAGGAGTATTCCCTGGAGACCCTCACTTGCTTTGGTAGGGTCGGTATCGCTAATTGCATACAACAGATGATGTATGTTACTCGGCAGGGAGGTAACAGAGATCATGTTTCACTGTTGTGTGCAAAATCAGAGTCGTAATCTGAAGTCGAGGGGTGATTCCCGAAGACTGCGCTTGCCCCTGACCGTCCTGACACAGGAGCTCTTCCAGTTCAGGAAAATCAGGAAAATCTGCCAAGCGGTGGTTTATATTTGTGCGTTAATATCTGCATATTGCCAGACTCTAACTTTTTCTTCCACTCATGGATGCACTTGTCCAACGCATGCATCAGTTCTTGATTACATAGCTTGGATTTTTGGAAAATTACAAGTTGTGTTTTAAATATTATTTTATCACCTTCTATTGTAGCATATTAGACTCGTATCTATTCCCGGCGAAGGCACCTGAGAAAACATAAAAAACCAAGTAGAAGTGTGTGAATTCTTGTTTTGATTTGAACCCTTCTACATGCGTGGATACACGTGTTCGATTATCTTTATTCTTTGTGAAGCAACTGCATCCATCCTGGGAGCTATCTGTTAGCCAAGTGATTCAACTATACTTTGCTCTACCATTCTAATGTCTTTGAGAAGTTGGTCAAAATTTAATTTGTTTTAATTAGTCTAGTGTCTTCAATGTGTCAACTAGTTGTTTGTGTTATGTTTAAAATCAAACGTCTAAGTCAAATTCAAGTTTCTTCTTGTCAATTTTGATTCATTCTTATAAGTTTTATTATAAAAAATTATTGAAAAAAAAAATTTAAAAAAAATTTAAGGATGTTTATTTGGTGTTATCTGACATCCAAAAAATAAAATGTTTCACATTGCACAAGAAAAGAAAAGAAATATGTTCAATATGGAAACAAATGTGTTTCATGTTCACATTCAACTAAGTTAGCATTACATAAACTGGAGGACAGAGGCATCAAAGGAAGGAGGTCGATCAAGAACCTCTCTTCAGTCACCAATGACGAGGCCACATAACAGTTGTGGTGGCATTTTTGTCGTGTGAGTTTTTGCTTTAAGTTTTTGTAGTGTGTTTCTTTTCAGAGTTCTTGTTTTGTGTAGTTGTGAATGCTGAGAAAAGAGTTGTGCTGGAGTGCAGATGACTGTCAATGATCCTCTAACTGATGTGATCCTCTAACTATCGCACTTCGTTGGAAGACGATTTGTTTGTGAATATGATCACTTGCAATGGTGCCCATGTGTAGCAAGATTCAATCAGTTGTATTTCTTTGATATAGTTTGTTTCTTAGTGTTCGTATGTGGAAATTTCACACTGTGGGGGGAACATTACACCAATGTTTCATTTCCATCATGAGCCTAAAATGAGTAAAGTCAAAGGAAGCTTCCAGTGGCAGTGTCAGTTTCCTAAGTCGTTCGAGATTGAGTGGCAGAGATCAACAATAGTGGCTACAATCAAGAACATTGCGATTCTTATAGGAAGTAATGTGAAATATCTTTCACAGTGTGGTTTTGTAATAAGCGAGTTGTGATTCCTATATTCTTCCATGATTTACAAGCATAGTGGTGAACAAAAGCACCAGAGTAAGTCATTTCATGGATCTTGCAAGGATTTGTGGGAGGATCCAAAAAACCACACGAGATAGACAGTTGATGGGGCATGTTCACGTCAAAGTTTGTGGTAAGCTTGTTTAAAACCATGGAAGTAGAGAGCATTTATTTTGATCAAGATCATGAGTCACATTGTAGGACATGTTTCACAGGGGTGATCATACTGCAAATGAGTGTGTGGATGTTTTCCCCATGTTCGCACTAAGGAGGGAATGTTAGGAAAAATATTAGTGCTTCACATTAATAGTTTTATGTGAAATATAATAGTTTGTATAGTGGTTGTAACCACTTACATAGATAGGTTGTGGGAAATATTTACGGTGTGAATAGTTGAGAAAACTCCTTGTTTATAGGAGAAACTTTAACTATAAATATGTATCATGTTGTCTATGAATTAATGAAGAAATTAGTATTGTTTGGTTTAATGTACATTTGTCGTTATGAATATACATTACTCTGCTAGATGTTGATAATGATACTGGTAAACTTGTTTATGATTATGACATTGGATTAACACACTTTTCTTCTTTTCACTACTGAGTTGATATTATTCCAATTCATTATGAGATCATATTGATGATTATAGTAAAACAATATGTTGATTATAACTTACCCACTATTCGTTTGGTGGCAGCATAATGGAAGAGGTTGTAGATCTTGTAAGTATCTCAGTCTTAAGTAAAAGTTTAAAAGAACTTATAAATTGGGGTAGGAAAGAATGGTAATTTTATCATGAGAAGGAATAGTATTCATACTCGGAAATTTTATTGCCACTTTCATATTGATTCAAGCTTGATCAGGTGATTAATGAGGAACTACTAGATTAATACTATAAAGGGTTGTGATTATATTAATGGTGCAAATAACCATGGTCTTTAACCATGTACTTAGATTAATACTTTCAAATATTTTTTAAAGATTTGGACTTTGTCAATTATCTGACCTAAGCTTTATATGTTTTTGAAATTCAAATTAATCCTTGATTGGCTTAGGCTAACCATGTCATGTCAAGCCTATGATGGCTTTGACCGACCTGAGCTATAGACTACATGATTTGGTTATGATTTTTAATTGGTCATTGGTTGACCATGAAAATTTATGGTTTTAATTGGAAAATAATCTTTGATCGTTTGAATAGGGAACTCCATGCACGTTTTATTGAGGAGATGGAAGAATTAACTAGAAATATTTAATGAAAATTGCAAGTTTAGTTGGGGGTTGCTAGCCAATGGCTTTGGAGGGGATGGCCGGTGATGGTTACAATCCCCAAAGCCACTACGTGGCATCTCTGACATTATTGAATTAAAGGCTTCTTGGGGAAACCCAAAGCTTCCTCTAGAAGCTACCTTCTTGCATTACATTCTATTCTTTTTTAATTGTTGTAGTTGCAGTTCGAATCCTGTTTCCTCCCTTCAGTGAACTTCAGTTGGAGGACCTGTGCATACAAGTTTTAAGCTATATGTTGAGATTTTTTTGGGCATCTATTAATGGCGATGGGAATAAAAAGAAAGATCTCTACGCCAATGGAGTTGTGGCACAATTATTTCTTGTTTTGGTTACTCGATCAAGACGGTTGGGTTTTTCGTAAGCGTAAAGGAAATAAATTTGAGTTGTCTCAAATCACTGAAGAAATAGTCAAAAAATTCAGGATACTTTATCTTTCACAGGGATGAATCCGTTCCTCACCTTCACTATTTATTGTTTTCATAATGTTTATTTAAAACTATTAATGATTCTGGTTATGGAGAAATGTTTTCTATTTTCGATAGATAACTTTTAACTGTGATAAAATGACAATAACTAGATTTGGGATCTTAGTTAACTATTATTTGGGGGACTATTTGTTTTAGGTTGAATAATAAAAGGAAGCATAACAGATCTTTCTCTTTGGAAACGATCTTTGTTATAGGAAGTATAACAATATTTTTATGGAAAATTAAACTTGTTATAATGTCAACCCATTTATGGGTGTTTCCGTTACCTGGTTAGGCGTGTGAAAACAATCTTATGGTTGCACAACTATATTCTGTTTCATGTGTTTCATTTTGAGGTATTATGGTTGACTAAGATAAGCATGCAAGCTTGTTTTATGTGGAGGAGTAATTATTATTTTCTGGGTAGTCATTTCTTGCTAACTGTATTAAGAATATGAACTCATATTTGTTCAGGTTGCTTGGAAATGTATACAGTATGAGTTGTATGCAAGATTGGTTTCATGTTCTGTTTTACCATTTTATAGCATGTATAAAAAAAAGGATAAATTTTATAGAGGCATGGTAGCTTTCTAGATGTAGTTGGAAATTACTTGACAATTGAATGAATCAAGTTTCAGTTTCTTGATTATGGGTATTATGGTATTTTGGATTTAAGAAATGATTTGGTTACTCGGTTTATGTCTAATGAATATTATTACTACTGTAAATTGATCTTTTTGTTGGAAACCCCAATTAGGAATGAGTATGTTGTAAAGAGTTATAGTGAAATCACATAAGAATCTGATAAAGAGGGATGTTTGGTTAATCATTTGTTATTTTGAAAATACTTAAGGTAACACTGCACCATCTATGAGAGGAACGGTAGTTCCAATCAAATACTTTTTAGAGAAGATAAATTTAAAATCAGTGTTTCTTTGAAATGATTATTCTAAATAATGCTTCTATCATGAGATTGGATAATTGACTAAGTGTTTCCAAGTCATGGTTATAATTATGCATATCTCAGGAAAACGTTATTCAGACAGATATTTACATAAACGGAATGAGAGACTAATATTTATTTTGGTTGTTTGAATGCTAGGAAGAAAGATTTAATGGTTATAAATGATGAATGGTTAGGTGGAAATAATACTGGAATTTCTTAGATATTAAGGATTTGTTTACTTGTGATAAAAAAAAATGAAATTAAAGAAATAAGAATAACTTCATATGATTACATATGATCCATTTCAGTGTAGTTACTTGTCATGTTGATGACATTGATTAGAATTGAATAATGAAATATTTTTTTATAATCATTATATTGAAATAAACTAAACAGTGTGATGGAATGACATCAATTCATACCAGTTTATTTTGAACTGACCACTTTTACCATTTTTCTCTAGATGATGGAGAATTAATCATCCTTTGGTGACGCTAAAGAAGATTACGCCCGTTAACTATGCCGGACTGAGTGGTTTAATATGATTTGATTAGTATTATTTTCTTGAGAGTTTTTAAAGTGATAGATATACATCGTTGTTGTAGTAAAGATAAATAAGGTAGAATTATAGCTTGAATAAATCAGAAGATTATCCTTGATAATATTTCTCTTGTACTTGTAATCATCATCAAATTATTCATAAGGATGATTGTTGTTTACTTGTGTAATAAATTATGTTGTTGGTTAACTACACACTGTTGTTATTTTACAGAAATGGTAACCTTATTAATACTCAATATTGAGCATGTCGAAGCTAAAAAGGAAAAATACTAAGTAGTTTATGTAAGTTGTTATACAACAATATAGTATGGGATTAAAAAGTGTTTTGTAAATGTTATTGATGATTGGGGAAAGTATCATTAAGTAGATTATTGTTTGATTCAAGATTGAAATAATATGGAACAAAGGTATCTAAGTTTAATTTATAAAGTATACATTAGTAAAGTGTGATAAAATGTATCATACATATGAAAAATGTTTACATTAAGAATATTGCGACGATGTCGTAAATTATAATGAAAAGAATTTTTGTGATAATGTAGTAAGTCTATCTTAATATATAATTAAGATATCAAAGAGATTTTAATTAACTTATTTGTTAATGTAAACATAACTTGTTACAATATTAAGCTTATGAACTTATAGAGACGTAAGAAGATGCGATAAATTTATTGCTGCAACAAAGAGGAAACCTGTCGTAAACTAATTAAATTTGTACATAAACAAACCTACGAATACAATGTTTCTAATGAATGAAGCTTGATAGGTCAACTTAATATGGTTGTTATAAGTCTAGTTTTCATTTAATGATGCAAGTCATTAAGTGAATACTACCTTTTAACAGGTATCTTAAGATGCCCTTTCTAGGACTAATCATTATGAGTATCGTAACTTAAGCTAAATCGAGTGTCACACTAAGATACATGAGTTGATCAACTTGTATGATTGAATCAATTCAATACCAAATTAAGTTGGATATGGGGAAGGAAGTGGTTGCATAATGACATAAGCATTAGGTAAACATTTCCTATCCCATAGGCAAACTAAGTTGGAGCAGATGTGATCCTTCGCACATGTTGGACAGGTCTGTGTGCCTTGTACGTAACATTTTAAATATAAATGACTTAAATAACTGATTCAATTTTGATAAAATGAATAAGTGATATGGTGAGAGGGATGAGTTTCTGATGATGATTGTGCAGTAACGAAACTCAGCATGGAAAACATGTCTCTAAAACTTTGTCTTAAGTAGTGTAAGTTGCTACTTACACTGTCAAGTTCACCAAGTTTCTAATTAAAGGTGTGAGGATGTCGGATGGAATTTGATTGACTGAGTTCCAGGTAGATACTTAGAAAACATTACTTGAATATCAATGCCTGAGGGAAGGTAACCAAATTGTATACTAACCATATATAAACACTCGTAAAAGAGTAAATTATGGGGGATCGGGTAGATTTAATTGACCCATACAACTGCACATGGTTTCTTGATTTTTATTAGATGGATTAATTTATATTGCTGCTGGATTTAAATGATGTGTATTTAAATCATTGAAGGCATAAATTTAGTTTAGGAAATATATAAATAAACCCCTTAATTTGAAGCATTGAATAAGTAGGTGTTACATTTACAACCCTATTCTACACACACACACATTAAAGAATCATTATCCACCTCATTTTTTATTATCCATGTTTTTTTTCTATCCACCTCATCTTTGATTTTTGCATATTTTCTTAAAATACATCTTCTCTAGAAATTTCCACATCATAATCTTTTTTAAATAAGAAACGTTCTTTTACTTTATATGCAGCAACTATAAGACCAAACTCAAGTGTTAGCTTCCCTCCTTTAGAGTAAGCTAATCAACTGTTTTTCAATGTGGTCAATTTAAATAATTAAAAACCTCCATGAAATTATAATATGTGTATCATTGCTTTTGTTTTATTTTATTAGTCCCTACCGAAGGCAAAGTAACTATAGTATTCACTTTCCTACTACTAAGTCTTTTTTTCAACCAATCACATTTAAGTATTTTTGTTTCATATGGTCCAAGAAATAGTTTTAAATAATCTGTATTTTTTAATCCATTTACAAATACCAATTTTCATGTATGTGATTGGTTGATAGACTTTTCTCCTTATTATGATACAACAAAATGATGTCATAGTTCATTAATGCTCATTAAATGGAATGTCATGTCAACTCCAAGCTCTCTCTAAAGCATGCCATTTAATATAAAGGTCACATCAAAATTCTCTAAGATAGATCTATTTTCATGGAACATTTCCCAAGCATTTTTTTTAATTGGAGAGCGATATAATTTTTTTGTGAATTTAAATTAACAACTCAAAATGCAAAATAGCCCCAAATATTAACCCATTTATGGTCTCATGTCTCACTTTTAAAGTTATTTGATGCTAATTATTTTTAAAAAACCAATACTAATACCTTTAAAACAATTAAAAATGTTAATCCATTTTCTATGGTGTCATGTCTCACTTTTGAAGCTATTTGATGCTAATTTAAAAAAAAAAACACTACTAATACCCTTAAAACAATTCACCAATTTTTACATGAGGCAAGGACTAGTCACATTGCGACACTTGTATTGTTTTAGAGTCGAAACAATTAATAAACACTAGTTCAAAAAAACAATATGACTTACATATTTTAAATTTCCAAAAATTCTAACAAACCATATTATAAAACTAAATATTTGAAAATCAAGAAAACAAATATAGGTATTCACGTTGGACCATGAGGCTTCTTCATTTCTTGTTTATACCAAAGAGGATATAACTAGTGTATTTAAGAAAGGGATCTAGCTTTTCCGTAAATTGGGATTATTCATAAAGTGGTCGTGTTTTTCCTTAAATCAAAAAATAATAACTGTAACAAGTAATTTGACAAGTTTATGCTCAAATTTTGACAATTTGATAAGAACAAGAACCATAGTGTTCATAATCCAGTTTCTAAACTACTATTTTTTAACGGTGGACATTAAAAGCGTCAAATGTGGATTGCATAAAAAGTGGTCCTATTTTGGTCTCAAAAATATTACAGTGTTGTGTCCACCCCTCATTTTTTGAGTTTTACTAATTATTTTGTAAAACTTTTCAGGATAAAGTTAGACAAGATCATGTTTTGGTTCCCGTTATTTTTTTTATTTTTTAATGAAAATTTATCTTTTACTAATTTCCAAAGAAGACACGTCCAACAAATGAAAAAAATTGTGTGTTTGCCTTAGTTTTAAGAAAAATAATTGAAAATCATTTTTGTGAATGTGTGTAGAATGAAATTTTGACAATGTAATTTTTTGAAATTCAAATGAGCATATCAAAAATTACATAGAATAAAAAAAGACATGTTTTTAGAAAAAAAAATGAAGACACTAATAAAGTAATTAAGGATCAAAACCTTAAAATTTTCAGCTTTCAGAAATACATAGATGGTCACAACTCTAAGATGAAACGTTATTTTGTTGTTGTTTTTATTTTGGAATACTATCTTAAAACACGTGAGCCAATGGTGGGAACACTTGATATTCGTATTTTGTTAAAAAGAATTACAAAACACATATTTAAGCATGGAAACACACACACACACACACACACACACACACACACACACACACACACACACACACACACACACACACACACACACACACACACATAAGATAAAGAGTGGGTGTTTTCCAAGCCAAAGAAAATTAACAAAATCGTGTTATAACACGAGCACATTATATTCTCTAAAAAAATATTTCAACATAGTAAAAACTTGTTCGTGTTATAATACAAGCAAGTTATGGCTTGGAATTACTAAGACGTAATGTGAGAGCACATTATAACATTACCAAGTTATAACATATGTTATAATGAAATTGAGCCATAACATGAGTGTGTTATATACAAAATGCCTCTCAAACACATTTTTAGCCACTTTTTGGTTCCCCATTTCCATGCACATACCATTTAATGAAACCCCTCGCATTTGGTTCCTCAGATGGAGGATCAATTGCCCAACCATCTTGATCTTGCATTTGTATACTTAGAGGCATCATGATTCCCCAGCTAGGTGGTGGAAAGCCTCCAAAATTGGTTCCTTGAGGAGGAGAGTTTCAGTTAGAGGAGCGGGCCATAGCCTTTCCTCGAGGTGGCAGACTCTAGCCCAATCCAAAATAGGACGGAGCATGACGCTCCTGAAGAGGATAAGGGTGTCAGTTGTGAGAGTGGCTTCTGCAATGCGGCATAGGGGCAAGTGGTAGGAAATTAGAATCTTCTAGAGGAACCCAACTCATAGTGCAAGGAATGGTTCCCCGGTGATCCAGAAGTTGTTGTAAGTGTGTGAAGTACAGTACCACTTTCTATGCTTGGGCCTGGATCTACATAGTCACATAAGAGATAATAGCCACTTCGTTAGTAACAAATAGCTCCAAGGTAAGCTCATAATTTCAAAACATAGCATTATTCCTATCTTTCCACAATTGAAAGAGAATAGTAGCCTGAAATTTTCCATATGTAGACAAGATGAGCATGATGATTAATAAATTTTCCAATGAAGGGCATATTTCCAATCAAACTGTTAGGGATGAAAGTGTAGGAAGAGACAATGTATCTAATTCCCAGCAGGTTAGGTTGGTGGACGATTCTAGAAAACATTTTTGAAAGACTCGTGTCAACCACAATAAGGGCATTTAGGATTAGGAAGTCTAATGTGACTTAACTTCTCTCCCAATAGAATACCCTGAAAAATAAGACACCAAAGAAGAAATTGAGATTGGGTTCGAAATTGGGGTTCCAGAATTTGTTAAGCCTTCAAAGCCAAGTGGAAATTGAGGAGTTCAGGGCCCAATGGTAATTGAGCTTGTTGATAGTGTAACACCCGCTAAAAACACCTGCACAAGACCCAAGAACAACCTAGGGTTAACTAGAAAAATTATGGAATATTTTTTTTGAAAAGCGTGCCCACAAAAAGTTTTCAAAAACGACAGTTGCCACATTAATGTCTCTAAGGTGATGATTTTAATAAATAATTTTCCATGATAACACAATATTTAAAATCTACATTATACTTTAATACATTGATTTGACTAAGCATGTTTAATCTCCCTAAGTGTTATTTAAATAACAAATTAATTCCTACTAAAGTTGAATATTCCCCCATGGGATGTCAAGGGTAAAAGTGGCCAATGTAATTAAATACCAAGGTTATTTAATTTCTACAATGTTGAAACAACTAGCAAGGTCCCTTATTAAATATTGGGTTAGGATAATGAACACTTCCCTACCCCATAAAGTAACCCCTTAAAAAGTCAACCCATATTTTGAAATTAAAACATTTAAATTAAAAAGGTAATTTCCACTCACCCACTCTCCACCTACTTTTTGTAGGGATGAATCTCATCCCTTGGATGGATTCAATTAGGGCCCTTGATGAGGAAAAAGGCAATCTAACCCTAAAGCATGCTTATGAAGGCTTCTTTCTCTTTTCATTTGGCTCATTGTTTCTCTTTTGTTTTGCAGGTTGTTGGAGGAGGAAGGGAAGCCATTGAAGGCCATTCCAAGCTTTTGGAGAGGCTTACATATTTCATTAATTTCTTATTTTGTTTATACCCTCTCCTAGGGTTTCAAAAGTATTTATATTTTTTATTTAGCTCAGTTTTCCTTGATTTTCCCAAATGGGCTTGTGGGTTTTTCCCCATTTTATTTGATAATAGCTATATTTGATTTATTTTCATTTAGGTATGTGGATATGTATATGTATATATGTGTGGTGTGTGTGTGTGTGTATACATTGTATGTATTTATGTATGTACTTATTGTTTAAAACATTTGAATTTGGTTATACCCGAAATTACAATATAAACTATATATATATATATATATATTTATATGTGCATATAACATATAAACATACAAATATATATATTGAGAGATAAATATGTTATTATAGCATATATTTTACATATGTATAAAAAGTAAATGTATACAGATATGTATGTGTAGATGTAGTAAATATGTATGTGCATGTATGGATATATACTGTTTAATATTATACATAGTATGTATTAATTGTAAATGTACATAGTCCTCTAATTACAAAACAAATTATCCCCCTATAACCTGATATATAAAGTAAATAATACACAACAAGGACTAAACAACAATGTAACGGTACCGACCCCCAATATGTAACTATTCATACTATCTATGGGCATGGTAGGGACCCAATTACTATATTAAGTGGATTTTTAATGACAGATAAGTAACTTTATACAAATGTGTAAGGAATTCAAACATTGTAAAGTATGTACATATACAATACATGTATACATAATATATAGATATACGTACATATCTTTGCATAAACAGCCTTATACATTATATGGCTAGTATACATATATATGTATATTGTATATATGTGTGTATATGCACATATATTATATATGACAACACTACACATACATATGATAGAATATATATATAATACACACACTTATATATATATATATATATATATATATATATATACCTATATATAGCTATATATACTATATTGATATATATGTATATATACATATTGCTATACATTGATACATGTATTGTGTGTGTGTGTTGTGTGTTTTGTGTGTGTGTGTGTGTGTGTGTACACATCACGGCACAAAGTATGTAAAAACAATCTTTATATAAGATGTAATACTTGATGGTTAAAAAGTATATGGAATGTTAAGATTAAAGCAAAACATGCATCAGACAATATATTACCACTTGGGTCGCATTAAGGCATTTAAATGTTTAGTAAATGTGTGTGTGTGTGTGGGGAGGGGTCACATACCCCAACCAGTTTATTAATGGGGTGGGGGTTAGGAGCTCGGTCGACATTTGCTCTACACAATGTCATTGCGACCACAAAGTATACATAAGCTTTCAAACTTAAATAAATTTGTTTTATTTAATATGTGTTACACAATGTGCCGCTGTAAGGCATAATATGTTGTATAGATATATATATTGGTGGGTGGGGAGGGGACGGATATACATATAACATATATGTATATGTACTATATATGTAGGTGTGGGGGTAGGGTACATGTGTATCCCTTATGTAAACTTATATACATATATATACTATATATGTATGTATATATATGTATTATCATTAATTTATAAAATACATAATTTTTAATATAATAATAGTAATAGTATTAATATTTATATATTACATATTATAAGGTTAAAATGTATCATCACAAGACAATATAAAATATTATATAATTGTTAAATTAATAACTATAGTAATAATATTAATAAATACATGTTAATAAAAACAAGTATATCAATTTTCTTTCACTTAATTAGTAAATATTTCATACAATAATGTTGAGATTACAATAATTTTAAGAAATTACATTATCACAAGATTTCCACAAATGGCTTGTATAGGGTACAGAAAAGAAGAACACAATATTTCATTAATAATAAAAATATACAACTATATTAGATAATTTACACAATTTGATGAAAAGACAATTTTTTTATTGATAATTTTTGAATAACATATGAAAAGATAACAAACTTCAACAATTCCAAGATAATTGAAAACTTAAGAAATTTCAATCTTTGGGAATACTCGTGATTAAAAATTCATATTTCATCCACATGTTGAAGTAATTCAACCAATTTGTTAGTTCAAGCTACATGCCTTCCTGAGTAAGGAATAACTTGGTATCTTTTCATTCTCACAAGCATCAATTTAGATCAATAAAATGAAATAACTTTCATTTTATATAAGTACAACTTTCCATAATTTAATAGATTAAAATTTTTTAGGTCTATTTCACAAGAGGAGCTTACAACATAGATCTTTCTTTTCTTCGATTTCAATATTGCAATATGAACTTTCATATCCAAAAATCAAATGAAACTTTTCCAATCACAAGATACTAATACAATGTCCTCCACTTAAAGTGGGAAAATAATACAAGAATGTAAGCTAAAATGAAATACAAGGTTACAAGTTCCTCAAAGTGTGGACAACAATAAGGCTTCTATAGTTTCTCAAGGATTCCAACAAAAATTCCAAGCTTCACACACAAACAAGAGAGATCCACCATGGTTCATCCTTATCACAACAAAAAAATGGGGGAGAGAAACACTCTCCACCCAACCAAGAATTCAAATGAGGAGGAGAAGCCATCCTCCTCATTGGCCCTCGAGCCCCAACCACATTTGCAATAAGAATGGATTCAACTCATGAAACAAAACAAGCTTCCACATCACAATGTAAGTTTTCACAACCATTCCAAATGCACATTCAACTCAAACTACAAACACAATTAGGAAATTCAACAAAATAAACAAGGCTTAAAAGATGAAAAGCCAAAGGAGTCAAGAACCTATGGGGAGGCCACTTATGCCTCCCAATGGGAAATGGGTGCCCACCTTAAAAACCTCCAATACAAATCTCAAAACCCCTACATACTCTTATGCCTCCCTCAAGTACCTCTTATGCCTCCCACATAATCTTATGCCTCCCTCATTCTCTTATGCCTCCCTCATACAAGAACAAGTAAGAAATTCAAGCATTCCTTGTCCAAGGTGGGGCACCCAATCCCAAGATGTATCCCTCCAAAACATGAAATAAAGTCTTATGCCTCCCTACATGAATTCTCCCCATAGTCCCCTCCTACACCACACTTAGAAATCTACCCAAGCACCCAACAAGCATTCCAAACACTCAAAAACAAGCACACAAACACAAAATAAAGGAAATAACATAAGCAAGAGTAAAGCTCCTACCTTTCCATAGTAGAGCTTGTTCCAAGAGTCAATCTCCAAGCTCCTTCAAACCCAAGGAAATCACCAATTTAAGCTCCCAAAAACCACAAGCTCTCCAAAATCCTCTAACTCCAAGAAATGCAAGAGCACAAAAGAATGAAGTAACCCCCAAACAAGAAAAAGAACTTGAATAAATAGAAAAGGGAGAGAGGAGGATGATGTGGCTCCAAGTAGGATGCCACCTCATTTCCTCTCCACTCCACATCACCCTAGTCAACCCCATACTCCAAAGCACAATTAATAAGTGGTTGAAGAAATGACATTTTACTTACACACACAATCTAAGCCCACACCCCTTAAGGACATAAAATAAATACATGTAAGAAAGTGCAATAAAAACTTACAATTTGTCTTCCCAAAACACATAATGGGGTCTAATTTTGACCCCCCAACCCATAGGTAGGGTTGGTATAGTAATTTAAGAGGTGTGGGACAAGTTTAACTTGTCCCACAAGCCTCCAAAATTTTCCCTTAAGGACAAATCCGAATTTCATGAGGGGAGGTGGAGTGTACAACACTCAAGGTCATCTTAAGCACTCAACTTACAACACATAAACCAAAGAGCTATCAAATCCAATAAATGAATTCTTTTGACCCATTCTTAATTAATTTAGTAAACTAATTAATTTAGTGTTAATCTAGACATAAATCAAGTGATTAACAAAAGGGGAATACCACTATAATATCACATACTAAAAATTAAATAAAGGAAACTAAATGAAAGAAAACACATAACCCCTTGGTCACAATTGGAGGTTTCCCCCCCATGGGAACAACAATTCAAACATAACAACCTCTTCCGCCAATTTCAAATTGACCCCATGGATAAGGGGCAAGGAATGTGTTGTTGGTCACTAAAATTTACATTTGTTGTGACATATTATTGTCATAATTATGGAGCACAATTGAGGGACTTTAGTTCCTATAAAATTTCATCTATTTGTGTGGATAGGCTGGAATATTTTAGGGAAATGTAAGTATAGATTTCAACAAAAAGAATGTGGCGCCATTAATAAGAAAATCCCTTTTCCAGATTAAGTTCATTTGGGTATATAAAATCTCAATCCCCCCATTTGGCGTAGGAAATAATTGAGGTCTTAATTTAAATGTTTTTATCCCCCCAATATAAGGAGTTAACCTACAATTAGTTTGATAACAACTTATCATAGAGGCGATTACAACTAGCCACATTTGGCTAAAGCCAAATTTTAAAATTAAGTTTCAAACACACAATCATTTGATTCAAATTTATCTAGAATTCCAAAATTCATGTTTGTTGGGATGTTTTAAAACCACATATCACTTTATATATGAGAGAAAATGCATAACACATATTAGGAAAGTAACGATATCATATTATAATCAAACTCTCTAACAACATCTATTTTACAAGGGTTTCTAACATCTATTTTATTCTAATTTCATCCATGTCATGATCATAAGATTAGTTCAATTATAAAGTCTACTCAATGTGTGACAAAATATCACATGTCTTGTAAATATATATATGTATAACCATGTCAACAACATCAACATCAATATAAAATGTCTCTAATAATCATTACACGCATCATCTATGAATCAAATGATCAACAACAGTCCAGTATCTCTAACATCTAACATCATTAAATCAAAAGCTACAATAATATCCATATATAGTCACAGTATCGAAATCAATAACAAAAAGGTGTCGAAGGGAAGTGGGCATCTTCATTAGCAAGTTTTGATCATGGACTTTTTTCATCAAGGCTTTTCACTCCTGACTAGGTTAAAGAGAAGCAGAATAAAACTCCTACAATGGAAGATTTTGATTGGAGCTTGATGAATTTACATTGATAATCTTATGAAATACTCGTGATGGTATAGATTCTTCTTTTTGGACATTACTACTTGAAGAATATTGATCTCACATTAACATTATTATGTGTGTTAATCCTTAGTCCTGACACGGGAGTGATTGGGATGGATATCAAGATTCTGTACGTACCCAAAATTGTGGGGTACTGCACCACCGGAACAACGTAACACGTGCCCCAATGATGATACAGGTCTCCTCGCAAGGTGTTCGGGATCCGGAAAAGCTCTCTAAACATGCGTTAACATCCCGCATGCCCCGCTTAGCCCCTGCGTCCTTTGTTTTTCTCTTTTTTCCTCTTTTCTTGACCTTTTGCTCTTCAGTTACGAAACCGCCGCCCTGCCTGGGCGGCGGTCTCGTGACCGCCGCCCTGATCAGGGCGGCGGTCCTGTAACCACCGCCCTGCTCAGAGCGGCGGTCCTGCACGCATTTTCCAGAAAGCTCTTTTAACACGACTCACGTAATTTCAACGTTTCACCAGCTTTTTTTCACCACCATAAGCTTGCATTTATGATTCTGGTTCCCTGGAATAGTGTTTTGCCATTGTTTATAGTTTAAGAGTTCAAATTGGTTTTTACCTTGGGTAAATCCAAATGCTATAAATAGATGGCTTGTGCTCAAGCAAATGGCCCCTCAAATTTGCCTCTGAATTTCTCTTTGCAATAGATTTAGTTTTCATTTTGCTTAGAATTCGTAGTTTCATTCATTGCATGCTTAGTTAGTATTATTTTGCTGTTAAGAAGCCACATATCCATCTTGTGCAAGTGCTGCTGTTATTTCATCCAATCCATTGGAATAGGATAGTCTGTTTATCAATAGCAAGCCATTAAAAGTTGTAGGTTTTGCTCCTCAAACAGGATAGTTTCAGGTTCTGGACGTTTTATGTTGCATGACTCGCAATAGATCCCGCTAGGAATTGCATAAGCCAAGCTCTGTACTCTTGCGCTATCCCTCTCCTACTCGCATTGTATTCAGTCTGTATTCTAAAGTTGTCCCTTGTTCCAACATCTACTTCTGTTGATGCAAGCATTACACGCTTTTCTGGATCCACGTGAGCACGAAAGAACGAGGAGATCACACTGAGGGGACAAAATCACACACACCATCGGATTCGCCACTGTTCTGCAGAATCCAGGTTCTAGCTTTCAAAGTTCTAAATTAGAAGCATATCAAATAGAGTAGCTAATCATTTCATTTCAGTCAATTTTACTTTCGATATTGCCAGGGAAGCTGTGGGGATTGATAGTTTCTGAGAGACTATGATTCATTCCTCACTTCTGAGGTAGGATCGAGAGTCTTGCAAATAGATTAGATCAATCATTTCGTTATTTAGAATAGATTTACAACTGCACAGACAAATAGCTATACTCGGTTATCTTGTTTGTTTTAAATTGTTATCTTAGCTGTCAATTTCTAGATGTATTAAATTAGTTGCTCTTCTAAATCCATTCCAATAGTTCATCAGAAAATACAAAAATAGAGAAATCATATATACTATAGATATATTTCACGTAGTTAAAATTCACTTTGTTGCAGTTAGATTTACATTATTGCTTTTGTATGACAATCACGGGACCTAGGGAGCCCAGAGAATACGTATTTGAGCCAATCGTGCCTCAACCCAATCTCGTCACAGCAATAGTTGACATAGACCAGAATCTTGGAATCCAAGTCTTCCAAACAACAACAGACTTACAACAGATCAGCTCTCAGTTGAGGGGATTAAACATAGAAGACAATCAAGCACACACGTTTTGGTCAAATCAGCCAAATTACAGATTACCCTAGAAAAATATCCACATGACTGTAGAAGGGCTTGAAAGAGAGAAAACGTTCGGTTGTGATCCTTTGGTCCCACAGCCAGACGCAGGAGACATTCTCACAGACATAGATACTAGCCTAAGAATTCAGGTTGCAAGAACGCCTGTGAGGTACTCTGAGAAGATCGCACAGCTATTAATTTTGAATATAGAGGCTGAGAAAGCATATGATTATTGGATACTAGGGATCAGGGACTGAATTCGTACATGACCATAGCAGGACCGCAACAACCAAGAGTCTACGGTTGCGATCCACAAATCCCGCAACCCAACGAATCCGTAAGTGAATCAGACATAGACACTGGCCTACGCACACTAGTATTCAGATCTACTCCACTTCCACCTATCATCATCACACAATTATCCTTATTAGATATAGCAGCTAACAAAGCTAAAGAATTCTGGACTAGGCCAGAGAACCGCCCATAAAAACAACTATATCCATCATCCACTCTATGACCCTATCTGGAGACATACACGAAACTATCCCAGGCCATTTTCCACGTATACCACAACCTATAGACCGAATCACGCCAGAGCTCGATATTGATTGGAGCCTTCGAGCAGTCATCCTTGCTGATCGATCTATCACACCAGTTCAGGTTAGGAGGGCCTTCTTTGCCTTAGATTCACAATTTCCACTAGTGCGCGTCGAAGACATCAGATTGCCTAACTAGTTTGTCTGCATCCCACGCATATTCCATCCCCACCGGCTGTCTCGGCACGACCTCGGGAGGTCGGGTGCGAGGAAGAGTTACTTGTAGATTCCCAAGCTCGCTTGTCACTTTTCCATCGTACAAAATTGGTGAACCCGACGTGAACTTTCTACCTTCTGATTTGGAGTCAGATTTGTACTACCTCATCAGTTTTCACCATCACCTTCGCTCCTTCCCATTATTTCTGCGGGTATTCATATACCCCCCGAATATGTCGGGATTCGATGCGTATGGCAGACCCCTCTTGGGTCTTGAGGCATACTACGCCCAACAGAATAGGCAATCATCACCCTCACTCTCAGTATGGGGTGACAACTACTCAACTAACCAGTTGTCAACACAAACTCCAAGGATCAGATATAACTCATCTTTTCAAACTGAGGAGTTAGATCAGCTCGCTCAAACACAACAAACAGAGCCTTCAGGCTCGAATAATATGACGTTCACCGGAGAATCTGGTTCATCTCCTCAGGTGCTGCTTAGACCACAAATTAGTAGACAATCAGACCCATACCTGGTTTTAGATGATGAACAGTCAATACGTTATCCCAGGAATGAACAACGCTCTCGGAGTATGTACCCACCTATAGGGAGTTTACAAACACAACCCGAGGCCTCTTTTCAAGAAAATACCTCTATACCACTGCATATAGGAAATACCCTCGAAGAAACTTGGCAAGACAATGGTCAGTTCATAGCAGGGTATCATAGACCTATACAACATCAGAATATACAACAAACGCCACCAAGGCAAAATATCGTGACTTCACCATATGAAGTCATTTCGACTTTAGTAGAAAAAGTTAGGGGATTAGAACTTGCCCAAGCAAGTCAAAATTCTCAATTCATGCAAGCAGGAAGTTCCAATCCCCCACACCATCCTAGCCAAGTAGACCTCCTCACAGGAATAGGCACGTTAGGCATGCCTCCTCAGTATTCACAACAAACGCCAACTAGACCCACCATCTCTAACACCGTTCCTCCCGGTCTAGTACAAAACAATCCATTCCTGGACAATACCCCGTCATACTTAAACATGTACTCCAAATCACCACAAGGGGATATGTTCTCCTCTCCCGGCATGTTTTCTCAAACACAGGTGTTTCCTTATGCCCCTACCAACGCATACGCTACGCCATATCAACAACCCATTCCACCACCACTCCCTCAGCAAGCACCATCAATGGTCGAAACCTATGCGATAGGGACTTATTCAGAATATTTGAAAGAGCCCTTAGACTTCACCATACGAAGCGTCATGCTTCCAAGACCCCTTCCTGATTTACCCAAGTACAAAGGTGAGGGAGATCCGAATGCACATATCAAGGCTTACGCTACAGCCATACGAGAACTACTCCCTTGGGATGGGGTTGTTGCTAAAATATTCCCCAAAACTTTGGAAGGCATCGCTCTCGATTGGTATTATAGAATACCTGAGGCTTCCATCCATTCATTTAAACAACTCGTTTCAGAGTTCATTAAGGCATTTGACATGAACAAACTGTTAAGAACAGGAATCAGGGAGTTCTTGCACATTAAGCAGGAACATAATGAATCTGTCACTCATTTCATCCAGAGATGGCGTACAGTTCTTTATTCTTCAGCCAGTGCTCCAAATATGGACCAAATGGAACTATGTGATTTATTCCTTCATTCTCTCAGCAGAGAAGTGAAGGAAGAAGTCCAGAAGTTCCCACTAAGGACTTACGATGAAGTACTTGAGAGCGCTCTCCGAATAGATCAAGCGGCAATAGATAGTGGTCGTAAGACATATGGAACAAACGGGAGGTTAATCACCTCCAGCCAGAACACTACAACTTATCCTACTACCACGAATGTCAATCAAGGACCTAAAATCCTTAACAAAAATCGCGGGGTGACAACAGATGGAGTAACCGATCAGCCTAAAAAGGTAAATACTGTGAATACTTCACCACCAATGAACAATCAACGAAACAACAACTTTACCCCAACAATCAATACAGTGGATTTTAATCATCCTCAACAACAACAACAACAACGGTGAAATCCCGCACAGGGTCTAAGCCAAAACTCAATTGGTTATCAAAACCAGAATCAAAACCAGAAACAACAAATGCAAAACTTTAATCCTAATAGGCAACGGTTTGATCAGAGTTTTAGGCCACAATATACACCAAACCAACAAACCAGGAATTACAATCCCAATTCATATTGTGGTTTCCACAAAATTCGAGGTCATGACACTAGAACGTGCCGTGACTACAATAAATTCATGCAACGTTTGCCAGAGGAACAAAGACAATTCTTCACAGATATGTTCTTGGCAGATCCTGTGTCACCACCACCAAACACGCTCGCAGGGGCAGTTTCCCCTCAGAATGCTCCCCTCAAGATCTTTAATGATCCACTCCCAAATCACGATAACAATAGGCTAAGTCTAAATGGGACAAACAAAAGCATAATGACGGGAAACAATGATCATGAAGCCTCGACTTCACTAAATCCATCAGTTGCGCCACAATTAGGAAGTCAGCCGAGACCCAAGATAGTCGGTTTAGTAGAATTAGACGCCGAACTACCCATCGAAGCTATAACAAGAACACGAGAGTATTTCTCTCAGCCAAGCCCAAGTCACCTGCCAGGAACAGATAAGATCCAACAAATAGTAGAAAAACCCGTAGGTGCCTATGATTTAATTAGCGACCTAACAAAAACCTTCTCGCACATTTCATTTTTGGACTTACTGAAGAATTCTCCTGCCCACAGGGCTGCTCTTCTAGAGGCATTAGGTTTAGGTCATCTAATTAACATCACTCCACCTCCCGAAACACAAGTGAACCATGTAGACTTTGATATCCACCCTCCGGGGCAGCCGGATAAGGATGTCGAATTCATATTCGAAATAAATAAAATGCCTACAGATGCTGAGATTGCACGCCGAGGTGATCCAGCCTTACACTTACAAGTATGGGTTTATAATAACTACGTGAAACGAGCAATGGTTGACGATGGGGCAGCAGTTAACATAGTCCCCTTCTCTTTCCTTCAAAAACTAGGATATGGGGAAACAAATTGTTCCACGACTCGAAATACATTGAGAGGCTATGATAGCCTTAAGGCCACTTCGATTGGGACTATAATACTACCAGTCACCTTAGGACCCAAAACAATCCTGACTGAGTTTTATATTATAGATCGGGAAACTAACTATAATATGATCCTCGGCCGACCATGGATACACCGTATGAAGGCAATCCCTTCTACGTTATTCCAAGAAGTAAGATTCTTGCATCTAGGAAAGGTGTTTGTAGCCAAAGGTGATCCAAAGCCATTCGATATACACCTAGCTGACTTAAAGAAAAGACCAGGCGTGCACTCGGAATTTGAACTTCCAACAAACCAACTTAATAAACCCACTGACGCAAAACCAGAGGAAAAGTTGGTACCTACAACGGATCTTGAGACTATGAGTCTAGTCAAGACAATCCCAGCCTCAAAAGATGAGGCTAACATTGTAGAAACGGTATCATTAGGAACTACTGCAAAAATCATTGAATTGCTAGAACAGGATCTACCAATGTTCTTACCATTTGATTCTGTAGGCATGGGATATTCCCTAGGTGTTGGTTCTCTTCCAGCAGAGGATCTCTGTATGGTGGAAGTAGAATGCGCAAACACAACAAATATCCCAGCGTCCATATTCCCAGCTAAATATTGGACACTCCATTTTGATGGAGCTAGATGCCGTTACGGAGTGGGGGCAGGTGTAATCTTTACTTCCCCTGAAGGAAAAGTCCTACCATTCGCCTTCAAACTAAATTTTGAATGTACAAACAACGGCGCTGAGTACGAAGCCCTCCTCCTTGGCCTCATTTTAGCCAAGAGGATCGGTGTTAATAACATCAGGGTGTTAGGAGACTCACAATTGGTAGCAAACCAAGTCTCTGAGATATATGAAACCAAAGCCGAGCACTTACAGCTTTACAAAACAGCTGTATTAGATTTAAGCAAGGAGTTTGACTTCATATCAATTGAAGCAATCCCGCGAGAACACAATCTTCTCGCCGATTCTATAGCAACCTCGGCATCACGCTTTACTCCAAACAGTAAGTTAGAGGATACCCGTTTCATGGTATCCCTTCGTGATGAACCATTGATAAAAACAATGACAAATTCTCTTTTAAACGGAAATGAAAACAAATCTACTATCCTAGACCACATTGATAGTGATATGGCCACTCTGAATTACTTAAACACCTATGCAGCATTACATCTCTCCTATCATATGATAGATTTGTCCTTAATCCCACATTCGTCTTCCTACTTCGGAAATCCCATGATGGAGCTTCCCTCGCAAATGGAACCTAGCGTATACACAGTAGAAAATGGGGACGATTTGGATTTACCTCCAGCCCCACCTGAGTTTGAAGAAGGTAATGCCTCTTTAATCGAAGAAACAATTGATGTTAACATCGGAACGGAGGATGAACCAAAGATCTTGAAACTAGGATCCTCGTTAACCCCGGAAGAAGTAGAAATACACACTCAGATCCTCAAGGAACATCAGAAGGCTTTTGCATTTAATTATAAAGAAATGACAGGCATTGCACCACACATTGCGGTACACAACCTCGTCACTAAATCAGATGCAAAACCGATTAAACAAAAATCAAGACCCATGAAACCTAAGGTAGCTCTCATGGTGAAAGAGGAAGTAATAAAACTCCTCCAAGTAGGATTCATCAAACCAGTCGATTACTCTCAATGGGTATCTAATATCGTTCCCGTTCTCAAAAAGAATGGGAAGATACGCATCTGCATAGATTTCTGAGACATTAACAAAGCGTGTCCTAAGGACGACTTCCCATTACCATCCATAGATGTCATTGTTGATGCAACAGCTGGATTTGAACTCTTGTCTCTCATGGATGGATTCTCGGGATACAATCAAATCAGAATATCTGAACAAGACCAAGATAAAACCACGTTTATAACTCCTTGGGGAACCTATTGCTACGTTGTTATGCCATTCGGTCTCAAGAACGCTGGCGCCACATACCAGCGAGCTATGACATATATATTTCATGATCTAATTCATAAAATTGTGGAATCCTACGTAGATGACTTGTTGGCTAAGGCCAAGAAGCGTTGTGACCACCCGGAGGTGCTCCGCGTCATTCTTTCACGTCTAATAGAATACGGAGTCACGCTAAATCCAGAGAAATGCATCTTTGGTGTAACAGGAGGAAAGCTCCTAGGTTACATCATATCGTCACGAGGGATAGATGTTGATCCAACCAAAATTCGGGGCTGTCCTCGAAATGGTCCCACCTTCGAATGAATCTGGAATTAGGTCATTTCTCAGAAAACTTGGTGCAATCCGGAGATTCATCCCAGACTTAAGCTTCGCCATCCATCCAATCAACAATCTGCTCAAGAAAGATTATAGTATTGATTGGACCGAAGACTGCAATGAAGCTTTTGATGCAGTTAAGTGTTTCCTGTTATCACCACCTACGCTAATGCCACCTAAGCTAGACCGCCCGTTAATTTTATATTCACGAGCTACCGATGTCTCGCTGGCCTGTATGTTGGCCCAAGAGGACGATGACAAGAGAGAGCGCGTGATTTATTTCATTAGTCGAACATTACTTGACTACGAAACACGTTATACACAGGCAGAACGAGAATGCCTTGCCATAGTCTTTGCTACTAAACGCTTAAGACACTATATGCTGAATCAAGAAACAAGGGTCATGGTAAAAACGGACCATTTACGAACTTTCCTCACACAAGGGTCCTTGTCTAAGAAGGCTGGACGTTTTATAACCTTAATGGGGGAATTCGAATTAACATTTGTAAATCAGAAATCCGTTAAGGGACAAATCATCGCGGATTGGTTAGCTGATAACCCATTAGACGGAGGCGATCTAGTAAATCTAGACTTTCCCGATGAGTGCGTATACTACATTGAAACCAGACCTCCTATCTCTGAGTGTCCCTGGTATACCGACATTATTAATTATATCATGGACCATACGTATCCAGAAGGGGCTACACCGCAACAAAGAAGGCGGTTACGCATTATTGCAGCCAAATACGTCATTATAGAGCAAGTGCTCTATCGAAAAGCATTCGATGGAATGCTCCTAAGATGTGTCAACACAGAAGAATCCAAGAAGATTCTCCACGAATCTCACAGTGGAATGTGTGGAGGCCACTTCGGTGGCCATGCCACCGCTCGCAAAATACATCGAATGGGCTATTTCTGGCCCACTCTAGAACACGACGCAGTAGAGTTTGTACGCAGGTGTCATAAGTGTCAAGAATTCTCCCACGAGATTCACATGCCAGCACAAGCTCTACAACCAATTGCTACTCCATGGCCCTTTTCTACGTGGGGTCTTGATTTGATAGGGAAATTCTCTCCCTCGTCTACAGATGGCCATAATTTTATAATCACGGCCACCGAATATTTCACCAAGTGGGTAGAGGCTATGCCTCTTACTACTGTACCGGGTTCTGTAATCGCCAAGTTCATTTTGAACCAAATCATTTGCAGATACGGTATCCCGCAAGTCATTATCTCAGATAATGGAACTTCTTTTAAGAATGACGAAGTTCGCGAACTATGTAATAAATTTAAAATAAGCCATCATACGGCTTCCTTGTATTATCCTCAAGCCAACGGACAGGCTGAAGCGACAAACAAAACACTGAAAGCCATTCTCCTTAAAACTGTGAAAGAAAACAAACGAGATTGGCATTTGAAGTTATATCCGGCCTTATGGGCCCACCGAACCTCAATAAGAACACCAACGGGAGCGACTCCTTTCTCACTAGTATTCGGGGCAGAGGCAGTTCTCCCACTTGAGGTTGAAATACCCAGTCTCCGTATTTCATTACAAGGGATTCTGGATGAAGACGCTTACAGAGAAGCACGTCTCTCCCAACTAGAAAGCCTAGATGAAGCTAGGTTAGATGCTGAACAGCGGCACAGAGCCTATGCTGACCGGATGTGCCGACAGTATAATAAGAAGGTCTATGAACGCGACATATATGAAGGTGATCTAGTTCTAAGGCTAGACAGTCGGATCGACAAAAAGACCGGCGAGGGAAGAAAGTTCCGGCCCAAATGGTTGGGCCCATACCAAGTCATGAAGGACTACGGAAATGGTGCATATCTCTTATGTACGCTAGAAGGTGAGGAATTTGGTGAAACAGTCAATTCCCTACACCTTAAACGATTCTACGCGTAAGCAACCGGCATAATATATAGCTACATTTACATTGCATCTTCATATAGTTAGGTTCATTTTGTCCGCATGTTTCGTACGAATCTTGTGATCAAGGAATTTATTCTTAAAGCAATTCATTACAAACTTCTGATGGTATTGGCATAAACACTCTAATCATACTTCTCCATCTCCATGATATCGTCAAGTTATTTTGGAATCATGTCATCAAATAAAACTAGATATGACAAAGTCTTAAACGGTAACCATACCAAGATCTGCGGGTTTATTCTCACTTTTGGTTTCTTCTTAGGATGGGCGTCTTGTCTATGGTCTGTTCTAGAAGCTTCATCGTGTCACATCTATCCCATATGTATATCTCTTTGGAAATAAGAGCATGCTGACATTTTTCTCAGATAAACAAGTCAAACATGTAAATCAAACAGAAAATTTTAAATTTACACATTTTCTTGCCTCACCAACCTTCGGTGATGAGCTTGCGTCTCTTACTAGTGACGTAGGGTTGGGAAAGGATGGAAATGCCCTTACTCGCCTATACCTTGCCCATGGTGATAAACCCACGCTTCTTACTAGTAGCATGGGGCAAAGTGTAGGGGGTCCTCTTGACAAACAAACGTTAAAGGTCATAAGCAAACAATTCAAATCTTGAAGCCTTGAGTCAAAAACAAATGAATCAGATGTTCAAAATTCCAAGAGAGTTAAAATCCTAAAAACCCAGATTTTGTCTACTATGTGGCCATCTACGGATCTAAGTCTAGATAAACCGCAAGGCAAGTTGCATCCTAAACTATGAAAGTCACTCGGGTAGAGTAAGCTTGTAGCTTCCCAATTTGGTTCCACCAAAGCTTTGTCTATCTTTCATCACTATCATTTCAGCATATTTCACAACTTGTGCCCTTTCTAGCTCTCGGTGACGAGCCCTCGCATCTTACTAGTTGCGTGGAGTTGGGAGTAGGGGCAGGTTTATCTGCTCATCATACCGGTTTACCTTCACCACTCTGCCAAAACAAATATGAAGTATCAAAAATTGCTTAAAGAAACTAAGATTCAAAATCACATTGTATCTACATTATCATGTATCAGCATCATGAAATACAAAAAGGAAGTAAACACTTGCATCATTTGTTCTCCATTGCATCCATTCTAAAATCATATAAACATACATCATAATCTACATGAGGAAACTAGAAAAGGAAACAAAGCCATAAATGCCAAAAGTCTGATCCAAAAAGAATATATATATATATATGAATGGTCATAGTTTCTGTACAATGCCATCATGCACTAAGCATGGTCAAAACGCTCAAAGAGCCCGGGATATACAAAAGAATATATCATACAAAATCTACGAGAGCCAAGTGGCTTCTCAATCCCTACGAGACCCCTCTGAAGGCGCACGCCCACGCCTAGGACTCCGGCTACGCCGGCGCTCTGAGTGCACGGAGGGCTCAGGATCCCGAGGGGCAGCCGCAGTCTCGCCACGAGAATGACTCCTCATCAGGCGCTCGGCTGTCCTATACCCCGCTAGCTCCGTGCGGAGAGTCGATACCATCCTGGCCACATGCCAGACTGGGGCAAAGACGTCAGTGTGTCTACCAGCTGCTGAGGGCTCCCCAGCATCTACAGACAGCTCTGCACGGGTCCTCTCCATGGGGATCATCAGGGTATCGGTGCATACCCTGCGAATCAAGTCTCGCCACTCATCGGCGGTCTCTGCAAAACAAAGGAAACAAAGACAAATTAGAAATAAACAAGAGATAAAACACAAAGAGTAAACAAGAGGAGAAATAGTAACTATAGCAATCCTAATTAAAAACGAACATTAAAAGGAAGGATGGTAACTTACTCGGATCACCAGGCCTCCAGGATGGATCTCTAGGGTCGGCGCCTGCCACAGATGCCGCCGCTGACTGAGGTGCTCCCCCCGTGGCTGGAGCAACGTAGCATCCTGCAACGGACTCATCCTCCCCACCATGACCCTGGGAGAGTGGCTCCTCTGAAACCAGAGTCACCCTCTCTGCACTCTGCTCGGCCCTCTCTGCCTGCATGATATCCTGAGTATCATGCCACTCAGGATCACTGTCCTCCTCAGTCTCCTCCTCTGTCTCTCCCCCTGTGAACTCCTCAGACTCAGAGTCTATGTCAATGGGGTCATCGCTGCTATGGGCAGGACCTGCAGCAATCTGAAGTAAGGGTGCCCGATGAGCACCGGCTCTCCCTCGGGCACGTACTACCTCCTGGCCGCAATAGGAACGCCAGGTGTCACAACTGTCCAACCCCGGCCTCTAGGGCCTCCCCTGGCTTCTCGGACTGATCTATAAACTAACACTACTGGGGGAAGCATACCAATGTAGGGTAGCCAAACTGCTGAGGAACTCGGCCAAAGGGGTGTACCTCCACTCGCCCCACTCTATCAATAAGCTGCCCTGTGGTGGAGCAGGAGATCAAAGTAAGAGTCTCCTCGCCCCATATACCTGCCATAGTCTGATACGGTGTGGCCTCCATGTCAGCAGTGGTCAAAAAAGCAACTGGCTGATGAGGTGCTCTGAGCACCGACATATCTGTCCATCTAGCTGCCCTCACAGCTCCGGGATCTGTCACCTCTACACCTCTGCCATAGGGGATGAAGTGCTCATAGACCCAACTCATGACCAGGGTCGGGTGGCTCAAGGACTGCCCCTGTAAACGGACTACCCTGTATAAATCATGGTAGGTGGTCCCAAGTATGTCTGCTCCCCAGGCATATATCCGGCCATGTCCCTCTATCTGTGCAATAATGGGGGACCAGCAATATAACAATGTGTCTCCTCCCTTGTCCCCGATCAGTCTCGAGGCAAGGATCCCCATAATAGCCTGGCGAAGTAGGGGGATGGGAAAACTGGGAATAGATCGAACTCTGACCCCCTTCTTCGAACCCGTGGAGATGACTGCATCTCCCATATAAGTGGCCCACTGTGCTATCTGGGCCCGTGAACCTGCTGTCTCTAGGGTGAGTCGTCTCCCGATGATCGGGACCCCCAGGATACGGTAAACATCCTCTAAAGTGATGGTCCACTCACCGCGGACCCCTGGTAATCGGAAGGTGTTCCGATCAGCATCCCAATAGGAAAACAAGTCACAGAGTATGTGACTGGATGGTGCAACATGAGGCACGCGCGATATGCGCAGTATACCAGCCCGCTGAAGAGTATCCTCCTCATCCTGTGAGAGGGCATCTAACACTGCTGGGAGCCAGTCGCACTCTCTCTCTCGGCTCCACCGAATGTACTCCTCTCTCGCCTGCATACACCCAAAAACACACAAAATAGAGCAAGTTAGCATCCAAGTGATACTAGAAAAATCATGAAAACACGTAGAAATGCTAAAAATGCAAAAACAACTTCAAACAAGTACTCTTTTAACATTCTGTGAAGAACCACCACCCTGAGCAGGGCGGCGGTTTTGTAACCGCCGCCTTAAGGGTGGCGGTCTTGTAACCGCCGCCCTGAACAGGGCGGCGGTCATGTAACCGCCACCCTGCCCAGGGCGGCGGTCGTGGCCCGAAAACCCACGCGGGTTTTGTAGCTTAAAAAGCCTAAAAACACTAAAAAACAACCATTTTAGCTAAAAACAAAGCCTACCCAGTAGGCGCCCCCCCTAGATAGACCTTTTGAACCTAACATTTTCAAAAACTACCCCCCCACGACAAAGATTTTAGCATTTTAAAATTGAGGGGGGAAAAGCGGTAAATTGAAGAAAACCAACCTGTGATCTCGCGGGTCGATGTTCTGCTCGCGGAGGCATGATCACTATCTCGTCACAGACGTTTTGACTCTACTCACGCAAGAAACCGTCACCGTGGGTCCCAGAGCTCAGAATCAATCAAATCAACGCGCGCAAATGAATAGGAAAATGGGCCCACTTTCATATATATAGCAACCTGACTGGTTTAAATGCCTTTTTCACAGGTTTGGAGCGCCGACGGAGGTAAGTTTTTTATCCTCGCACAAATGGTACGTCCTCATTTCCTATTATTTTAGCGTTTATTTTCCAAATTATTGTGTCTATCTGCACTTGAGTTCTCTTTTCGTTTTGCAGGTAACGGGAAATTTGGATGGCGTCATTTCAACACACGGACGTATCAGGTATAACTTCTAACTTCCCATTTCGGGACCGCCATACTCGGACCCACCGTTTTACGCCTCTTCATGGCTAAAACGCTTCTCCGAGGGGGCAATATGTACGTACCCAAAATTGTGGGGTACTGCACTGCCGGAACAACGTAACACGTGCCCCAATGATGATACAGGTCTCCTCGCAAGGTGTTCGGGATCCAGAAAAAGCTCTCTAAACATGCGTTAACATCCCGCATGCCCCGCTTAGCCCCTGCGTCCTTTGTTTTTCTCTTTTTTCCTCTTTTCTTGACCTTTTTCTCTTCAGTTACGAAACCGCCGCCCTGACTGCCAGGGCGCCCTGATCAGGGCGGCGGTCCTGTAACCGCCGCCCTGCTCAGAGCGGCGGTCCTACACGCATTTTCCAGAAAGCTCTTTTAACACGACTCACGTAAATTCAACGTTTCACCAGCTTTTTTTTACCGCCATAAGCTTGCATTTATGATTCTGGTTCCCTAGAATAGTGTTTTGCCATTGTTTATAGTTTAAGAGTTCAAATTGGTTTTTACCTTGGGTAAATCCAAATGCTATAAATAGATGGCTTGTGCTCAAGCAAATGGCCCCTCAAATTTGCCTCTGAATTTCTCTTTGCAATAGATTTAGTTTTCATTTTGCTTAGAATTCGTAGTTTCATTCATTGCATGCCTTGTTAGTATTGTTTTGCTGTTAAGAAGCCACATATCCATCTTGTGCAAGTGCTGTTGTTATTTCATCCAATCCATTGGAATAGGATAGTCTGTTTATCAATAGGAAGCCATTAAAGTTGCAGGTTTTGCTCCTCAAACAGGATAGTTTCAGGTTCTGGACGTTTTATGTTGCATGACTCGCAATAGATCCCGCTAGGAATTGCATAAGCCAAGCTCTGTACTCTTGCGCTATCCCTCTCCTACTCGCATTGTATTCAGTCTGTATTCTAAAGTTGTCCCTTGTTCCAACATCTACTTCTGTTGATGCAAGCATTACACGCTTTTCTGGATCCACGTGAGCACGAAAGAACGAGGAGATCACACTGAGGGGACAAAATCACACACACCATCGGATTCGCCACTGTTCTGCAGAATCCAGGTTCTAGCTTTCAAAGTTCTAAATTAGAAGCATATCAAATAGAGTAGCTAATCATTTCATTTCAGTCAATTTTACTTTCGATATTGCCAGGGAAGCTGTGGGGATTGATAGTTTCTGAGAGACTATGATTCATTCCTCACTTCTGAGGTAGGATCGAGAGTCTTGCAAATAGATTAGATCAATCATTTCGTTATTTAGAATAGATTTACAACTGCACAGACAAATAGCTATACTCGGTTATCTTGTTTGTTTTAAATTGTTATCTTAGCTGTCAATTTCTAGATGTATTAAATTAGTTGCTCTTCTAAATCCATTCCAATAGTTCATCAGAAAATACAAAAATAGAGAAATCATATATACTATAGATATATTTCACGTAGTTAAAATTCACTTTGTTGCAGTTAGATTTACATTATTGCTTTTGTATGACAATCACGGGACCTAGGGAGCCCAGAGAATACGTATTTGAGCCAATCGTGCCTCAACCCAATCTCGTCACAGCAATAGTTGACATAGACCAGAATCTTAGAATCCAAGTCTTCCAAACAACAACAGACTTACAACAGATCAGCTCTCAGTTGAGGGGATTAAACATAGAAGACAATCAAGCACACACATTTTGGTCAAATCAGCCAAATTACAGATTACCCTAGAAAAATATCCACATGACTGTAGAAGGGCTTGAAAGAGAGAAAACGTTCGGTTGTGATCCTTTGGTCCCACAGCCAGACGCAGGAGACATTCTCACAGACATAGATACTAGCCTAAGAATTCAAGTTGCAAGAACGCATGTGAGGTACTCTGAGAAAATCGCACAGCTATTAATTTTGAATATAGAGGCTGAGAAAGGCATATGATTATTGGATACTCAGAATCAGGGGTTGCCCACTTCCCTTCGACACCATTTTGTTTTGTTGTTTTCGAGACTGATTACTTCACTTATGGATTATTATGGCTTCTTGATTTAGCATGCTAATAGATATCATAGACATTGGACTGTTATTGATTTGATCTTTATATGATGCATATGGGTTACTGGTGGACATTAGATGGTGATATTTGTATACTTTTGACATGGTTAATTATCTTTAATTATGACATGTGATATGTTTAATCATATTGAGTAGAACTTGATAATTGGACTAATGTGATGATCGTTTTGACATAAATGAAATGTGGAATAGAAATGTGCTAGAAAGTGTAAGTGATATCGTACTTGCATAGATGATAGTAAATCATGTGTCGTTTATTTTAGATTATATTGTATATTTGGCATGAATGTTTTAATGCGGCCAACAGGCCGAAGGAGGTATTCTCTGTTCTGCAGGTATATTATATTCACAACAATATTGGGGAGTGGAGACCAACCACATCGGATTTCGAGAAGAATCCAACTAAGGTCACCATGGCAACAAGTAATTGTGTGTGTGTTAGAATTATTTGGTTAGGGAAAAATTGTGACCTAGGGGTCATGTGTTGTTTTGTTTTATTTTTTTCCCTTTTTATTATGTTAGTATGTGTTGCTCTTAGTAAGTGAAATTTTACTTGTGTTATTATTCATATTCTTTGGATTGGAGTTTACCCCTTTGTTAGCCATGGGTTGTAGTGTCTTATTTAAGCTAATTTGAATTTGTCCTAAACTAATTAAGGGATATGACCAAAAGAGAGTTCATTTATTAGGCTTGATTTACTTGGGATTTTGTGTGGATTGATGTGTGTTTGAGTTTTGAGTGTAGCACACTCTACCCCACATGGGAAACTCGAATTTGGCCTTAGAGGCCAAATTCCAAAGCTTGTAGGACAAGTCAAACTTGTCCCACTCCTCTTAAAACCCCATGCCAACCCTACCTATGGGTTGGAAGGCCAAATTTAGGGTCTTTTAGGTGTTTTGGGGGGATAAAAGGGTAAAAATATTAATTGCACTTTCTTTCAAAACTTAATTTTGTCCTTTGGGGGAGTGGGCTTAGATGGAGTGTGTAAGGTGCTTGCCTTTCTTTCAACCACTTATTAATGGTGCATTGGAATATGAGGTTGACCAAGTGATGTGGAGTGGAGGGAAAAGGAGGTGGCATCCTACTTGGAGCCACATCATCCCTCCCTCTCTTTTCTCTATTTATTTGATCCTCTTGTTTGTTTTGGGGGTTGGAAGTTTCATTTTTAGTCTTTGGTATTTTGGAGAGGAGAGGATTTTGAAGGAGTTTGTGGATTTTTGGAGCTTGTTGATACTTGTGGGAATTTTGTTGGAGCTTGTGGATGCTTGCTTGATCTTTGGAGGGATTTGAGACTTCATACTTGGAACAAGCTCTACCATGGAAAGGTAGGAGCTTCACCTTTGTTTGTATTATGTTTTCTTATTTTTGTTATATGAATGAGTATATATATGTTGTGTTTAATATTTTTGTTTGAGATGCTTGTTGGGAATGGGTAGAATGCCTAATTTGGGAGTGGGAGGAGACTATGGGGAGTTTAATTGAGGGAGGCATAAGAGATCATTTTCTTGAGGAGGGAGTTTGGGTTGGGTGCCCACCTAGTAAGAGAAATGCTTGCATTTTCTTATTGTTTTTACTTTGAGGGAGCCATAAATAGTTGAGGGAGGCATAAGAGTGGATGGAGGGATAAGGGGTACTTGAGGGAGGCATAAGAGTTGTTAGGGGTATTGTGTTTTGCATTGGAGGCTTTTAGGTGGCACCCATTCCCATTGGGAGGCATAAGTGGCCTCCCCATAGGTCTTACTCTTATGGCTTTCTTGATAAGCCTTGTGACTTGTTGTTGTGATTGTCTTCCCTCTTGTTGAGTTGTTGATTTTTGTTTTGAAAGGATTATGGAATGAATGTGAAATGTCGTATGTTAAGTTATGTGGAAGCTAGTAGTTGCCATGAGTTGGATTTTCTCCCATTGTTCATGTGGTTGGGGCTCGGGGGCCAATGGAGAGGATGGCTTCTCTTCTCCATTGGGTATCTTGGTTGGGAGGAGAGTAGTTGCCTCTCCCCTTATTTTGTTGTGAATCAAAATTTAAAAAGTGTCTATTGGAGGAGCCACCTTGTTGATGTTTGTATCATTGGAGCCTTGTTGATGACAATGTGAAACCACCTTGTATTTTCTACCCACCTTGAGTGGACATAAAGTGTAATATTGCTTTGTATTTTAGCTTCCATTATTGTAAATTTGTTCCCACATTAAGTAGAAAATGTTGTAACAAGATATTGAAGGAAAGTTGTTTTGAACTTCATTGGTAAGGTTGTAATAGTGGATGGAATTGGAAGTTGAAAGAAAGACAATTCTTTATTCTCCTTTAACTTGGCTTGGAACCTCATTATGAGTTCTATAATTGATCTTGTTGAAATGTTAGTAGTTCTTGCTTTAAAACTTAATGGAAATATTGTTGAACCCTCCTCTTGGAATGTTGGGAAATTTACAAAAAGATATATATATTAGATTTCATTTTGTTACTTAAAAGAGATGTATTGAAAAGTTGGAATATTAGTGCATTTTCTCTTCTTGTATTGTTGATGGAAAGACTTAAGTTTTTAAATAGTTTTCAATATGCCAATAAAGTAATTTATGTCCTAGCTCTATTATGTGTTTCCTCATTTAAGAATTTATTGTAAATCCATTTGCAAATTGTAAAGGGGAAATGAAATCGAATCTTCTTGAAATCCCATACAATGCCCCTATTAAATTGTGTAGAAAGAGATTTTAATGCTAAAGCTCTAAACTTATTAAGTTTATTATCCACATGTCCTTAATGCATAATAAGGAAAAATAATATTTTAAATATTATTCATATTAAAGTAATACTAAAACTAATGAATTTATTATTATCAAGTTATATTAATATCAATATACTATCAATATTTCTTTTATATTAACAAAAGTAGGCTAGTATATATTGTATAGTAGATATATTAATATTATATATGCAAGCAAAACCTAGGGCATGGACTGTAACAGGTCTGCAATCAAACCTACGCATGAGATTGTTCATAAATGCAAAGCGAACTGATGCTAAAATATCCTAAAAATCATACATTCATATAACATAGAACAATTAGGATGATGTTATATATGTGTAAAATCATCTTAGCGAGTAATGCAGACTGTACTACCCACGTAGGCTTTGCACTGAGATGTCTCATTTAATTGCAAAGCAGACTGTGCTTCATGAACATTCCTGATATGAAACAGATCCACCTCTATGAGATTCTCTTCCACGGATGTATACCGTAATTTCAGGTAAGATCTCAATAGAGGATCCTGTGTAATAAATTTCATCTGGTCTCCGGGTAACACTCTCACTGTCCCTCAATCGATTTGATAAAAATATCTTGAAGGTAGAACCCGAATTTGAAGGTGCATTCGATACTGAACAGATAACATCATAGTTGGACAAACTGCTTGTTGGAAGCGCTCAAAAGACATCTCCTTTGCTGCCATACTGCTGCTGCCTGGCCATGTCTCCCTGTGTAGGCCACAGCCATGGACTCCGACAGGAACACACCTCGCCGCACCTGATGAAAGTGGAGGTAATACACCGACTGTCCCACGCGCCTGTAGCTTCATCTTTAACACCACAAATCTCCTCACGGCCACGCGGGTATAATGGCGAGCCGACCCACAGGAAGTTTAATATTTGCAGTCAACACGCTAAATGCTTCACCCAGGTCTGTAGCTTCATCTATAACCACCGCATTGAACTCCACGCGGCTCAGGACAACATTAAAACAGCAGGCCGACTCTGTAGAGTATAGGATTTGAAAAATCTAAAGTGTTAGTAAATGAAAAGATGCGGCCCAGGTTAGGTAGTTAGTCTTGCACGCAAGGGGATGGAGTTTAAATGTTATGGCAGGTGGCTATTAAAGCCACCCACCCCCCCCCCCCCCAACCATAAATTTAAACATAGTTTTCAAACATAATTTGCATTAAAGAAAATTTGAAGCCACCCGTCATGGGAAAACTTTCTCCATTTATGCTTAAATTTATGGCACCATGAGTGGTAACATTGCTCTACCAATATTTAAATGCCACGGTTCATGGCATGGCCATGAATGGTGAGTTAGTGTAAACAATGGCTGGCTCGACCGTGGCAATAACCCATTCGTTGATTTATATAGCTCACGTCCTTCATGTGGATAAATGCATACCCATATTTTGGAGCCTTGTTACAGATCCTCCAATCCGTAATGTAATCCCGAATATGGAGTGGGCAGGATAGCTATAAGTACGTGGAGAGTTAAACCCGAACTCACCGAGCTATGTGAAAACAACTCAAAGGATGATGGTTTCGTTTAAATTACAAAGCTGAAAGTATGATTAACTTGGCAATAAAATGTCTTTTGGTATATAATGGAACCTATAAACTTGGTGGTATATATATCTCATTCTGAGATTTTAAATATATATATATATATAGTATTTATGTAAGTCAAACTAAAGATTAAATATAGTACCTCAAATGTAAAATATAAAACTTTTTATGTCCGTCAAGTGCAGGTACAAATACATTATCTTAAAAAAAAAAAAAAAATTAGTCACATTTTCGGGTTATATGTTTGTGAAAGCAAGTTCTTGGATCGTCGGCGTTTTCGCGGCATCACAACTAGGGATCAGGGACTGAATTCGTACATGACCATAGCAGGACCGCAACAACCAAGAGTCTATGGTTGCGATCCACAAATCCTGCAACCCAACAAATCCGTAAGTGAATCAGACATAGACACTGGCCTACGCACACTAGTATTCAGATCTACTCCACTTCCACCTATCATCATCACACAATTATCCTTGTTAGATATAGCGGCTAACGAAGCTAAAGAATTCTGGACTAGGCCAGAGAACCGCCCATAAAAACAAACTACATCCATCATCCACTCTATGACCCTATCTAGAGACATACACGAAACTATCCCAGGCCATTTTCCACGTATACCACAACCCATAGATCGAATAACGCCAGAGCTCGATATTGATTGGAGCCTTCGAGTAGTCATCCTTGTCGATCGATCTATCACACCAGTTCAGGTTAGGAGGGCCTTCTTTGCCTTAGATTCACAAATTCCACTAGTGCGTGTCGAAGACATCAGATTGCCTAACTAATTTTTCCACATCCCACACATATTTAAATCCCCACCGGCTGTCTCGGCACGACCTTGGGAGGTCGGGTGCGAGGAAAAGTTACTTGTAGATTCCTATGCTCGCTTGTCACTTTTCCATCGTACAGTATCCCAATGTATTTCCAACATTTTCCATAAAGAGAGCCTAAAGAAATGAAATGTCGTAACAGGATTTTCCAAACTTGGTTGTCATTAATGCATTTGATGACCCATTTGCACAAAGAGAAAAAATGATCTTTCTATAAACTTTGATAACTCCTTTACCAAAAAACCTGATGAAAGTCACCCTGATGTTGATTAGACCAAAGATAATCCTGTAAAATCTTAGCCAACTTGTTAAAGGATTCCCTAGAAGGGCACAAACATGCAACATAATAAACTTAGGTGACAACTAGGATTTTGGTGCAGACTTGAAACTTGTCAGCCAAAGAGAGAGGCTTAGAGACTCAACACTGAAATTTTTTCTCCACTCAATCAGTGACAAATTGCCATAGAGTTGAAGAATCAATATTGAAGGCAAAAAGAACCCCGATGAATTTGAATACATCTCCAAGGGTAAGTTGCCAACCAATCGGGCATAGGCAAAGAAATATGCCTACAACCAAGAGACTTGGTTAATTGAACATTACAACCAAAAGCTTGACAGAATGTGTCTAAACATGAGAAAGCTTCTTTAATGTTCTTCTCAATCTCGGCTAAGGTGAGGAAAGAGTCATCTACAAAATGCCCATTGAAAATATAAGAAGCATAATCAGGGAGTAAGATTCCTCAGATATATCCCAGCTATGCCCGTTCTACAAACAAATAGCCAAAGAGCATCAGCGGAAAGAATGAAAAGAGGAGCAAGAGATAACCCTTTCCTGATAGATCTCAAGAAGTCGATATCTTGATATTCATGGCCATTGATAGTGAGGCAAGAAGAGGTGTCAGCAAATAAAGTTTTAACAACATTAATAAAGAAAGTTCCAAACCCTAAGGCTTGTAGCATAGAAATAATGAAGGGCCATTCGATCTGATCATACGCCTTTCTGAAATCAATTTTAAGAAAAATAACTTGGTATAGAGAAATTTTGGCACACTCCATACCTTCCTAAACAACAATAAGATTATCAAGAATATATCTACCCTTAACAAAGACAGTCTGCTCTGAGTGAACCGCCTTTGGAAGAAGGTTAACAATAAAGAGAGTAAGAGCTTTAGCCAAAATATTATAAGAGACAATAAGGAGAATAATAGGCCGCCAACTAGTGACGAGCTTAGGATTTCTTTCTTTAGGAATAAACTTGATATTGCCCTTATTAATAATACTACCAAAAGAATGACTCTACAAAGTCTCTTTGTAGACACGAAGAATATCATTGCTAACCACTAACCAAGCTTCCTTGTAGAATTCACACAGAAAAATCAGTACCTAGAGATTTATCATTAACAATACAAAGAAGGACATTGTAGAGCTCATCCAAAGAAAGAGAAGTGTCATAGTGTTTTCTATCCTAAGAAGACATCTCGCAGGAAACCACTTCTACACAATGTTGCAAAAAAGCTTAGGAGGTTGTTGATCCTTAAAACTAGTGTGAAATGATGCGCAAAGGTATTGACAATATTAGGGAGGGTTGTGAGACAATCATGAGCCCTGTAAACAACTTTGATTTGATCTCTAGCAAATTTAGCCTAAAGGGATTTGAAGAAGCTTTTCGAAGTTATCTCCCACTTTAATCCAGTGAAGCTTGGCTCGGATTTGAGCACCTTTGTTCTTGTGATTTTCAATCACCTTGAGCTGATGACAAAGGTTGGCCACTTAAAGCTGGGTAGGCATGTCAAAAGGTTGAGTTTCAAGCAAAATGTTACCCTTATTTTGATAATGGGAACTTTTGTTTTTGATAAGTCTAGCCTTTCATAGTCTAAACAAATATAAACAAATGTGTACTTACCCATTCTTCTTATCTTGAGAATTATCATTATAAGCTTTATTTATATTCTACATATACTCTTACCATATTATTTCATTTAATAGTATATGTGTGCATTATTTCTCCATCTCGAATGTTTTAATGTGTAACAATTGTTTGTGAATCGTGTATTATATTTTGTTACATGTTTTATAATATGCAACTTTAATCAAGGAGGTCTACCTAACTTGACTAGTTATAACATTGTTCTCATACAAACTTCCTTTATATAATATGGGAAAGTGGGTTTACATTAATAATACATTTCAATTACATATATTGAAATTGAAATCTAAATAGATATACTCAATAACTTCAAACCCCATTATTAACTGGATATTTTTAAAATCTAATTATTTGACAAGGAAATTTTCAATAGAGTATATATATAGCAATATTTTGGGGTTAGTCATTAAAAGTACTCATTAAGTACTCATTGCAATCAAACTATACACTTAAACATATACATGAGGAACACTAGAACTCAATGTAATGAAGCATACTTACCAAAAATATTTACAATTGGCAAAAATCTGTAGGTTATGTTTAATGAATCTAATCTAACAATCATTTTCTCCTTTGTCCTTTTGTAACTTCTATTTCTAGAATTTTATCAAATTTAATAATAATCTAGTCTACTATTTGGAATATTAGTCTAATCTCTTGCAACTTTAGTGTTGTATGATATCTGCTTTTCAAGACTTGTATTATCCCTCTATTATTATTAAGGTCATTTGAGATCAAATCTTTGCAAACAACAAACTCAAACTATAAAACTAAATAAATAATTTTAACAAAATGCAGGTTTCCAATAACTATCAGTTTTTATTACACAATTAATGTTATAAACAATAAACTAAAATTATAAAACTATATAAATAATTTAATAATACAAATTCCCAATAACTACCACTTTTTATAACACAATTGATGTTATATTTAAATTTGATTTTTGTTGGATATCTTAGATGATTAAACTTGTAAAATTTTAGAATAGCTTTCAAAGTGGGGTGTATTTGGTTCTCATAAATCCATGATTACACTACTCAAATTAATAACTGAATGCTTCAAGGAGAATGTAGATTCAAAATTCTCACAGCGCTCTGCTCCATTTTAGGAAAGCACCATGCACCATAAAATGGCTTAAAGAGGATGATGACTCATAACAATATACAATACATGAAACTTAACATCACCATTCACGTTCATTTTGCCGCGTGATCATTGAAACCTCATAAACAAGATTCTGATGGATTCGTAATGGCGAATGGATTATAGCAATGAAAATAGACTTAAGCGGGTTGTGTAGCAGCCATTCATTATTCATTTGCTCACAACATGAGTAGATGATAATCTAAAAACTGATCACGAATATACTTCACGGATTAAAACACTTCTACGGTAAATCCCAATTCACCACTCCCGCAAAAGACAATAAAACGACAATGTAGGTATGTATATAATTTCCAATGAGCAATTTTAATATATCGTCCCTCAACATGCAGGAACAAATACATTAGCTTATTCTAATCAAAACATTTTATTTATTAGAGTGCCATCATAAGTTGCCTACTATTTCGGGGCGTATGGCAGTCCGTGTTTGGGATCTGCGACAATGCACTCATACAAAGATTTTAAAAGCTTAGTCTAAAATCCCCCGCCGCCACCACCGCCACCGAAACCGCCTCCTCCGCCACTGCCCCCACCAACTCCGCTACCTGCACCGCCACCAAACCCTCCACCTGCTCCACCTCCGGCACCTCCTCCTTTGCCACCTCCTGAACCCCCGCCAAACCCTCCTCCACTGCCAGCACCGCTCCACCCTATTTCCACCCCCCGTTACCATCTCCGCCTCCCCCGCAGCATCAACCAGCACCGCCACCCATACCACCCCCCCTGCAACCACTACCAGCAACCGCCACCTACCCAAGCCTCTCCTTATCCCCACCTAGCCCCACCTTACCCTCCTCCTCCGCCAAGACCGGCTCCCTCCTCCCCCACCGAGACCACCACACCACCACCGTGATCTCCTCCTGCTCCCCACCTAAACCCACCACTCCGCCATTACCTCCTCCTGCGCAAAAAAAACCCCCACCTAACCCCCTCCAGCGCCAAGACCTCTCCCTGCTCCCCCGCCTATACCGCCACCACCCTCCAACTCCTTTGCCGCCTCCTCCGCCACTGCCCGCTGCCCCCGACCACACTCCGCTACCTGCACCGCCACCAACCCCTACCCTCCACCTGCTCAACCTCCGGCCACCTCCTCCTTTGCACCATCCTGAACCCCCGCCAAACCCTCCTCCACGGCCAGCACACCTCCACTATGCCACCCACCAGTACCAGCCTCCCCACCAGCACCGCCACCCATACCACCCCCCCTGCAACCACTACCAGCAACCGCCACCTACCCAAGCCTCTCCTTATCCCCACCTAGCCCCACCTTACCCTCCTCCTCCGCCAAGACCGGCTCCCTCCTCCCCCACCGAGACCACCACACCACCACCGTGATCTCCTCCTGCTCCCCACCTAAACCCACCACTCCGCCATTACCTCCTCCTGCGCAAAAAAAACCCCCACCTAAACCACCTCCAGCGCCAAGACCTCCTCCTGCTCCCCCGCCTATACCGCCACCACCTCCAACTCCTTTGCCGCCTCCTCCGCCATGAGCTCCACCGCCTAGACCACCACCACCTCCTTTACCACCTCCTGCTCCCCCGCCTAAACCACCGCCGCCGCCTTTACTACCACCTCCACCTTCTCCTGCTCCCCCACCTATACCACCACCACCTCCTCCTGCTCCCCCGCCTATACCAACCCCCCACCACCTCTGCCACGGCCTCCTCCTGCTCCCCCAACCTAAACCAACCACCTCCGCCCATTCCCATCCTCCTTCTCCCCCACCATAAATATAAACGCCCCTCCACCTCTCCAATACACCCTTCCTCCTTTCATCCCCCGCCTATACAGCACCACCTCCACCTCCTTTGCCGCCTCCTCCGCCATGATCTCCCCGCCTAGACCACTCCCACCACCTTCCTTTACACCAGTCCTGCTCCTCCCCCCTAAACCCACCTGCCTTCGCCTTTTACTATACGCCTACCCACCAGCCTCCTCCAGCACCACCACTCCCAGCACCACCCCCCGGGCTCCTCCACCAACACCACCTTTACCAAAACCGCCGCCACCGCCAATTCCTTGACCGCCACCTAAATTTTCTTTTTCATATGTTACTGCATTGAGCTTTCTGCCGTCTGCAACAACTAATATACCCACAATAACAGTGCCCATCACTAGCATCACCAAAAGCTTCAATATCGAACCCATCTTTCCCTATCAAGAGAATGTATTGGTCACAGTCCGATTCCGCCGTTTCAATCGACACCCATTTATATAATCAATCAAATGCACTGTGCACAAGCAAATTGCATTGAAGTCCCAGCATAGCATTTAATTCCTCAACGAATATTCACAACGACTTATTTCCAATGCAGTGTTGTCTACGTCTGCAATCTGCGCTGAATTGAAAGTTTCCAATCTCATCACCGCCCTAAACAGGAAATCCAATCAAATCCGTTGAAAGGCTTGTATGGCTCTACTTAGGCTTCTAGCTGTCTCCCAATTGGAAGTGAAGGAAGTAAAATTGTTCACAACGCTGTATTGATATTTATTACGTTACCTACAGAGCACCCTTTTTCTTTATTATTTAAGTAACAAAGCTGACTTGCAGTGCACCGCCTGCTAGGATGATCAGCTTTTGGTTCAGCTATAGTCCGGCCAGCATTTAATTTATAACCGCATTGATTCTGTCACATGGGTTTGGACTTTGCATCTTGCGTATTCCTTCACCTACGTTAATCCATATACCTATTCTTTGAGTAAGTAGGCAATGGATACAAAACGAAATTGAAAGTGCATGTAGCCGTGACATTTTTTTGGCAAATCATTTAGCTCAAATAGCCTAAGAGACCTAACACTAAAAGACTCTCTTTCTTCTCTTTTTAGTTGAGTAGACTTGCCATCAAAAACTGATTTGAACATTATACTTGGGGGTCCCATTTAGTTTTTGGAGTTCACTTAGAATAAAAAATAAGCCCTTGGACCTTACTTATTAGGTAGGGGGGCTTAATTCCAAGGCATGGAGAGAGTTTCCCTCTTATTTAGCCTTTCTTTTGTCACCATCTATGTAAGATAAGTTAGAATATGTGTGTTATGAAAAGTTGTATAAACTTGTCTCATTTTATTTTTGGGGAATTTGGGAGAGAGGTGTTGAAACATGAGTTTATCTTTTCTTTATTTTGTTTTGGGAATTTTGACTTGGAGGGAGGAGAGGGGTGACACATGTCACCCCCTCATTTGTGAGGAAATTTATTTGTTTTTCTTCAAATAGTCTCTCGTGGGGGAGAAAGACAACTTTGTTTTTTGCTTTTGTTTTTTGTTTAGAGGCTTTTGGAGTTGGAGTTTGCTCGGACAAAGAAGTGGGAAAAGCTTAGAGATTTGGAGGGCTTGTGGTGGTAGTCTCTTTGATCTTATTTCATATTAGTAGGCATGTTAGATTTTAAATTTTCTTATAAATGAAAGTTTTGTCTTGTTGCATGTGTTGTATGATTACTTGGTTGGGTTGTTTATTATTTTCTCCATCTATCATATGGCTTGATGGATTTGGGAGTTTTATTGGAGAAGAGGGAGGGATTTTCCATCTTAAACCTCATGGCTTGATGGGCAAGCCATGTTGGTTATTTTTATCCCATTATATAGTTTGAGGTGGGAAAGGTGGTTCATATGGTTTGAATCCCCTTTCCCCATCCTTGGAGAGGAAATCCAAAGGATTTGAAAATCCTCCCAATAAGGATTTTAGGCAAATGGGTGGAGCAATAAGGAGAGATTGTTGTCTTGGAGGGATAATGAGGTTTTTAAATAACTTGTAAGTGTGTATCATATGGTTGGACCAAACTTTTTAACATTATTGGATGTATCATATACTCTTCCCCTTTGTTTATGATGAATATGGTTTTCTCCTCTTTGTATTAGGTTGGTAAATGTGGTGTTTCTTTAGTATATGAGTTAGTCTTGTGTGTGATATGCTTGTGTATATTTCTCTTATTATTGTGCATATTTGTGGAAGTTAACTCTCTCTTTGATGGGTTTGGGGGAAGTTGGCATGTCTTAGAACCTTTGGAAAGGCATGTAATGATGTATATAAGTTGGGTGATAAAACAAGTCTTGTTCTCTATGTTTGAATACTATGTGGAGGATAAGTTAGAGCCTAAAGCTTGATGATTGTTGGAGTATCCTTGAAGGCATTTTCTTGTTATGACTCTATTCACTTTTGGAAAAAGTTTTACTTCTTGATGAACATATGATCATTGTAAAAATATTGATGTGAGCTCCTTTGTAAGCTTTCCATTTTTGATGTATATATAGTTCGTGAAAGTATGCATTGTTTCAAAATTCTGTTTATCCCTCTCTTGAATATAGTTGAAGGTTGTATGTAATGGGTAAATATTACTACTCTCCATGAGAGGTAGAGTCTTGTTGTATTAAGAAGTTATGCTCTTCATTGTTATATATTGTAGCTTAAAGTGTGGAATGGAGCAACTAGTATAATTATGTTGAAATGGAAGCATTCTTTCATGAAGTAGTTATTTCTTTGGCAAAGAGCTTGTTTGTAATTTAGGGATCTCTCTTTGAATAGAAAGTTAGATACTTTGTGAGCTTGTTTTCTCCAATAAGAAGTGTAAAATGGAATGTTGAGATTCTTGGTTGAAAGTGCATCTCTTTCTTGTTAATATTGGAAAAGAATAAACTTAACTATTGTGTTTGAAAAGAAATTTTGTTTGCAATAAGAAGTTTGTTGTTGAAAAAAGATATTACTATTTTCCACTAATTGTTAGGATTGCAAATTATTATAAGATGATAAATGTAAGGAAACCAAAATTAAATTTACTCCCATTTCCATAAAAACTTGTAGAAATCTGATTGTTAGTTTTCAATGGAAAAGTTTTATTTTTAAGAATCCATTTCAAAGCTTATATAGTCAAAATTTGTTTGTGAATAAAATCTTTTTCTCATAAAACAATTTCAGATTTTTAAAATAGTTCATTTTTAAAATGTTGATAAATAAATGAATAAACTTGGTATACATGTATGTTTATAAAACATAACTTATCATTTTACTACTTGTATTTATTTTAATATAGTATATAATATAAATGTATTAAAATGTATTTAATATAGTTATATTATATAATTGTATATATAATAAATTTTACAAATTTAAATAACAAAAAAAAGTAATGATATCACGAACTGTGTAAATTTTGTATGTTTTAAAATATAAAAAAATAATAGATTTGGGAGGGGCCGAGCGCCCACCCCCCAAACCCTACGATTAGTAATATGGTGGTGTGGTCGTAGGCCACACCATTGCACCCACTCCCCAAACTTCCAACCACCGCCCCTCCTCCAAACTCCCCACACCCCCTACCTTCTCGCGGACCCATCACCATACACCCCTCCCTGCAGATCTACCAATCCCCTCCACCAAACCCTACTTCCCTCCCTTACCACCGAACCAAACTCCAAAAACACGGATTTCACACAGTTCGCAACCCTTGCTTTTTAAACCCTGTGGATTTTTCTTCTCCAAGTTCATTTATTTCGATTTTCATATTATTTGATTATATATATATATATATATGGAAATTTGTCTTCTTTAAAAAAATGGGTATAATATAACCCAACCAGAGAAGAATTCTAGTAAAGGAAATATTGCAAAAAGAAAAAACAATAATAGTAGTTTCATCCACATCTCCATGAATCCAAGGCCTTCTTGGCTCCTCCTCAACCTGCACAAAGAAGAAACAAAATGAAACAAATGGAAGACAAAATAAAGGAAAAGAAATCATAAAGATGTTTTAGGGAAACTCTTGGGAAATTTTAAATGTAGGGCCAAGATTAGTTTGATCCTAGGGTTCACATTAAATCCTACACAACTTTAAGTTATGGAATTTTGTGGGAGTTGGGTAAATAACTAATAAGAGAAACTAATAGGAGAGTTTCGGGGCCAAATTAATTAAAAGGGGTATATTGTAGACTTTCAAATATGACACCCTAGCAAATATTTAATAGAGAAAACCATGATGAGATATTAATTAACTAACACCCTCGTGTTGAAAGTCCTTATAGAAACCATTAGAGTTGGAAATGGACAAGTAGTTAATTAGTTGAGTAAATCAATTGGTATAAAATAATTTAATAACAGGAATCGGGAAAGTATAAGCGTTTGTTTACTTTAAAAAAAAAAAATTACCCAAAATTTTAACTACCACTTGGTGTATTTCCTATGTCCCGAGGTGGGGCATTACATGTTTCCAGCTATATACCAGAGTCATACTTATGTAATAATTCCATACTCCACCAATTTAGTGCAAAATAGAGATAGATTGATTAAAAGACACTTATGTTTCTCCTACACCTACAAAGCATAAACATATAATTGGTTTACCTTGTGAAAAATTAGCTTGAAATCAAATATAAAACTATTCCTCAATCATCATTCTTGAGACAGCTCTTGTATTGAACAAAATGAAAAGTACAAAAAATACAACAATTTTCAATAATAAATTACTCTTGATTGAATTAATATATAGTTTAATCAAGGTTCCCTAACTTTTAGAAAATTGATCTCCGAAAATCGGGGAGCCAAATCTCATCTTCATATCTTCCACAACTTCTTATTTTATCCCCTAAATCATTTAACACACTTTCTAACTCTCTCGCAATCTTTACAAACTCCTATTGTAATGTGATTGTCACTCACGTAACAATCACTTACATTATTCTTCTCCACTTATTATTTTATCATGCACACTACTTATATGATAATCCAATGTAGAGCACTAAGACCTAAACACCCATGCGAGGACTAATTCCTAACATTCCCCCTTAGTGTGAACATGGGAGACTGGAGTGAATGTCACATTTTGAGGTTGTAAAGAATGATTTCCCTTTTCATCTTCTAGTTTGGATTAATTAAGATGTTGCTTGCTTGATCAAACTAACATTGAAGCTCTAATCCAATCAAACTCCTGCCATAATTAAAAACTCATTGGTTTCGACCGACAATGTATCCAATTTACAAAATTCAGAGAAATCGCCCTTTTTAACAAGAAAACCGAATAGAATACCGCTTTTTAATAATTCCCTTTAGAATAATAATCATTCCCTACTTTAAATATTCTAGTCCATTGAATTTTTATTTAATTTTTGTAAATATTTCAACCAAGAAGAAAAAAAACTTATGCTTGAACACTTACCTCATCTAAGGAGGAGGCGTATATCTTTAAATACCAATCTGGGTAGTAAGCCAACAAGTAAGTTTTGTAGAAAAGTATTTTTAAAACTTTAAAAAAGCATGATTGATATTAAAAACAAGAATAATGATGCTGCAAAGTACTGCCCCAATTTAAATTGTAATGCATCTGTTGGGAGAATGTTGGAAAAGATTAACTGATTAGGATGGAAACCTATTGCTCGTGGGGAAAATTTGTTAGCATTATTGGTAACCGCGTGGACTCCATCCGCTTCTCTATTTTCCCAGTAGGAATTTATGTCGAATATCAACAATTTTCCTTGCTGCAAATTCTCCTTAGTACACGACGAAGAAGAATGCACCAGAGAAAAGATTGGATTGTCCTATACATCTCTGGAAAAGAAAAAACAAAATAAAATTGTTAGTAACGATGTTAGCGGAATCGAAACTATGGACATCACAAAATTTCCTTAGGTTCAAATGAAAAGTACTATTTCAGATAATAATACTTGTCCAATTTAGTTATTGACACAGTGCTTGACGGGGCAATATTGACAGTCCCATGTGATTTATTTTCTTGACTTGACTAATGGTTAAACGTTAAAAGATTTAACAACGTAAGTTTTACAATCCTTGGGTCTCCATTCCTCCGCAGGTAACCCACTGCTGTAGAAAGGTAGAAGCACCCCCGGCCTTGAATTTTCCCTTCCTGACATTTTTTGACAAACTATTCTCATTTCTACACATTCCTACATCGATGTTCATACATTATAGATTTAAATATGGCAGAGAAATTTATAGTGTATGAACAACTATGTATGAATAGTGCATTTGAAAATTTTACAAAACATATGAACAACTATGTATGAATAGTGCATTTGAAAATTTTACAAAACGTATGAACAACTATGTATGAATAGTGCATTTGAAAATTTTACAAAACGAAATACTTTGTGCACATAAAGTGGCATAACCCTGCCAACCAGTTGATGTTTAATGAGAGATTTTAAATAAAAATTCAACCACGGAAGGAGGAAATAGGAAAGGTTCAATGTTTCATAATACAAAACAAATGGGTAATGGATTAAAAACCCTAGAATAATACAATGTATAAGAAGATAAACTCAATGGCATTTAAATATGCAAGTTTCCAATCAAGTAAAATAATCAAGGAGAAGAAGTTTTCCAATATGAAATACTTGAGGCAAGAATTACATAAACGTTAAAATAAGGCAATGTCTAAGCAGGCTCCAAGATTAAACTCATAAATGAATGAATTAAACATAATAGATTCAATATTTCGTAATACAAAATTAAAGCCTACAAAATTGAACCGCCGACAAAGAAAGTAAATAGAGAAATTGATTGTTTTGTAATAAAATCAAATCCCGGTTTAATTCCACGATTTTAAGTGAGGGGAATCGTCAGACTGCAAAAAAATGAATAATACCATTGTTTACAAAATCAAATAGTTGTTCAGGAAAAATAAACACAGTTATATAATTTTACTGAAGTGCGTTTAAGTTTAATAAATACATTTGCAAAAATATATAACGGCCATAGCAAAATACATATAGGTGACAATGAGGGTCTGTTGCCGAAACACATAACAATTGTAATGAGTGCCAGCATGACAACCAATCCAATATATATTATAATTTATAACGATGTTATACAAGTTTTTCTGATTTTTTTTTCTGTCTCCAGATTGATAGGCAAGTTTGTGCACCGTTGTTCGAGTTCACAAGAGAGGAGGACTGGTTTAGGACTGTTGGTCTTTTTCTGGCGTATGCTATTTATAATCGATTTTGAGGTTTTCGAAAACTGACAAATGCATTTAAAGTATAATAGTTATTATGACATCACTTTTTTTTTAAATTGCTGAAGTCAGCAATAACATCTCAAATTATTAGCCAATCAAATTACAGATAAATACAATTTTGTAATTATTTTATTAAAAATTGTGCAAGTTAGTAATATTTAGTATTAATATGAGAATTGTAATAATGAATTCTAATTGGTTAAGAAGTGCAAATAATAGTAACTTGTTATGTTTGTGTGAAACCTATAGTCTAGTGCCATGGGCAGTACTAATAATATATATTGCCTTATCCCGGTTCAGAGTTAGGCTCTACCGCTTTGCAAGAGTAACGAGTTCTGTTATTCTTCTGCGCTTTGACTGTGCCAAGGTGAAATGCCACCACCGAGGGGTGAGGTAATTAGATTAAAGGATCCATCAAACAGACCGCAATTAGGGCTACACCGCAGGGAAGAGTCTGTGAGCCAAATCATGGAAGCACCGAGCAGGTAGAGGAAATGCCACAAAGGTTTTCGAGTTTGAGATCGGACTAGGCAGTGAGCTCGTAGGTCATGCATAGTTGCCAAATTAATGCAACGGAAGGGATATACCTTGCAAAATGCGTCATGACAGTGTCTATGCCGTCTGAAGATGCCGAGTTATGGGGTTGAGAGCTCGGGTGAGAGACGAGATGGGTGCCAAGAGCTCGCCACTTGACGAAGTTTGCAGAGAGCCCAGCAGGGTGCTCGTAGATCTGAGATAAGGCTCGAAGCAGAATTGAGTCGAACGAACGCCGAGATTGGAAGCTCGAATAGAATTGCGGGTTTGTAAGTTGCTGATTGCCCAGTGTTGGAGCTCGCTTTGCCGAGCTGCGTCAGAGATGATCCTTTTAAACTCGTCAGTCCCAATATAGAACTCACCCATCAATACAACTTCAATGCAGATGCAGAACTACATCTGCAAAACCTCCAAACGAGTGGTCGTGCCAAGGCAGAGCCTGAGGTTACGTGTTGAAGATGAACTTCTTTTCTTTGTTTTTTTATTTCCTCACGCAGATATGTAGAGAAATTGCCAAAAATAAAAAGAAGTATGGCATTTTTACAGTCAATCCTTGCATTTTTGGATGTTCTACATTCAAATTTAAGGTCTGTTTCACTCCAGAGTCCAAACTGTTAGCAAAAAGCTGACTCCGAAAGGTTATCTCATACACACACAAAACACTAAACTAAGCTCGTCAAACCTAAATTAATCATAGTATCATTAAACAAAGTGGAAAGAAAACTGCGGATAGAGTGTACAATATGGAAGAGGATAGGCAATACAAATGAATGATGAATTCTAGAGTGTTTATTGTGAGGTCTGTAGTATCTATTAGTATTGTTGATATTGTTGATAAATATGTAAGGAGGGTGAACATACAAACTATTCTTTTCCACATGGCCTAGAGTGCATATTCTTCATACATTTTGATAGAAAACAATAAATGGATAGACACAAACAAGGTAATGAGGTCTCATGTAGCCTACACATTTCAGCCTTAGTCTACTTGATGACTCGAAACATGGGTGTAGTGAAGGTAAGAGAAACATCTTTTTCAATACAAAATATTGGGGTTGGCCCCTTCATCTAGAGAGCATACACATGAAGGGTTTCAAATCAACATATATTAAACAAGAAAGAAAGTACATTAAATAGAGAAATGATCTCCTAAAATCAAGACGTCAAATCTCATCTTCATATCTCCCACAAATCTCTCATTCTATCCACTAAATCACTTAACATATTCCTTAAATCTCTCACAATCTCTACAAACTCCTATTCATATGTGATTCTTAGGTAACAAACATTTTTGTTCTCCATATATTATTTTCTCACACACTAATTATCTAATTAGCTAATGTGGAGCACTAAGACCAAAATACCGATGCACGGACTAATTCCTAACATCAATCCTAGATGAAAAGCTAACTCTACTGAATAATTCTGAAAAATGAAGGTTTGAAAGAGTCGACAACCACCAAGAGTTACTAATTGACACTTGCTGCATGCACAGTTCAATAAGGCACACCTTATTATCTCAATTTATAGATCCATCATGTGCCATTAAAACTTGAATTTTGGTTCTTTGAATATGATTGATTAGCTTGGTGGTAGACTTAAACTCTTTTCAACCATTATGTTCAAAAATAATGGATTTTACTTGTTGCCAAGTTCCTCCACAAAATTGTAGAGTTGGTCAACACAAGACATTGTACTCATGTAGACAATACAACCACGGTTTTAAGGTAGTAGTTTTCATCCTGAGCTTGCATCAGGGATGTTATGGCATTGGTAATCAACATCAAAGCATTTCTACAAGAGAAGTTTCCCATCCAGAGGGACAATTTCCCCTCCCAACAATGTGACACATTAAAGTCTATGTTTTTAAAAAATGAAAAACTATGGATATTATTTTTAAGAAATAAAAATCAATAAGCAACTAGATTGATATCATTTACAAGCTTATATTGATATTTTTAATTTTTAATAAAATATATAATAAAATTACTAAAATTAATATTTTTCAATGTATTTCATATTTGACATTTTAAAGATACTTATATTTATAATACAATAGTGCTACTCTATTTATCTAAAGAATTACGAACTGAAAAAAATGAATATCCCAACTAATTTTTAAGTTGTTTTTTTCCCGTTTTAAAATCCAATAATTACATTATTTTTTGAAATTTAAAAATCACTTATGAATGGAACAAAAAACCGAGTTTATCCTCCACAAAGAAATAGAACAACCTATTATATTATTCCAAACATTTTATTGATTAGTACGTAACCACCAACCAGTGTTATTACAATATGCTAATTTGCGCTAATACGAAGTTTAAAAAGCTTTCCATGGTTCAAAATCCACCGCCAGCACCACCACCGAAGCCCCCTCCTCCGCCACTGCCCCCACCAACCCCTCCGCCTGCACCACCACCAGCACCTCCTCCAACGCCGCCACCAGCCCCGGCACCTCCGCCCAGGCCGCCCCCGGCACCTCCTCCAGCCCCGGCACCTCCGCCCAAGCCGCCTCCAGAACCACCGCCTGCACCAGCTCCTCCACCAGCTCCCCCACCCAGACCACCACCAGCACCACTACCAGCACCACCGCCAAGGCCTCCTCCTGATCCGCCTCCTAAACCACCACCAGAACCGCCACCTCCGCCAAGACCTCCGCCTGCTCCACCCCCTAGACCACCACCAATACCACCACCTCCGCCAACGCCGCCACCACCTCCTCCGCCTAAACCGCCACCAGCCCCTCCGCCAAGCCCACCACCACCGCCAAGTCCTCCACCGCCACCAAAATTTTCTTTTTCATATGTTGCTGCCATGAGGTTTCTGCCCTCCGCAACAACTAATATACCCACAATAACAATGAACATCGCTAGCACTCTTGAAAGCTTCAGTTTTGAAACCATTTTTACTTGTCAAAAGAATGTATCGGTCGCAGTCCGTTTCGATCTTTACCATCGACATCCCCTTATATAATAAATCCGATGCACTGAGAATACGTGGATTGCATTGAAGTCCCTGCATAGCATTTAATTTCTCAAACAATACCCACAACGACTTCTTTCCAATGCAGTGTTGTCTGCGTCTGCAACCTGCGTTGAATTGAAATTTCCCAATCCCATCACCGTCCTAAACAGGAAATCCAATCAGATGCGTATGCCTCTGGGCTCTAGATATTTATTGTGTTAGCTACGGATTGGCAACAGTCTATGGAACACCAATAACAAAGCTAACTTCCAAGGCGCCGCCTGCTGGCATGTTCTTCTTTTGGTAAAGGCTAAAGCCGTAAAGGTATTATGTAGTCTGGCCTGCATTTAATTTACAACTCCCATTAATTTAACCACATGGGTTTGCGTGTTTATGTTGCGTGTTGCCTTCGACAACGTTACTCCATACTTCGAGAGGTAATTGGATAAGTACCCATAGAAAGGCTCTCTTTATTTTTTTCCCTTAAAACTTCACATGGAATGATTTGAACAATAGAGGTATTAAGTAGAGAGGCAAACATCTAAGTAAGCCCTCATAAAGCTTTTTACAAACTAATAAAGGTATTGGAAGGAATCTGTTATAATTTAGTTAGGCCTATAATGTTACTTTGAAATGTTACGCCAATAACATTCTCCTAATTATGCCAATAAGCATTCTTTAAATTAGATGAACCCAACTATTACTCACGTATGTACACATATTAACAATTGTGTTTTCATTTTGTACATGGTTGTTGATGAAATAAATCTCGTTAGTTTTGTCTCTTTAAAGTGTAAATCACTCTTGCAAAACCATGCATTCACGTTGCGTAGTAATAACTCGTTTGTTGCTCTGGGACGTGCAAATCACCTTTAGTTCCCGTGAAGTAAAGGAATGAGGTTGGGACCATATTTGGGAGGTCCAAATTGTAGTACCTTGCTTTTGTGCATGATTAACATACTGTTATAAGACTGTTAGTGTAGTGCCACTGCCAGTCGATCATTTTAGAACATGTTTTGAGATCGAGATTGGACGACGACAATGTATAATTAAATTAAAATATTCAAATGATTAAATATAATAAAATAAAATGGATAAAATAAAAAGATTGTGATTTAAAATTTAAACATAGAAATAAAAATAAAAACAAGATAAAATAGAGTGAAACAAACTATATATATATATATATATATATATATATATATATATATATATATATATATATATGTGTGTGTGAAGTCGTAGTGCAAGTGGGGGTCAAGGAGGTTGGTGGAGGAATGATTGATGTGAGTTGGAAGTAGGTAGTAGGTGCATACATGTGGTAGGAGTTTGGAAATGGAGTATGGGCATCCTTCATTTCCATGTGAAGGTATGTCACACATTGGAGTTGCAAAGTTTTGCTCCATTCCCCAAATGCAACAACCCTGTTTCAATTTGATATGTTCTCCTTTGTCATCAATTATTCTCCCAACCATGCCAAAATAAGAGTTTTAGAACATGTATGGGCATCCATCAAGGTGCAGTGGAGAGTAGTTTTCATAAAATTGTTGTTGTAAGTGCCTAGCAGGACGCGTATGCTAATGTGGACGCGTTCAAAAGGCACAGAGATTGTTTGGAAGCTGTGCCAAAGAAATGTGCTTCTCAGAATGAAATGATTGCAAGATATGCACAAAATAGAATTGTGAGAGGTGCCTTTGAAACCTTCAAACCAATGTGTAGCACCCCCCTTCAGTTCGCCTCCTCTACATAGGGTTGTGAGATTTAGAATTTGCAAAGGACAACTTTGAAAAAGTTTGAGTTTTGTAGTGGATGGCATTAGCATTAGGATTATTGAAAAGTCCTTGGAGACATTATGTAAATGCAATTTTCAGGTGTAAGGCTAGACTTCACAATTTTTTTAGCATACTCTCAGCTCGTGCCAAAATGTGAGTTTTAAGTTGACTAATTTTTTTGAGGTCCACGATGTGAGCATGCACACATAGTTCTATTGTTATGTGGGACATACATACCCTACTATACCCTGGTTTGAAACACAAATTGCAAAATGTGGAGGCATACGAAAGGCTTATGAATTGTTTGACAAAATGTCTTAATGAGATCATGTATAATAGAATGTGATTACAAGGTACACAATGCATGGCTATGTCAAGGATGCATTCAAACTCTTTGTGTTAATGAAGCACTTTGGAACACACCTTGACATGTAAGTTTTGTATGCATGCAACCATGTTGTTCTAGTGGATGACGCTGTAAATACTTAAATGGCACGAGTCTGATCATATTGCATAATGCATACGATTGATCATATGCATGGTTGACCTTCTCCACCATGCTGGCAAATTTGGGGAATCTTTAAGGTTTATCATTAAAATGCCTCTAATGTGGGAATGAGGAAGGATTGCAGGATGTGCACGAAACGGGTCTTATCGAAATGCCTCAATGAAGTGTGGTCCATGGATGTGTTCAGTGTTTGTTTCTCCATCCTTGATAGAGGGCAAGTGCTCTTTTATAGTGTCCACCTTTGAGCCATCCTTGTGTTATAACTTTGGTTTTGTTTCCAAACAACAAAAGTGTGGTCTTCTCAATCATTTTGTAATCATAGGCTTGCAACATAATAAGGCACACTGTAATGCCCACTTCCCTGTGACACTTAGTGGATTATCATTTTGAGTTATGCAGACTTTTGGATATGGACATGACTTATACTTACGTTGATTAGCATGATGTTTTGTGAATAGATGCATTTGGGTTATGATTGGATTTTGTTTTCAGTATGATCTACACTGACTCATGGACAGACTATTAGATACTGATATTATTTTTATATGGATATATTGCATGTGTTCTAACATTGGATTCTTTTCGCCATGATAAGTAGAATGTAGTTGTTGAATTTACATTACTATAACTTTGGATAATGATGGAATGCATAATTAAGTTGTGATTTAAACCTTGAAATAATGGATAATTGAATTACGTATAGATGTTAATAAATTTCATGCATATGGTTATTTTGGACATTTTGACATGGCCGCAAGGCCGAAGGAGGTATTTTGTATTTTGCAGGAAACACAACATGATCACAACCTAAAGGGGGATTGGGAACCAAACACAACAGGATGTCGGGTGGTTACAACTTTTGGTCGTCAAGGCAACTAGTGAATTGTATTGTGTTACTTTAGTTTTCTTTTTTATGTTGTTAAGAAAAATTTCCATGAGGGGGAAATTTTCTAATGTGACCAAGGGGTTAAGAATTTTAATTACTTGTTTTAACTTGCTTTAGTAGATGACTTCATTTGTGATGTTTTTTTTTATTACTTTTGCTAAGTATGTTTAGATTAATTTAACATCTTGTTTAATTTTTAAGTTTTGGAGGGAATTCTAGTAGGTGTAATTAATTTTGATGGTTGGCTCCTTGAGCCTTGTGTTTTCCTCTTGTATTGAATGCTTGTTTTGAGTGTTGACCACTCCAAATCCTTTGAATCTCGAATTTGAGATTTAGGGCAATTTTGGGGGACTTGTGGGACAAGTTGAACTTGTCCCACACTTCCCAAAACCCCTTACCAACTATATCTATAGGTTGGGAAGCCAAAAAGGGGATTATTTATTGTTTTGGGAAGGGAAATGTGACTTTGGGGTGCACTTTTCTTCCATTTGCATTTAATTGTGCCTTAAGACACATGGGAAGGGATGGATGTGGAAAAGAGGTGTCATTCAACCCAACCACCCATTTATTGTGTTTTGGGAGTTGAGTTGACTATGGGAGGTGGTTTGAGGATGTGTGATGTGGCATCCTACATGGAGCCACATCATCCTCACCCTTCCCTTTTGTCTATTTATGAAAATTTCCTCTCTTGTTGAGGGGGTTGGAGGTTTTTTGTGGGAGAGTTCTTTTTTTATTTTGGAGAAGAAAGAATTGGGAGAAAGAAAGAGGAGCTTGGACTTGCATGCTTGGATTGTTTTGGAGGGAGCTTGGTCAAAGCTTCTTGGTTTAGGCTTCTCCAATGGAGAGGTAGGAAACCTTCTCCCTTTTGCTTTCTTATTGTTGTTGCTTTTATGCTTAAATTTGTAGAAAATGTATGTTTACTTTTGTGTATTGTGGAAAAATGGATAGAATGCTTAAGGTGTAGTGTAGGAGAGGTCTATGGGAAAACTCATGAGGGAGGCATAAGAGTAGAATAGGAAATTGTGGAGGGAGTTTGAGAGGGATGCCCATCTTGGGTAAGAATGTTCACATTCTTACCTTGTCCTTGAGGGAGCCATAAGAGGAGGGAGGTATAAGAGTTTGGGAAGGAAAAAGGGGTACTTGAGGGAGGCATAAGAGTCATAGGGGGCTTGAGTTTTATTGTGGAGGGTTAGATGGGCATCTCATTTCAATGGGGAGGCATAAGGGAAAACTTTCCCATAGTTCCTTCTCTTGTTGGCTTGGATGAAAGCCTTGTTATGAAATGTTTTGTGTTATTTGTGTTTCCTTTTTTTTCTTTTATTTTAGCCTTGAATGTTGTGAAGAAATTTGTATTGTGGAAGCAAGTATTGTTTCCTTGAGTTGGAGACCACCCTTTCATTGTGTTGTGTTTGGGGCTCGGGGGTCAATGGAGGAGATTGCTTCTCTTCTCCATTGAGTTTTGGTTGGGAGGAGAGTGTTGCCTCTCCTCTTATCTTGTTGTGAATCAAACAAACTATGGAGGAGCCACCTTGTTGATATTTGGAGCTTTGGAACCTTGTTGATGACAATGTGAAACCACCATGTACCTTACCCACCTTGAGTGGAGGAAAAATGTAATGTTGCCTTGTATTTTAACTTCCAATATTGTATATTTGTTTCCTCATCAAATAGGAAATGTTGTAACAAGATTTTGAAGGAAAGTTGTATTGAATTGTTAGTAATTCTTACTCTAAAACTTATTGGAAATGTTGTTGAACTCCTTTGGGGAAGGTTGGAAAGAAATTACAAAAGAAAATATATTAAATATTTGTTTTGTTACTTGAAAGTGATGTATTGGAAAGATTGGAAAAAAAATAGTGCATTATCTCTTGCTTTGTTGATACAAAGACTTAAGTTTCAAATAGTTTTAAACATGCCAATTAAGAAATCTATGCTCTAGCTCTATCAAGTTTTTCTTTCTTCATTTATGAATCTATTACAAAATTATTGCAAATTAGTAAGGGAAGGAAATCAAATAAACTTGAAGTCCCATACAATGCCCCCAATTAAATTGGTACAAAGAGATTTTAATGCAAAGTTCTAGCTTAATAAGTTCATTACCACATTTCATTAATAAGGGAACTAATATTCTAAATATTATTCATATTTAAGTATTAACAAAATTAATGGATTCACTATTATTAAATCTCTATCTATAACAATATACTACCAATATCTCTTTAATATTAATAACAGTCTTGATACCAGAACTGTGGTAGGATAAATATAAAAATCATACAATCATATAATACAAAACAAATAGGATGACGTTAAATCTGTATAAAGGCACCATAGTTAGTGTTGCGACTGCAACAAACCCACGTAGAAGTTGGTTGTTTTAAAATTTGCAAAACAAATTAGGCTCCATGAATATCCTGATATGAAACAGATCCACCTCTGTGAGATTCACCCTTCAAAGGGAGGCGGCAGTGGAGATGGATCACCCAAGAACCCCAACTCTCAGGATGCACAAAATTTGCAAGGAAAACATGGGTTCTCTGCAACATATGGCATTGGTGCCGGCTCTCACTGTCCCTCAATCGATTTTGATAAAAATATCACGAGGGAGAGCTCCAAAAAAAATTGAAGATGCATTCAATACTGTACAGTTAACCATGGTTGAGATGTTTTTTTTTATATATAAGTTGCAATGTAAACTATTCCCCATGAATTTCCTAGCGTGGAACTGACCCACCCTTCACTGAGGCATTCGCACCTATTAACTGTAGAGCAAATGGACCTTCATGAAAATAGAACCCCGATCTGGTATGAAACAGATCCACCTCTCTTTGAGATCCTTCTCACCGCGTGAAGCAGTATAGTAAAACGAGGAAGGGCCGCATTCGAAAATCGATGCAGCAATCTCACTTAGTGGCCTCCGTTGTTGCAAAACCCTCTGCTGTCCCTTAATGCGTTTTGATGCGAATATCTTGAAGGCGAACTCAGAATTTGAGGATGCATTCGTTACTGAACAGATAACAACATAGTTTGACAACCTGCTTGCCTTAAGCGCTCCAAAGAATGAAAAGGCTTTGTTTTTTTTGTGTCCTCCGCTGCCTGACCGTTTTTTTGTGCAAGCCGCGGCCTGGATTTGTGCCCAGAATACACCATTGCAGTCCCCGTGGACAGTGGAAGTAGCACGATTTGTTTGACCGCCTGGAGCTTCTCCTACACCTTTTTCTAAGCGGTCTGGGCGTTTGAAACGGCATTCTTACCTGCTACTCTAGTCCGTGGCTTCTTTCCTAACCACCATATTAATTTGCGTGGCCCAGGACAGACCAAAACCACTGGCCGGCTGCATAGGGTGGTAGACTTGCTATCACTAGGGAAATAAATGAAAAAGAAAGGTAAGCAGCCAGTTGTGTGCCTGTACGCAAACAGCGAGTAGGTATTTTATGGCAGGTGACTATTAAAGCCACCCACCCCCAACCATGTCTTCCCACCGTCTTCTTTTGAATGTCCTCCACGTAGTGGCTGAGGCCACGTATCTCTTCTTTCGGTGAGATTATTGTGTAAAGTGGCCGGGAGATGTTCCATACGTACGCTGAGTTTAAAAGTGGTCGTGCAAGTTGTATAACCACGGTGGCATTAACTAGTATGACGAGATGGATGGCCACGAGGATGGTGGTATAAATGCCACGCATATGTAACTCACCAAATGGTTAGACTTTGTTGTCCACCCGAGCTAGATCGGTAAGCAATATAACAATGCAATTCAATACAAAGCCGAGCTAGAGTGTGTCGATTCTCGATGAGGGTCCCCAACTAGGATTTAGCAAGGCCCACAATCTTTATTATTCTGCATTGTGGAATGTTGTGTGGCGATTGGAGGTTAATGTGGCTTTGTTTGCATGGCCGACTGTTGATAGGGACCGAGTTGGTGATATGGTGGGTGGTGGAGTATAATTCAAACCAATAAAAAAAAATTCAGTTCGTTCTCCCATATGTGAACCCGTCAATGCTAATGAGCTCGTCGAGGAAGTAATTAGCTCGCCCACATCTTGCAGACTCGCCCAATGCAAATAATAACTCGCCGAGTGGTGTGGAGTAGCTTGGTCTCCAATAAAGCTCACCGAGTTTATTTGAACAGCTCACTTGGAGTGGATTGACCTTTATATAATCTTGTTTGGCGGTACACATATTAATTAAACTCCTCAAGTCGTGAGAAAGCAACTCGAAGTATAGTTTCGTTTATTTGCGAAGTGGATTATGATTAAGTTAAAATATTGTCTTTTGGGTTTAAACACTTGAATCACGTAAGCGAAGTTAATATTTTTTAAAAAAAAATTTAACCGCATTTTTCTCGGTTTTGATTGTTTTGGCGCGTCGTTGTCGTCGTCGCCACCGTCATAAGCGTCGTCTTTTTGTGGCGTCACACACACTTTATCAAACTTCATTGGTGAATAAGGAGCCTATTCTATTCCCAATTTTTTTAAAGATAGAAAGGTTTAATATTCCAAGCACCTGTAGATCTAAATCAGTCTATTGACTTCATAAAATAATATTTATGGTATGTAAATAGCTGAAATAAACATGGATGTCTTGACTTGGTGCTAGAAAATAAATGAGGCTATTTGGAAAATCACATTTGAAGACAAGGCTACAAATATGGGAGCTTGTCAAGGCACGTGAACCGTTTGACGAAAACCTTCTTCTATTGCTTGGTCTCATGGATCGTGAATGTGGACCGCTTTGAGCTAGTTCACCCAATTCAACTTCATTTCAGGCATGGTTTTCTCACCCTTGACTTGCATTATTTATGTATTGATAGTTTCCTTTTTGCTATGGAATCGTTTTTCTAATAAAATTATGGGTAAGTTTACCGTTTAGTTAAATAAATTATATTTTCAAACAAAAAAAGACATTTTCCTACGCAACATGACTGATTATTTGACCATCAAACATACTAAAAAAACATGACCTAATACATTAGTAAAACTAAAGTATCAGAACTAGATACCATTTTCCACTCGAATTGGTGAGATTGAGTTGGGTTTTCAACTAAACAACCCCTTTTGTTTACCTTGTAAAGTTAATAAAACATCATTTTTGGTGATTCACAAAACACCCCTCCGAACCCTGAAATGTGAAAGTCAAGTTGTGACTGTGTTCCCTATCATGTGGGGTAGTGTATCAAACCTTATAACACCCTCAAATGACCGTTTATTCACTTTTTCGTAGCCCTTCTAGGAGCCATGTTAACCCATTTTGTAGTTTTGGGAAGCTGCTAAAAATCAATAGTTGGCTTTGGTTTTGATTTTCCATTTTGGCCTTGATTGAAGAAATGGATATCGACCTCCATAAACCTCTAGTGTTTAAATACATGAAAATTTATTGTAACTCATAGTTCTGAGAAAAACACCTTGGTAGGAAGTTTTATAAGGGGTTTTTGTAGGCCTCTGGTTGTTGGTTGACCAGGTCAAACCAACCCAAATTACGACTGGTGGCTCCAGAAAAGTAGTTGCCATTTGTATCCCATTCGACAGTTCTAATTTCCATCAACTCTTATGAATTCCCTGTATGTAGGAGAGCATATATAAATTTCCTCGTTGTGTGTTCACCTATTGGAAATCAATTTTTGAATGTTGTTTCTTAGCCCTCGGGTTAAAATTGAGCATTTTCGTAGACTAGTAGGTAAATGTGAAAGAATGCCGCAGGACCCTCTCCAAGTAAATTATCTAATGAGCAAACTTGTAGGCACCTACATATGATCATATAAAATTCTCTTTTTGGCTTGTTTTGAGAAATTTGATTGTCGGAAAAGAGTGTTTCTTTCTCTCTAAGCCCCTCTCTTTCTCTCTCCTCCTCTAGCTAGGAAATGAAATGAATGTATCTCTAACTCTCTCTTGTTGTGTGCCTAGTATTATAATCGTGTGAATGTGAAACTATGTAAATGTGAATTATGTTGTTTTTTGGGTAGATGTCATGCCAACAATTTGTGCTGACTAGTGTTTTCATAATAACATGTGATCATGAAAACATTGTATTTGTACATGTTTTATCAGTGTTATTGTTATAAATAGAATTGTCATTTACTATTTTACGTGATGAAAACAAAATTTCTAGCCTAATGGGAAAGTGTGTTATTTTGTATTTATTTACATTTTTATATGTTTGAATAGTTCCCTACTTGTCGTACTTTTATATTTTGGTTAAGTAAAATAAGTGATGTATTATGTTGAACTTAATTTCAAAAGAACTCCTATAGATAGTATCTGCAATAAGTGTAGGTAGATAAATTTGGAAACTTGTAATTTGATATTGTTAGAACCATCATAGTTCAATTAATGTTGCTCAAATACTAGTAAAATTGATGGTAACAAATTAATAATGGCTTATTTTATCTATTTTCTAGTGATGTGTTAACTTAGGAAACTCTATTAATATCTTAAGAAAATTAACCACTTGCTGGTTTCATGTTAGACCTAGAAAACCATAGTCTTCAAGAGACACAACAACTTGTACTTGTGTGTTTTCCTTTGGGTGGAAATAACAAACAAACTTATAGTAAAAATTTAATCCTTGTTTGTAATGTAATGGTATCCTTGAGTTTACCTTTGTGCCTTATATTCTATAGTAGAACTAAACTTGTCCGACTTGAACTGTGTTGTTCCATTGGTATATCGATATTAGGTTCTATCATATGCCAAGGACATGGGTCTCACATGTGCCTTCATGACCATCTTGGGGTAGGTTAAATTTATACCCTATTAATTCTTCGTGCATGGTCCATGAGAATGCTCCTTCTCTTCCCTCATAGACCAAATTGTCTCATTGACAAGTATTGAACTAGAGACTTATATTAAGAGCCAAAATCACTTTATGAGTGAGCCTCGTTATGACATTCCTAAGCCTTAAGGTTAAGACATGTGTTCCCGTAGTAGTTAATAGTTATGGAATACCTTGAGATTGTTAGTGTGAGTTATCGTATGTGTCCTCCTCTCATGTTGGAGGGTCATCTCACATGGGTTAGGTTTAGGGTTAGGTTTAGGGTTTCATGTGTGTCATGCACTAGGGTTACTCAGCACCCTATATGTACCCCCTTTTCTATTCATTTATGAGCATGCCAAGACACTCCGCTGTCTTTCCTCTATATGCAATCTTTTTTTCTATTGAGCAAGTTCTTCCATTACTGATCAATTTTTTCCTTGCTATCGCTGGAGCTTTCACGATTCTGTTGGAGTGCAACTACTTCGTGGTGCCTCGTTTCTGATTCGATTCTCACAAACTCTTTTCATGGTATCAGAGCTACATGACTTGCCATCACACCAAAAGCTCAAACTGATGGTGGAGAGGGATCTCATCGTGTTAAACAGCTGCTACGCCAATACTGCTCCTACGATACATTTATGGAGCTAGGTATACACCCAATCAACGCTACCCAACAACATTAGAAGGAAGTGACACTTTCGGGAATTTCTACATGTGAGGTCACCCATCCTAGAACTACTCTGGGGCCGGTCGCACTTAACCACCTGGTATCAAAGCTGCATAAATGGTATCATCACACTTTCAGATAGCTGATCAGATGTGCAGATTTATCTCATCAAGCTCACTGAATCAAGTTGCTACGTCAAGTTACGGTTTTTTAAAATACTAGTGAAATCTTTTTTTGCTGCCCATATTTAAACAATTGTATCCTTCTTTTCTATGAAATTTTTTTAGGAAGATTTCTGTTTTTACTTATTTTAATAATAGACATTTTTTTTGGATTGGAGTGTCTTTTCTTTAAACTCCATCGCAGAAGCTTACGATAAAGGGGGGGTGTTAGTTGAGTTATCCTATGTGTCCTCCTCTCATGTTGGAGGGTCATCTCACATGGGTTAGGTTTAGGGTTAGGTTTAGGGTTTCATGTGTCATGCACTAGGGTTACTCAGCACCCTATATGTACCCCTTTTCTATTCATTTATGAGCATGCATGATGCAAGATTTGTTTCTGTTGAAAGTTCTTCCATTATTCTAATTGCTATCGCTGGAGCTTTCATTTCCGTTAGATGCTATTTTTTGTTTCTCCTTATGATCAGTGTTACATGACTTGCCGTCAAGCTCGAGCTAAATCAGTTGCTACGCCAATTTATACACCTAATCAGATCTAACAACATTAGGAGGAAGTGACACTAGGAATTTCATGGTCACCCATCCGAACTTTCTGGGGCAACTCTTTTCAGTATCAGAGCTACAACTTGAAACACCAAAATCTCAAACTTGGTGGAGAGGGATCTCAAATCTTATTATTAATGAGCATACATTTTAAACTCCTTTCATGGAGCTGCTATAAAATAGGCCCAACGATTTGGGGCGGTTTCATCAAATGGAGTGAATTGGTTTAACGTTATCGTTGCATCGAGTTTTTTCAACTTCTAAAAGTTACATGTTTTTTCACACTCTAGATGCATGGGATCATTTGCCTTCCGAGCACTAATTTTATAAAGTGACGCATTCTGGGGGGTGTCTTTGAACTCCTTGAGTTCATTTTTTGAGCTTTGTATTTCCCCTTTTATTGCTTGCGACTAGTGAGCACGTCCACCATAGTCTTTATGACAGCAAGGGGGTTTCTTTTGTGACGTGAGACATTTTTTCTCACCACCAAGGTTGTCTTTCGCCTCCTTTCTATTTTTTTGCTTGTGCTTGTTTACGGTGTCCTTTTTTGTTGCGCTCCATGAAACACTGTTGTGGTCTCCTCTCTTGCATTATTACACTAATTGCAAGATGAGTTACCAAGTGTTTCAAACCACACGCACGGACCTGATTGTAATCAACACACTAAACTATAAAGTGCCGAAAGCAGGGGGGTTGTTATTGTCCTGGGTGGTTGTGTTTCTTTTCTACATTTCTTTCTCTCTCTCTCACTATGGATGCACTTTCAATTCCTTTGCTTACGCCATTCAAATTTTTCGAATGGAGATCAAAAATAATAATGAAACTAAGGGGTAAAGGGTTATACCGCATCACCATGGGAACTGAGACTGAACCAGATGACGAACCTGAAAAATCTAAGTGGTTAAACCGTAGTGATGAAGCTTTAGGTCTTCTTTGCATGTCCGTTTCTCCTGACTTGCTCTTCCACATTGAGGCATCCAAAACACCTAAATTTGTGTGGAAAACACTGGATGCGATGTTTGGACAACTAGATGACATGAGAGTGCATGAGTTGGAAAACGAACTACTAGGGTTAAATCCTAGTGACTTTGAAAACCTACAAGCCTTCTTCTCAAAATTTGTCCACATTAGATTATTGTTAAAAGGATGTCAAGTAGAAAAGAAAGATTCTCAACTGATCTTGTCGATTCTCTCTAAGCTAGGTCCCGAATATTCTGTCTTCGTGTCAACTTTCTACGCTACAAAAGTTGCTTTGGGCGATACTTGGACTATGCCCTCCTTTGACTGTTTTTCGTCCCAACTCATTCGAGAACAGGACAAACTCATTCAAATGGGGTCTCTCAAGTCCAAGTCACATGCCCTTGTAGCAAGTACTAGCAAGGGAAAGAAGACTGAAAAGAAGAAAGAAACTAAGGATCAACCTAAGAAAGAAACCAAGATCAAACCTAAAAATGACACAAACACTTCGACTTCTGAGCCTAAGGCACAGAAAAGCAAGTATTTGTGTTCCTATTGCAAGAAGTTTGGTCACGACGAGAAACACTGTTTTAAGAAACAGATTGATCACTTATCTCATTTACTTGAGAAGAATAAAATAAGTGTTCCTGAATCCATAAAACAAAGTGCTCCGAAGGCCGAGTCTTCTGCTGCAAAAGGTGCTAAAAATGATAAGAAGAAAGGAAAGGCCCTTGTAGCCAAAGTTGCTCCTTCATCGACATGGATTATAGATTCCGGTGCCTCGCACCACATGGGTTCTTTGCATGTTGAGTTTTCCAACATCGAACCTTGTGGAATGTCCCAAATCATGATGGGTAATGACACGACAGTGTCAGTTTCTGGTAGTGGATCGGTAGAGATGGATGGGGGAACATTTAACCAAGTGTTGAGTGTTCCTGATCTCTCTACCAATCTCCTATCGTTTACCAAATTACTCACCTTGGTGAAGGAATGCGAGTGGAATTTGGTCCTAACTCGGTGATTATTCGTGAGCTTAACAATGACACTACAGTGGCTGAGGGAAAGGCAGATCACCGTTCATAGTTGTACACCTTCTCCCACTTTACTTCTGATTCTACGCCCACTACCTTGCTCACTCATGCAAATGAGGTTAGTAAGCTATGGCATGAGCATTTTGGACATCTAAATTATCGCTACCTTGAACAATTGAGTCAAAATGAAATGGTCAATGGGTTGCCTCGCGTCAAGTTTTCTAAGGGTCTTTGTGAGGGTTGTATCCTTGGAAAGCATCCTGAAAAGAACTTTGACAAAGGAAACACCTGGAGAGCGACTCGTCCTTTGGATCTTGTTCATAGTGATGTTTCTGGTCCATTTCCTTCTCCTTCGTTTACTAGAGCTCTTTATGTGCTAACCTTCATTGATGACTATTCACGATATACTTGGGTATATTTTCTTAAGCTTAAGTCTGAAGTCTTTGAACATTTTCAGGACTTTAAGGCTCTTGCTGAGAAACAAGCGGAATGGTCTATCAAGGTTCTTCGAACTGACAATGGAGGTGAATATGTAAACAATAGGTTCATGGATTTCTGTACTTCTGAAGGGATCTCTTTGCAACATACAGTTGCTTATAGCCCTTCACAGAATGGAGTCGCAGAAAGAAAGAACCATACTCTTAAGGAGATGGCCACTTGTATGATTCACTCGAAGTCTCTTCCTCCGCAGTATTGGGCCGAAGCAGTGAATTGTGCAAATTACATTCAGAACCGTGTTCCACACAAGGCAGTAAGAGGGATGACACCCTTTGAAGCCTGGTTTGGATGCAAGCCTGATGTTGAGCACTTTCGAGTCTTCAGATCCAAGGCTATGGCTCAGATTCCCAAGAAGAAATGCAAGGCTTTGGAACCACAATCCAAACCTTGTATCTTTATAGGGTATCCTGATGGCGTGAAGGGATATCGATTGATGAATCCTACTTCTCATGAGCTGTATATTGAGAGAAGTGTTAAGTTCGATGAGTCTTCTTTGACTTCTACTTCTCCACCTATTGAGGTTCTTCAACTCACTGATTCAGATTCTGACTCATCAGATGATGATACTGTTGAGCATGCTCCTCTTCCTGATCCTCCCGACCATCAAACCTTTGAGTCTTCTGATTCTGACAGTAGTGATGATGAGGACTATGTCCCTTCTCACTCAAGTGAAGAATCTTCCAACTCTGAGCCTGATCCTCCTGGTCCCCTTTGGGCCAGGAAAACTTTGCAAAGTGCTGGAGATTTAGTTGGAGATACTTCGGATATGAGACGTACTCGCTCAGATTTCATTGGACCCCACTCTTTCTTCACCTCTTCTTCTGATCCACAGTCTTTCCGGGAGGCTTCTGGTATTCCTGAGTGGGATTCTGCCATGGATGAGGAGTATTCCTCTCTCATGAAGAATGATACTTGGGATCTCACCACTCTTCCGAAAGGAAGAAAAATCGTTCGGTGTAAGTGGGTGTTCCGAACAAAGTATGGAGTAGATGGAGACGTCGAAAAGTTTAAAGCGTGATTAGTAGCTAAGGGTTTCTCCCAGATAGCTGGGGTTGATTATACAGAAACCTTTGCTCCAGTTGCGAAGATGACTTCTATTCGACTTACCCTAGCCATTGCCACATCGAACAGATGGAAAGTCCATCAAATGGATGTTAAGAGTGCCTTCCTTCATGGTGACCTAGAGGAAGAGATCTATATGGAACAACCTCCGGGTTATGTCCAAGATCCCTCCCTCGTTTGTAAGTTAAAGAAGTCTCTTTATGGCCTTAAACAAGCCCCTCGGGCTTGGTATGCCAAGATGGACTCCTTCTTACTTACATCAGGGTTTACTAGGTGTCACTCTGATCCAAATGTTTATATTCTACGACAAGATGACTCCATACTCATTCTTGTTCTATATGTTGATGACTTGTTGATCACAGGCAGCTCTTCCTCTATTATTGATTCTGTGAAGATCACCTTAGCCAACAAGTTTTCCATGACTGACTTAGGTCTGCTTCATTACTTCCTTGGGATCCAGATTTCACAATCTGACTCAGGAATCTTGATTTCGCAACCTAAGTATGCTCTTGATTTGCTAGCTCATTTTCAGATGTCTGATTGCAAGTCTTCTCCTACTCCTTTTCTTTCTGGGGTTAAGTTGGTTTCAGATTGCTCTACTCCCTTGGTTGATGGTACTCTTTATCGACAGTTGGTGGGGAGATTGATTTACTTGACTCACACTCGACCAGATTTATCATATGTTATTGGGATCATGTCCAGATTCATGCAGGAGCCACATGAGCTGCATTGGAAAGCAGCTAAATGGATCCTTCATTATGTTCATGGCACTTATGCTGATGGCATTCACTATCATGGAGGGGTTGATATTGACTTGATTGGATTCACAGATTCTGATTGGGCCGGTGACTTAGATCATCAGGAAATCTACTTCTGGCTACAGTTTCTCTCTTGGTTCGGGTCCTATTAGTTGGTCTAGCAAGAAGCAGAATGAAATTGTGATATCATCTACAGAGGCAGAATATAGAGGAGCAGTTAACGCTGCCACAGAAGCTATTTGGCTACTAGGGTATTCTGACAGAGTTTGGCATCCACTTTCGGCGGCCTACCATTATCTACTGTGATAACACGAGCACAATCTCTATTTGCAGAAATCCAGTTCAGCATCAGCGGACGAAGCACATTGAGATCCATATGCACTTCATACGGGAGCTTATTCATGATGGTATCATCGACATTCAGTACATTCAGACAGCTGATCAGATTGCAGATTTATTCACCAAGCCCTTCACTGAGATGAAGTTTCTTCACTTACGGTCTCTTCTTGGGGTGAGGTCTTCTGCAGCTGCCATCTTCTTAGGGCTATGTAGTCCTTCTTTTCTTCTTCTTCTTCTAGGAAGATTGTGTTTGTATATGGGCACCTTATCAAGCCTTTAGTTGCCGGGCCCCATTGACACATCTTTCTTAGTTGTTTAGGAGTGTCTTCCTCTTCCGTCTGACTCATCACAGCCGCTACCCCAGCTTTGATGAAGGGGGGGTGTTAGTGTGAGTTATCCTATGTGTCCTCCTCTCATGTTGGAGGGTCATCTCACATGGGTTAGGTTTAGGGTTAGGTTTAGGGTTTCATGTGTGTCATGCACTAGGGTTACTCAACACCCTATATGTACCCCTTTTCTATTCATTTATGAGCATGCCAAGACACTTACTGTTGTCTTTCCTCTATATGTAAGCTTTGTTTCTGTTGAGCAAGTTCTTCCATTACTGATCAATTTTTTCCTTGCTATTGCTTGGAGCTATCACAATTCCATTGGAGTGCAACTACTTCGTGGTGCCTCGTTTCCGATTCGATTCTCACAAAATCTTCCTTCACAATGTTTTGAATCTTGCAAATTGACGTTGGCTTGAAGTTACCATCAGAGTTGACCACTTCGTATGAGGATATCATGTCATGCTTGATTGACATCGGTTCATGCAAATACCTCTTAGGAGGATGGCATTGGCATAAACACTGGAATATCGGTTTGTGGATTCTAGAACTAGATTATGGTGTAATTGTTCGGTTCAAGCCCTAATGTATGGAGATAAGGGTTGGTTAGAGATACCAGAGGCACTTTGGAAATCAATGGGGCAAGATTTGAGACTTTATCAAGTACAATTTACACAATTTATATCAGCTTTGTGTTAGGACCCTTCAGTGCACATATGGATAAGCATTGATCATATTTGGAACATATGATAAATAGTTAGAGATATAATTTATGACATTGTGTTCCATGTGCTGATACAAATTTGGAATAAGTGTTTAATTGAATGGGCCTATGAAGATTATGGACCTCGAAGATGAAGACAATTTTAAATCTAGTGCAACCTTTTAAAATAACACTATGTGTATAGTGATATGATGTTTCGTATGGATCATACAAGATACATAGTTGTAATTGGAAGAATCCAATTAGGATAGTTGGTTACAACATGAATTATGCACAAATTCATTCAAGCATTCAATATGGTTAGACATAGGATAGGATATGACATACATTTTCAATGGTGGATGTCAATTTTAAACCATTTATAATGAGACTTAATTAAAGAGCATTACTTGTTGACATGTGTATGCAGATGAGATGGTTAGAAAAGGGAGAAAAAATGATATTCATAAGAAATTTCATTATAACTTGTTTCAGAATAAGGAAATTGGAATGATAGTGATAAAAAGAATGAGAGAGTAGGACTCTATCTGAAGGAAGTGTATGAAGCATTCGAGATAACATAGAATTTGATGAGAAAGAAGGAGCACACGAAGAAACTGATTTACGATTTGAATACACTAATTGAAGGTAAACAATATTAAAGGATAATTATTAATGGCAATGTGATCTTGGTAACCTATAATGAATAACACTTAGTTTCAATCAGTGATCTCATATTAGTTCTTAAGGGTCACTAGGGAAAGTATGGGAGGTGATATAGACCTAAGTAAACATGAAATAAGGGGTTTACGATGCAAATCGTACTTAGGATAATAGATACTAATTAGGCACATGTGTGTTTAGGTGCTATTAGAGTGGTAAAGCTATACAGATGACTATGGTGACAAACTGAAATCGATGTAGGCTAGTTTTAAATTGGATACCATGGAATGTAGAAATGATTAGATGAATTACAAGAGGGAAAGAAACCTAGGCTTAAAGATATGGTGTGCATACATGTTGAGTGATTTAGGAAATTATATTAAGGATTGCAATAAAGAAAATAATCAATTGGGAATGAGGGAATCATGCTAGGATATGAAATTATATAGCCATGATATCAAGGAGAGTGGTCTACATTTTTGTTCTTTTCACAGTTGAGTACATTTTTATATCTGTTCATTTTATACAAAATGTAGGCATTGTATATTATGCATGCAACTAGTTACAAAGCCTAAGATTGTTTATGGGATCAGTCTTGATTGACCTAAAATTTTCTAATGCTATGAACAATGTGTTTACTCTATTGTGGGCCCAAGTGGTATTGGTTGTCTAGTAAGACTAGTTATATTTGAAATGACATCCAATTATTCTGGATACCTTTCGTATGGAAGTAAATAGTGGTCAGTTCCATTCCTCAATGCGGATGAAATAAACAAGTTGATGTCCACAAAATTTTCAAGGCCTTAGGGTGGTTCCAATAGGAAAATAAGAAGGATGGTTGATGCAATAAACCAAGGCTTATCGAACTTAGGAACCTCCTTCACCTGAGAATAATCACCTATGTGGAATTTTCACCTAAGCTCATTATGTTATGGGTATCATAAGCATTTACCAAGGATGCCCTGAATGCTGTATTGGACCCATTAGTCCCGCAAAAGGATAACCCTCAGGGACCCCAAATATTAGTAATGGTTGTTTTGTAACCCTGTGCTTTAGACCACGAGGAACTAGATAGCCTTTATAGAGATCCAAACCACATTGCATCAAACTGACCATAATTTAGGAACAGGGGAAATATTTGACCTATTATTCTAAGTATTTGTCAATGAATCCTATATTGCAAAAGGATTTGAACTCCTTACTAGTGATTTCATCACCTTCAATTTGAGCTAGAGATCTGATATGTTGACCATTTTATGTTCTACAAGAAATTCCGTGGTGAACTTTGTTGAAGTCATAAAAAGGTTCACGTTTTAGGTTTACCACCAATAGATGTCAAAAAATAGGCATTTTTATACATATACTCATCAAGTACATAGTATGACATAACATCCAGATCTAGGTTGCATCAGGACCATAAATATTGCATATGAACCAAATCAAGCTTACTAGAGTAGCTCAATATTATGCAATTTTATGTAAGGAAAAGGTCATATTTGATCACTAAGGCAGTTAGGATACTTCCTTGGAGATCCGTTCTATGAGAGAGGCAAGCATCTAATGCAATCGTACACTAAGAAAGGTGATAACAATAAGAACAAGAAGTTGGAGATGTTCCAAGTTAGTGAAAATTCAAGTTGTGCTAATGTAGGTGACGATAGAGGGACAAAAAAAAGTGCCAAGATTCAAAAACAAATTCCCACATTTGAGTATTTTCATGAGCACAATGATTTTGAATCCTCTAAAATTTTAGGCAAGATATGCACAATATACTTGTAGTACCAATAGAAGGTAAAGAAATGTAATATAACTCAAGTTAGGGCCAAAGAAAATCCATAAAACACCTATTACGATTGCTTATTAATGATGCACAATTGATTAATGAATATAGGCACAAAGGTTTCGTGAACCTTTACAAAATAGCTATTAATTTGAGGCTAGTGTTTTCAGCTGTGACGAAAGTTCTGGAATAATATTTACTAGAGTTCCTTTACATTTCAGAATGTCTCGCCGGGGTTCAGGGAAATGAGGTGAATTTTGGGGTGGAATATATAGAGGAAAAGCCTCGAAATTGCTTCACCAAGCGACAAAATTAATTTTATAAATTACGTATGGGAGGCCATGTGAAAAAATGCACTTCCGACATATCGGGTGAACTTTTCTCAGTACAGGCAGTGATGATAGACCATGACCTCATTAAACTGGTTGTTGAGGCCAATTTAAGTACCCATTTCTATTAATGGCCTTTCTCGTTGGTCGAGCTGGCTTGTAGAAACTCGGTTAAGATTGGAATTTTTCCCCTAGACAGTAGACTCATTTTAACATACTCCATGGTTCTTGATTGCAAGTTGCATAATATCCCTTATGTCAGCTGGGAACAGTCTTGGCAGACAACCACTGGTTGGTTGCACTGAATAACTTAAAAATATTGTCTATTGGTTGTGTAACATGCATAGCAAATTAGTGGATCATGGGTACCCTGTATTCAACTGATGCCTTGAACCAAAGATGACCGAAGCAACACTTCTTGGTGGATTAGCCAAATTGGGTACTACATCCATTAAATACATGTCTAAAGGACCTAGTAGCTATTGTGTTATTACCGGCGACGCTTATTGACTGCCATCTGTAATAATCCTTGCTAGCCGATTGTTTGAACTAGTAGACCAAATATGCTACTGGCTGGTTAGCATCCCTTATTAAGATTAGACAATAGGTAGAGAAATCTCTAATACCTTGTATCGTGTAAGAATAATGAATGATGACGAGGACCTTTAGCCCATTTTTAAATGTAGTACCCTCATAGTAGAAAGGTAGTCTCTATGCCCAATGATGACTCGAGTGGCTCCTGTAAGTCATTACGATACCAAATTTTTAAGGGTGCTTAGAAATGGAAACGGATCAAAATGAAGTTGTGTACAATGTCCTTGTACTTTTGAATAATCTCATTTTTCACATATACAGATTCCTTATTGAATCCAGTGTTAGTTTCATGAGTTTAGAATTCCCCATTATATCCTCCCTTTCAGGAGAATTGGACCTGTCTAAGAAAGACTATGATTGAAGAGGTGCCTAAGATAGATTTCTTTGATAATCAGCCATTTTTTGTATTTTGAACCAATAGGCAAAACTATGCCTATAGGTAGATAGGAAAATTTGCTTAGAGTGTCTTTTCCAAGCTTTCTGATTGTATTGATTAATGAAGGACATTTTGGAGTCATTTTCCTACTTATTGACTTTTCCTGATCTGACATTAGAAGATAGATGCATCTCATTCCTCTTTATAAGAGAAATATGATTTTTGGTATTAAGCTAGGATTCTTCTAGAAATTTCTAATAGGAAAAACCTGATTATAGTGGAAGAGCTTAGATGTTCCATTACAAGAAATCTAATTGTGTTCAAGATAACTTGGCAGTGTAGATCATTGATTTATGGGAATAATATTTGTAAGAATTAGTCAACCTCCTCATGCACATGAGTTAGATGTAATCACCTATGACAAGGCTTAGATTGAGCATGGTCTTCGCAAGAAAGCTTCTGATGGGTCTCGAATGATTGCCCCTCATTTATGGTGAGTTGGATGGAGAAGAAATCTAACATTGTTCAAATTAGTTGAATAGTGTAGTTATGTTATTACATGTAATGGCCTCGTACAACTGGTGTAGCAAATGTACCTTATCCCACACTTCCTTTGAATTAAGGAATCTTGAATTCATGGTTGCATGAATGAACTACTGAAAGCATTATCAGACTTTGGACCTGTCTTATTATGAGAAAATATATCCCCCTACGTGGTTGTTTCTAGTAAGATTTTATCGTGGATACCATAGTCACATTCAGGCCAAAATACTAGCTTGAGATTCAAGTTAAGTCCTTGTATGGATAGTTCATCATCCCACAGTTAAAAAAGGGTCACCATGTCTTTAGTTAAAAGAGATGTGACTTTATTGTATTGTTTGTTAGATGAGTCCTTAAACATGAAATCCTAGATCATACATGGCTTGGGTAGCACTAAGACTAAAATCTGATCTTTATATTCAGACAGGAGGAGTATTACTAAGATGGATGATTTACGGTGGTGTCTAAAATCCATTATACCCCTGAGTGGAAAAATAAATTGTACTCAAGGATTTTTGCAATTTAACATTTCAACACATCACTTGGCTAGCTTGATGACATTCAACTAATGATCTCGAAAAGATAATTTGAGTGTCAGCTTCTATTGACTGGTAGTTCAGTGTTGGATTTACCCAAAATATTTAGAGCAGGTCTCTATAAATAGGTTCCATCAGGGGACATTGCATCCATACATGCTATTGGCTCCAGTAGCAGTTTAGATTGGATGCCATCTAGTAGCATCTAAGGATGGTCCTGGCGCAATACGTCATTTCTTACCTGTGACCTGACCGCTTTATTCCTCCGACTCACCGCATCCGTGTTACTTTTCAGTAGCATCTATTGATGCTACCCATGGGCTCAAAACCCACCACGTGTACATCTCGATATGTTATTTTCTCCTAGCTCTCATCAGCCCTACTTGCACACTGTGATGCATTGTAACCCACTGAACTTTCCAAAAGAAGCTCACCCATAGAATCAACTCAGTCACAACTCGGTCAAGCTACCCACGAGCTACCCTATCCTATATATTAAAGAAATCACCCCTAAATCCATCTGAAGCACTTTATGGGATTTGAATTATCATCTAAACTTCCTGGTTGGTAACTGACTATTCTCACATAAGACCCTTCCTAAAACTAGAAAGTGCAACAACAACAAAAGGCACAACTATATACAAATATGAAAAATCATACACATCCCAAATGGAACATGCAGAGTGTTTTACAAGCACTTATTACAAAAGTGACCCTATACTACTAACGAAACAATATGTTGAAAGCACTTAGAGGAAATATAAATCTAATCTAATATGTATAGGGGAGACATTTTACTTCAATAACAATGTTTGAGATAGATTTCATTGACTGGAATCTATAATTCTTCTCCATCCAACTTTTTACAATTGGAAAGCATTGTTTTCTTTGCATCCTGAAATCATGTAAGGGCCACTCCATATTGCATCAAACTTGGAGTGTCTTCCTGGTTTGGCTCTGTGTTCATCCCATTTTCAAGACCAAGTCTCCTCCTTTGAAGGTTCTGTTTTTTGCATTTCTATCAAAGATCTCTTGATTAGAGCTTGGTATTTCTCTTTGCTTCCATAGCCTCGTTTCTCAATTCTTCTATCTCCATGAGCTTTACATCAGACTCCTCATTTCTCAACTCCATGAGCTCTGCATACCTCACTTCCATGGCTTCAAATTTAGATAATTACAACTACTTGATAAGCTCTAATGCTAGTAAACTTCAAGGGATATTGGCATATTTTCTTCCCTTCCATAGACCAACTTGAACGGAGAATAACCATTTGAATTCTTCGGGGTGATTCTATCAGCCCACAAGGATGATTTTAGTTTGGTGTGCCAAATCCTCTGGTTCTCATCTAGAGTCCTCATTATAATCTTTAGAAAGTTCTTGTTGGTGGACTCATCTTGGTTGTTACCCTGAGGGTAATAATTAGAATATGTGCTCAAATAGATGATATTTCTATACAACCCATTCATATATCTTTATTCCAAGAAAAAATAAGGCATTATCAGATATTATAGTGGAAGGGACACCAAACCTTTTTGTACAATACCTTCATAGAAATATCTGAATGCTGGTTTCATTTGATTCCTTGAGTGCAACTATCTCTATCCACTTGGTGAAGTAATTCGTGGTTGTCAGGATCCATTTGTGGCCTAGGTTGGAATTTGGGTTGATTACCCAATAAAATCCAACCCCATTGCATGAATGGTTCATTTACAGAGATGGGGTGTAGTGGGAGGGTTGCTAGTTCTCTTTTCCTATGAAGAAGGCACACTTCTTACATTTCTTGATCCATGAGTAGAAATCATTGAAAATATTAGGCCAATAATAACCATCTTTCATGATTCTAAGAGTTGTTTCTCTTGGGGAAAAGTGACCACCTGTTTCTCCATCATGAAACTCATGTAATACCCTCTCTATCTGATTTATTTTGATGCATCTTAGGAGGACACCATTCACATCCTTTTTGAACAAAATATTATCTACAAGCACATATGGTATAACTTGTAACCTGAAATACCTTCTCTTGGCCTTAGTCAAACCTTGAGGGCATTGACCTATTTGAAGGAAGTGTACTATATCTTGAGTCCAAAAATGAGTGGGTAAGCATCAGCTTGTTGTTTTTTATCATCCTATAACATTAAAAAATTTCCTTCTCCATCTTTTGACTCTACATGATGATTTGAGCCAGATGCTCACAAAGACCCTTACCCTTGACCAACTTAGTTACCTTAATATCAATGTCATATTCCATGACCTTGGTTATCCAACCAACCATTTTTTCATTAAGGTCCTTGTTTAAAAGAAAATATTTCACACCAGCATGTGAAACTAGTAGCTCAATTTTATTATTTGAAATGAGATGCCTGAATTTATTTAAACTTCTTATCATAACAAGGACATTTTTCTCAATGAATGAATACCTTACCTCATAATCTTCAAGGCCATGTCTAAAGAATGCAATAGGATTCTCCAATCCTTCTTGATTTAGTTGTAGTAGTATTGCAGATATTGTCCATCTATTCCACCAAAAGCATATAGAATGAAATCCTTCTAAATATGGATTTATGAGGGTTAGAGCCTATGCAATGTCCTAATTTATAGCTTCAAAGATTTATTTTCCTTCAGCTATCCATTTGAAATCCATGTTCTTCTTCAGGATCAATGTTAGTGGCTTGACAAGATTACCAAAGTTAGGAACAAACCTCTTAACAAAATTGATCCTCCCCAAGAAACTTTGGAGAGCCTTCTTATGACTAGGCAATGGTAGTGCCATAATGGCTCTAAATCTTTCATGATAAATACTTAATCATTTCTCAGAAACAATGTGGCCTAATATTTTACCTTCACGAGCAAGGAATATGCACTTCTTGGGATTGAGAGAGACTCCAAATTCCTACACCTTTCAAAGACTTTCCTGAGATGAAGGAGGTGATCAACTACATACTTGGAGAAAAATTGATGTCTTGGAGAACACCATAACCCTTGGAAATCATCAAGGTACACAGAGAACAGTTGTGTATCTTTTTTGTTTTCCTCGATCATGTTTTGTTCCCTTTGAATGTTTGGGTCCATCAGTCCATGGCCCTTTAGTAGAAGTGTTTCTCCAACATTTGATAGGCCAAATGGCATCTTCCTATAAGCATATGTTCCCCACTTTGTGGTGAAATCATTCTTGAACTGATCCTCCTCTTTCACCATGATTTGGTTGTATCCTGAATATCCATCAAGAAGAGAGAACCTTCCTGAACCTGCCACCATTTGTAGAATTTTTTCCATGGAGGGGAGTGGGTAATGATCCTTCAATGAAGCCCTATTCAAGTCTCTAAAGTCCACACACAACCTGATCTCCCCATTCTTCTTCCATACTGGAATTAGATTAGCCACCCATGATGAATGTTTGATGGGAAAAATTATGCTTTGTTCAATCATTTTTCAACTCTTTCTTCATCAAGGGCTCAATATGTGGGTTGATGGGCCTCTATTTTTATGTTGAAAGGCTTAGCTTAGGGTCCAACTCAATGGTATTCTAGGCTAAGTTAGGGTCAAAACCTCTAAGGTTCTCATAGATCCAAGAAAAAAAATCAGCAAACTCTTGACAAAGTTTCACAAAATCATGCTTCTCTTGAGAGGTACTTACCTTGTCAATCTGAAGAGATTTTCCTTGACCCACTGAGATAGGTTCTACATCATCACCCTTGACCACTATATTTTATTTCTCTTTCCTGAATTGATCATTGGGGGTGAATATGGACTCTAGGGTCACTAGAACCTTAGGCATCTTGTTGGTTATAGGTTGTATAATCTTTTCTCCATACTACTCTTGTAATTTTTTCTAATTCTTAGAAGAGAATTCAGCTTCTTCTTGGAAGAAAATTGACAATTTTTTGATCATTTCAAAAACCTACCAACTTGTAACAATCAGGTATGGAACATGCCTCACTACCATCTTGATATGTGGTTGGACTTTATCTCTCCTAATATCTTCAACAACATCAAATATTGCTCCAATTGCAACAAGTCTGTCATCCTCATCACTCTCTTTTCTAGGAATGGCTTGGATATTGAAGGCTTCAAAATCCTCCAAGAGGTCTCATACCCTATGCTTATATTATTTGAGAAGATCATTTTTGGCTTTATGGGAACCTCTAACCTAGTTCACTATCAATTCACTATCCCCAAAAAAATTCATATTTTTTATGTTCCTTTTCCTTTCCCATTGTAGTCCATGGATAAGTGATTCATACTCTGCTGATTATTTAAAAAAATGAAATGAAATATGAAAGAAGAGTAGTATTTTATACCTTTGGGAGAAAACAGCACTACTCCTCCTGCACCTTGTCTACTCCTTGAACTGTTAAAGAACAATTTCCATATTTCATTCTTATCTTCCTCATATGGCTTGGTACACTAGGAATAGGTGCATTTTATTCATGTAGGAAGTAAATACCCAATTCATCCTCTTCCATCTCTTTGTATGGATCATAGCCATGCCTTTTTTGTTCCCATTCATCAAGTGTCAAATCTGGAATGCCTCCAATTTTAGTGTTTGTATCTCTTGAGTGCTTGGGAAATCTTCTTGATCAAAATTGTGATTTTCATTGATCTTTCTCGACACATAATGCTCAATGTGGTAGCTAGTAATTGGTTCTGACTTGATAGTGGCCTTGGCTCCATATCTGGTCCTGAATAATGTGGGACCAATCAACTGACAAATATCCCCCAATTTTAGTAGTGAAATCCTGAGACAAGCATAGGGAAAAGAGTGGAGGTAGGTCAATCACATATATATCTTGAGGAACTGTGACATTTGGACATGCATGCAATGTAAGGTTTAGACCTTTGATGACTCCAACAGTTCTCACTATTGTCCCATCCAATTGTACCACTCCTTTAGAAATAGGCTCATACTTGAGGCCCAACTGATCTGTAATCTGCTTTGGCATCACTGAGTTACTTTCCCCTGAGTCAATCATGTAGTTGTGCACCAAATTATCTCCAATTATCAAGGATACATAAAATGGTGGAGGCTTCATATTTCCTCTTTGGTTGACCCTCCTTTTGTTGCACTGCATTGGTGAGGAATCTCTCTTGATCCTTGGATGACTCATTTGAGATGGATAAGTTAGTCATGGCTGCTTGCAAAAAATCCCTTTGGCCTGGAATTTCCAATGATTCCCACATGGAGATACTCACATTTTTTTTCTTCATTTGATCAATGATATTGAATGGATATGAATTATCCTTTTTGTTTCCCTTTTTTCACCACTACTTTCTCATGTACCTATGAGATGGTATGGAGGAGCACTTAGGTTGATTCTATGATTTGGAATTGTGTTTGAACTAACTCCTTAACTTGTCAAAGAAGGTTGAGAAGGAATCTACATTTGCTTATATTTCTTCTATTTCCCTCTTCTTGGACCTTGTTTTTGCTGCCACACCCTTGAGGGAAGAGTTTGATTTATCCCAAAAAATTCTTCATCTTTCCAATTCACAAGTGAAGTGTCATTTGAGGTGGCTCTTGAGACAACCAACTACTTTGATTTTCTTCTTCAGTTATTTCTTGAGAAGCATAAGCACTTTGCACCATTAAATCGTGGTTTAGGATGTCATTAGGACATGTTTCTTGGTTATGTGGGTGACCACAAGGAAAACACCACTCATAATCTTGTACAATGTTGTTTTGAATGGGAACCATAGCTTTAGATGAAGAGGATGCATTGGAATTATAAGGTTGAAATGGCCTAGTAAGAGGAAATTGGTATTTGGTTCTAGTTTGTAGCTTGAGAAGGGGTTTGTTTGACTGATATGGGGGCTTATTTGGTTGGTATTGAGGTTGATAAGGTCTGAAACTTTGGGCTTGCTACCTCTTGATTGTCACCAACTCATTCCCTAGATTTTGCAATTGTTTCATGACTTCCTATAATTCAGTTGAAGTACTAGAGGAGGTGAATGCTTCACTAGAGATTTGATTTCTTGGAGTAGGGATAGGAGCTAATTCAGGTGTTTGACTAGAATTAGGATTTCCTATCTCTAGATAAATAAACATAGGTGGTCTAGGGGCAAGTTTTCCATCTTGAATTAAATAGTTTTCAGCTCTAATAGCTAATGAATAGGCCTTTGATAATGTTATACCTCCCATAGATTGTACCATAATAACAATATCATAATTTAGAGACTTTTAGAAATTAAAGAAATGCACCTTCAGAGTTGGTCTTACGAGGGATGGAATTTTGTCCCATGTTCTTTGGAACTTGAAGTTGAATTCTTCCATGAGTTCATTTGGAGCCCTCTTTATGGTGGTCAACTTATCTAACAAAGATAGATTATCTTCCCTCTCTCCAAACTGATTGCAAAGAGCTATGCATAGTGCATTCCAATTTTGAATTGATCCTGTTGTTAGACTCCTGAACCACTATAAAGCCTTCCCTTTGAATGAGGATCATATAAGTTTCACAACTACATCCATGTCAACAATTTCATGGATAACACACACATTTGCAATGTCCTAGATATGATCAACTGGAGTAGTGTGATTCTCTCCAGTAAATAATGGAATGTTTTTCAAGGATTCCACTAGAATAGGATTTTGTGCATTGAGGGCAAGTGGACTACTGCCCGTGAAATTAACAAATGGATTATGATGTTGTCCTGCCATTATAATTGGTCTAAAAACTCTAGTAGATTATAAGAAGGCCTACCAGGTGGAGGTGTTGAAAAGATCTTTGGTGGAATGGTGATCTTAAACTTGTTTTCCCCTTCTTCCTCTTCCTAGGTGATAACTGCAAGTATTCAAATACTCCTTCTTCTATTGTCTCTAACCTTGTTTGGATCCTTCTCATGAATCTAAGACACTTTCTGCTTAAAACCAATAGATTTTTCTCCTTGGAGTCACCAGATGTGTTGCTGAAGAGCCTCCAAAGGCTATAATTTCACAAAGATACACATCCAAACTTATAAAACTGGAAGTATTGACTTTTGTCCCACTAGGCATGCCAAAATTGTTATGACAAAAAAATAGCACCCTTTGATATGTCATGAATATCCCTACTTTTGATTAACATGGGATTGTCTCAAGGTGTGGGACCCTTGTAAATGAGACAAAACCTCTAGAGAAGGTTAGTTCCTCTACCTATTCCTAATGTTAAAACTACTCCTAAAAAGGGAAATGCAACTATCTAACACTAACCTAAATTCCAAGGGACTAGGGGGAAGAGAAAGATGCATAAAATTAAATCCTATGCTAAGGGAGGTGATAACACCAAGAACAAATGGGGTGGAGATATTCCAAGTGAGTGAAAATAGAGAGAAAATGAGGTAGGAGAGGGAAGACAGAAGTGCCACAATCTAAAAACATTCAAACCTCCATTTCATGGGGCACAACAAATTTGAGTCCTACAAGAAGAACAAAGTATGCACAATATAACTGTAAAATCAATAGAAGGAAAAAACACCATATAAGTCAAGATAGGGAAGAAAAAGCCACAAAACACAAATTTTATTACTTAAAAGAATGCACAATCGATTACAAAGTAAGACATAAGGAAAGAGTCCTTTTACAAAATGCCAAATTTGAGGCTTGCAACTCACAAAATCTCTAGAACACTTTTGACAGAGTTCCTTTACATTCCAAAATGTATCCTTCTTAATGAGGTGAATTTACATTATATAGAGAGAAAACCTCAATTTTGCTTCACCAACCAACAAAATTGCATTAATTCTCTAAAAGAGGTATGGGAATGCAAATTCATGCTTCCAAGGGTACTGCATGAAGACATGCCATACCTCATTAAACTAGTTGTTGAGCTACTTTTGTACTTCATTCATTATTTCTTGGCCCGTAGTTGATGTTCCTATATACATCCAGTTGAATGCATTTTTCCCCTAAGATGGTAGCATTCTTCCTTTCCTCAAACTTGTTTCATAATTCCTTTGGTGTCAGTTAGGGGTGTGTTTTCTCTTGTTAGTTGGTTACAAATGTACCATCATCTACTTCACTTCCTCTGAGCTACTCCATTTCCACAACCTGTTGGTAGAATATCTCTTGCTACCAGCTGGTAGCATAAAACATGCTACCGATACCCCTATACCAACACGACATGAACTATCATCCCCTCTACCAGCCGATAACACCTTATTTTATGTTGGTCGGTAACATTGTATAATGTGCTACCGACACCCTTGTGTCCAATAGGTCCTCTGTCGCTTCCTTCATGCACCCAGCTGAAAACAAAAAACATGCTACCAGTCAGTAATACTTATATATGCTACCGGTTGGTAGCATCCATACATGTTACCATTTGGAAGCATGTAAAATGCTACCAGTCGGTAGCATGTAAAATGTTATTGGATGGTAGCATCTAAGGATGGTACTAGTGCCTCTACATCGTTCTCCACTGTGACCCCAAACACTTTTTTCTACTGGCCTGTCATGTCCGTGCTACTAGCTAGTAGCATTATATATGCTATTGGCTGGTAGCATCCATACCTACTACCAACTGGTAGCATAAAATGTTACTGGCCAGCTGGAAATTTCAAAAGCCACCACTTGCACAACTTGATCTGATCCTTTATCCTAGATTTCCATCAGCCCTACTTGCCCATCGTAACGCATTGCAAGCCACCGAGCTCATCTAAAAGAAATTCAATCATAGAATTAACTCAGTCACAACTTGGTCACTCCACCCATGAGCTAGCCTTTTATTCTAAATTACATGCACCTCATTTGATTGCACCCAAGTTTGTTAAGTCAGTCCATTTTTTAGGGAATGCAAAAATGGATAACTAAGATACTATGTTTTGTGCCATTTTTTCCAATTGTAATTGCTATAGTGCATAGTAAATCTGAAACAAAGGGTGATATAGCCTTCCAGGACTACTTCAATTCTGGTGTTCAATTGGATACACTAATCTTATCCAATTCCAAGCCAATGGAGAATGGTCGTTTAGCAAGTCCAATCAACATATACCTCTGGGGTTGAATTTTTTTGATAGACATTGAGAAATGCAAGAACCATCATTGATATTTGAGCCCCTCTAGCGCGATGGACATATGAGCATACAAGAAGATTTTATCTGCTAATAGAGCTTTGTTACGAATGCTCAAGTTTTACTTTTGTACATACAACTCAAGCATTTGTTACTTTTGCAACGACGTAATGCCAATTTTCTAGATTAGTGGTGTGTCAAGACATTAATGGAAATCCCCCAGGTTTTGACATATAAAACCTGACATTTTGTCACATATTCTATTACATGGCTCATGAATTGTTATTCAAACCCTATAATAACATGTTGAAAATTATGCTGTGATCCATTGTATCATTTCGATCTTCACTCGCATTATTCACGAGTTTTTATCATTCTGTTAGCTTAAATGGGGCTTATGTTATTAAATGCCAAATAACCTAATGTGATTTCTATGTAATCCAGAAAGTTACAACCGAAAGTGCCTGATGTCTTGTAGCATTTGTGATAGCCCCCCTATTGTCAGTTATTAAGCTCAAGTAATTGTGGGAGAAAAGGTGATACACGAGCAATAATTATTACTGTGCACCCCTCCAATATGTAAGCTCGAGTAATCATTTTTCTTGAGAGGTGACAATGTTTTTTGTTATGAAGATATTTTGACATTTAATCATGTTTAGGTCTTTCTTTGGATTAAATCAATATTCCATATCAAGGAATAAAATAAGGAGAATATATTGGGGGTGGATATGATCCGAATAAGCATTGAGTAATCTTTTTAAATAGAAAGTTTGTTAGGTTGATGTCATATTATCAATTAATAATCCATACACCACATTTGATACACTAGCGAACGTGACAATCTCACAGTATTTGAGTTAAAATATTTGAGTGCACATGAGGCCAGTAGCAGTCGAATAAAATAAACATTTGTCAACGATGGAACTGTTACATGGATAATATTTAAATGAAGTTTTTAGATTACAATATAGTATGCGTGGATTTTATGGACAAGGCTATCTTACATTGTTTCTGTGATTGTGTATGCATCATGTTGTGTTGTCCTGTCTGTGTGATGTGCTGTCACATGCAGGAACTCCATAAAAAATTCACTATAACATCGTTGACATTCCTATTACTATCATGTAATGTGGTGGGTTTTAGGTCCATATATATGTTAAGGCTATACAACATGGCTCCCTAAGCTTCATGAATGCTCTAATGAACCTTCAATCAGCAAACTAAAACATACTTTAAGCTTAATGAATGCTCTAAATAGTGCGAAGTTCAATCACTTTCAAAGACATTTAGAGGAGAGAGAATAATAATTGAAGAACCATAAATAGTTAATGAACATACACGATATAAAACTCAAGTCCCTTGCACTAATACATAAATCCAAATACATATAGGTTCCATGTTTGATACCTGTCTCAAATCTGGAGGCATTACATAGGGCATGAAAACTATTATACATAAATGCCCTAGATAGATTCCATCTCATGGAAAATAATGAGGCTAAAGATATTTATAAAATGGGGATGTCACCAACAATATTGGCTCCTAAAAGGCCTTGATTTAAATTCCAAAATGGTAGCCCCTTTAGTAGATGGATGTAAGGTGTTTCACCAAATGATCAAATGAGTTTGATTTATATGGTATATCAAAATTACATCTTACAGGCACACTTAATGCAATTTAAGATAACATGTACATTTACCCACAAAATATAGCACGAAAAAACTTAACACTATTGTTATCCCCTACGTTATGATGCATTCAACCACTATATTTCATTCATAATATTTGAACTTATCCAATTCATTGCCATACTTACAATATGTGTCCAAGGTGATTTATTCTTATTAAACTATAATTTTATGTTCCTAATTGTTTTTGGGCATCATAATGATTTTTACGGATTCTATTTTTTGAATTGATACTAAGTTTATGTTATCAAAACACATAATGATCATGATTGTAGAAATCCCAATTAAGTTACAACATCCATTGACAAGTAAGGATTTATGTTTTGGTTTCTCACTCTTAAGAAATATTTAATGTACTCAAGAAACATTACATTAAAAACAACAATAATTTGTATCAATTATTAATATCAAGTAGTTTGTATGTACACACGTGATACCATGGCACTTGGTCACTTAAAAAAATGTTTAAATTATTGATGCCTTTTGGTTGTGTTGATACCTCCACCCATAAAGGGTTTAGTTCATATCTACTCACTTCATGAAGTCATCTACATTTCATAGACAAACAACATCCCCATATTCATTTTTTATATTTTAAGGGGTTGCATGGGAATCACCTTTGAGATTCAACACATCATTTTTTTGTACATTTGAGTTCACCAAAAAATATGTCATCATTGATTCTGGAAGTTGATTTGCTTTGTCTTTCCTTGAAACTCTACTTTTAGAAACCACACATCATATACATTACAAAATATCTATTATAGTGTAAAGCATGCAATGAATCAACCATTCAAAGATTTTTTCATACATGTATGTGGGTGTAAACACACACACACACACACACACACATGTATATACATATGCATATGTATGCATATATACATACATGTATACATGCATACATGTATATATAACTATACATCCATCTATCTATTTATCTATCTATCTCATTTGAACTCCACAATAAATGGCAATAGATAGACTATAGGTTTCTCTCCTCCCTCACTCCATTTCTTCATCGCCCCTCTTGCTCTTCTAATTTTTCACTCCCTTGAGTGATTAACTTTTTCTACCAAAAAAAACTTTAGGTGATCTCCATTACAAGGTACCCATTAGTATGGAGTGTTCTTTAGACGTGTTACAAAGTGTTGTGTGAACTCTAGACATTTTGTACTATAGTGACGAGTATGCTTTATTAGTTGACAAACATACCCTATAAATGAATGATTCAAACCTATTGCATTATGGTTCCTGAATTTTTCTTTCATTTAATTAGAATTTTCTAAACGACCCTCGTAATTTCAAACTTTATGTTGTCATTTCATCTTGCTCTAGATGGGAGATAATATCTAAAACAAGGAAAAAAGTGAATCTCTAAGGCCAATGATGTGGGTTGGATTGGGTTTTAAGAACCATCAAATTATCAGGCCACTAAATAGTAAAGCATAAATATCCACGATGATAAATTTACATGATTGAAAATAATTTTGGAGTAGAATGTTTAAATCCCTCAGGTCATGTAACAAAATAAGTCTTGTTTGATTGAACATTGCTAGCATGTTGAATCACCACTGCTTTAATGATCATTATCCTATCTTTAGGTAGGTATATATGAGTGCATCATACAATTCTAAAATTTACTTTATTTAGTCTCTAAACAAATCACAAAGATACATGTGGCAATACATATGTAATGTTAGTAGAGTTTGCTATAAATATATATTTATCTAAATTTTAAAAACATATTAACTTAATTTTTTCATTGAAATGACAAGGAGAATATTTGGAACATAACCAAAAGGGTACGATTTTTTATATTAATAATCTAAAAGGTGGGCCTAAGGATGTCATGGGAGTTCAAATTATTACTTCACCTATAGTTTAAACATTCAAATAATATTAATATTATACAATGAATAGAAGGTTTAAAAATCAATGAATTTTAAGTGGGACATAACGACACAGGAAAAAAGTTCCAATAATTAGACCGATTATAAAAAATAGAAAATAATAGTAAAATTGTCAGAAAACCAATATGCAACTATTACTCGCAAGAGTCATTGTTCAGAGATAATCTTGTATCTAGTTTGAAATCCTGTTAGTTGGGCCCTCCTTGTCTACTTTCTTTATTAGGCATGTTGTTTCCCAAACATTGTCAGTGCTCGCATTTGTATGGCTTAAATAATATTTGTAATATATTATTATTATATGAGTTTATAACTCAATAATAATAATAATATATATAAATTGTGTGAGTGAGATAGTATTGTTAATATTTCCAAGTGTTACTTGTTATATTGCATTTGTTAGAGTTGTTTGAAACAACTCATGTATTTTGGGTAGAGCGTTTCTGCCCCCCTATTTTATATGATTCATATTGCCTATAAATTAGGGGAGAGGAGCTAGTAGTGGTACACCCTAAGTTACGGGGTCCACAAAAGCAATTGTTTATGATATGGGATTGTGATTTTTTCACTAATATGTAGTTTAAATTTGTGTTAACTTATATTTTTTATTTGGAATGTTCAATTGGAGGGAAAACCATATTTTGAATTGATTTAAAATAATAAATGTGAGTTACACTACAACCATGGTGGAAACCAATACTTGAATATGGGTGAAAATGTTTGAACATTGAATTTTTTTATACTTGTACATGGGTGAAAGGTCTTACATGTCATGATGTGATTGTTACTCTACATAATTAGTATGTCAAAAATAAATTACTACTACATAGTACTATGACTATTTATATATATTATTATTATTATATGAGTTTATAACTCAATAATAATAATAATAATATATAAATTGTGTGAGTGAGATAGTATTGTTAATATTTAGAGTGTTAGTTGTTAGATATAATCTCACATATTGTATTTTTTAGAGTTGTTGAGTTGTTTGAAACAACTCATGTATTTTGGGTAGAGCATTTCTAGCTTCCCCTATTTTGTAGGATTCATATTGCTTATAAATTAGGCAATCTTTCCATATGGAATATAATGTGAGGTATTATTATATATTGTTCTCTGTGTAAATCTGGCTTACCAAAAACATTTGGTATTAGAGCGTGTATGATATGGGAATGTGATTTGTGAAGGGGCATTTCCTTCCATGTACTCTTGCCCCAAAAATGTTTTTTTCTATAGTTCAGATAATTATTTTCCATTCTTCTGACCGTTTTGTACCATGGTTTGGATCTTCCATTCGCTGCATCAATTTTCCACCATCTGTGTATTACTCTAGTGTTATTTGATCACCATAACGCTTTCCTACATTAAATTCAACAAGACTTGTTTTTGATTCAAGACATCCACGCCATGCATTTATTAGATCCAATGATCCTTTTTTATCTCACAGGCCGATACATCTAGAATCTAAAGACAATTTGTGGATTTGTAATATATTCACGTGCCATGTTATCCATAGTGTCTGTGGTGAATCTCCTGTTCTGCTGTTCAATATTGGGTTCAAACATAAGAAGATCATCTATTTCCAGGTACTATATCAGAGCATTCTTTTGATCCTCGTATTTTGCAAGATCTGCATTGATCATAAATGATCCTTTTTGCATTGATCAATCTTAAAGGTCGTGACATCATGATTAGCACGCACATTGTGAATTTTACTCAGTTCACCACATTGCAATAGTTGGCTCCCTGTGTTATTGTTCCACATCCTCCCATTCCACACATTGGACCGTTTCAATCTTGGCCTGAATTATCTATTTGAATGCATGGAATATTACATCAACAGTTGGCATTTAAGAATATGAGTATTTTGAATTGTTATTGCAACGTCATAACCCCCTTGCAGATCTAGCGAACTTGATTACCTTCATTGTGTAATCTATGATTCTTCTGAGTCCGCCATGCCCAGGCTCTCACTTCAGACGTCATTATCAACTTTGCTTTCGCCCTCAATGCCACGTCTCGACTACATTTCTAGATCATTGCTGAGTCAAAAAGCTTATATTTTGTCATATATTTTAGGTTAAGTTATTTAAGTCGATAACACGGTTTAGAAGTATTTTGCAAGTCAATTTATTGTTTATTATTTAAGTCTCGTAAGTTATTCACGATGCAAAAGTCTTATGTTTAAATATTTTTTGTGTCTTTTATATTAGTTAGGAAGTCTAGATTATTGTTAAATTTAGTATATGTTGGGAGTGTCGAACAATTAGACAATTTTATAAAGTAGTTAAAATTGATCATTTTGTCAGTCAATAAATTGTGGAGTCATGTCATTATTATCGAAGTGTTGTGAGTCATAGTCAAAAGAAATTTGTAAAATTTTGTCAAAAAAAAAAATTCATTTACTTTTCAAGTCATCAAATAGTGATTTTCGCTTGTTTACGCGTGTCCAAATTATCAAAGTTTCTAGTTTAAAATTGTAAAAACAAAAAAAAAATTGCCTTATGATATTTTCGGAGTAACGGACGTCAATCGAGGTCATTCAATTGAGCCTCTACATTCTCACTGAACTAGCAGCATGATACTAGAGGAGGTAGGAGGCAACAAAGGAGGTTGGAGGTTCATTCAACGACCTCTCGTTAGTCACCAACGACGGGGCCGCATAATCAGTTATGGTGGCATTTTTTGGTGTGTAGTTTGCTTTCAGTTTGGGCAGTGTGTTTGCTTCAGTTTGCAACATTCCTGTTTTCAATAAGTGGAAATTTCACATTGAGGGGGGGAACATGATCCAATGTTCCATTTCCATTTTCACTTTGTGTGTATGAGCGAGCAAAATTCAACAGAATTTCCTATGTTATTCCCTGCAGTGAGATGTGATGAGGAGTGATGAATAGTACTTGGCACATCATGATGTGGTTGTAGGTAAACCACTTGAAAACCTTCATTTGTGGTTTGTGGTAAACCAATAGAAAAACCACCATTCTTGGTTGTTGGTAATCCATTCACAAAACCATCACTTTGTGGTTTGTGGTAAACCAATTGCAAAACCATCCATTCTCAGTTTTTGGTCAACCTTTTCCAAAACCATCCTTGAGGTTTGTGATCAACCTATGAAAATCACCAGATCATGAGCAGGTGTAAGTACAAAGGCAGGGTTTCCCCATGTTCGCACTAAGGGGGGGGGGGAATGTTAGGAATTCATATTTGTTAGTGCTCACACTTGTATGCTTTGAGTAATATTTGTAATATATTATTATTATATGAGTTTATAACTCAATAATAATAATATACATAAAGTGTGTGAGTGAAATAGTATTGTTAATATTTGGAGTGTTAGTTGTAAGATATAATCTCATATATATTGTATTTGTTAGATTTGTTGAGTTGTTTGAAACAACTCATGTATTTTGGGTAGAGCATTTCTAGCTCCCCTATTTTGTAGGATTCATATTGCCTATAAATTAGGAAATCCTTTCCATATGGAACATAGTGTGAGGTATTATTATATTAAACTCATGCATTGTTTTTCCCCTTAACATACTCATCAACAAATAGGCATCTATCCACCACTCTTCTAATGCACCACATTCATCTAAACCATTCTCTAAGTCCCGAGCTTGAGGTTCATAACTGTGTCCTTAGAATCCTTTCCATCCTGCTCCTATTTTGTCTAGAACTAAGGTTTTGACCTTAGAGTATGAGTTCTCAGACGTTAGCTTCATATCTCTAAACTACTTAAGATCCTTAATGTGTCAAAATTCAATGTCTTGATTTCAAATTCGTTGTTCTCCTTTGTCATCAAATCCTAATAGGGAGATACATCTTCTACTAAGAGTCATGGATGTTCTTCTTCCACATGAGTTAAATGTCCTTTTCTTCATAATTGTATATTTGCTTCATCTTCCATCCATGTAGACTCCTAAATTTCTTCATTTTCACACTTACGATAGATCTATGATCTCACCATCCTCAAGATCTATAAAAGGTGATCTTCATTGATCTTTTTGGCTTCTCCATCATAGATTTGACCTCAAGATCCTATATTAAACCTTTGGTTATGGGTCATCATTTTCCTTTTGAATCTATGGTTTCCATATTTCCCTTACCTTCTAAGATGAGAGATCTCCTCATGCAACCTATGTTCAGAGAATTGTGTTTGTTAATTGAAATAACACTATTGATTGAATGGTGCAATGTTGTTTCATTTATTAAATTTAAATCTAACTTATGCAAGTCCCCTAAAGTAAATTCCTTTTTACTCCAAACCTTATTCAATTTAGGAGATACAAACATTGAATAGTCTTGAATTCCCTATTTTATTGACATGATTGAATAGAACAATGTATTCATTTTCATAAATTGCTATTTTTTACCTGCAACTTCCATATTTAGAAGACTTGGTTATGAAGTCTCAGATTGCATTGAGTGTTTAGATCCATAGAGACACAGGGGACTTGTGTGCCTCGTTGGATAAAAAAAAAAATGCCCCCCCCAAAACTTTTTTGCCTCGGTCAGCTTCGTCTCCTTCTTGGCATGGAGGGTGGAGCTATTAATGTTGATGTGACAGAACCCTTGCTAGTGGCCGCACCCACTGTTTTCCCTGTCTGGCAAATCCTTTGTTTTCATTTTTTTTACCTGCTCACGCAAGAGAATTTGGTGCCGCACATGCTCATTCATTAAAAATGTTGACTTCACGATGTATGTTCACGTGGCCTCCTGTTGTTTTTTCCCCAAAACCACGAATGCTTGTTTTGCACTCCATCAAATGGTTGTCAATAGATGAATTGCTACAGCCACGTTGTTGGACAGTTGTATTCTGCCAAAAAGATGGTGCTGTCTTCTAGGCACATTCCAACGTGCAGTATGTCCGCTAAGTTATAGTCTTTCAGTTCGACTGCATCCTCAGACTCGGGTTTCTCCCCTTCTGGTTATGTTCTCAAATCGACGAAGTGACAGTGAAAGTGTTGCAAGGGCAACGTGTTGGCGGGTTGACCATTTCTGGTGTTCTGTCCATTCTGTTCTGGTTGCACGCGACCACAGCCATGATCGGCTGTTGCAAAATCTCGTAGCTGTAGTAGAAGAACGAGATAAAGTTGTAGATTGGGCTGTCTTGCCCTTTCTTTTTGGGAAGTCGCCTCTGTCCAGGTGGCAGATCTCGCATAGAAGAAGCCCGATCAAACCTTGAGGCAAGTTTTGCAATGAGGCTGAGATCGTGTTCACCACTGTTCCTAGTTCTGGCCATGGGTTTGATATGGCGGTTATAGATGAAGCTACAAGATAGGGAGGTAGGCGTGTTACCTCCACGTCCTTTGGGTGCTGTCTGGGTGTTCTTGTTGGGGAATCCACAGCAACGCCCTGCAACATACGATATGGCAGCAACCCCATAAAATCTGAAGCCATGAAGCTTTGACTGCCAAATCGCATCGAACTCCCTTGTACCAAATTCTGATAAATCAATGTGCAGAATGTATCCTTACACTCGAAGAAAACTCCTTGAAGGTGAAGTGTTTTTCAGCAAAGACTATTTGGCACTGAGTTTAAACTGTGTGAAAAAGGCCACACCCTTTTGCTTGTCCGTTGGGCATTCCAACTCCTCCTCCGAGTTGTCTGTCTATATGTCAAGCCGAGCCGTTTCTGAGTCATGGGTAGGCCCGTGGACTAGTTTGTTCCCACCGCCCTTTGTGTCCGAATCTTCTTAATGTTATAGGTAGCAAATATTTTCTTTGATATTTTGCACTGGAGGTGTTCTCCCTATGAGAATACCCCTATCGGAAAGTGAGACAGTGATCTCCTTAAGCACGTGCCAGAGAGGATGCAAACTCAGTGAAATTTGCACTGTTCGCAATTGTGGGGTTTTGGGTCCTGGAGGAAACTGTTGGCCTCAAATGGCATGGTCCCTGTTCCTGATGATCAGAGGGTGAAGAATAGTGTGGTTTGCCGAACAATGGAGAAGATCGGTTATGGAGCAGGACACTAATCGTCTCAGCTCTCGCCTACTTCGCCATTTCAGGCCTCGAGAACCTCAATGCACATCTGTTGCTATGTTATTTTCTGTTAAGTGTCGAATGCACCCTCAAATTCGAGATTCTCCTACCATGATAATTTTGTATCAAAATCGATTAAGTGACAAATCAAGGACCTCTATCAGGATTGACCTGATGAAATTTATTTGACAAAGATTCTCTTTAGAGATCTTCTTGCTAGTTTGATGTAACTCATGGAAGAGAACCTCATAGAGGCGGGCCTGTTTCATATCAGAATATTCATGAAACACAATTTACTCTGCTATTATATGAGCTTCTTCAGCGTGTCACCAAGCTGGCAAGCATAAAGTTTTCTGTTGGAATAATCACACCTTTCAGGCTACAGCTGAAATGTTTGCACCGATATTTTGATGTTGTCCCCAAATCTGATGAAGGAAAAGGTTGTGTATCATCTCGGTAGATGCCTACCCGAGCCAGGAGCGTGGTGTAATCAGTATGTCTCGTGTCCGAGCTTCAAATCATGGGGTTGGTTTGTAGCTGTTTTTCACTGCGTGATTGTGGCGCTAGCTCGAGCTCGCAAAGCACTTTGGGTTAAAGGCAAGCAACGGCATTGAAACAATCATATGCATCTGGAGATGGCGTTTTAAACCAGGCATGTTAAATCTACTCCTTGTAATAGTTTTCTACCTTCTTTCAGTATCTTGAAATGAATTTTCTATCCTCTTGAATGGCGCCTAGACTAGATGTTTTCGTGGTTGTTTATATCACTGCCTGATTGTGTGGTTGTTCCTTTAAATCTTATTCCAATTTCGCTGATTTTGCTTGGAATGTTCCTTCCTCTCTTATAGCTTACTCTATTTCATATTTGTCTAAATGGGTTACTGCAATATTGAGTGATGCAGTCTAGTTCGTAGGGAAGGAAACATTATTGAGTTTTGTTTGCTTATATGACTTTCTTTTAAAAAGAATTCTGTGATGGTAATTATAATTGAAGGTTACTAAATAGAAGGTTAAGCCTACATACCTCTTTTGGTTGAATAAATACGCATTTCCTGTTTAGGGCTCTCTTGTTTTGCTAAAAGGTACATTAATAGTGACGTTGTGTCTGAAACTTGTTTAAGCCTATGGGCATTCCTTACTTTATGTTTGATTAGAAAATGGCATTTGGGGTTTGTTTTAGAACTGTACATTGTTGACTGTTGTACCTAGTCTAGATGAGGGATAACCTGGCATCTATTTTGGCCTCCACGTGTTGAGAGTATTACTATACCTAATTCTTGATGTAAACTCTTGTATGATTAAAGCAAGGGGAAACATTGTAAGTTTAACTGAATGAAATCTTTACAATTTTTATTAAGGGTCGCAAGCAAGCTATTACTAGCTAGACTGAAACAAAAGTTGTAGGTGAATCCATGGTACTGGACTCGTGAACTCGTTTCCTGTTAGATGACAGCTGATTTCAGTGATAATATCATAGGTGGTTGTTATATTTATCTGTTTGATATTTGCTAAGACTTTTCCTCGATAAGCCCACATGGATCGGGTAAAATTTTCCATCTTCTTTACCTTTGGCAAGGAGTTCATAGAACTTCTAGCCCTTACCGCACTGCGTAACCTTCCTGATAGCTATGTGCGTTGGTTCTTGGTTTGTGCTTGTACTCGTGGTAAGGTCTTTTGAGTCTGGGGCATCGTTGGTGTTTTGCCCTCTGCGTATCGAATCCCTTTGTTTTCGAACTCGAATACCTTATACTTCAAACTTGGTTACTAAAAGGTCCCATTTTGTGGCCTTGTTAGGGAAATCAATTTTTATTTTAATGTTTATTGACATTGTCTGAATTATATAAAAATTATTAACGACTTTTGGGTTTAGTCTTCCCTTATATTATGTAGAGAAGTTGACGATTAGGATAGGGTTTGTTGGTAGAATAATGGCCCTTTCTGTGTCTCTTTCGTACGCTTTTGGAAAAGTGGATTTGTTTTGGTTAACTAGTACTACGTTTTAAGAAATCCGATAAGGAGGTAGTGGTAAACTCCTTGGTTAAAACCAAAACTATAGTTGTGTTCTTTTAAGGGCATCGAACCCATATTACTTTGAAGCCCCCCTGGAAGAATTGGATAACGTCATTTTTGCTTCGCGCCTACGATCATAATTAGTACGCTTTGTCTTCTCTTGGACCCCTTTAGTTGGATGGAGTAAATTTTGGATTCCAATCACGTAACCCATAGGATTACATGAAGGAGATATCAACACTCTTGACTTTCTTGTTCCCAACCCATAAGGTCTTGCCTTGATTTATGTAATTTTGTTCTTACTAGTATTTGGACTTTCTCCTTGTTGGATGATTTAGTTTTCTCTCTCATGAGATTAATATTGGAGTTGTGAGTTGTGTTTTAATCCATTTCTGAATTTAGAATATTCCTTTCTTGATATTGTTAATTGTTAGCTTACTATTGCATTGTGTAGCCTTAACATGCTCAGTTCTTGCGAACTGACTTTAGTTAATATTTGTGCAGATGGATTATGCGAGTAGACTAGAAGAAAAGAGTGTAAAAGTTTCATCTGTACCATTATGAAGTTCCTTGTAAAAATGTCCAATGTGTTGTAAATTGTGTAACATTGCTTGTAAAGAGAGTTGATATGACCTCTTGCCTTGTATTGTTTGGTAATGGTGAAATAAAGTGTCTTGTTCTTGTGTAGTTAAGCTTGAAATTATCCTTGTGAGAAATGGCTTTCAATCTTTACATTGATATGAGTATTGTAAAACTTTGATCTTGAGAATAAATTGTTAAGTTAAATCTTTCTAAGACTTAGCGACAATATTTTATAAGTAAAGTAAAATGAGTCGGTTAACCCTTAAAGAAGCTAAACAAAAATAATAATTTTATATTCAACAAATAAATGTAAAGGTGATCTATTTGAAATCAAATACTTCCATGAGTGATCAAAATGAAAACATCCTTTGTGAAGTAAACATTTATAAATTGATACCCCTAGCTAAACTAGCGAACACTATCCCTTTGGGGTGAACTCTTAAACAAGCTTAAAGGAAAACAATGGTTAGTTTCTGGAAGATATTAAGATTTAGTAAGTAGGAGAAGACTTTAAGTGAACTACTCCACAGTGTTTAAGAAATTAACTTAGTTGGTGAGATGAATTTGTGCGAACCATATATTGATTCCTTCTGAAAACTTAAGTCATGAGCTAAAGGGTGTCTTACCAAAATAAATAAACCCTAACCATTTCTTACTGTGGCTTGCCCTAGCTGTGAGTGTGTCATGTGGTTGGACTTCCATGTTGTCTCGTCAAAAAGAAAAATAAATTGTCCTTGATAAGTGTGAACGTTTCCGTGCTGACCTTGTGGTCTTCCCCGTAACAAATGGTTCCAAGTGTTGGTTGTAACCTTGTGACGACATGTTGTGTCGTGTTGAGTCAAAGCAAGTCAAAAAAAAAAGTTATCCTGTATTTCACTGTGTTGTTCTTGTGTTGGTATTTTTGGTGCGTTACAGAAACAGGGAATCTATTTTCTAAGGTATAAACCTACCTTACTCAGAAACTAGGGTCGTCCCATAAGAATATGAGTATATTCTTCTATAGATGAGAACGATAATATGAAAAATACTTTATCCGTTGGTATACATTAAAAAATAATTGTGGATTCCATTTCATGGGAGTCTATTTTATAACTAATTTAATATTAGGTCAATGTCCATTAAACTTACTAACCAAATAATTAAAAAATCTACTTGAGACCCTCTCCATCACTAAATCTAACACCTTCAACAGGAAACCATCCTCCTTAGAAGGAACTTAGGAACATGGTTTTTCAAGATGTTTAGGTAATTTTTCATATAGGGTTGTCCATTTCCTCTTCCCCACATAAACAAATGGAGTTTATCCATAGATGGCTTGAGCTGAAAGGGAGGTTCCAGTAGATGGAACATCATCATTCTCCATGGCCCTCAAACTTCACTCATTAGGGGGAAATGAAACATCACATTGAGGTAGGATATGCAAGGAAATTGCCAAAAAAATGTGCAAACACAAGAATCCATGAGCGTTACTTAGATGTAGGTACAAGAGTGTGTAGTTAAGTTAGTCAAGGTCAGGGTCAATGATAACAGCTGTTAGGGTTTCCACTCCTATTTTTTATGTCAAACTATTACTTTCCCATTCTATGAGCTCAACATATAATTTTACTATAAATTCCACTTGAGGTGTAAGAAATGTCAAATGAGATGAAAATACAATGATTATATGGAAATACACTATCATATGGTAGACTTGATATGAAACTTCTTCGATAGTGTCTTCATCCATTTGTTCTTATGATGAGGTTAGATGAAGACTGATGAGAATGGAAAGATACGACATATTTACTTCCCTAAGAACTAACATAAATATTATTTTAGACAAGTGTTAAATAGATATATTAGTGTTTATATTATTATATGTTTTAATAATATAAGTGTTGAATTAATACAATAAGAAAAAATGTAAACACAAAAAATATTAAATACTTCAAACCAGACAAACATGTTATATTAAGAAACACCATGACAACACACATTAGAAAGAAATCCAAACTGTGATGATTCAAATGATTTGGAAAATAAGATGAAAGTAAAAGAGATAACCAAATAAATATTTGTCAATATCTAAAACGAATTATGGCATGAAAATATTATTGCACCCATAAGTTTACAAAAAAAATCATGAACATAATATTTATAAAACCATTTATCATGTATTGAAAAATGGAGATTGGTTATACAGGTGTTTTTTGCAACAAATCTACCCTTCCACATTGGCTAGACCTAATGGGCAACCTTTGTGATAACATTCAACAATAGATGGATTTGCATAGGAAATATGTGTTTAACCTATAAATGATTTTATGTAAATGAAACACTAATAAATAGTTGGGCACAAAAACTAATCTCATATAATAACTATTGCCATAAAATAGGGTAAATTTAGAATTAGAAAAATGACTGTGGAAATCCAGCTACGGCAAAGCTACATGGAAATTTTAAGATGAAAAAATCAACGAGATTTGAAATGTGATAGTAACAGAGAAATAAAGTGAGCTACATTGACAAGAGTTGAAATCTTGAGCATTTACATAAATCAATTTGTGGAGTGTGAAATCCAATAAAAACACTAACCACTCACAGATGAAGGAATGGTGGCACAATGAAATTTGAACCCAAAAGGTTGATATACTTTTTCTCATACTATAACAATCCTATTAATTATGAGGAATCATATCCTATACTATACTTAGGCTTATTTTGTATTATATATAGTGTTATATTTGTGTGTGTGTGTGTGTGTGTGTGTGTGTGTGTGTGTGTGTGTGTGTGTGAGAGAGAGAGAGAGAGAGAGAGAGAGAGAGAATTTAGTAACTTCTAGCTCTTCTCACTCATCCATCAACCCTACACAATTTCATGCTAATACAAAAAAAATGAAGCTTACATAGTTTGAGTATGTTCTAAAGTGTTGCATTACTTCAATGAGTTTAAGAACATCCTTGCAGAAGTCATTTTGTGCATTCCATGAGATCAAATCCCTTTGATTCACTTTTTAAAAGTGTTCGTGTGCCTTGTTTTTACTACCACATTTTGTATACATGTCTATGAATGCATTTAAAACTACAACATTTGACAAAAATCCACTTCCTACTATGTTTTGATGGCTTTAAAATGAGGTGAAATAAATATGTAACTAGAGATTTCATTTCCACCCTATTCAAAGGGCATACCCTTACTTTGTAGCATATTGTGTTCGGTATCATGAAGGTCTATTTGGACATCGATATCACAGGTGCTCACACTCACATCTTCAACAAGCTTAACACTCACCATCACATCCAACAACTTATGGAATACTTGTGGTAGGATCTCAACCATCACAATACCTAGAAAGATATTGTAAGGTCATAAGAGAAGAATATGTATTTGAACATTCAAAACTTTCTCATTTTTCTCATAAATGAAAACTTCTTTCTTCTCGATGATAGTTTAACCAAAATTATTAAACTGAAAAATATTGGAAGCAAAAATGGATGTTGAGTATCACCAATGTAATAATATATTTCAAATTCTATTTGCAAAGACTACAAAAATAGTTCTTCAGTGTAATATGTAGTGTATACAAACTTCTATTCTAATGAAATATAACTTTTATTTTTAATGAATAAGGAAGGTTTATCTGCAAAATAAAAAATGTTACCGTGATTTAAAGCTCCTATTTATAATTTAAAGGAAAATAATTTCTTTGTCGTTTCATTTTCTACATTTTTTTGTCGTTATAATGTATGTTTTTCATTAATTATAGGTACAATAGATTAGATTTTTTTCCTTGATTACAAGTATAATAGAGTAACATTTTTCCCTTGATTGTAGGTATAATAGACTGACATTCATCACTGTAATTACAAAGATGGATCTGTGGTCTTGCTCTTATAGTCATCTATCAGGGCGAGATAAAAAGATGACTAGAAACTAGATAACATTTTTCTAAATATGTTATATTCAAGCTACGTCGCTATAACATGGAAAACTATTGACTTTTTTTTCTGAAGAAATAAACACAATGTCAATAATAACATTATAATAGTTATCACTGTAGGTACATTTCAGAGACGCTTTTTTCTTTGCAGAAGGTGATTTCATTATTTAAATTTTCTATCATATTTAAACTCGTATGTGACAAAAATCCACTTACCATTATGTTTTGATGGATGTCGATCATGTACATACCCTACTCTAAAGCTCCCATTTTGGCATAGGCTGGGAGTATGCTCACAAATGTTGTGCAGTATGACTTTAGACCTGCGAAATGCATTTACTTAAATGTTTTTAAGGCCTTTTCAACTGGGCTATTTTGTGCATATCTTGCAATCATTACTTCTATGAGAACACATTTTTTTAGACATTTTGTCAAATAGTGCAAATGCTTAGTGTATGCTTCCACATTTTGTATACATGTCCATTAGGGTTCTTACAACTAAATTTGAAAATTACTTTTTAATTATACGAGATGTTCATGCCCTTTTCTAAAGCTCTCATTTATACACATATGTGATGCAATGGTGGACAAGATCTTACTCAACCCTCTATGTATAAAATTTTACTAAAGTACAACTCACTTATGTAAAATCATGCCTTCAAGCTGGATAATAATAACTCATTTGTTGCTCTGACATGTAAATCACACCTTTGGTTCCTATAGAGTAGAGGAATGAGGTAGGGACCATATTCAAGATGTCCAAACTGGTTTGTACATTTTCAAGGATGTAGATGGGTCTAGCGTGGAGATGCTTACATAAAAATGAGACTTATCGAGTTAGGCCAATGAGAATACCATGTATTTTCACAGAAGAGTGAAGGACGAGTGACAAAACATCTACAAATTGAATCCGGTCCGAACCATTCAACCAGAGTGGATAACTTTTTATTTTGTATATGCTTTCACTCCCCGCACTTTCACCATGAGGAACTAGATAGATGTTGCCACAAGAAAACCAAAATGTTATTAAAACACATAATAAAGTGATTGCACTAATACAAAAGTTACAAAGGTAACTGTCTCTTGCATTCCAACGTATGTGACCGATTGTTTATTAATAATATTTAAAGTTATTGTTCATTTGTTGTGACCCTTACAATGTGTTGAAAATATTTATTGATATAGCTTGTTTTATGTTCTAAAGTATTTTCTATATTTATTGTGTTTAAAATTTTCTTTGCATTAAATCAATGTTTGTTAGTAAGTCACATAATAATGTAATTGTAGTAATCTTACAAGATTACAAATCCATTGAATTGTTAGGTTGACGGTTGTTAAGATGGATTTATACTCAATAATTATTTGTATCAATTATTTATATCTAAGTTTTTAATGCCATAATAACGATTTAATTTTAATCAAAATATTAGTGTGCACATGAGACTAACACTACTAGAAGTATGCTAATTTATCCACATTGTTATCCAAAAAAAAATATTTATGTGAAAAATTTGTGAATTGTCAACATTAAATGGATAACTTCTATAAATAAAATGTAGATTTTACACAATTTCATGAGTCAAATTTTAATTTGTTAATGATTTACATTATTGAAATTTTATTGTGGAAAAATCACATTTTTCTCATGATTTTAAAATTATTTCAACTAATTCATAAAAGTCAAATTTAAAATTGTGAAACATAAACTAAATTATACTTGTAGATATTATAAACACTTAAATTTTAATTTTAATAGTAAACTTTACTAGAAGTAGATTTATTTATCCATGACATTATACGCAAAAAATTAATTGTTATAGAAATAATGTGAATTATAAAAAAATGGATAGATTTAATAACTATTATATAAATATTCCACAATTTTGAAATAGTAAATTTACATTTGTTCGTATTGTGGATAATTCACATTTATTGATTGTTTAAACCACCTAAAATAAGATACTGTAATTCCAATTTATTTCACCACTCTTTCATATAACCAAAACTTATCAAAAAATCTATACCATTAAAACATTCATTTTGTATTATCCAAAAAATATGAAATACATACATTGTGGACAACTTTAAGTTCCAACACACCTTATAAAAATTCTACACTACTAAAACATTAATAATGTACTATCTTACAAAAATAAAATGTATATATTTGTGGGAAATATATTACACAATAATTCTAATTATTGATAATTCACACTAGCAAGATATAATAAACTTTAATTATGGGTAATCTACAATATATTTGTCAATAATTTATTAAATAATTAATTATATAAATTATTCATAATCCACGACTTAAAATCATTCAAATTATAAAAAATTCATATTAATATTAATTTGAAACATTACTCTAACCTTTACATTCTTAAAATAATAAATATAGCTAATATTTTATATTTAAAAATTAAATCCTAAGTTCAGCTAAATGTCATATAATTGTATTACAAAAATTATATATTACGAACATTGTGTAATATCCTCAATATTATCTCATTCTCATTAAAGAAGATATTGTCATTTAGTATGATAATGTAAATAATCCACTTTAAATTATTTTTTCTACTAATGTTTTACATACCTGATTAGCGAGAACACTCTCATCCTACTTTTTAATGCATTTAAATTTTATGTAATTACAATTATTACACAATAATTTGCCACGAATACCATTGTTTTAATTTTTTAATGATGGTTATTATTAAATATTTATAACTAAAATGATATCAAACAAAATAACATCACATTATGCCTCGTTGATAAGCCAAAATCTGATGGTTGAGCTATTAATCCGTGAATGTGATCCGTGCCGATAAAAAATTGATAACTAAACTTCCAGGATTTAAGGCGTTGATCCCTAGCGAAGGATTGAATACCTAAAATTTCTGGAACAAAAATAAATATGAAAAAGGTTTTTACTGTGAAAATTGGAGTGGGTGAAAGATTGAGAGAGATGAATCAGAACAAAAAAAAATACGAAGGAGGTGTTTATTGTGATATTCATTTATCTGAAGTGAAAGGCTAAAGCTAAAGTTGAACCTAAGCGGTACAAAGGACATAAAGCGGTAAAGTGTTATGAACGTAAGCATGGTGATTAAATTGATCCATTTGTTACTCTTGTTGAGGCTCCGCCGTTTCATTATAGCCTGTGCATGTCCCTCACACACTTGCCTAGTGCCTCCACATAATTCAAACATTGTTTCTTGTCAAAATACTCGCTTATCAAAAGTGCCTCCAGCAGGTACTTGGACAGGTTCAGGTAAATCATCTTCATTCAGTACTTGGGCATCTCCGAATTTGATGCAAAGAAGCATGAAATTATGTTTCAAGTTTCTTCATTTAATCCTTACTCCCACTTTTATTAAGATCTCAATCAAATTTTCATCGCATTTTTGTTAAGATCTCAATCAAATTTTCAAGCTTCATGGCTGGACAAGGTGTTTCAAAATTCTATCATTTTTCTGATCTACATATCTTTTGCAGATTCGAGTTGTCACCAGAGATCCACAATTCTCCTCTCGGCAGTATCTTCTACTGAATATTAGGACAGATCTAGTGATTTTTTAAAAATATTTTTGTTCAATGTTACTACCTATTGCATATAGATTTATTCTAAAAATGGTGCTTTTTGTACTTTTGCAGTCGCTCCTAGAGGTCAAAGTTGGATGGTGCACAGCCATAATGATTAGATTTACAAAATATATATTATCAAGTTTTACGCTTAGCACTATTGATTTCATCCCAAATGCCCAAAATATTTGAGTATTTTGTATTTATACATTGTGTTTTAGTAAATTCTGAACTCCCCATCGTGCAACTGTTTTTAACATTGTAAGCATGTAAATTCTAAACATCAAAATCTACATTTATATTCTAGTTGGAAATCGTATATCATATAGAATATTAAGGAAGAATTAATATTGTTATAATTAATATTTAAAAATAAATACTTATTGATATAGTTTAAAGATTATATGGATACTTTACTATTTATTTTTATTATAAATGATCCGGTGTTTTCGGAAATAAATTTTTATTTATCTTTAATTAGAGAATAATATTTCCTTACTTTTATATGTTAGTATTTAAAAGCTACATAAAACTATAATTTTAACATGTTAAAATTATATTAAAATATTACCACACAATATAAAAATAAATACATGAAAAAATAAATATATAAAAAATTATTATTAAATTTAAAATATTTGAGTAAAAAAGTAAATTAAAAATTAAAAAATTGTTGAAATAGCCATAATTTTAAAATTGTGGAATAACAATCCTTTGATCAGTATTGTATGTGTTACAATTTAAAAATTGTGGGTGTAAATTTTTTCAATAAATTGTGAAATTGTCGTATTTGTTTTCTAATTGTAGACATGCAACAATATAAAAAATGTGACAAATACCACAATTAAATATTTGTGAATTTTTCACTATTGTTTTTATTGTGGATTTTATCACAATCTTTGTCACATTTAATAATTTCACAAAAAAATTGTGGGTGGAGTCCACAAAATTGGATTCACAATTTTGAATAAGATATCCACAAACAAATTGTGAAAAAATTGTGGATAAAGTACCCATTTTCTTGTAGTGTATAACAATCGACTAAATTAGAATTTAACTACAATGGAAATGTTAAATGGAAAATATATAAATGAGGTTTTTAGATTCCATTAAAGTGTGATGGATTTGATGGAGGAATTTGCATTGGTGTGAGATTTGAACTGGGTTGTCTGTCTCCCTTGGCTTCACATGCATGAATCCCCTTTGAATTCACTCATGTTTTTCTTGCCTTTTGCCACTTGAAAGAGGGGTTTTTAGGAATATAATTGAAGGCACAAATATGGCTCCTTGAGCCTCTTATTTTCTCATGTACCTTAAGAATCTAACTAGACATTCTTATTATCAAAATATGGGTGAACACCACTTTCATGAAAAATCCTAGCATATAATTTGAAGTTCCACATGAAATTCCAGCTCCATACAATTTCAAGTCCCTTGTTGAAAATTTATCCAAACACTTTTAGGTCCCATGTTTGAATGACAACTAGTATAATGAATAGTCATATTAATAATGAATCTATTTTGGTCATTAATGGTTGAAAGGAAGAATAACAATATATAGGATATAGATCATTGATCTCAACGATGATAGATTTTAACATATGTCCTTCATAATTCCACAACCCCTTTCTCCTCCAAGACGTTCACATAAATAATGCATAGTACATATGTGACACACCAGAAAAAGAAGAAGACTATAGATGGAAAAGGGTGGATTTGAGTTATTGAGGGATTTCAAATGGGGAGACCATTTTCCTTGGCTTCACTAGTTGTTTCCCATTTGATTCCACTCACTTTTTCATGCCCCCTGCTATGTGTGACATTTTTCCTTTCAAATATAGTCCAAGGAGAAAATTCTCTAGCCTTTCACCAATGAACTTATCACCTTATATTGTTGAATGCCCTCAAAAAATTGGTTCTTTATTTAATGAATTGACACAACTGTGAGAAATAAAATCAACATGAAATCAAAGAACCGTGTAAATATTTCTTCTAAATCCTCTTACTCTTCCATTTCACACATCTTATGAATAATAATCCCTCGGTAGAATTTTAAGCTATTAGGAAAAATTCTCACCAGGAGGAAGGTTAAAAAAGTCTTGATTTCCATCAAGAAATTAGAAAATAATAAGAACAATGCTAGGTCACATGTTTAAACCCTAGTGATAACAACATTATCAACAAAAAATCAACTTAAACATTGTGAGTATTAAACGATGAGATATTACTTTTAGAGTATATTGCATCAAGGATTTGGTCCTTTTACCCTCTTTCTCCTTCTATTGGTTCACATAAATGACACTTGATTCATAGATAACTTACATAAATAAAGAAGAGGATTGTTTGCTTTCCCCCCAACATTTTCCCCTAGCTTGTAATTCTCTTCCCTTTATCCCCTTCTTCATAATATCACTTCCTCTTGTAATGTTTCTCCATTGTTCCTCCCTATTGGCATATTTGTTGCACAACTCGAGTGTGATTGCTAGTATTTTATTACAATTCCAATACTTTGAAATGTTGCTTGGATGAGTAGGTAAGTGGAAAACTTAATTAGGTGTGTTACCCAATCACTTTTAAGTGAGCATAATGTGTACATGTACAAAATTTTAATCATATTGTTTATTTGATATTTTTCAAATTTATAAATAGGGTATTTACATAGAATTTAGATGTGTACTTTGAATATTACAAGATGCATTTAAACATGGAAATATACATCGATGTGTGATACAAATTTCTCCCAAAAATCTAAAAGTGATTAGAGATAGAGGTACAAATTAGTATCCAATGCACTCTAGACATTTACAAATTGTTGTGAGCACTCTAGATAGGTATAAAGTGTCAAGGGTGCTTGAAATAGCTAACAAACAAGCATAAAACTAAATTGACTACTATGTTTTTCTGGTCTAAATCGTCAATTCATTTAGTATGATCTCTACACTGTGACCCTCATAACTTGTAAAACAAGATTTCTTCATCTTTCTCTAGATTGGTAATAATATATAAAACACTAAGGAAAAAATTGAATCTTTAGGGCCTATGTTGTGGGTTAGATTGGGTTTTAGGAACCGTCTAATTATTAGGTCACTAAATAGTAAAAAAATTTGCACTGTGCTCTGGTGCTTAGAGTATACAAGTTCATGGTATTGGTAAGTTATTGGTGGTAGTATACTACCCGACGAATCACCTAGGTTTTTTATAGGAGATGTTTTTAAATGTAGGCAAAGCCGACCCCTGAAAAAAATATACTATAAATTTTAGGTGAACAAGACATTGACTTGCTCCGAAACATTCACCTTTTCAAAATTTCCTAAAATGAAATTTTCACCATATTACGAATATTCGCCACTAAAATTACCCCTACTTGGGTGTAATAGATCTAGACTTTTATGTTGTTCTTGGGTCAAGAGTAATAAGATCCCCAATCGACTTAGCAATTCTTGTCAACACGTCCTCTTCCCATAACTCCAAGGGTATCCTAGGAAGCCTTACACAAACTAGACATGCAGAAGGAATGTGGATTTGTTTATCTCGGATTCCATATAACAATGGAGAGAGTGATTCTCCCATAGAGCCACAATCCACCGTAAACAACATGATTAAGGTATTCTTTAGGGAGGAAGATAAACAAGAAGTGTTTTTCAGACAGGGAAAAGTGATTAACTTGCCACAAGATCTTCCATTTTCTCTTGATCCATCTTCTTATGCTCTTCTTAATTAGTAAACCGATATAAAATGTAATTGTGTGAAGACTACATGTTTCCCCCTACTTAAAGGGTTTTTATTTATTTAGGTAATAGGTTTGTATTCGTTGAACTCATACTTATATTTAATGATTTTTTTTTGAAATATCTGAGAAAAGGACTCATCAATCTTTATTTATGTATCAATACAATATTAATATCCATTTACATTTTAATATAAAATTCTATTCCTATCCTGAAATCATGCTATTTTAATTAAATTATGATATATATTTTATATATGCATATATAATGATTATATATATATATATATCTTTGTATAGGTTTTGTAAAAAAAATTCAATTCTCACTTATTTACAAAAAGAAAAATACAATATTTAGAAATTTATTCAATGACTCCAGTACTACAAATTACAACATGCTCAAAATTTATGAAAATATAGGAAAACTTAAAATAAATATACTATTCAAGTTTTCGTATACATTTTAGGAGATGATAAATTAAAATGTAACAATTACCATAACAACGATTATAGATGTGAGGGTTTTTTTCATGCTCAAAAATCACATATTTTTGTCCATGAAAAATAGGTTGTCAATTGGTGTATGTATATTTACGGGCCATAGGCGCCTTCTAGTGCGAGGCACAGCTTCTTTTTTCCGGCGTCCTTACCTTTTAAATGCCGTTTTGTTCCGTTTGATGCTCCGCTTCTTGTGTATTTGTTTTTAATTTTAATTTGTGGTTTTCATGTCATGTTTGCCTCTACAGGGATCGCATCGCGAACATGAGCATAATAATTATGCTGGAGGCGTGGCTACTCTGCAATTGATCCTTTACGACGACGCTCTGCAGCTTGATGTGCTTGTCACGGTGTGCTCCTGCTTGACCTGCATGTATGCGAGTGCCTATGTGTTGTTGTTCGGTGATCTTCGTGGCTGCCTTCGGCTGCAGCTGTCCCTGTCGTTTCCTGCCAACCCTTTAATATGCTCTTTGTTTGAGTATTTGGTTTCTTCTATTATTGTGTGCTATCAAATTGGTTGTTCCGCCCCTACTACACAGGTTTCTTTTGGTAATTTTGTTGTTTGCTGTTGTATTTTTTGTTTGTTCCCTACTGTCGGGTATTATTATTTTACTGCAATAAATTTATGTTTAAAAAACGAACTTCATTATCCGTTGGACACCCTACTCGCAATATCCTACAAACCCTACTCGGTGGCAACCTCCATGGAAAAGCACCTCAATCATAGTAAAGAATATGTTGTTTGATGTCGCTGATGCCCGCTTAAAAATAAAGAATAGAGTGATAGGAGGGATAGGTAGATTTACCCAAGATTGGCAGTTCATTGTTCCTATAAACAGCTCGTTGTCCACATGAGTAGCCTAGGTGATCATTAATCAGACAAACAAACATGCAAGAGAAAGGCCAAAAATATTTGACCTTCCCATATCCGAATATAGGATATTTTCATAGGAGGGAGATGTTGGATAGGTTGCCAAGTGTTTGAAAAAATGCGCGGGAACATTCCTTTGAAATTCCAGCAAATCTAGCCATCTCTGCCCCCGTCACCCATGCAGGACCTCCCTATTTCTCGATTCATGCTGGCTTAAGGCGTGGAAAACTATTTTTTTTCCTTTGGTGATAAATGAGTATTTTGATTTTCAACTTTTTTTTGGCATTTGGATTGTGGATACTTCATATAATCTGCTCAGTAACGTTCCCATCATTTGTTATTTGCCACGTTCTGGAAAGACGAAGAAAGAAGACCACAAGTCGTACTTTCCTTTTTTGTAAGCTTGCTTGTATTTGTGAAAAATTACCGTGCTTTTATACTTAGCAGGTGATGGTTCCCTTAGTGTAGCTGTGCAAGGAAAAAATTTATTTAACTGAACTATGCACATCTAAATTTCATATTAAAAAATTAAAATTTATATCTCAAATGTTCCTTTGCTGTATATGTGTTTCATAGATAATAAATAGTAACAAAAAAATAGTCATTTACAAGTATGCAACGTCTAAACATTGTGCCATCATGGTGATGGAAGTCATTTTAATGTGTGCGAAAAAAGAGGTTCTGCCAAAGAACATTTCTCTTTAGCATATCCTCTTCGGCGGAAAGAAAGCTCCACATTAAGAATGGATTTATATTTTAAACCTTAGTGATATTTTTGATCGTTTTATGATTTTTTTTTATGAACGAAACTTTTCCCTTTGACGTGGTGTCAATCAAAATGTTTCTTCTTGATGAAACATCTTATTGATGAGCTTTTGTTTTCACGTGCAAGCGTGGAGAATGGATTCAGAGAGTGATTTATAGAGTTCAATTTCTAAATTATTTAATCATCACTGGAAAATTGTCTTTGAACCTATACAAAATCTAATTTGCAAAGAGATCTCCTCTGTTTTGGATGTCTGTAATATATCCACTCACATGTCACCAGATATATGATATCTTTCAGCCGCTGACACTCAAAAAAAAATCTCCTAAAATTAATGGATGTTTTCTCAGCTATAATGCCTCCTAAGGCCTTGGAGACCACACAGGAACATTTGCTGAATTATCCTGTCAGGATCCTTGTGAAGAGAACTATGAATATTGGGGGTATTATTTGCTAAGGTCGTACTTCATGAGACATCTAACAATTAGTAAATTACATTGATAGATATGTGCATCTACACCCCAACTTAAAATCTTATTGGGATTACCCTTCTAAAAATACCATGAGGGTCATATTCTCTAAATCAATATTGTAAGTACAGAATTAGTTGTGCATATGATCCCCCCAACATTTTCCCCATCCTTGGAATTCTCTTCCATCAAGTCCCTTTTTCATCACTCCTCTTCCTACTGCAATGTTTCACTCCCTCAAGTTTAAATTCTTCAATGAATCCCTTTCATCATCTCCATTGCACTAATCGCATGTGATTCCTAGTGTGAACACCTCCAATCTCTATATGTAGTCTTTACAGGACTTCAATTCATGACATTTTGATATGTTAGGTCACATTCATTACATAATTGCAATCCTATGTATTTTTCATCTCCATATTTCTAGTGATTTGAGTTTCCATGTTTCAATTGATGTTGAATTCAACATCAACTTATATCCACAAATTTATTCTTGCATGACACATTTCTTCTTGGTTTACCATGCAATTTTCCATTTTTTCAATATATTTTTACTCTTAGCATTATGAAAATTTTATAATATTATCATTCTATTTGTCATGTACTATTCATTCATTAAAATATTTTACAATTTAGAATCCACTTGTGAGATGACTTAGACTGTAATGCCCTGTTCTACGTTACACCTGTTCACCCTGCGGCGATCGAGTGCTAAGCATGGAGTGTCGTTGTGCCTTCGTCGACCTTGATTGCTGACCATCATGACTATAATTGATAATTATTTTACAAGCTGTAAAATGATAATAATGATAATAATAATAATAATAATGACATTATGATTTTATTATCGATCAACGATTGTATTTTATTATTACTTTCTTTATATCGATTGTTATCGATATCATCCTCTGTTATCGTTAAACTATCCTTTTGATTTGGTTGTCGCTCCCGCTGATCGAGCCTCGTTGCGCAAATGAGGAAGAGTATGTTTTGTGGTGGCGCCACGGTTTGGGAGTGGCGTTTGCATAAATAGTTCATTTAAATACTCAACCCCGTTCTCCTCCTGGGTCGACCGATCCCGCAATCCTAGAATTGTTTTAAATTGCTAATTTTAAATATGGAATTTTTTTTGTCCCCAACCTACCTTGTCTTGGTCAAATTTATCTCCTTGCTATGGCGTGGGTGGAGGGAATTATTTTTTTATTGTTGTTAGGGGCACTTGGAACACCTTTGGCTGACTAACTGTGTGAAGGGTGGAGTTATTAAAGTCTAGGCGTGTTGGAAAATTCTTGCTGGTGGTTGCACTTCATTTATTAAAATTTTGAAATTTGCAAATCTTCCTTGTTCTGGTTGACTGCCTGTATATCTGCCTCTAACCGTGCATGAGATCTTCTTTTGTTGGACTACGTGTGGAGTGGTTGAGAGGCCATCAAAACCTGTTCTGTCCAGGCGTTTCATTTTTTTCTCCCTGGTTCCATCAGCTTGGGCGCAGTATGGGTTTGATATGGGGGTTTTAGATGAAGCTTCAAACTAGTGTAGCAGGCGTGTTACCTCCACTTTGCTTGGGCTGCAGTGCCTCTTTGATATGGTTGGATTTATTGAAGACAAGAGAATATGCGGTCTCTGTAACTCTTGCAGGATCCGCAATATCTGTCTGCATGTAAACACTGTATGTATGAAGCAATTTTCCTTGCTGCGTAAATCTACCTTTTCCCCCATCAATTTGTGGCATTCTGTCAAGTTTTAGAGGCTGCGTGGATCCTCTGTCTCCTTGCATACGTTTTTTTAGCCAGGAGGCATATTTTATTCTTCAAATTTCTATTGTTCCTTGTTGCTAACTTCGTTGTTTTCTGTTCAGTATCAAATGCATCCTCAAATTCGGGATTCTCCTTCAAGGTATTTTTCATCAAATCGACTATGTGACAGTGAGAGTGCTTCCAGCAGACCTGATGAAATTTATTTACAAAGATTCTCTATTGAGATCTTACTTGTTTTACGATGTAACTCATGGAAGAGAATCTCATAGAGGCGGATCTGTTTCATATCAGAATATTCATGAAGCACGAATTGCCTTGCTAAACCTTTGGCTAGTACAGTTGCAACTCACATGGTGGCCAAACGGTTTTGACTCTACTTTGTGTGCCATTATTAGAGACTTCTCCTTCCTGCATGCCAACAACAGAGATCACTTTGCAAGAGAACTTATTAGGAGATCGTTGAAGGATAGAGGAATTAAAAAGAAACTTGGATGTAGTTGGATTAAAGGCAATAAAATGGTGCATGTTTTTGTGTTGGTGACAGATCACACCCAAGGACAGGAGATCTATGCAATGTTGGAGAAAATTTCTTGGGAGATGAAGGTAGCAGGATATCTTTTAGATTCAGAACCTTAATGTATGTGTTGACTGCCACACTGCACCAGGTTTTGTCCAAGATTGTTGCAAAGCAAATTGTTGTGAGAGATGAAAAGTGGTTCCATCACTTTAAAAAAAAGGAAAATGTTCTTGTGGAAAGGTTTTTGGTAATGCCAAAATGGTGAAGCAATTTGTGACATAGTCTGGCACTATAACAAGGCCACTGTTGCCAGGTCTGCAGTGATAAATAAGAGACCAGATTTTATTTTTTTCCAACTTCTTAAATGGGCTCCAAAAGTGGATTTTCCATTGTGCTGGATGGTTGTCCATTTCCCGCTGTAGTTTCCCTTTTGACACGCGTTGGGAAGATGATGGCAAGTATTCTAGACCACCCACCCTGGCCGTAAACTCCTACCTGTGCCAACGCGAAGATGGTCGATGTTTGGGCGCCCAACGAGCTTGAAGAAAATGGAATTAGGCTTGGATTGCTGTTGCTGGTCTAGGCGGTGTCCATGAAACCTTCTGAATCTGGAGAAAAAGGCAAGATATTTCTACACCTTTCTACTATTATTTTTATTTAAAATTATTGTGAAATCGAACCACTTTTTCCTTGCATTGATTTGTCAGTTGGATGTCATGATGGGAGATTTCCCCCTTTCTGCTTGTCTCTTCTTGTTTTAGCTTTTATCGTTATCAGTATGTTGGTCGAAAGGATGCATATGCCCTCTCCTTTGGGTTATATGTTTCTCTTGCTCGAGTGATAGACCTTCGTCTGTTTGTTTATGTATTTATTCTTCTCTGCGATTGAGTTGCTAGTTATTATGTTGATCAACTAGTATTTTCGATATCATGGAAGTAAGCTTACGACAACTATGAAGCCCCTCCCTAGCACCCAAGTTGTCTTTTGACGTTTTTTGTTAGCTCCTTCGCAAGTCCCTTTGATAACCTTTTGGCATCGAGAAAGAAAGGTTGTAGGATTAGTGTGATCAATGCTTGGGCTAGCCAGCTTAGAGTTTTGGTATTAAAACTTGTAGAATGAAAAGGTTTGTGTGCAATGTGTTTTCCGTCTCACGTGTTTAGACTCTTATATTATCTTTCATCTTGTTTCTAGGCTTTTAAGGCCATCCTCAGGAAGTACCTTGACCATCCCTATCAACTTGAACCATAACTAGCCTTTCGGATCAACTAAGCTCGAGGTTTCTTTGTGCGAATCTAGTACCTCGTTGACACTAGAATAGTTTTGGTCTAATCCCCCTCTCAGAATTGTTGTTGATGGCACTCTTCTATTTTTCCTAACTTGCATTATTTCTCCTTTGTAATGTTAACGCTATTAATTAATATTGGTCAGTTTTTATGCACGTAATTACCTTAATATTTTGTGATGGAAATTTCCTTAAATGTGATTAATCTTCGGAAAAAAAACTCATCTTTCATTTGATAGTCTTATGGATTCATAGCGGAAGGTTTTGTTTTGATAATGTCACTTAGAAATTATGTTTGTATCTATTGTGCGACGGTTGACTGTGTTACCAAGGGTTGCCTTAAAATATGGTTGTTTTGGGAAATAGGTAATTTATTTTAAATCAACCAAACATTAGTATTGTTGTGGAGGTTTGCAAATATTTAGTGTTATAAAAATTTTTGATGACATTATTGTATACTCTTGTTGTGACGGAACTCCCTTCTTCTCTCGCGTGTTTGCTACTAGCCTGTAAGACTTTGACCCTTCTTGAATGATTGGAAAATCTTTGTAGTTAATGGTCAAAACTAGTATACTTTGCCTTCGCTTCGAAACTTATGTTGTGTGTATACTCTATTTGATTTCCGGTTTGAAACTTGCAATTATACATGGCTTTTTGTGTTAATTTTTGAAACCAGTGGTTCCCCTTTCTTGGGCCGATTAACTCTTGTTCTTTTAGAAATATATTATTTTAGCCTATGCGTTTGGTACCTTTGATAAATTTCTAGATGGTTGGTATATATATCAAATCTCAATCTTGTAATTATTATTTGATTACTTACTTGATGGGAATTGTGTTTTTGCTAGATTTTTTATTTCCCCTGATAGGGCCAAGGGCCATTCTTATACGATTGCTATACTTTCGTTGCTTTTACTCCTAACTGAAGTACAAGGTCTTCTCCTTCTTTGATTGGCATGATGGAGACTTTATTATAACTTGATGTGTTGATAGTGTTTAGAGGTTTAACCCAATTCTTGTAATAAAGTGCTTCCTTTTGTGGTATTGTTAGATCATAGTTATGGTGGTTTTGTGTAGCCTTATCTTGCTCAGTTCTCGCGAACTGACTCTTGTGGAAAAATTTGTTGCAGATGGATTTTTGCGAGTAGATGAGGGATAGACCTGTAGATTTTTACATCAACCTCAGTTGAGAAGTTCTTTTGTATGAATCCTTTTTATGTTGTTCAACTATTGTTAACATCTAGTGGAAAGTTTAAAAGAGGATTAGTGTCTTAGTATATTGTATCATGGATTATGTCATCTTAACTTTGGAAACCTTGAATTGTTTGACTATCTTGAAATTAAAGGAAATTTGGATTATTGTTGTTGAGTGACTTAATTGGATTATCGGTATTCTAAGAGTTGATGTAACCTTGTTTCGTTTTCGTAATGAGTAATGCTAAACTTTATCCCTATGATTAAATGTTTGAGTTAAATCTTTCTAAGACTTAGTAATAAAGTTAATAAGTAAAATAAAATGGTTTGTTTAATACTTATAAAAGTTAAACTAAAATTTATATTGCAAATAAATTAACGTAGAGGTGACCAACTTGAGAGCATGTAATTCCATAAGTGATCAAAGATGAAACTATCCTTTGTTAAGTAACATTATATAACTTGATATCCCTAGCTACACTAATGAACACTATCCCTTCAATGGTGAAATTATTAAATGATCTTAAAGGAAATCTATGGTTAGTTTTGGAAGATAATAATATTTGATAAGCAGGAGATAACACTTTAGAAACCACGCAATCTATCTTTTAGCCATTAGATGGTAAATGTTTTATTTTTATAAAACTCATTTAGTAAAGCCTAAGTAAAATCTTTAGTAATTCTGGTTAAGTTTTCAAGTTTCAATTATATCTTGGTAATAGCTAATGAGGCCTTGAAGATGATTTCAACTCAACCTTCTCCCTCTAACCTTTTTCCAAGGTGCTTTGTCCTTCTTCTCTTAAGTGTGTTGAACGCAAACCATGTTGTCTTAGTGGGCATGAACAAGTTCTAGTAGCGTAAGTGGTAAATAGATGGCCTTGTGGAATTAAATTACCCCTTTTCTCTAAATAAACGAATTAAGAAAATAAATGTCATAATAGAGAAGATTTAAAGATAATTACTCAGTGTCAAAAGAATAAACTTAGCTTGGTAAGATGAATTGTATGAATCATATCTTGAGCCTCCTTGAAAAACGTAAGCTAAGAATTGCATGATGTCCTTTTAAAAATAAATAACCCTCAAGAATATCTCATTGTGGTTGGCCCTATTTGTAGAGTGTTTCTGTCGTTGGACTTCTATGTTGTCTTGCCAAAAAAAAAAAAAAAATGTGTATTATCCTTTTGGGTGTGAACGTTTCCGTGCTGACCTTGTGGTCATCCCTTGTAACAAGTGGTTCCTAGAGTTGTTGTAAATTTGTGACGACATGTTGCGTCATGTTAGGTGTCAAGCAAGGCAAAAAAAAAAATTATCCTGTATTTCACTATGTTGTTCGTGTGTGGATTTTTTGGTCGTTACATAGACCAAAAATCATACAAGTTTTAAGTTTGTTTTGTGATGTAACTAGCAATCACACATGAGCACTATAATGGTGGTGACGAAGGAGATGTGTTGAAGAAGTTATAATTGATAGAGTGAAAAAATTCAAGATAAATTGGGGCAATGAAGAATCAGATTAATGGAGGATAAGTATAGGGGTGGAGAAAATATTTAGGGGAACCTTTGCAAAACTATTCCTTCTTACGACTAGGCACATACGAACTACATGCCTTTTTTCAATCATTTGAAGGAGAAAGGGGGTGCATTGCACATAACATTGAGGCAATGTACTTTGGAGATATCTCATAATTAGAGGTCAGGTCAATCAATACTACCAATATAAATATTAATTTTTACAATGAGCCATTTTGTTTGTGGTTAGTTAGAATACATGAATAATTTTAAGGGGATTCATTTACGCATGTTGAGGGACACTTTTGAGATATGGGCATGTGGAGGGATCTTGACATGCTATATCAAGCTAATGTAGCAAGTGAATTTGATAACCACAAAAAATTGTTGATCATGTAGTTTTTCTCCATATTTATAAACCATTATCTAATGCCATTCTCAATGCTTTCTCAGACAACAAGAGATGTCAAATGCAAAGGTTTTCCTTGTGGATTAGAGGATGACACCGCCTCCTCAATATTATAGGTTCATAACACTCATTAAATTTCAACCATTATCATGCCTTTCTATATCATTCAAGGTGTTCATGACCACCACTCATTTTTTTACTTCGCCACTTCTAGCATTATTATCATCAAAGTTTGAACATGCAACCCGATAATGGTCTAAATATTTTCTTGTTTCTTAGTAAAAAATGCATAGTTTTGTTTTCCTTCATCCCGCTCGGTTTTTTTACTGTGAAGGTAAAATACCACCGTCGAATGGTTTCTAGTGTGATCATAAGAATAAGAGGATATATATGAAAGAGTTATATAATTATTTGAATCCAAATTTCTTTTATTTCTAATTATGATATGTCCAAAATAAGAGGTTACTTTCATGAGAAAATAAAAAATGGACAATGTGTCAAGAATATATATAGAGAAGGACATATTGCAAAATGTGTTGACCTTAAGATCATCGGTCCATATATCTTTTACACCGTCACTCTTACTTCTAGGGTTCATTTTAAGAGGCCTTGGGAAATTGGAGTTGGAATATCCCTGGTGAATATACCTATGGAATCAATTTCACAACACAGGAAATTCTTCGGGGTTTTTTTGAGCATTAAATTTTTACCTAGAAAGAATATAAAGCATCACACGAAAACTGATTTTGCGACTATCGTGACGTCAGACAAATTTTGTTGTCGTGCAACATTAAGTTTTGTTGTAAACAATAAATTTTGTTGAAAAAAACAAAAGTTACTGTCACACAACAACGAATTTGAATTGTCACATGACAACAAGATTTGTTATTTCCCGACATCAAATTTTGCTGACGCGCGACATTGAAATTTGATCGTCGCACACATACAAATTTTGTGTTGCACAACATCAAATGTCATGCAATAACAAAATTTCAATGTCACATGTCTCTAAATCCTTGTTGTCATGTGTCACTTAATCTTTGTTGTCACATGTCTCTACAAAAAATTGGTCGCACTATCATATGACAGTAAAATTTAATGTCACATGTCAGTAAAATTTAATGTCCCTATGTACCCCCTCCAGTACTCATTTGTTGTGTGTCTCTAAATCCTTGTTGTCGTGTGTCTCTGCCTCTTCTAGTTGCACGTCCCAATACTAAAACCCTAATCTTGTCCTATAAATACCCCCTCTGGCCCTCATTTCTCACACTTTTCAGAACTTATTGCTCCGTGCTCATAGTGCTCACAAGTTTTCAACATTACATTCAACTATTCAGTGCTGTTGTCAACACATATTTCCTTTCCAAAACATTTAGTGCTCAAAGGTATATGTTTTCCACTCGGGGTCTCATCTCGATTCAATTGTTTCCAGGTCTTGATTCTCACGTGCAGTCTTCATAACTACGTCATGGAAACTAAAACTATCCAACTCCACTACCCTACCCAAGATCCAATACAAAAACTTAATGTGCCCACAAATTAATGTAGTTTTGCAATTGAATGAAATGTACAAGGAATGGGTATAAGATTATGGGTTCGAAGGACTAGTTAACATGCCGCAGTTTGAGACAAATGTCTCCATTCTTAATTACCTGCTTTTGACATTCAACACAGTAGACAGAAAATTCACTGTGAATTTTCCAGATGAACGCACATTTAGATTCAGTGTTGATCTTGTTGATATTCATCGATTGACAAACCTTCCTTTTAAAGATTGCAGCCTTGTTACAACCAAAGCCACTTTGACAGAAGATGATAATATTTTCCTTGAATCCTATTAAAATTTCCATGTTGATGGTACGTGTTTTAATTTTGTTGAATTTCCACTTTATTTAAAATTTTAATTTTGATATAAATTTTGCTTGATTCTTATTTAATGACTTTTTTGTAGCAAATCTCAACAAATCAAGATGAGGAGTCGATGTGTAAGGAGTTACACACAATTTTCTTCAAGCCATGATAACAAAAATTTCAAGCAAGAATTGTTTTACTAGGTAGGAAGGCAAGATATTCCCCATTGGGCAATTGCCTACATTCTTGCTATGATTCGAAAGCAAAATTTTGATTGGTGCATATACTTGTCAAATAGGATAAAAGCTGATATTTTCAATATTTGAATTGCTTAAAAACCAACAGCTTGTTCTACAAACTATATACTTACTCTTTATTTCGAGGCATTTCATAATTTACAAGGTGAACCCACTCCTATTTACATGAACAACCAGATGAAGAAATTTTACATTTCAATTGAAGAACAACAGGTTAATAAATTATATTTTGATGTTAGTAAGATTATTCACTTTTGTTACAAATTCCATTTTGATGTTAGTAAGATTATTCACTTCTGTTTGCTTATTTACCTTATGTAGAAAAAAAAAATTGGTCAACATTCCACAATAAAAGAAACATCAAGAGGAAGAGGTCAACAACATGCCAGAGGCATTGGGAGATTCACATTCCGACATGGATGCTCACTCATCACCTTAGCCTCAAGTGTTTCAATTAGTAAAATGACCAAGACATAATACCCCTAACGTTCATTATTGGTTTTTTTACATTTTACCATTTATTTTCCATTTTGCAGGGACTTTGGACTACCCTCCACATTTACCACTACAATCATCACCCACTCAATCAATTCAGTCACATGCATCTATTCAATTGCTACAAGTGCAACCTTCTGCACCACCACTCCAATCACCCACATAGTAATTTCAAATTCAGATGTGGTTTCAATGCTACATGTTCCCTTTTAGCAAGGTATAAAATTGTTGCTTTTTTGTAATTTTTAACAATTTTTTTATATAAGTTAGTAATGTTTTTGTTATTGACAGTGCGTTCATCGCCATCTATTCAAATGATGCCACCTCCTCCACTAGTACTACCATTCCAACTCAAAGTTCCAACAAGAGGAAGAAATACCACTAGTAAATGGATGACACTTCTGGCCCCCAACGAAACACTAAACATTGCTTCCAAATTTCCCAATCTCTCTTTTGTTGGCGTGCCTAGCACAATGGGAAAATCAGTTTTAAATCAAATTAATTCAGATGAAGATTACTTTTGAATTGATAGTCAATGACGCGATAGGTTTTTTTGATACACGTGATATGATTTAGGGCATGCATAGGTATGTTTCTGTTTCGATATATTTATTTTAACATTGATACATATCAATTTCTTGTCAATTTTAAATTTTTACATCGCTGCCAGTTTTAATATTTAAATTTATTTTAACACAAATAGGATCAGAAAACACAACAATAACAAGAGGCATCATAGATACCTCAAGCCTCAACCCCCCCCAATCCTCTCCAGAAAGTGACCAGTTGACTAGTTTTTCTTTGGATAGCTTGATTGTTAATGACTATGAAGCCCATGTCCCAGAACTTGTTATGCCTAGTATAAGTCATCTCAAACAGTGGGAGCTAAGGGATAAAGTTTTAATTAAGGAAATAATTAATCATTTTTATAATCATAACTAGAGGTATCGTTTATATGTTGAAGTTTAAAATCATCCAACTAAGGTAGATATATTACTGAACCAAGCACAAGATGAGACTGTAACATATAGCAATATTTATCAGGACAATTTTTTAGATAAAATTTTGAATCGATTAAAGGATATTAATGTTGAAGCTCAGACATATTATAACAAATGGTCAATGGATAAAGATTTGGTGGAAATTATCAATGCTGAAAGAGATAAAGATCTTGTAAGTATTATGAATTACAAGTTACAACATTCAATTTTAAATCATATTTTTTCGTACATTCAATTTTTAATAATATATTTTAATTGATATCATTTTTTTGTTGCACTCAAAATATTAAAATTTAAAAATTAAAGCAAAGGTGCTCCAACTTCACTTGGAAACAAATCAGAAAATTTTATCCGCTCCAATTCAGCTAAAGTAGACTATTGTTTTTCTTAACAAGTAAAACAATACTCTAAAGTGGATTATCAAAGAGAATGGCATGGATGTAGATATTTTGTTCAAGACAAAGGAAGTTGTAGATCCTTCATTGTTATCCCTTGAAGATGCTTCAAAGGAAGATGAAGCAATTTTAAAGAACATAAATATTGTTGCGAAGGATCTTGTAAATTCTAGAATTCTTGAAATAGTGAATATAGCAACGATTGGGAAAAGTGGCACAAAAGTCGGAAAAGAAAGGGAAAAGGAAACTGGGAGTGGGGAAGTTGTTTGAGCATATACTACATGTGTAATTGTATTTGTTGAAAAATGTTTACAAAATTTTAAACTTGAAAAATGTTGAAGTTTGAAACTTGAAAGTTGAATCTTTGTTTAAATTGAAGAATATTGTCACTGTCTACTTCTATTGTCTATAAGAATTTCATATAGTTTTTCAACAAGATATGCTTGCACGTTGCAATGGTTTTCATGGAATCTCATTTTTTAACATGTATTATCTTGCAATCTGGAAGTTATATTTTGTTATATATAGAAATTATAGATTGTGAATTGCGACTGATATCAAAATATGTATGGAATGCATTTGCTTTAATGTTGAAAGTTTAATTATTTACAATGTAAAATATGTAAGATGCATACCCTAAACTGTGTTTAAGAATGAAAATGTAAAATATGTAAGATGGATAACTCAAACTGTTTTTGATTCATTACACTTTATGTAAAATACAAAACATGTATGAAGGATAACTCCAAGTATGAGCGGGTTTAAGGTACCTCTAGATGGGATGACGATGTATACGGGTGCAAAATGAGAGGTCTCCTTCGAAACGAGCTAGATGACCTAAAAATCAAGAGAACTCAACACGAAAAATGGATTAGTAGATAGATGGGTGGATTACCTGACAATGTCATTTCCAAGAAGTGAGAGCTTCCTAGGATGGATGTCAACCCATGTTTTTCAATAAAGATAAGATAAAATATTGATAGATTGGATGTAGCAAGCTCTTAGATAAGACATAAACTGAAATGCAATGAAGATAATGTAAAATGCAGATATGATATAAGAAAATTCAATCAAACTTGTGCAAGTTGATGGAAACTCAAGACTATAGGGCCCAGTCGATGGTGACTGGAGCAGATCAACTGGAACAATGACATAAAATGCTCATATAAAGGCCTTGGAAAAAGTGTTCCAAAAATGCATGTCACAAACACAACTTCAAAGTAGTTTGAAAATGATAGGCGCTCCAAGAAGGTTGAATGTATTGCTATAAAAAATAATACAAACATCATGCCTTTATATAGGCTGTGGCGAGACCCTGGAGGGAGGATGAAATCCGTGGAACAATTGTATAACTGTTCTAACTGTTCACTAACATAATCACTAACAATGTATTAATTATCTAACATTCCCCCCCTTAATACATTGATCTTACAAATGTACCCCCTAAATAAATCAAACTTCACCTTACCGAGAGGCTTGGTGAGAATATCTGTAACCTGAAAATCAGTAGGACAGTACCGGAGCTGAATTTGGTGGTTCAAGACTTGTTCACGAATGTAGTGACATTCGACCTCAATATGCTTTGTTCGTTCATGAAAAATAGGATTCTTCACAAGCTTCAACACACCTTGATTATTGCAGTGAATGATGGGAGGTTTCTCTTCAGGAATCCCTATATCTGCAAGAATGCGACATAACCAAATCACTTCGCACACAGCTCCTCATGCAGCATGGTATTCAACCTCAGTGGTTGAGAGAGAAACAACAATTTTCTTCTTGCTAATCCATAAGATAGGTCCAGATCCGAGATTAAAAAACATACCTTGAAGTGGATTTGTTGTCATCAATGGATCCTGCATAGTCTGAGTCTATATATCCATGTAAGAAGAAGTAAGTGTTCTTATGATACTTCAGACCAAATTCAACTGTACCTCACACAAATATCAACACATGATTTGTTGCTATCCAATGACATTTCTTCAGATCTTGCATAAATTTGGTGAGATAGCTCACTGCAAAGAAAAGATCAGGCCTAGTATAAGACAAGTAAATGAGACTCCCCACAAGCTACTTGTAGTGAGTGCCATCTACCTGTGGTGAATCCTAGAATCTAGATAATTGCAAACCTTTTTCCATAGGTGTGGACATTGGTTTGCAATCTGACATTCCATACTTTTCTAGGAGTTTCTTGGCATATTTCATTTGGGAGACAAAGATATGATTCTTCTTCTGCCATATCTCTAAGCCAAGACAGTAGTGAAGTAGCCCCAAATCGGTCATGTCAAAGGATTTCTTCAGATGATTATTTACATCATCCACAAGATTGTCAGAACTTCGTATGATCACAAGATCATCTACATACAAAACCAAAATAACAATCTATGTTCCTACCTTCTTAATATACAAATTTGTATCTGAAGGGCTACGATTGAATCGATGCTGCAATAGGTGATCATCAATTTTTATATACCATGCCCTAGGTGCTTGTTTAAGTCCATAAAGTGACTTTATCAGATGACATACCTTGTGTGGTTGATGCTCATCTACAAACCCTTCAGGTTGGGCCATGTATACTTCTTCTTTGAGATCACCATTCAGAAAAGCACTCTTGACATCCATCTACTAAAGTTTCCATCCATTTTGTGCTGCCAGTGCACAGACAACTCTGATGATTTTATCTTCGCAGTGGGTGCAAAGGTCTCGTCATAGTCAATTCCTTCTTGCTGAGCATAACCCTTTGTAACAAGTTATGCTTTGTGTTTGTTGATTGAACCATCTACCTTATATTTTGTTTTGAAAATCCATTTGCAGCTAATGGATTTCTTACCTAGAGGCAAATCGACAAGTTCCCACATTTGATTCTGAAGTAAGGAATCATATTTAGCATCCATAGCCTGTTTCGATTGTTGTTGGTCTAATGCCTCATGAAAAGTGTTGGATTCGGTGCTATCAATAAATGAACTTATGAGTGCCAAATTTACCTCATGTATGGCATGACTTCGTGTTCTGACTCCCATAGAAGTACATGGAGGTGAGTTCAGGTGTTCATCCCCAATAGTATTCTAGACCCATTTCAGACGTTGGTGATGTTGCTACTGATGTGAAGATGTGTTTTCCAGTGTGCCTAGATCAACGAATAAGTCTCCACTCATCTCTTATTCTCTTTGAGAAGAATCATCTTGCCCATCATCTAGATGTGTAAGCAATCCATGTGATGAGGTCATTACTGGATCTCTATTGTGTGACTGGGAGTCAAAGGATGAATCATCACACACCACATCTTGACTCTCATATATTTTATTCATCTCAAGATCTATGAGACGATATGCCTTTGAGGTAGTACTATACCCCAAGAAAAGACATGGCAGTTTTTTTGGATCGATCTTATTCCTTTTCTCTTCTGGAACATGCATATATGCAGTACAACCAAAAAATATCAAATGATAGATAGAAGGTTTAAGACCAGTCCATATCTCTTCCGGTGTCTTGTCCTGCAAGATCATCATGGGTGCCCGGTTGAGTAGATAAAATACTTTTCTGGACTGCTTCTGCCCAAAAATGATCCTCCAACTTGGCGATGGAGAGCATACAACGAGCCATCTCCATGACAATCTTGTTTTGTCGCTCGAAAATCCCATTCTGTTGGGGTGTGTAGGGTGCAGTCAGATGTTACTGAATGCCATGTTGCTTCAGGTATTCTAAGAACTTATTCAATACAAATTCCCCCCCTCAATCTGAGTGGAGAAGAAGGAGAGGCTTCCCAGTCTTCCTGGTGGTTGCTAGTAAAAGGTTTGGAAATTTTCAAATGCCTCACTCTTCTTCCAGAGGAAATATACCCACATTTTTTGTGAGTAATCATCAATGATGAGCTGGAAGTATACAAAACCTTGGAAGCTAGCTGGCAGGGGTCCGCATAGATTAGTGTGTAGAACCTGAAGATGCTCCATAGAATGATAAGATCTCTATTTGATTGAACCTCTGTGTTGTTTTCCCGCAATACATCCTGAGAAAACAAGTAAGGAATGGGAGTGTGGAGGAATTCGTCTTACCATTTCCTTTGCACTGAACTGATGTAGAGTCCCGATAGAAAGATGACCATATCGAAAGTGCCATAGTGCAGTGGACTCCACCATTGAAGTAGAGAGAGCAATGTTAGATGAAGTGACCGCATCTAGTGCAAATAGATGGCCCTTCATAAATGCTCGAGCAATAATTGAGTCTCCCTGGGAAATTAGGTAGGACTTGACCCCTTTCTGAATAAATAATTTGACCCGCATTCGATGATTAAGAAGCTGACTCACAGACAAGAGATTTGAAGTCAAACCTAGAACATATAGCACCTTCATGAATGTACATATTTGTGTCCCAAGAGGAATGATGACATCACTAATCCCCACCGCAATATACTCTTGATTATATGTGATGGTGATTTGATCTCCAGTGGGACGGTCACTCAGGGTATGGAACAACTTCTTATTTTCATTCATGTGCTTGCTGGCACCCGAATCAATCAACTAGACACTTTCTAACGGCTGTGAAGTCTGTGAGACTAGGAAAATGTTTAGATGAGTTACGTCTAGAACCTCTTCGTTGAAGGAGGCATCCTGCACAGTAGTAATATGACCCTTCTGCCTCTGATTATGAGCACGCTATTGGGATTTATTTGAATATCCTCGGCCAGAAGTGCTCTCTTCACTAGATTTTCCATGCTTGCGACTGTTGTAATAACAGTTCGTAGTCGTGTACGTATTCGTGGAGAAAATCTTTGCACCATCGATCTGCCTTGTTGTTCTCTGCTGCTTCTGGGTTGGCCGCTGAGAAGGTTGTTATTGTGGATGCTACTTCTGATTTTGGGGCTGACTACCCTTTCCGAGGCTTGTTGCTATGCTTTTTCAAGAAGCCTTGTCTTCGGAGGCTTCTTGAACATTCTGAATGACTTCTTCCTACTGGAGATAATTCACTAGTGTGGAAAAACTCACCTCCTATTGAGTGATGGTCAACATGGTGATCATTGTCCGAAACCAGGAAGGAAGAGCTCACAAGGTGAGCAGCACTAGCAACTTTTCATCCACCAGTTCACCGAGAGCATAAATTTATGCGTGTAACTTGGCCACATGCCACGAGAAGGCTTCAACTGATTCACCATCAGGCATACTCATTGTGTGAAGCTTTTTCTAAAGATGTAGTATCGTCATCAAATTCTTGGCTTCATAGATGGTACACAACACAGCCCATGCCGTAGAGGAAGTGGTTGCTTCCCAAATGTGAGGTTGAACCTCATCAGAAAGGCTACGAGTGATAAGCATTAATGCTTTTGCATCAGCCTTTTCATACTTAGCCAACAGATTAGCATCTGTGGGAGGGGCATTCGTGCTAGAAACAATCCCCAGAATATCTTCAAACTAAAGAATCATTCACATATTGGTTTTCCATGCGGTGAAATTTGGACCTTTTAGCAACTGGGCATCCGACAACAAAGTGCGAGGTGCAAACATTTCCAAAAACTCAAAATTGTATTTTATTTATTGATTATTCAAAAATGGTTACAAATGCTTATTGAAGGAACCTATCATGAAGATGTGCTCTATAAGATCATGCAGTTTGATGTGGACACTCCTGTGGGCATTCTACTTCACGTTCATCATCTGCATCATATCCGTTCTCCAATTCTTCGCAGATTCGGCATGCTTGACAACACACATCAAACAAGAAATAGTCAAACAATCCTTGACGCACCAATTCGTCAAATAATATGTTGCCGGTATTCAGCAATTCAGTGAGCAAGGAAAAATAGATGTCGGTTGTGTCCTCTAGGGCTCTCAGAGGTGACCCACCAGAAGGATTTCTCGTAACACTCTCGGCAGCATAAATGTGTGACATGTACATTCTGCGCAGGTCATGCAGGGTCCTTGCTAATACAGCTCCACACAGGTCACCACACCTCTCCTTTGGCGGCTTCCTTCCAAATGGCTCACCTCCTCCATGCACAGCACACACATGAGTATTAATGTCAAATCCTCCAACACAAGTCTACGTATTTACTTTGCTCTGGAAAATAGCATAACACCTTGTCTTTTACATGCCAAAACAAGTAACTACAAGCCAACAAGAATAATTATTCGATGTGGTTTCCAATGCCCAGTTTCCACGCATAGGTAGGACTAGATGCCAATGACGATGCCAAAGCAAAATCAAAACGCCAATGAATACTACATTTTCACTTTTCAATTTTCAAGCAAATGTCAGAGAAAGACTTTCTGCACCAAACCCCACGCTTACAAGTTTACACGCCAAAACAAACCAATGAAGAATTTTTGCACGTCCAGGTCTCGAAATCCTTTTCAAACGCAAATGTTGGATCTTTTGAACAGGTCTTCACGTAGGCCAAGGAAGAGTGCCCAAAAATTTCCACATCCAAGGTCGCTTCCACACGTCCTGATCTTGTACTACTCCAAAAAATGCCACACTAAGGGCAGAGAAGTTCTGATACCAATGATAGCAAGAGATCAAATAGATTTATTCAATGTAGTCAATTCAAAGTGTGAAATAAAATAGCAGACAAGAAGAATATAAAGAAACGGGAATAGTTACACAAGGAAAGGATGGTTGAAGGAGTAACTGTATGCAGCGTAGGATAAGATGTATTAAATTAAGCTAACATCTCCTTGTGGAAAATCTCTCCCTTCCTCTTGTAATCTTCTTCTTTTGGCTTTAATCCTTGTTGATGTTAAAGTGGATAGCATAGATTTACTTTCCTCCTACGCTGGCTATTGTGTGTTCATGCTTTAATAACTAACCTTCTACCTTTATTAGTAGCATTTCTGCGTTTGAGTATCAAGTTTTCATGTTGTTTATAACTTGTGTCTTCTGTTGTGAAGGGAAGCCTATTGTATTTACAAACCTCTCACTTTTCTTACGATCTTGTCATTTTGGATTAGATTTCTTCCTAGATAATCAGGTTGTTCCTATTCTTTTTTTTGTGAACTTTTAGACTGGGTTACTCAAGTAGTAACCTTATCAGATAATTTCCCTTCCGGGTTGACTATTGTTTTACGGAAAATTAATAACCATTTTAGATTTTGTCAACAATCTCGTAATGTCAGTTATTCCTTGGTGTTTCCCAACCTTAGAGGGGTGTGGTTGTTGAGGTTTGTTACACCTGCATGTTATCTTTTCTCAAACCAATTAAATATTCCCTTCAAACTATCCAGTAAGTTTGCAAAACTTTATGTGTGGTTGACTTGAGTGGTTAGCTTTATTCTTGAAGGGTGTATCTTTTCTAAGGTACCCGAATTACTAGTTGTCTTGCACCTTTTGAGTACTCCTACATAATTGTGTATGATGTTATATGTATACCTCATTGCCTATTGATCTTCAATATAGTTCCAAAATGTTTAAGGTTTTTCCCTGATGGGCACTTTGGATGTCCCTTATGAAGCTTAAACCGTAACAAAGGTTTTTGTCATCGAGATTGTAGTTTCATGTGTGAGTTATGGATAGTACTCCTTTATTGTCAGAACTACCTTGGCATAATTCTACTCCCGATGACTCTTGTTGGCATATTTATAATTGTTCATCCCACTGATTTTTATTGAATTTTGGATGATGTATGTGTGTTGATATCTTGTTGAATTATGATAGAATGGTTAAGAGCATTAGGGATATTTAAATCTATTTATATATAGATGCATTGTTGATTTATATTTGAAGTTGGTGTTAATTTAATGGATTTTGGTGATACTTATAAATGTAATTCTCCTTTTTTAATGGTTTGAATATGTTAACGAGGGGTACTTTAAAAAGGACTTGTGATGGAATATGGTGATCCAAATTGTTTTAAACTGGAACTATAGACTTATTTGTAGAGAAAGTTTGGAAATCCCAAGTGTGGCAAAACTTGGATTGATGTTTAAAATGTTAACTTGTATGTCGGAAATATCTTTTACTCTTGCTTGTCATTACTAACCTATAAGGGAAGTGGCCTCTTCTTGAATGATTGTGAAATTCCTTGGAGTCAATGGCCGAAACTAGAATTAAAATTTTAATACACTTGACATTTCATGTTAACCTTTGAATCCTATGTTTCCTCTTGAATTAATTGCTCAATTTTGTCATTTCAGAAATTTATTATTATAGCTTGTGCTTTTGGTACCTTTTATTAATGGATATTGTTGGTTGCAATATAAATTCTCAATATTATAACCTAATTGTTTATTCAATGGAGATCCTATTACACTAGACTATTGTTTCTAACCTAATAAGGCCAATGGTCCCTTCTCAAATGATAGGCCAAATTTTTGTTGCTTTAAGACAATTGTTCGAGATATTGAAGCCCATAGGGATTTCTTCTTAAAATTTCCTCATGGTGGATAATTTTTATTTATCTTAAGGGGTTGTTAGTATTTAGAGCTTTGAATATTGAAGTATAAGGATTTCTTCTTAGATTGACATGGTGGAAATCTTTATTTATCTAAGAGTATTTAGAGCTTTGAGCCTTTCTTGGAATAGAATGTTTCCTTTCTTGATATTGTTAGATAGTAGCTTATTGTTTCTTTGTGTAGTCTTATCTTGCTCAGTTCTCGCGAACTGACTCAGGTTAATAATTGTTGCAGATGGCTTATCATAGTAGATGAGGGAAAGGCTTCTAGAAAACTGCATCAAACTTTGTTGTGAAGTTCTTTTGTATGAATACTTGTATGTTGTAAAAATTTGGAATCGGTTCTATGGGATATTTAGAAGAAAACCTATGCCTTAGTATTATGTATTGTGGAGTAATGTTTTCGTAACTATTGAAACTTTGACTTGTTTTGTTATCGTGGAAAATATAAAAGTTGATTACCGCATGGTTAATGGGTGATTATAATGTAATATATAAATTCTAAGAATAGTATAGCGTGGCATGAATAATCTCTTTCTCCCTAGTCATGCTTCCATAGAGCTATTCTGTCACTTTGGGTTATGCAGTCATGTTGGAAAGACTCCATGTAACCATTTCTCCCTAGTCATGCTTCCATAGAGCTGATTTGTCCCTTTGGGTTATGTGTCAAACAGACTTGATGTAACCATGTATAGTTTTCGCAAACAAGTAAAACTTTTCTCTTGAGGTAAAATGTTGAGTTTTAAACCCTTCTAAGACATGGTAACAATGTATTCTAACCATAATAAAATGGTAACATTATTATTTTATGGTGAATTCTTAAATGATGTTATAGTGAAATCAATGATTGGTTTTTTAAGATAATAAGGTTATATAAGTAGGAGGGAAATGTATTAAGAAACCCTTCAATCTCTCTCAATCATTTGAATTGTAAATTTTTTTCCTTTGTCAAAATTAATCAACAAAATTCTACATGAAACTTTTAACCAATCTATATAAACTCTTAGCCTAAATAAAATACAGGTTAATAAACAATGAGACATTGAAGCTAAATTATTTTCAACCTTGTTTCCCTTAACCATTTTAGGTTCATTTTACATATTCTCTACAATCCATGCATTTAATTAGGAGAGCTTAGGCAAGAAGTGATTGAGCCGACAAATGAGATAAAGTTTGTTGTAATATTCCCTCAGATCCTGAACTTCTTAAGTAATGTTAAAATTTTGATCTTGTGTATAGAAGATTGTTTCATCAAACCTAAACAAAATTTGCCCCAATGGAGCTTGTGCTCAGTGCAACAGGTTTCTATAGCTTGAGTAGGAATAAATGACCTTGTGAGGAATAGAAAATTTCCTTTATATATCAAATGAAGTAAGCAAGTTATTGGCGTATATTTGATGATCCTTTTTCTTAGAAAACTTGGTCTTAAGATAATTAGTCAACTGTATAAAAGAAAGAAGTTAACCTTTGTAAGAAGAAATCCTTGAATCAAAACATTAATCTCCTTGATCGTAAACTTGGGTCTTGAAATATGTTTCTAGTAAATTCATAACATTAAAATATTTTACATCTTGCCTTCTCGAGTTGTAGTCGACACCTCTAGCTGTGAATGCCCTGTAGCTATCCTTATACCTGATTCTTCCTGTGGCGATTAAATGCTAAGCATGGTGTGTCGTTCTGCGCTTCGTTGAGCTTTCCTGTTTTTCGTCGTTAATATGAGTAATAATTATATATATATATAGTCATAAAATCATAAAAATAATGATAATAATAATAATAATGACATTATGATTGTATTTTATTATTACCTCCTTTATATCGATTGTTATCGATATCATCCTCTGTTATCATTAAACTATCCTTTGGATTTGTTTGTCGCTACCGCCTTGACTGTCTGATCCCACATGCATGCCTCATTGCAATTCTTAATTCCGGGGTGCACTTATTGTTGCGACCATTGCCTTTCCTCCCACGTTGGATCATGGATGCGATGGGCTAGACATGAGGAGACGTGGGCTACATTGTTGTCCTCGGACTCTTTATTTCCTTATTTCTAGCAAGAGGGGTGCATGGTAGAGTGTATGGCCTCCTGTCATATTCCCTTTTTCTTTATTTGGTGCCTTGTTTGGCATATGTTGGTGGGGATTAATGAAACTAACTGTTTTCTACCCACCCACCGTATGCCTTCCTCCTTGCTGGCCGCGTAGTTCTCAAAAAGGATCATATTTTTATCTTCTTGCTGGTGGTTGCACTTCATTTATTAACCCTAATTTGCAAATCTTCCTTGTTCTGGTTGACTGCCTGTATATCCTCCTCTAACCGTGTGAGATCTTCTTTTGTTGGACTACGTGTGGAGTGGTTGAGAGGCCATCAAAACCTGTTCTGTCCAGGCGTTTCTTTTTTTTCTCCCTGGTTCCTCCTTGGGCGCAGTATGGGTTTGATATGGCGGTTTTAGATGAAGCTTCAAACTAGTGTAGCAGGCGTGTTACCTCCACTTTCCTTGGGTGCAGCGCTCTTTGATATGGTTGGATTTATTGAAGACAAGAGAATATGCGGTCTCTGTAACTCTTGCAGGATCCGCAATATCTGTTTGCATGTAAACACTGTATGTATGAAGCAATTTTCCTTGCTGCGTAAATCTACCTTTTCCCCCATCAATTTGTGGCATTCTGTCAAGTTTTAGAGGCTGCGTGGATCCTTTGTCTCCTTGCATACGTTTTTTGGAGGCATATTTTATTCTTCAAATTTCTATTGTTCCTTGCGCTATTTCGTTGTTATCTGTTCAGTATCAAATGCATCCTCAAATTCGGGATTCTCCTTCAAGGTATTTTTCATCAAATCGACTATGTGACAGTGAGAGTGCTTCCAGCAAACCTGATGAAATTTATTTACAAAGATTCTCTATTGAGATCTTACTTGTTTTACGATGTAACTCATGGAAGAGAATCTCTTAGAGGCGGATCTGTTTCATATCATAATATTCGTGAAGCACGAATTGCCTTGCTGAACCTTTGGCTAGTACAGTTGCAACTCACATGGTGGCCAAACGGTTTACTCTACTTTGTGTGCCATTATTAGAGACTTCTCCTTCCTGCATGCCAACAACAGAGATCACTTTGCAAGAGAACTTATTAGGAGATCGTTGAAGGATAGAGGAATTAAAAAGAAACTTGGATGTAGTTGGATTAAAGGCAATAAAATGGTGCATGTTTTTGTGTTGGTGACAGATCACAGATGAGGTTGTTCAGTAAAAATCTTTCCACCATTGTTAAATCTTGGAGCCATAAATGTCTTTGTAGATGACGGTAGAATCATAATCTGTTGATAATTTAATGAACCTTATTGATAATATAAGTGTCCTGGCATCTTTGCCACATCTGCATTCATATGTTCCTTGTTCTCTACATCTTTTTCGACTTAGATGATGGTTGCATTAGTACTGCAATATTGCTGCTGTTGTTGCGGTCTTTTCTTTTCTATTATCTAAAAAGGAAAATGTTCTCCCTGTATTACGTTACTCTATCAGGGAATGAGAGCCCAGGTAGTGAGATGCAATGGAGGTGTATATGACTTTAGTACCAAGCTGCTTCATTTTCAAGTGCGCATCCTGTGCTAGGTTCTTCTCTGATATATATCTCCTCCAGCCTTGTGTAGATCCAGCTCCTTATTTGTGGCTAGCACGTATAGTGAATTTTCCTTTGTGCTAGTTGGCTGCCGATGTTCCCACAAGAAGTAAAAACTCAAGGAAACGCAATAGTTGAGTACAAGTGCATGGCAAGTCATTTTCGAATACAACAATGCTCATGAATTGTTTGACAAAAATCCTACTTCAATTGCATGGTCAACGTGAAGATCGTCGAATGTTTGGGTGCACTTACGAACTTGATGCACCCGGAATTCCAGTACCTACAGTTATTGTTGCTGATCCAGGTGGAGTCTATACGACCTACTGGAGCTAGAGAGACAGGAAAGATATTTCTACACTTTTCCACTGTTATTTTATTTAAAAATATTATGAAATCAAACCACTTTTCCTTGCATTGATTTGTTAGTTGGATGTCATGATGGGAGATTTCCCCATTCTACTGGTTTCTTCTTGTTTTAGCTGTTATCATTGACATGTATGTTAGTGGAAAGCATGCAAGGTGTTCTCTCCTTTGGGTGTATGTTTTTCTTGCTCGAGTGATCGAGAACTTCCTGTTATATTTACACACACACACACACACACACACACACACACACACTCTTCTCTACGATAGAGTTTCAAGTTATTATGTTGTTCCATCTAGTATTTAGATAGTCGTTGGAAGTAAGCATGCAATAACTATGAAGTTCCTTCCTATCAACCGGGTTTGTCCTTCTTTGTCTTTTGACATATATTGTTAATGCTCCTTCTCAAGCCCACTTTGATAACCCTTTTGGCATCGAGAAAGAAAGGTTGTAGGATTAGTGTAATCAATGCTTGGACTATTTCAGGTTAGAGATTCAGTGTTAAAACTTTTAGAATGAATAAGTTTGTGTGCAACGTGTCTCAACCTTGCGTGTTTAGACTCCTATGTATCTTCCGTCTTGTTCCAAGGTTTCAAATCCATTCTTAGGAGGTACTTTGATTGTCCCCTTCAACTTGAATCGTAACTAGCTTTTTTTAGATTAGCTAAGTTTGAGGTCTTAATTGTGCAAATCTAGTACCCCCACTGATTACTAGAACTAGTTTTGGTCTTTTTCCCCTCTTGGAATTATTGTTGGTGAAATAATCTATTCTTTTAACTTGCATGTATTTTCCTCCCATTGTAATATGAACTGCATTTTTAATTAGGATTGGACAGTTTCTATGTACATAATGTACCTTAAGGTTTTGTGATAAAAATTGTCCTTGAACGTTGATTAACCTTGGGGAAAACTCAGTCTTGCAATCGATAGTATTATGGAGTTCATAGCAGAAGGAGTTGTTTTGATAACGTCACTTAGTAGTTATGTTGTACCTATTGTGTTGAATGGTTGATTATGTTACCAAGGGTTGCCTTAAAAATATTGTTGTTTTGGGAAATAGGAAATCTATTTTAAATTAATTGAACTTTAAAATTGATGTGGAGGTTTGTAAATCTTTAGGGTTATAAAATTTGTTGATGAAATTATTCGTATACTCTTGTTTGACGGAACTTCCTTCTTCTCTCGCGTGTTTGCTACTAGCCTATAAGGCATTGGCCCTTCTTGAATAATTGGTAAATCTCTTGGAGTTAATGGTCAAAATTAGTAGACTTTGCCTTCACTTCAAAACTTATGTTGTGTGGATACTCTATGTGATTTCAGGTTTGAAACTCATTTATACATGACATTTTGTGTTAAAATCTTGAAACCCGTGGTTTCCCCTTTCTTGGGCCAATCAACTTTTGTTCTTTTTAGAAATATAATATTTTAGCCTATGCGTTGGTACCTTTGATAAAATTCTAGATGGTTGGTCTATTTATATCAAATCTCAATCTTGTGAATGCTATGTTAATTACTTCACTTGATGGGAATTCTGTGTTTTGTTATATTGTTTATTTCTCCTTATAGGGCCAAGGGCCATTCTCTTACGATTGCTTATACTTTCGTTTCTTATTACTCCTAACTAAAGTACAAGGTGTCTTCTTCTTCTTTGATTGGCATGGTGAAGACTTTATTATAGCTTGAAGTGTTGATAGTGTTTAGAGGTTTGAACCAATTCTTGTAATAAAGTGCTTCCTTTCGTGATATTGTTAGATAACAGTTATGGTGGTTTTGTGTAGCCTTATCTTGCTCAGTTCTCGCGAACTGACTCTTGTAGAAAATTTGTTGCTGATGGATTTTTGCGAGTAGATGAGGGATAGACTTGTAAAATTTTGCATCAACCTCAGCTGAGAAGTTCCTCTTACATGAATCATTTTTATATTGTTCAACTATTGATAACATAAGTGGAAATTGTAGAAGAGGATCAAGGTCTTAGTATAATGTATTGTGGACTTTGTCATCTTAACTTTGGAAACCTTGGATTGTTTGACCATCATTGAAAATATAAGAAAATTTGGTTACCGCTTGTTGAGTGACCTTATTGGATTATTGGTATTTTAAGGGTGGATGTAACCTTGTTTTGTTTTGGTGAATGAGTGTTGTTAAACTTTACCCTTGAAAATAAATGTGAAGTTAAATCTTGCTATGACTTAGTAATAATGTGACATAAGTAAAATAACATGGGTTGTTTAATACCTATAAAAGTTAAACTAAAATTTATATTCAAATAAATTAACGTAGAGGTTACCAGCTTGAGAGCAAGTAATTCTTTAAGTAATCATAGGCAAGACTATCATTGTGAGTAAAAATTATATAACATGATATCCCTAGCTCCACTAGTGAACATTATCCCTTTTATGGTGAAAATTCATAAAATGATCCTAAGGTGAAATGAATTATTAGTTGTTAGAAGATAATAAGATTTAATAAGCCAGAGAAAACAATTTGGAAACCACGCAACTCTACCCCTCCGCCATTTGGAAGGTAAATTGTTACTCTTTGGTAATACTCATTTAGTGAAGCCTTTGTAAAATATGTTGATAATTCTGGATAAGATTCTCAAGCCTCAATTAAATCCTGGTATTAACTATTGAGGTCCTATAGATGTTTTCAACTTGACCTTCTCCCTCTAACCCTTGTTCCAAGGCACTTTTCTATCACTTCTCTTAAGTGTGTTGAACGCAAAACCCATGTTGTCATATGTGGCATGAACGAGTCTCTAGAAGCGTTATTGGTGAGCAGATGGCCTAATGTGGAATTTAAATTTACTTCCTGTTCTTCTAAATAAACGAATTAAGCAAATAATAGGTCATAATAGATAAGACTGAAAGCATAATTTATCTTCAGAGTAAACGTAAGAAACTTAGCGTTGTAAGAGAAATTGTACGAATCATATCTAGAGCCTCCTACAAAACTTAAGTTAAGGATCGAAAGATGTTTTATTAAAATAAATAACCCTTCAAAAAGAAAATCTCATTATGGCTTGGCCCTATCTGTAAGTGCGTTATGTGGTTGGACTTCCTATGTTGTCTGGTCAAAAAAAGAAAAGTGAATTATCCTTGATGGGAGTGAACATTTCCATGCTACCTGTGTGGTCATCCTTGTATCGAGTTCTTCACAGAGTTAGTTGTAACCTTGGTGGCGACATGTTGTGTCGTGTTTTGTGTCATTCAAATATATATATATATATATATATATATATATATATGTATATATATATATGTATTGTATTTTACTGTATTGTCTATGTGTGAATTTTTTGGGTCGTTACAGACCACTCGTATATTGTATTTATTTTATTCACATGCTTTGTAAGTCTACATTTTTGCATTGGTATTTCCCACTTGAGATCCCAAACAATGTTTTTTCCTAACATAGGGTCTATCGTTTGACACCTTATATTAATGTTCATGCAGGTTAGATATGCTCCAATATGTGGTTAGGTATGTGAAACTAATAAATTTTCCTGAGCGACAATTTATCAAATTACAAGGATATTTGTGCCATACCTAGAATAATATCCACCTTATCAAGTAGGAGATTCCTTGGTTCAACAAACACTTTGAGGTCATTATTCATGGACAAAGTAAGTGACATCTTGTGTTGCACTTGATGGTCAGGAAACAAGGAAATATTAATGCCTCTCTAATCTCAGTGAAGTTTCCCTTGATATTATTGTTAAAATCTACTATCCAACTAATATATGAATTTATTGAATTGTTGATTATTTTGTATGATGCAAAGATTCATTTTAAACTAGTTTTGTCTATGATTCACAAAGTCACTTTAAATTGCTTTTGTCTATGATGCAAAAAGTCACTTTAAACTAGTTTTGATGATGTAATTATTTTATTTAAACTTGTAAAGGAATGATTTACTTACTAAGTCTTTGTTGAAATACTTATAAATACATGTGTTCCTTTGTACTTACCGAGACTTTGCATAATACCTCTAAATACATGATTTATTAAGATTTAGCTCAAATGTCCTACATATACACCAAACTAAAACACTTTTTAAATATCTCTAAATACATGCATGCCTTCCTTACTGATACATTTAATCTAATAATTCCAAATGTATTCCTCCCTTGCATTCTTTGAGACTTTTTTTCATAACACGGGCTAATAAATGCATCCTTACTCTCTGGTTGCCTCCCAATCTTCTATGCATCCAATAGTTTAAGATCCTTTTTTCTTGTATATGTTGGCTTCCAAAGTTCAAAATTTTCATTTGTTGAAGTAAAGGTTGTTTGGTACTCACGAAACTAGCATTGTGAGGATAAATGTGAGCAAAGGGTGGGAATTAGACAACCAGGGGCCTGAAAAGAAGGCACTAGAAGGTAGATGCAATTTTTCTTATTTCTTCGAAGTAAAATTTGTACTCATTAAAGAGAATGCTCTCCATTTCCATCAATATGGACATCATAATTACCTACATATAATACACCATACCCATAATACCATAATACCAATTACAATCAATGAGAGATCCATGCATAAAGAGCATACCCATACATAAATATTTTATGGATATCCATCAATTATATTCAACATTATGATCTTTTGCAGACTTTTCAATGTTAGAGTCTTATCTTATAAATAAAGGTTTTTGCTACATGCTATAATAAGAAGGCTTAAACACCCTACCTCTATGGTGTCATTTCTCAAGGAGACTTTGATAGATATGGACTCTAACTGAATCCTCATAAACAATGTTGGCCACATGATCTTAAGGGGAGGAGAAATTTTTCCTCAAAGGACAATTAAGGGAGTTCTGTGTATAATTTTCAGCCTTGGGGACTATTGGGAAAAAAGTAGATTATAGTTTCAACATGTAACTACTAATGTCAGTGCTAGAAGCAATGCAAACAGAAACAATGATTTCAATGGGTATATTTTTCATTGTATTTGTGCTTGTAAAAGGATACAATGTAGCATCATAGACTGTTAGTGGATATATGATTATTTTTGGCATGAATAGGAGTAATGGGGAAGGGAATAATGGAATGTGGTTAAAAAAAATGTAGTCAAACTACCATTGTGACTATAAATCAGAAATTGCTAATTATAAAAATAGTTAAAGTGTATTTGTTGTTCATAGATTCCCAATTTTTGGTTGATCTATATTGAAATTATGATTAACGATGTTGGATTTACTTACACCATATTCATTTACATATTATACTATATACTGGTTTAATGTAATGGCACATTTTTATCATAGGTTGGAGTAGACCACATGAATATGGGATTTTAAATTCTATGCCTTCTAATTCAGAACCCAACTCAAGGGTTTACTTATATACAACGATTTCTAACAGTGGGAAAAATTTCCTAATATGAACGATGATGATTTTTAGGTTGCATGGATTGAGAGTGATATAGTGGAGGAATTTGTGAAAGGAAAATTAAATAGGAAGTTAATATGCCAACCAACTTAATGTAGTCTTGCACATTGACTACTCCTCTCCAAGGAATGGGTCCATACACTTGTCTCTCTTACCTTATTTTCTCTACACTCATGTTCCCTATTATCCCCCCTAGACCCTTATTTATGTCCTCATTCATTTTTAACCTCCTTTGCATCCCCCTAAATACCCAGTAGACATTATAATCACCCCACCATGATATTTTCCAGATTAAATATTTACTTATTTACCCAACACATTGTTAATCTCCTTGAAATCCCTCACCTACCACCTTCCATTTAAATCCCCTAATTTTCTACAACCTACCTCCATGCATCTCGGTAGAAGATGATAATTATTCCTCGAATCACTGACTCCAATTTCCATTTTGATACACCTTTTAATCCTGAAATTCAATTCTCTATCTACCCTAGTCACTGACGACTCACTCGCTTGTGCGTCGACCCTATATATTTACATCAATCCCTCCTTTACAGCAACCCCCAAAAATTTTAGATTTTAGCCAGTCTTTACATGTTTGCTAACGTCTTACACTCATCTCTGGAGCGTCATGATCATCAGTCTGATCTGCCCTAGACATCCCTTTGCATGTAGATCATTGGAGTATTGGAACACATTGGGCTATTGCTTGGAGATATCTTAGGTGTATTATTTCTTTTGTTGTTGCATAGGTACTTGCAAATAGGATCTTTGCTTGTCCTTCAACTGTCTCTGATCTGCCCCAGATCCATCCCACCATCTCATCAACCTATCAAAATCTTATACTTTGATTTCGAGGCACCATTCATAACCTACCCAATCAACCGTTAACTTAGGCCATGATCCCCATCCAATCAGTTGACCCTTTGCAATCCCCTCTATCCCATTCCCATCTTTGCATCAATCCAACATCTCTGCAGTAAATTATATTTTGATGTTAGTAAGATTATTCACTTCTTTACAAATTACATCGTCATCAATCGTTAGTTATTTACCTTGGATTTTCATAGGTTTACCTTTTATTATCAAAATTTTTCACTATCATTCCACATAAAAGAAAATCAAGAGGAAGAGGTCAACAACATGCTCGAGGCATTGGGAGATTACAGTAGTCACATGGATGCTCACTCATCGGATCAGCCTTATCATATGTTTGTATTATTAAAATGACAGAGACATAATACCCCTAACGTTTCATTATTACCGTTTTTTTTTAATTTACCATTTACCATTTTCCATTTAACATTTTTTGGCCTACCCTCTACATTTACCACTACAATATCACCCAGTGCAATTATCTCAGTCACAGTATGGTATCTATTCAATCATTACAAGAGTAACATTCTGCACCACTCCAATCACCCACACAATCATTTCAGATGTGGTCACCTATAGGTTCCTATTTACAAGGTATAATTTGTTGCATTTTTTGTACTTTTAAGAATTTAATATAAGCTAGTAATGTTTTTGTTCTTGACAGTGCATTCATCGTGAATCTATTCAAACAATGCCAACTCCTCCACTAGTACCACCAATTTACTGAAAGTTCCAACAAGAGATTAAGAAATACTAGTGCTAGTAAATGGTGACACTTCTGTTTGGGGCACTAAACATTGTTTTCAAATTTCCACAATCTCTCTTTTAGTGGCATTTTAAATAGTACAATGGCAAAATTAGTTTTAAATCAAATTAACTTAGATGAATATTATTTTTGAATTGATATTAATGACCCAATAGGTCTATTTTTTATACATGTGATATGATTCAAGACATGCACAAGTATGTTTCTCATTTTGATGTATTTATTTTAACATTGATACAAACAAAATCAATTTCAATGTCAATTTTTAATTTTTAAATCAGGTTCCAATTTAATATTTAAATTTATTTTAACACATAAATAGGATTAATGAACACAACGATCTTAACAAGAGGAGGCATAATACATGAACCTCAAATGTTATCCTTCAAGCCCCCCATCCTATCCATCCTCCCCAAATGACCAGTTAACTATTTTTTTCTTTGGATAACTTGATTGTAATGACTATAATTGAACCAGTCGTTCAGATAATTTTTTTGCCTAGTATAAGTAAAAAATAGTGGGAGCTAAGGGCTAAAGTTTAAATTAAGGAGATAAATAATAGTTTTGATAATCATAATGAAAGGTATAACTTATATGTTGTAGTTCAAAATCATCCCCTAATATAAGATATCTTAAAATTTAACCAAGCACAAGGCGAGACTATAACATATAGTAATAGTTATCAAAACAATGTTTTAGATACTAAAAAATTAATCGATTAAGAATATTAATGTTGAAGCCATACAGACATATTACAAACAAATGGTCACAAGGATAAAGATATCAAAGAAATTTCCAATGTTAAAAGACATAAAGTTCTTGACAAGTACTAAATTACAAGTGATAACATTCAGTTTTAAATCATTTATTTCACTTTCAATTTTTAAAATATACGTTTTAATTGAGTTCAACTTTTTTTGTTGCAGTTGAAAATATGAAAATTTAAAATTTCAAAGCAAAGGTGCAACTTCACTTGGAAACAAATTTGAAAATTTGGTATCCGCTCAATTCAGCTAAAGAAGACTATTATTTAAATGTCCCCTCAACAAGTAAAACAATACTCTAAAGTAAATTATCAAATGAGAATGACATGGATGTGGATATTTTGGTCAGTAAAAAGGGTGTAACTGGAGATCCTTTTTGATTTATACCCTGAGAGATGCTTCAAAGGAAGATGAAGGAATTGTTACAGAACTAAATATTGTTGTGGAGGATCTTGTAAATTTTAGAATTCTCAAAGCAAGGGAATAGAGAAACGATTGGGAAAAGTGACATTGAAGTTGCAAAAGAAATGGAAAAGGAAATTGGGAGTGGGGAAGCTATTTGAGAATATACTACATGTGTAATTGTATTTGTTGAAAAATGTTTACAAAAATTTGAAACTTGAAAAATTTTTTTAAGTTTGAAACTTGAAAGTTGAATCTTTGTTTAAATTGAAGAATATTGTCATGTCTACTTTTATTGTCTATAAGTTTTCATATATAGTTTTTCAACCAGATATGCTTGCACGTTGCGATGGTTTTCATGGAATCTCATTTTTTCATGTATTATCTTGCAATCTGGAAGTTATATTTTGTTATATATAGAAATTATAGATTGTGAATTATACTGATATCAAAATATGTATGGAATGCATTTTATTTAATGTTGAAAGCTTAATTATTTACAATGTAAAATATGTAAGATGGATAACTCAAACTATGATTAAGTATGTTAAATTACAATATATTAAGAATAACTCAAACTTATGTATGAAGGATTATTACATCCAAGTTGAGCGGGTTTAAGATACCTCTAGATGGGATGACGATTAAAGCGCTCCAAGAAGGTTGAATGTATTGCTATATAAAATAATACAAACATCATGCCTTTATATAGGCTGTGGCGAGAGGAGGGAGGATGAAATCCGTGGAACAAACGGTATAACTGTTCTAACTGTTCACTAACAAATCACTAACAATGTATTAATTATCTAACATTCCCCCCCTTAATACATTGCTCTTACAAATGTACCCCCTAAACAAATCAAACTTCACCTTGCCGAGAGGCTTGGTGAGAATATCTGCAATCTGAGAATCAGTAGGGCAGTACTGGAGCTGAATTTGGTGGTTCAAGACCTGTTCACGAATGTAGTGACATTCGACCTCAATATGCTTTGTTCGTTCATGGAAAACAGGATTCTTCACAAGCTTCAACACACCTTGATTGTCGCAGTGAATGATGGGAGGTTTCTCTTCAGGAATCCCTATATCTGCAAGAATGCGACGTAACCAAATTGCTTCGCACACAGCTCCTCGTGCAGCGCGGTATTCAGCCTCAGTGGATGAGAGAGCAACAACAGTTTGCTTCTTGCTGATCCACGAGATAGGTCCAGATCCGAGATGAAAAACATATCCTGAAGTGGATTTCCTGTCATCAACGGATCCTGCATAGTCCGAGTCTGTATATCCCTGTAAGAAGAACTGAGTGTTCTTCTGATACTCCAGACCAAAGTCAACTGTACCTCAGACATATCTCAACACATGCTTTGCTGCTATCCAATGACATTTCTTCGGCTCCTGCATAAATCTGGCGAGATAGCTCACAGCAAAGCAAAGATCTGGTCTGGTATAAGTCAAGTAAATGAGACTCCCCACAAGCTGCCTGTAGTGAGTGCCATCTACCTGTGGTGAATCCTGGAATCTAGATAATTGCAAACCTTTTTCCATAGGTGTGGACATTGGTTTACAATCTGACATCCCATACTTTTCCAGGAGTGTCTTGGCATATTTCATCTGGGAGACGAAGATATGATTCTTCTTCTGCCATATCTCTAAGCCAAGACAATAGTGAAGTAGCCCCAAATCAGTCATGTCGAAGGATTTCTTCAGATCATTCTTTACATCATCTACAAGATTGTCAGAACTTCCTGTGATCACAAGATCATCTACGTACAAAACCAGAATGACAATCTCTGTTCCTACCTTCTTGATATACAAATTTGTATCTGAGGGGCTACGAGTGAATCCATGCTGCAATAGGTGATCATCAATTTTTATATACCATGCCCTAGGTGCTTGTTTAAGTCCATAAAGAGACTTTATCAGACGACATACCTTGTGTGGTTGATGCTCGTCTACAAACCCTTCAGGTTGGGCCATGTACACTTCTTCTTGTAGATCACCATTTAGAAAAGCACTCTTGACATCCATCTGCTGAAGTTTCCATCCATTTTGTGCTGCCAGTGCACATACAACTCTGATGGTTTTGATCTTCGCAGTGGGTGCAAAGGTCTCGTCATAGTCAATTCCTTCTTGCTGAGCATAACCCTTTGCAACAAGTCGTGCTTTGTGTTTGTCGATTGAACCATCTGCCTTATATTTTGTTTTGAAAATCCATTTGCAGCCAATGGATTTCTTACCTGGAGGCAGATCGACAAGTTCCCACGTCTGATTCTGAATCAGGGAATCATATTCAGCATCCATAGCCTGTTTCCACTGTGGTTGGTCTAATGCCTCACGAACAGTGTCAGGTTCGGTGCTCTCAACAACTGAACTCATGAGTGCAAAATTTACCTCATGTCTAGCTTGACTTCGTGTTCTAACTCCCGTAGAAGTACCAGGAAGTGAGTTCAGGTGTGCATCCCTGATAGTACTCTGGACCCATTTCAGACGTTGGTGCTGCTGATGTGAAGATGTGTTTTCCAGTGTGCCAAGATCAACGAACAAGTCTCCACTCAGCTCTTCTTCTCTCTGAGAAGAATCATCTTGCTCATCATCTGGATGTGTGAGCAATCTATGTGACGAGGTCGGTACTGGATCTCCATTGTGTGGCAGGGAGTCAAAGGACGACTCATCACATACCACATCTCGACTCTCGTAGATCTTCTTCGTCTCAGGATCCATGAGACGATATGCCTTTGAGGTAGTACTATACCCCAAGAAAAGACATGGCAGTGTCTTTGGATCGATCTTCTTCCTTCTCTTATCTGGAACATGCATATATGCAGTACAACCAAAAACTCTCAAATGATGAATAGAAGGTTTACGACCAGTCCATACCTCTTCCGGTGTCTTGTTCTGCAAGATCTTCGTGGGTGCCCGGTTGAGTAAATACACTGCTGTCTGGACTGCTTCTGCCCAAAACTGATCCTCCAACTTGGCGGTCGAGAGCATACAACGAGCCATCTCCATGACAGTCCTGTTGTGGCGCTCGGAAATCCCGTTCTGTTGGGGCGTGTAGGGAGCAGTCAAATGTTGCTGAATGCCATGCTGCTTCAGGTATGCTAAGAACTTCTTTGACACAAATTCCCCCCCTCGATCTGAGCGGAGGAGAAGAAGAGGCTTCCCAGACTGCCTGGTGGCTTGCTGGTAGAAGGTTTGGAAATTTGCAAGTGCCTCACTCTTCTTCCGAAGGAAATATACCCACATTTTCCGTGAGTAATCATCAATGATGAGCTGAAAGTATGCAAAACCTTGAAAGCTAGCTGGCAGGGGTCCGCACAGATCGGTGTGAACGACCTGAAGAGGCTCTGTAGAATGATAAGAGCTCTGTTTGAATGGACCTCTATGTTGTTTGCCCGCAAGACATCCTGAGCAAACAGGTAAGGAATGGGAGAGTGGAGGAAGCCCTCTTACCATTTCCTTCGCACTGAGTTGATGCAGAGCCCCGGCAGAAAGATGACCATATCGAAAGTGCCAAAGTGCAGTGGACTCTGCCGTTGATGCAGAGAGAGCAACGCTAGATGAAGTGACCGCATCCAGTGCAAATAGACGGCCCTTCAGAAATGCTTGAGCAATGACTGACTCTCCCTGGGAAATGATGCAGGACTTGACCCCTTTCTCAACAAAGAATTCAACCTGCATTCTATGGTTAAGAAGTTGACTTACAGACAAAAGATTTGAAGTCAAACCTGGAACATAGAGCACCTTTGTGAGTGTACATCTTCGTGTTCCAAGAGGAATGATGACATCACCAATCCCTGCTGCAATATACTCTTGATTGTCTGCAATGGTGATCCGATCTCCAGTGGGCCGGTCACTCAGAGTATGGAACAACTTCTTGTTGCCAGTCATGTGTTTGCTGGCACCTGAATCAATCAACCAGACATCTTCTGACGGCTGCGAAGTCTGTGAGACTAGAACAATGTCAGAATGAGTCGTATCTGGTACCTCTTCATCGGAGGTGGCATCCTGCTGAGCAGCAATGTGGCCCTTCTGCCTCTGATTACGAGCATGCCATCGGGATTTCTTGGAATATCCTCGGCCAGAAGTGCTCTCTTCGCCAGAATTTCCATACTTGCGACCGTTGTAATAACAGTTCGCAGTCGTGTGCGTATCCGTGGAGCAAATGTGGCACCACCGATCCGCCTTGTGATTATGCTGCTTCTGGGGTGGCCGCTGTGGTGGCCGCTGTGAAGATGGCTGCTGAGCATGCTGCTTCTGATTTTGGGGGGCTGATTGCCCTTTCCGAGGCTTATGTTTTTGCCTCGTGATGAGAGCCTTGTCTTCGAAGGCTTCTTGTACATTTTGCATGGCTTCTTCCTGCTGGAGATAATTCACCAGGGTTGCAAAACTCACCTCCTGTTGAGTGATTGTCAACGTGGTGATCAGTGTCTGAAACCGTGAAGGAAGAGCTCGCAGGGTGAGCGGGACTAGCAACTTGTCGTCCACTGGTTCACCGAGTGCAGAGAGTTCTACACGTAACTCAGCTACACGCCGCAAGAAGGCTTCTACTGATTCGCCATCATGCATACTCATCGTATGAAGCTTTGTCTGAAGTTGCAACTTTGTCGTCAGATTCTTAGCTTCGTAGATGGTACACAATGCGCTCCATGCCTGAGAAGAAGCAGTTGCTTCCCGAATGTATGGCTGCACCTCATCAGAAAGACTGAGGGTGATGAGCATTAGTGCTTTCGCATCAGCCTTTTCATATTTTTCCAACAGATCAGCGTCTGTGGGAGGGGCGTCTTTGCCAGAGACAATCCCCCAAAGATCTTCGAATTGAAGAATCATCCGCATTTTGGTTTTCCATGCGGCGAAATTTGGCCCTTTCAAGAGTTGGGCATCGGATAGCAATATTTTTGGAGCAGACATTTTCAAAAACTCAAAAATGTATTTTATTTATTTATTTATTTTTCAAAAATGGCTACAATGCTTACTGAAGGAATCTGTCCCGAAGATGGGCTCTATAGGCTCGTGCAGTGAGACGCCGACGCTCCTGTGGGCGTTCTATTTCACGTTCGTCATCTGCATCATAACCACGTTCAAGTTCTGCACGAATCCGCCGTGCTTGACATCGAACGTCGAACCAAAAGTATTCCAACAGTCCTCGGCGCACAATCTCGTCAAAGAGAATGTTCCCAGTGTTGTGTAGCTCGTTGACCAAGGCAAAGAACAGCCCAGTGGTGTCTTCGTTGTCATTCAATGCCCAAATATTTGGTGCATTGCTCGCGGTGCTTTGTGCATCAGAAATTTGAGACATACGCGCACACACTGCTTTGCAATTTCCCGGCTTTGCTTGGACAGCACAGTTTTGATGGTTTTTCAGCAGAAGTTCACAGCACGATCTTCTTGTCTTCCTCCTCCAAGCAATGTCTCCTTTCTGAGTAGAGGACGGACAGTTCTCTGGGCTCCACTCCAGCAATGAAAATTTCCTTGCAGGTAGTCTCCTCTCCTCCACAAGTAATTTCAGTCTCCTTCCACGAAGGCTGCTAGACAAGCCACGCTCAGCAAACAAATAATCACACTCTTCACACTTTTCCACAGATAAGAAATGGGGTTCTCCACAACTCACAGCACACTCCACGCACAGGACTCCTTCAGTCTCCACAGCTTCAGGCAGCAGAAAATGAGTCTCCACGGTCAAAGTCACTTCATTCACGCACAGCACGCTCAGAGTCTCCCACACGCAATCACGCAACAAAATGGCCAACAGTCACTGCTCTTCACGCACAACAAAGGCACTTTCAACTTTCACGCACGGACAGTCTCTTCCTCAGGCACTCCTCGCACAGCAAGGAGGAACAAAAACACAAAAAAAATCTCCACGCACAAGTCTGCTCTTCCTCTCTTCCTTCACGCACGACCTGCTCTGATACCAATGATAGGCGCTCCAAGAAGGTTGAATTGTATTGCTATGAAAAATAATACAAACATCATGCCTTTATATAGGCTGTGGCGAGAGCAGAGGGAGGAAGAAATCCGAGGAACAGTTATACAACTGTTCTAACTGTTCACTAACATAATCACTAACAATGTATTAATTATCTAAAATATTTGTACTTGTAGTTGTATTAGTCACACCTCTTCTTTCGCAAAGGGAATTCTAGCGTGCAATCTGCTCTGTCGAACGGACACTAGGTTTCAATGGAGTATCAAGAAACATAACACCTCATGCAACTTTCCAGATTTTTATCCAACCTATTTCTCAGTTTTGAGGTTTTATAAATGACAATGCACTGAAAACCCTTTCATCCTCTACATACCCCAAAATCATTGTTTGGCATAAATATAATCTGAAATATTCACTGATATCTTCTTGTAAGATAGAACTTTGATAGATTCCTCACCACAGCCTTGTAATAGCACCACTTTCAGAAGGTTGAACTAAATTCTTATATTGGTTCCTCATGTGTATGTTGCACAATTTGTTGACTGATCACTTTAATAAATCAGCATTCAGTATACCTTTGATTTCCATACCCTTGAGCTCTGACGTCTTTGTAAATTGTTCCATTATTGTACCCATTGATTTATGGAAATGCTTATCTGACAAAGCCTGCACGGCCACCTTCAGTATTCCAAAAATTAGGATTCATCACACCCATGGCTTCCAGAATTTTATCTTTACAGAAACATTCCCTAATTTCTGATGACTGAGGTTTGTGAATTTTTTTTAAGCTTTATTCTTGTTTCAACTATAACATAATCAAACAAATTATGTGTCACAGGAACATCTTCTCGTTCTGATCCTATAATATCTTGAAATTTTTACAAATTATGTGCATTCGTATTTCCCTCCCATTAACAGTGATGCAGAGGTGATCGTGGATATTAAATCTTAAATAGGTGTTACGATTTTTAAGATCTAATAAATCTATCCAATTTTCAAAAATAGGTGTATCAAAACTATGTTCTGGGAATAGTACAATATATCAAGACTTTGACATACCATTTTTCTCATCCATATAAAATCCACAATATAGATTAATCCACCCTGTGCATGCTTCATCAGTGTATTGATCTCGTTTAACATTGGATGTATACCAACCAATGTAAGTAATGTCTCTAAATCAGTTAAATAGAATAATAAGTCCCTTTCCCTATCAACTTCATGACGGTATTTTTGCATGAAACCAACTAGTGAAGGATACTCCTCACGAACTCTGCATGCAGGTTCATACAAAGAGATCCATCTAGTCTCCACATCCTTTAGAAGTTTTTTTCCATCTATAATTCCAATTGCAAATTTTTGGAACTCGAGAAAATGCTTTGGGATGCTTGACATATAAGCATGAAGTTCTCTTATAAGGTCTTCTAATTTAGCAACATTTTCGTAAAGTTGCTTACCATTTTATACGCTAAATTCATTCTGTGATACAATACAGTGAATTGGTAGCATAAATGGGGCCACTGTTGTTTGTAATCTAACACAGAGCCCTGTTCGGTGACCTTGCATGAACAGATGCACCATCTACTCTAATGCATACCAACTTCGTAGCAATTTCATAATCAGTCATTCCAGCAACATCTTTCAAATGAGAAACAACTATTTTATATAGGTTTCCGGCATTGCAGTTTTCAACCATTTTCATAACACCCATTAGATGAGGTGTCCTTATATGATTTTCTAAAGTATAGATGTGGATACATACCCATGCGGTGTTGTCGACTACTTTCACTTCATCAATTGAAAGAGAGATAAAGTTTGTTGTTTTTACATTCTCTTTCAAATCTTCCTTCTCTATCATCGAGAGGCATTTTTCCATTTCCCATCAACTACTTTCAGACCAATGAGACTGAGGTAAATTCAGAATTCTGTTAAATTGATACAAAAATTTGAAATCGAGGAAATCCGAAATCGCTCTTCCTTTTTTTAGTATTTTAAAAAGAGTAGAGAATTGTATTAATTTTACATGTAGATTTGTTTCTTTCATCTTACCAATATGCGATGTGATCGTTCCTCCCTTTTCTGACAAATGTTTGTGTTTTTTCTGCTCTGCCTCATATTCCGCTACGTATCTAACATGTGTGTATTCTTTTTCAGTTTTCCACCTATGTGTTTTGATTTTCTGGCCATCTGCCCCTGTTACAGTTAAATATTGTTTTCCACAATGTTTTTCTATAGTGTCCAGCTTCGGTTGCATTTTTTGTTGCTTTCCCAATTTCCACGTACATATTGTACATGTACATTCAATTGGACTATCCTCAGTACATTAAGCCTAGGCACCCCAGTTAAGGATAAAACGATGGGAAAATGCCGAAATAGACTAGGCCACGTGGAACTTAAAATGTGTGGGAATGACAAAAATAAAAGTAAAAATAAGATGGCCAACAATATGGGGTTAATTAGTACTTTCTTTTACCCAAGAACCTTCTAAATAGTATTATGAGACCCGGGATTTTCATAAATGTCTCAATCATCTTGCATTCATCTTTCGTTAACTATAATTTTTCCCCCACTTTGAATGTTGGTGAGCTGAAATCTTAGTAAGCATAAAGTAGCTATATTGATCAGTGCGTACCTAGATGCATCATGAAGAGTGAATATCTAGAAGCTGTGGTATCTCGACAGGACTAGATAAAAGTTTGTGGAATCTCAAAAGAATATCTTCAAGATGGAGGCATGTGTGGATCATAGGTATAAGATGAAAAATATGTGTAAATAAGGCCATGTCCACTTCAGAGTGATACCTAGGGCGGACACACGTGTGTATTGGTAGTTGTATGTGTGCTAGTGGTACCTGCATGGTTAGTCAAAATACATGTGCTATCACGGAATGTTGACTTGTTGCCACCCAGTTTTGACTTACCTTATGGGTCTTTCATACAGCTTGAAGCTGCCATGGAAAAAATGATCAAGTAGTCAAATCAGGGCTCCCATTTTAAAAGACCTATGGGAAATCGACAGGTGGAATATCCCTGGTGAATCATCACATCAGAAACCAATTTTCACGAAACAGGTAAATTTTCTAGGGTTTGTCGTGTAAAATTTTTACCCTTGACACGCATAAGCTTTCATGTTGTCAAGTCTGTGCCCTGGTTGTGTACATTCAAGGTTGCCCACATCATTCGAGAGTAAACTTATTCACATGTGCGGCCTAAAAAATCTCCTTCTCGTGCGTCTGCAACCTCCTATCGTGCATCAGGACAACACATTACTCGACACGTGTAAACAAGCCTCATGTTGTGCACGTGTCATGCAACTTCCTACTTGTCGCATCAATTGAACCTCCTTGTTGCACATCTACACCTTTTTCATGCATATGTAATCTAATTTACACTTCTTGTCGTGCGTCTGATGGTAATTCACAAGTTCGTATGCTACTTGATTATACTTTGGATGGACATAGTGGATTACCTATGTTTATATAGGATTAGTTCTCAATAGTAGGTGAAGTCAACCCCTAAAAAATTTATATTGGAAGATTTAGTTGAAAAATACACTACCCTACTCTAAAAAATTCACCTTTTCAAATTTTCCAAATATGGAATATTCACCAAATTATGAATATTCGCCACTAAAATTATTCTCGCTTCCTTCTAACAATAATTAAAAAAAAGAACGCATGAACATTGTGTGTATTGATGACTCCAATTGTCATTCAAACATGGGACCTGCAACATTTTGGGGATATTTTTCAATAAATGACATGAAACTTTATGGATCCTACATTTCAATGTGAGACATTGCCATGCCCATGATTTCACGACCCAAAAAACCATCCATGCGACCTATAAAAATAGGGAATTTTTTTAAAAAAATGATAGTTGATAATTAAAGGTGATTAAACCATTATTATTCCAAATCAATTTTCTTATAGTAAAGAAAAAATTAGTAAAGAATGTTTTCACTTTATTACCATTGTACACACGGTAAGGCTAGTCAAGGGTAATACGTCCTTTACCACCACGAAGGTATACAAAATATAATTAAATTGTAAGGCATAAGTAAGGTTCAAGTAACTAGGGATGTCTAGAAATACACCAAGCTTTATTTTTTTCATTCATGAAGACTTGAGCTGACTTACGTTCATTCTAAAGAGGTAACTTTGCTGCAGAGAGATACCATGACTAAAGTATTATTTTTTGAAATTTAAATAATTATTTATAACACCCTCGTTTTAATACGTTATTAATTTAATGATGATAAATCAATTTTCCTATCCAAAATAATGAATAATGAAGGGTGAATAAGGAATCCATAGTATTAATTTTGTAATTAACGACACTTGAGATTAAACACATATTTCCCACAAAGGGATCCAACTAGACAACAACAGAGTTATAGTTTCTTTATTAGCATGCAACATTAAATTTAATCAAGGGAAATAATGGTAAACCATGCTAACATTTTTGCAAGATTACGTTACCATTTAAATCTTCACCACCATCTATTTGTGCATTAGCAGTTGCTTATGTTTAGTTAGGGTTAATTAAGTTTTTAAATCCGAACTAACCCACCATGGAGTTTAGCTTAACAAAGAAATAAATTTAGATAAGTTTAATCAAGGGTCAATTTCGTTAAAATTGGACATGGGTCCCATGTAAATGGACCCATGCACATTTGTTCCAAATAACATTTTAAGTTAATTTAAATAAAATCTTAATATTCACCCAAGCCAAAAACAATGAAGTCCACTTGAAAAACTAAATTGGAAAGGTCAGGTTATTAGGTCCCTTAAACAAGTGGGATGATCTTAGGTAAATTTTAGAAACCATAAATATCTTTATGAACTTTATTTTCATTTCTCTTCCACATTTTTTTCTCATTTCTTTTCTCTTTGTTTGCAGTTTTCTAAGGGAGATCTATTGAACACGCATGCATGTTTGCTCCTTCATTTAATTAGATCTTTCACTCCCATCTATGTTATCTTTTCATCTGGAAATGCCTTGATTAGGGGGAATGGAAGGATAACCTTGTAATTTCTAACACACACACACACACACACACACACACACACACACACACACACACACACACACACACACACACTCACTCACACTCACACACACCCACACGCACGCACACATGCATGCACGCACGCACACACATACGCACATGCACACACACACACATTTGTGTGTGCATGAGTGAGAGAAATTATAGGGGAATTGAGCTCAATGTGGAGCATGCCTGGGTAAAAGAATGTAAGAATATACATATATATACTTGGTGGATGATTTAACAATGAAGTGGTTGGAATAAGACTTCATATATATACTTGGTGGATGATTCAACAATGGAGTGGTTGGATTAAGACTTTATAACATGCCTAAGACTATTACACGTGGTAGCAGGGGGCATGGTAGAGTCGCACCCAATAAATAGAAAATCCACATATATATCCCATACACAAGCATAATTTATGTAAACTTGTCTATTTCAAAACAATAGTATATATATTAAAAACCTTTGTTTTACTTTCTAAAAGTACACATGTTTACCCAAAACCAAAAATTAATGTATATAGATATATGTAAAAATTATATAAAATCATGTTTACATTTATATATGTAATGGAGTGAGTAACTAGAACACCACTATTTTATTTGGTTTATAAAATCCAAACCTTATATATATTGTGTAATCCATATAATTTATTTTATTTATAAAATAGAAAACTAGATTCCTATTACAATCATAAATCTTATCAAAAAAAAATTTAATATCTGTCTAAATACATTTCATGTTGAGATAACTATATGTCTGCAAGAAGTTCTCAAAGTTACTACCTTCACTGTGATAAATAAGAACTTCCTTGAAAACAAGTCCCTACATTGGAAATCATTTCAATGAACTCCTAAATCCATAAAATTATAAATTCCTTTTATACATGAGAAAAATCCAAAATATAAGTTTATAAATTAAGTTACCAACTTGGATACAACATGTATAAAAATGAGACTAGGAAGGAATATACTTTAAGCAAGTTTATATACATAACTAATGAAATGTATAACTAAAACCATATCTTTCTTCTCTCTTGCACATGATTCAATCAAACTAAAAGATTAATATGCAAAACTAAATAATTTTGAGAAAGAATTTATTTTCCTTTTCAAGGTATAGGCCAACTCCAAATCTAGAGAGTGTTATAGCAATAAGCCCAATAGCTTGAATGCCTTCAAAGTCCATGGAAACCATGGTAATATAAGAACTCCTTATATACATTGATAAAATTCGCCTTATTAACACAATATTACAAGAAGAGACAACAAAATATCTATTCCATTACAATATTAAGATAACAAAAGAACCATAAAATAAACATTGTAAGAACAATAAAAATTCCATATTTACTCCAATATAATAGTAGTTTACATTTCTCTTTCTCATTATTTAATGAAAAAAATCAACCAAATCTAAAGTGAAAGAGTTACAAATATGAATTCAATCATTTTCCAAATAAGGAGGAAACATATTAAGCTCTTCCTTTCATAAACAAGATTTTTAAAGGAATAAAAATGAATTTTTACAATCTAATATAAACCATTTTACATTCCTTCTTTCCTTACAATTTACAAGAAAACCACAACTACAAAATGAAAATGGACAAGCCTCCCTAAATAGGGAACAATATGCCAATGTTTTGAGTGAAAACTCATTTTTCTCCAGGCAAGAACAATCCATGCAAAGCTCAAAAACCATGCTCCATATTCGAAAAGGTTGACTCCAATCACAAGAGAGGTGGCTTGGTTTTCCCCCAACCAATTTGCATCATTACATGCCATCAGCAAATATGGAGGACATGCTAGCCTCCCTCCAATCCCATGGGAGAGAGAGGAAGCATACCTCCAAGATGCACAAGGGAAAAGAGAAGAAAGACACACAAATTATTCACTTAAGTATTCGAATTTAAAGCCAATAGCATGCACAAGAAGCTCCATAATTCTCAAAAGGGTAAAAACACATAACCAAACACTCTAAAACCCATAAATAAATAAAAAATCACATATGAGAAGCCCCATGTTTCTCAAGTGGGGGGAGAGGGGAAAAATACGCATTTAAATATTTTTTTTATATACCAAATAAATTTTCAACTTTGCTAAAAGATCACAAGCCTCCCAAAATCCTTATTTCTCCCATAGTTTAGATCACTTCATGCCTCCTCCTTGCAAGGAAGGGAGATGGGTTCCAAGCCATATGGAAGACATATCCCACATCAACTAAATAAAGGGAGGATTTTAGAAATCCTAAAATGGCTTGCCCATCTAGCCATATGATGTTATCCAAATATTTTTGATCTTAGATTTACATGAATGATATTTTGGATATATTATGTTGTCGTAATGGTTAACGACATCCTTGATGGATGATTCTAGCATAACTGATTCATATGGTATAGTATATGGAACTTGATGGATTTGTAGAGTAGCATGCATCTTATAAAAAATTGTGAATTATGCCATGCTCAAATCATCTTGATTTCTAACATATGGTATAATAGATGAATGAATTCGTACCTATTTGGTTAATTGCATATATACGATGTAATTTCTTGAGATGAGTGTGATTGCTTCATTTAGCATATTTTATCGAGCATGTATGATGTTTGCTACTAAGTGTGCAGGCGACAGGTTCACACCATGAGAGAATGTGAGACTCAGGTGGTGCACCTACACGATTGCACAATTGGATATTTGAGCCAAACCTTCTCCTCTTGATTGATTGGTTTTACCTTGCTTGTCTATGGCCTCGATGGAGATGAGAAATCCAGCATCATTGTATGATTTTTTTTTATTTGGCTTGGTCACCTTTGTTTGTTATCTCCTTTTGATTTATTTTGGTGTTAATTATGTTATATCATGATTAAACCAATTTTATGGGTCTAATGGTCCCAACATGGATTAGATATGATTTAATTAGTGTAATATTATTTAATGAGGTTTGGGACCACATAATCGTGAATTAGGTGGGCCCCACCACCTCTCAAAGTGTGTCACTTTTCCTAAACCCGAATTTGGGCTAAAAGTAGAATTTGTAAGGAGTGTTTTAATTATTGGGGGTCATATTTACACTAAAATGGACCCCTTGGACCTTACCTATTGGTATGGCAACCCTTTCCAAGATTCAAAAGGTATTTTCCCTCCAATTTGACTCTCTCTTGTTCCCATCATCATTATGACTTTGATTTTAGGAACCGCTTGAAATTTTGAGAGGACATATTATTTTTGTTTTATTTTTATTTTGCAAGATTCTCCTCCATCAAGAATCTTGTCTTATGTTTGATAGGGGATTGGGGTATCTTGTATTTGAGAATGGGATGGGTAACACATGTCACCCTCCCGTTGGTTTGAATATTTTAGCTCCTCCTTAATTATTCCTCCATTTTGGAGGGGGTTAGGACTTCTTGTCCCATTTTTACACTTGGAATTTTTGAGAGCTTGGAGGAGCAAGGATCTTAGAGGGATTGGCTTGCATTTGAAGTTAGATTTATTTAGTTTGTGAGGTAGGCCTCACAAATTTCAGTCTTGTTTAGTGTTGTTAACTAGTTTTATGGTTTGGCTTGCTTGTGTTGAATGTAGGAGTTCTTGTTGTGTTGGTTTGAATATTTTGTTGATATTAACTTCTTGTTTTCTCCAACCATCTCCCTTGGTGATGTATTTTGGAGTGTTTGGGTAGAGGGAGGAATCCCTCTTGTTTGCAAAAAATCATATATTCATTTGAAACATATTCACCTTCTCTGCTCATCCTTAGAACTTTGATGTAGTATCCACTTTGCTTCTCCAATAAAGCCTTTAACTGTTGAAATGTACCAAAGGCATTTGATTTATGTCTTAGAAAATATATCCATGTCTTCCTTGTGTAATCATCAATGAATGTCATAAAATATGAAAAACCTCCAATAGAAGTTGTTTTCATGGCTCTACATAAATCTGAGTGCACAATTTCAAGTGGTGCACTTGCTTTTGTTGTTTTGCCAACTGGGAAAGTATCTCTGTGTTGCTTCCCCAAAGTACAACCTTCACATACCCTTTCCGATTTATGAATCAATGGAAAACCTTTAACCATATTATTTTTATGAAGTAAATTCAAACAACCAAAATTCGAATGTTCATACCTTAGATGTCAAAGCTGATTTTGTTCCTTCAGTGCAAGACTCAGTTGCATTAACGCAGGAACCAGCGCACAACTTATTTTTTGTAGCACAAGCTTGATTTTCATTGGCACATGACTCTGTTACCTTAGTGTAGGAATATTTTACTTCAGTGCAGGACTCTTTTACCTTAGCGCAAGACTCATTTTCTTGAGCATAGGACTCATTAGAGGGCTGATTTGACTTAGCGCAGGACTTGGCTGCAAATTGAGCTGTTGATTTTGCTGCAAACATATATGATTTCTTCTTTTTTATAATTTTATATATCAATGGGAACATCCTATTGCTACTCATCTTCACTTTTGCAATCAACTAAGAGTTAAAAGCTTTGTCTAAAATCATGCACTCATTGTCTTCCATATAAACTATGTATCCTTTTTGTATCAGTTGTCCAATACTCATAAGGTTTTGTTTCAAACCTGAAACATAGTAAACATCATTCATATTTGTTTTCTCCATCTGTCTTGTTAGAATACTAACAGTTCCTTTTCCTTTTACAGACACAATATTGTTATTTCCAAGAGTAACATGACTCTTCACAGATTCATCCAAACTAGAAAACAAATCTAGATTACTTGTCATGTGATTATTGTAACCCAAATCTAAATACCATACATCATAAGGACTCTCTTTTAACAAATTACATTCAATAGGGGATAAAGAAGGTATTTCTTCGATAATCCTTATGCATGCAATAAACATAGGTTTAAGAGTAGAACTTCCAACCTGATTTTGATTTTGTCTTTCCTAGTCATATTGTTTTTTCTTGTAATCATAAGCATGGTGCCCATACTTCTTGCAATAATGGCACTGAACATGAGACTTATCTTTTCTTTTACCATAACTTTGTTCTTGATTTTTTCCTCTTCCACCTGCGTTTGATGAACTAATGTCGTGTCCTCAAGATGGAATTCTTCCTCTACCTCTTAGGATGAACCTTCCTCATCCTCTTCCACAAATACCTGATGTCTGAGATGCAAAATCATGATCTACAACTACATGTGATCTATTCATCCTCTATTCATGATTAATTAGTGATGCATGCAACTCATCAATAGAAAATTGACTCCGATCCTTAGTTTCTTTAGTAGCAACAACTAGAGGATCAAATTTTATAGGCAAACTCCTAAGTAATTTTTTAATAATGCTTCTATTTTCAAGTGTCTCACCATGGGGTTTGATTTGATTGGCTAAACCAACTACATAATTAAAGAACGATTCTCAGAATATGAATCTTTCATTAATAAATTCTCAAAATATGTAAGAATGACCAGTATTCATAATTCTTTCCATTAAATTGTAGTGTCTGTATACTAGATGTAGAAGTCATTGCTTACTACCAGTTTAATAAGCTGTTGTAAAAATAATGTTTTGATACTAATTTGTAGAAAATTTGCAGTCTTAAACAGTGAACATAAACAGAATAATAAAATAACTCAAATAAAAATAGATTATACACCAAATTAGCATTATTGTGCGTTCTCCATTAATTAAAACTTCATACTCAAAACTTTGGCTCATTACATTCAAATTGTGCAAGCAACTGTGTGCATTCTGTGCATATAAAACAATAATAATTGTTTTTATTAAATAGAAACAAACTCCCTCTAGACTTGATTGCGAACTGCTCTTCAACTGAAATTTACAAATTAAATTGCTGCTTTAAATCCTCCCGCATATTGTGGATGCATAAAACAATTATATTTTGTTTTATTTGATTTATTCCTAAACAAAGACTTAACTAAAATCTACGGACTGCTTTCAAACAAATTGCACTTAACTAAATTTAACTTTACTAAGGCTACGGTGGAAATTATATGTTGCACATGCATTTGGCTCTTTTGTTGTTTGTTGTTTTGATCGTCATCAGGCTTGGATTTTGCAAGGCGTTTGGACGTTTTTAGTCATTTTAGATGTCAAAATACAGCCACTTTTAAAATATGACCGTCATGATTGACATGCGAAAATATGATTTAAACGTCAAAATGACATGTATATTACAAATTTAACCGTATATATATATATATATATATATATATATATATATATATATATATATATATATATATATATATATATAAAGAAAGTTAATAAATTAAATATATATATTAGATTCATGAAAAATACAATAAAAATAGAAATTTTCATATATAAAGAGAATAAAAATAATAAAGTCTTAATATCTTATTAATGATTATGAATTAGAAACATCTATTAATTTTGATTTTCAATTAATTTTGTTTGATTTCCTTTTTTAGTTTGATTTGATATTTTGTTTAGCTTTTTCTATTGATTTTTTATTTGTAATTGTTTGTTTTATTGTTATTTGTTTGATTTTTTACAAATAGATATTGAAAACTAAAGTTATTGTAATAAATGTGAAATTTGAGAACCTACACTCATTTTATAATTATTTATTTTAATTTAATTTTAGAAAGTCATATAAATTTATTGTTTCAATTTTGTGAAAGTAAAATTGCACTCAATTTTTGTATTTTATAATAGTTATTATAAAAAAATATTTGACGTGCATATTATATTTTGAATGTCAAATGACATCCATATAATTTTTTAGACCGTCAAGGAAAATTATTGTGACATGTAACATTGAACGTCAAAATCCAGCACTGATCGTCATGAACTTCATTGTAATATCTTTTTTATTATGGCCCTTCGAGCCTTTCTAATTATTCTCAATAAAAAAAGACAAGTTATTTTATTTTTATGTTCTATCTAGATGAACTATTAATATAATGAGTAAAGACGATTTAGAAGGAAAATTTAAATAATAATTAACGATTTATTTAATTTTGATGTTCTACCACCGCCTGCAGACAGGGAAGCACAACCGGAAGTGTAACATAGTCACACTAAAATCTTGAGCAAAAATCAAGCTCATAGCAATACAAAGCCAAAATGGAAAAAGACAAACAACAATGACAAACTCCGTCGAAGTGTTGTTTACAGGGGAAAAGGAAAAAAAAAACAAGAAATGAAATATTATACACTTACCTGTAACAGTACATTCTCAACTCGTCTCCGAGGGTTGCTTTACTCCTTACATTGGGCGAGTTGCATACAACTTTGCGCTCGGTTAAAACTCCTCAGAACTTTGGTGGCAGTTCGCCGTGCAAACACCGAGTTCATCTCGAGTTTTCCATATCATATCACACTGTTCGATGACTTTATCAGCCATCAAACCCATTCGAAGCTCTCCACAGATCCACTATTGGCATTACGTCCACATCCAACTCGGCTTCAAGCCTTGTACGAGAACCCTACTCGGCCCTTGCAAACATCTCTATAACGGATTCTCAGTGCTTCAACAACTCAACTTGGATTCTGGCACATAACGTTTAACTGACATGAGCTCCTTCCGCATATCTCGAGTCCTGATTCAATGGTATTTTCCGCTTTATCCTTACTCGGCCGCAGGGATATGTCAAACCATTCCAGCACAATTTGTCGTTGCCCTAACCTCAATCGCCCTGATTAGGGCACCGATTACAATAAATGGCCTATCAGACAAAGTGAACCATTTGATTCTCAAAACCAGCACCACAGCCGTTGGATGCGTGACGTTGATACGGCGGTGACAGAACCTGTCAGCCAGCGCTTTTTAGGCTCAAATTATAACTTGGAATCAGTGATCAAACAATTTGATGTTTTGGCGATGTTGGGTATTTCAATTGTCAGATGGTGGTGCAGCAGATGGGAGTCGGGTGCTTATTGCGAAGCATTTAAACGGGATAATAGGTAAGTGTTTTCTGCATTTGGGAAGGAGTAAAAAAGCAGGATAGATACTTGATGCCTTTCGTGAGATTTCTCGAGATTCAAGACCCGGTTATCGATTTCACAATTTATCAGTGGCCAGCGGCTGCCCTCCACATATTTTGCACCTGTGTATGGTGCCCCGCCCCTCATAGTCTCCATGGTTCCCCCATGCCTCATGAGATGCGCCGGTTTCATGATGTAATGTTGGAAACCTTTTACCGAGGCAACATCCCTTGACGTTGAACCGATTGACGTGGATGCCACATGGGATCATTTTGAATTATTAAACTTAGTGCCCACCGACCACCGTACCAATGAATGATTCTTCAGTACCTCTGAATCATTTCCAATAGCAAAAACGATGCACAATACCTTTGAATCATTTCTTGCTACGGGAAATCATGAGAAGTTTTTTTTCCCGATAACCAGAAGCTTGAGCCACACCTGTGAAGGCATCACCATTAACACGTAAGGGGGAGTCACTTAAAGCCATTCAACCTTCTTTTGTTCCTTCGTTTGTTGTATCACTTTGTTGTACGGGAAGGAGGAACAGGAGCCAGATTCCATTCCATTCGCCTTTTCCTTTGTCGTAAGTGCTCATACCCACTTATTGTTTTCGTGTTTTCTATATGGGTATCGCCTTTTTGAGTTTGCAATCTTTTTGTACTGCTATATCGTTGGATATGGATGCTTCTGTGCATAAAATCACATCTTTCGTTGTTTTGTTTAATATTTCGTTGTTTTCACAATGTATTTTCACATTGCAGTAGAAATAGATACAATGTTTAGTTGATTTTGGGTTTCATATGAAATTGTTTGACAAAATGCCTTGTACAAAACCATAATAGACTGAGCATAAACAAACAAAATCAATAGCAAGTTTATCCAAACAGAACCTCACATTATCATCTCCCTGCTTAAAATCAAATGCTCCAGGCTCATCAGTGGTTCCTACACCAAAAGCAAATCCCACTGCAGCAAGACATGTTTTAACTATGGACTCTAGATTACCAAGTACAACTAGGGAAAGCTTGACCTCAGTGTTGGAGAAGTCAAGATATACATGGCGGTAGCTTATTTTTCCTGATAACTGCTCAGATGCACTGTTGAATAGGTCAGTAGCCTTCTGGAATTGTTTTTCCCCAATAATGCGGGTGCTTTCAAATTCATCAAGGTATCTAGCATATAAAGCAGGATATAAGATATAAGACTATCAAACAATGAATAGAATCAACATATCCTTAATTAATTCTTTCCGTGAGTAAATCCTTACCTTGGGCCACGCCCATAGCACATTTCATTTTTTCCATTACAAGTATTGTGGTTGAAGTCACAAGGAAATCCCGTGTCTATGCACCTAAAACATTGGGAATCACATCACCACAATTTGATTGACAAAATGCAACCAGAAATTGTAGTTTTTCTCCTTTCCCCATACATCCTCAAACTCTACTTGAAACACTAAGTAACCTCTCACTTCAATTCCCACCTGTGCTCTTATATGATGTTGCAATTTTGTGAAGACTATCCTTTGCAAGAACACAATTTGGTTATTTATAGAACCTTTCTAATCATTTCTTTAAATCAACCACATTGAGACTTACTATGTTAGTGAAGCATTCATGAACACTTCCTATCACCCTATCTTTGTGAACATAAAAAGAGGAAAGTGAGGACCAATGCCTCTTATGTCGAGAAAAGAATTTCTTTATCAACTATAATATCCTCATTTGTTTCCCTTGTATGTGAGTATTGTATTTTTTATACAGTTGTATACCATTCGTGTTCCTATCATGTATTTGTTGCTACATCTCTATCATATTCATGTATATCTTACATGCATCTTGGATCTACTTATACAACTCTAAAAATCTCTGGGATTGAATATGTGGGAGATTTATTTGATGTGTGCAATGATCAATATTGACTGTAAGTAAACAATTTTCTATATGGAGATATATGCCTTGGAAACTACAATATTGACCAATATGGGAATTGATTTTGAAAAATGTTGAAAAACACAATGTGTTTTTCAACAACGAAATTTTAAACTAATTTCTTACTATAATTGAAAAGCTACTTTAAAATCTTATGAGATGTGATTGGTTTCATTGCTAACACACTTGGTGTCATTCAATTTACTTCATCCCTGAATGCATCATTGGGACATGCATCTCAAGAATTAAACTTATGTTTAGGTCTTTTAGAGAACAAGTACCAACAACATGTATGGGGAGAAAAGAAGGAAATTTTTAAATACAAAAATCTTCAATTTTAGAATTCTTTGTATGTGTGTGCAAAATGTAAATTGTGATTTATACTATAAATGGTGAGTGACTTATTCACAATATATATATATATATTCTCTTAAATTATTTGATATATGTAAGATAACGATGGTATGTATGTAAGATTTGTTACATAGTTGGCGTAAGATAACACGAGATGGATGTGATAAACACTCACTCCTCTATATTCATCTCACGCGATGCCAATGTTTTCATCAAAGGATCGATGCTAGACATGGCTGGTGGTGCAGGCTCATTGCATCTTAGAATTAATTCTATGATTCTAATAATCCACATTTAATCAAAAAAATCCTTCTTTGGTTTGTTTGCATGGTTTGCTAATATATTACGATCCTTCTGCCAACAAGGGTAATGTCACACTGGAGATGACCCTCTCACGAACATAATAGTTGATTGGTTATGGGATATGTTTGTTTGTTTTCCTACTACTTATGTTGGATATGTCTCCTCAATGCATCTTGGAATGACTTTGTTGACCCTACAACCCTTCCATACCTTACTACACAAGACAAACAAACATTTTCCATGCATTTTGAAATCATTTCAATAACTTTACAAACCAGATATGTCTCCTCAATGCATCTTGTAATTGCTTCGTTGACTCTACTTGTAACTAAAGCCTTTTGAGATGAGATATGGAATTAACATTAAATTTAGAATTAGGCTTGTTATCTTTAGGTTTGAATTTGTAGTTAGATTTTCCTAGAAATTTGGATGTAGGTGTATTAGGACCAAAAAATGCATATTTATGCTTGTTCAATATAAGGATCCTAACCTCTCACTACTTTAAAGTGTGACATAGCTCATAAAAACATCCAAATTTTTCAAACATAATTGATTCTTGTAAAGGATACACAAGGATTTGAGAAAATAAATCTTGAATCTTATTGAGTAGATAGTTTATCTTAGTAATTATATTTGTATGGTACAAAACGTAGTCACTGATTTGTTCATTAGAGCCTTGTTTTATCTTAGTTATTTGAGCATATGAAATATTTTCACCAATGTTATAAAAAATTATGCCAGGAATTTATCATCTAACTGATTAAAATCCTCGATGGAAGGCATGGGTAGATCATAGAACCAGTGTAATTAATAACCTTTGAGGCTTTAAGAAAAATATTGGTAAGTAATTGATCATTGTAAGTATAGTCTAAGTGAGCGACATGAAAGGATAAAATTTGAACTACTTGGGATCACATTTTCCCTCATAAATAGGAAGCTTAAGAGAGACAAATCCAAGCAGAAAAGGATAAAAATCCACTTTAGGTGCAAGTGGATTGTTAAGTAATTGAGTAGAATCCATAAAATTAGAAGGCTTAAGAAGTGAATAAGGAATTCATACGTGCATGTAATTTTAAACACTTGAGCTTGTAAATGTTTACAAAGATGCTTAAGGGTGTGTGTAGTAGAAGTTAATTAGGAATTCCCATGGGTATGCACAAAAGATATAGGAATATGATGCAAGAGCATCCATGAGGCCAATATAATCTTACATCAAACAAATAATAATAATAATAACAATAACAATAATAATGTTTATTTTCATTTTCTCCATTCATGATGTTGAAAGTTAGAATTAAAGTATAAGAAAGGAGGATGAACTAGGGAAAAATTATCAATTCCCAAAAGAGAAATATTAAAGAACAAAAGAGAGAGTTAGAGAAGATACATGATTTAATGGAGGTCCTAGAAGTTGAATATGAATCGCAATATTGTGAGTACAAGGAAGCATTCTTCTCGAGTAAATAAAATTTTAAACACGGAGAATGTAGTGAAGAAGGGAATGAATGGATGATTGAGGAAGAGGTAGAATATTTCTACCCCAAGGAATTTGAAATGCTAGATAATGATGTGCATGGTGCATGTAGGGACATATGTGAGCATCCACAAGGATATAAAAATGAATAAATTATCTTAAAAGAGGATTGGAAAGAGAGAAATTTTGGAGAGTTGTTGTAGTCGTGATGAGGAGGTCGCAAATATATTTGCAAAAGTGAGCACAACCCACCTTAAGAGAGGAAGGCCTATTCATTAAGGTTCCCATATTTGACTTACTATTGGTTCCCACATTTGACTTACAATTAGTCCATCTCTATTCCCATCATTTGACATATAATTAGACCATCTTTATTTAGGTTAGTCCTAACTAAAATTCAATTGGAGGGCCATATTATTAATTAATGGTGGTTCTTATCTTGAGAAAGTGTGCTCTCCTAGAGAGTCCTTGCAAAGTAAATCCAAGTGCTATTAGTTAATGTAAGATATAAATATCATCCAGCAATATATAAATAACTAGAAAGACTACTTAGTAAGGTTCTTATATTTGACTTACAATTAGTTCAATTTTATTTAGCTTATTCAATAAAGAGGAGGGGTTTTATTTTGTGAGAGGTCAATATTAATTTGGAAGTGTCATTCAACATAACATACCAATAAAGTGAAGCCCACATTATTTATTAATGCACTCTATAAAACAATATTAAAACATAACTCTCACAGTTTAATAAAAGGTTAGATAATCATGTGATTATTAACTATAAATTAATTGAACAACCATCTTATTAATTAATGGTTGTTCTTAAATTGATAAAATGTGCTCTTGCCGAGTGTCCCCCAAATTTTTATCAGTATGGTAGATTCCAAATTTTAACGTTTGTCTAGTTTAGTATGGCAGTTTTTTGATGTTAGTTGATTTAGTATGTTTATCATATGTTGATCCCAGGGACGACATTTCATATACTTGATAGGGAATTGTTTTTGAAAAATGTTGAAAAACACAATGTCTCAATAAGATGAACTCATCTATGGAAGTAAATATTATTTAGTAGTAATGCCATACAGTTAAATTATTGATGTAATTTACAACACATACATTTGAAATGTCGTACACTATAAGCTTCTTATATTTTATAATATCTTCTTATATTAAACATGCTTATATTAGGTATGGGTATATGTGTAGGTTTGGTCAGTTTATTAATATTTAGCAATTAACATTTACTGCCGCATACCAAAAGCCCAAATTCACATGAAGAATTTTTTCTACAAACTAGAGAATGACACAAATATATTATTATTGACCGGTTTGGATTCTCGTGAAACTATTAAACTATTTGGAAACACTTATTCTGATATGATTTTATTATTAGTATAAAAGTTGTAATAATTGATTTATACTTCTATTTTGTTTATACAAATCAATAAAAAATATTGAATATAAGTATTTATGTTTTATGATACTATTACCTGTTCGTTTAATTAATTTTGAATATAAATTTCACCTCATATGTTATGGATGATTGAGTTGTTTTTATAGCTGAACATATTCCTAATTTTTAAATAAAACTTTTTGTACGTTGTTTCATTATTATTTGTATTATGGCATAATAAATGGCTTTGAAATGTAAATATTCATTTTTGATGTTATCTAAATGCATTGGTATTTATTCTTAAAAAAATACATATGAGAGTAAATGCATTGCTATTTATTTTTTGATGTTATCTATTTATTGTGATTATTCCAATTTTATTATTCATGTACTATTTTGGTTTGATTTAGTAATTTATCTTTGAATAGACATAGTTGCGACTAGTTTTAATTTTTTCGTAATATAATTAATTTTAAACGTTTGGTAATTTCTTAATATGATTGAGAGATATTTAGTTGTGTTAAATAGAATAATATTAAAGTCAGTTTGATTTTTTTGTACTCATTATATTTGTAGATTATGCTAATGTGCTTATACCATTGTATATAGAAAATTGTTTATTAGTTTTATTTTTTTATGATGTAAGTTGAAGCTAAAAAAATTATGTGATATTATACTCTCACTCTAAATTTGGCATATGGGGGCAAGTGCCTCTGCAAAGATAGGAATCGTGCGTGCTGAAGGGGCTTGTCCCTTAGGATGCCACATTGATATGCCCAACTATCGTTGTGTGATGAAGGGGCTTTGCCCTTAGGATTCTGCATCGATAGGTGGGTGGTATACTGTGCTAAGTAGAGGTTTTTAAAGCCACCCACTGACCCCTCCACTCAGAAATGCACCCTCCCATAGTATCACAACCATCCCTTTTGCAATGGACGGTTGTGATATTATGGGAGGGTGCATTTTGAGTGAAGGATAGCCATTGGCATTTATTGATACTTGAATTTTTCATGGATATTAGCTTTCTGATGTTGTGATTATTTTATCATATTGGATGATGTATATTAGATTTTTCATGTATCATACTAACATTAATTGTATATTTATGTTTGCATGTGTGTTGTTGTATTTAGTTTCTCTTTTGCGTGGTGAAAATGAATACATGAAGCTCTATTTATTCCTCTGAATCCCATAGGGATAACGTTGACTACTACCAAATTTCAAAGGGAGGAATCTTTCAAGAGGTCCACATTTGTGGTTATATAGACCACCATCAACAAAATAAGTCGTCGAAACCAGAAATTGCAACCATGGTTAAGGTCCGACTCAATTTGCTTGAAACTTCAGTTATTTATTTGTCTAAGTTCCGCACTATAGGTTCCCATTCACGCAGATATGGTCTAGCTTATGACATGATGGAGGAAGCCCAGAAGTACGAGCCTCCCCATAAGTTGAGGAAGATGGGAGTTCCAATCATAAAACCGGTGATAGATCCAAAAAATTGTGCAAAAAAGATTGCACATGGAAACAGCTCCAAGTTTGCTGCTAAAAACAAAAAAAAATAGTTACTGCTTTTATATGTTTTGTACTAAAAAACTTATGACATGTTTGAAAAAAACCTATATAAATATTTTTTTTTGTCGAATGTTGATTCACACCAACTTAAATATATTTCATTTTGTTGTTCAAATATATTATTGATTCACACGAGCTTAAATATTAAATATGTTTTGCATTGGATTAAATATGTTTTCCATAGTATTAAAATGTGTTTCTATGGATTATATTTTTTAAATTACTAATGTTTATATATTTTATAGCAAGTTTAGATTATTAAAATTCATTTATGTTAAAATTATATTTAGGTACCAAATGCGTAATGGTAACGATTTTCTAAAATCTTCACAACCCCTCAAATGAAATGTCTTCAGGGTTATTTGAATCCAATAAGTGAAGTCTAGTTAAAAAATGAAAAATTAACAAGGTCTAAAAATATTTAAATATTCATGTCAAATTCACTAAGTATGGGTTATGATCATTTGTCCAATTTAGTATTGTATTGGTGCAATTAAAATTTCCAGTTTTTTATGGTATTCATATGGTCCCCCTTTGATTATTTATTTATTTATTAATTATCTTGTGTCGTTCTAAGAATTTTTCTAGGTTAGTGCACTGGACAAGGAATTTAAGTCCAAAAGGTTTTGGTAAACTACATGTTTATGAGAAAAGAGTCCCTGTTCTCTTTGAAATTTATCCATGTGACCCTTGGTCTACCTTAGTCACATTTTTTGATAGTCATATATCAGTTTGTTTATTTGTGTGTCAATATTGTTCTAATATGAGTTCAACTCATCTAGAGATGCACATGTACCCTACTTAATCTGCATAATATAGAAAATCAGTATTGTTTGAAAAGGAGTTAATTCTAGAGAATTCAAGTACTCATTGAAGCATGTAATTTTAATACTAGATATACATTACAATGGTTTTTTAGTGAATAAACTATAACAATTATTGGAATGTCGTTCACAATACTATATGCTATTGATGGACTTGTTAAATATCAAGAAAGATTAGTCTATTTGATAAAATGAAAACCCCAAAACATATTATTGTTTCCTTATGGTTTAAACTTCAACATCCCATTTAGGGAAAGCTAAAGAAGTACATTTTACCATTGATTGTAATGAAGTTTTAGAAACTTGAGAGAGTTTTTGGACCCCTCGTTTCTGAAAAATCTACTCGTAATAACATATTTTGAATTAAAGTGCAATCACTTGGAATATCAAGTGTATGGTTTAGGTATGCTTGAAATGTCAAGTATACATTATACAATTTTTGGTTCTCATAAATGTAAGTTTTCTAGTTTTCCAGTGTCTCATAAAAATCAATTTTACTACAAGATTTGGACACTACTACAAGGGGGGTCATTTGAGTCAAAACATAAAGACAAAAATATAATTTTGTCTCAAAAAAATAATTTCGTCTCAAAATTCAGCTACTTGAATGTTATGTTTCGTGCACCATTTACTATGCAGCTACTTTTGTTAGGGCATTTAAAGACCTTCATTCATGCACTTTTGATTTCTCATCGTTGCAGTGATCGCTACTCTGTTCTCCAGCTGTCATGTGCATAGTGGCTCCTCCCAATGTTGCTAAGCTCCTGTAAAATAACGATGGTGTGAAAGTGGTTTCTCCTCCCAATATTGTTGCTAAGCTCCAGAAAAATAACTTCATCCCAAGTCATGTTCATCTGGTTATGCCATCTAAATTTCACCGGAGCAGACTTCATCACTTTTCAGATAATACAAAACCACTTTTGGGTGTTCCCATCTGAAGCAGCCACAGGTGGAGCAAAGAATGTGGATTTACAGGTATCGTTCTTTCCCATCATTTATTTTTGAGCTGGGTAAATCCCTGTGTGTGTTGTTTATACATGGATTACCTATATTGTATGTTTTTTGTTCAAGGGAGATTCTATTCATATATTTTTTTCAGGATGGCGGTTTTGTTTTCGAAATCTTTTGCCTTTTATAATTTTTTTCCGATCATTTGGCATGTTGGGTTCTTGACTCCTAGCTAAAAAACCCTAGGAAAAATCCCCCATGACCTCTACATTTTTGGGCACATATAGTGCACAACGATTAAAGTAAAAGTCCCAAAATAATCTATTGTAAGAGAAAAACAAAGTGAGATATCGGATCGTGGAAGGGGTCAAATCATATACAGGTTTTGTCTTTTTTGGTTAAATTCATCGCCAGAAGACCACGAAGGAGCAAGGCATCCACAGTGTCTATCGTTTCCATGTCTTTAAAATCATTTCCCCCTAAACTAGTCTGCAACACTCCACACAATCGAAGTACCAATGAAAGGATGGAATCCTTGTGTATGTTGTATTCCAGCAGGGGGACCTGGTCTTGAAGACGCTCTCTCATATATAAGTCGTTGGAGAGAATCTGGCCCAGCTTCCAATTTTGTGACTGGCATGTTGTCTTCCACCAACTCAGGTTTTTCTTAACCTGGACACCACAGTTTCAAAGGGATAGCTTGGCCTATGATATTTCCTAATCATCCTCAGCCATCACCTCCTTGTTCCTGTCAGGATGGCTTCCAGTATTTCTTTTTTCATAAAATATTTTCTATTTTTCCAAACTTGGCCTATTTTATCATAAATTTGTATGTTGCATACAACTCTAAATTTATGTTAGAATGGATGGAGAAGTATGCTGAACAAAAGAAAATAGAAGATGAGAAGGCATGGGCTGATATATATAATAGACATGGTCAAAAATCTAATAGAGGACTTCCTGCATGCCATAAAAGAAAATGGCCAGATAGATGCTCATGGCATTGGCTAAAGACAAATATTGAACACAAGGCAACCAAGGGAATGAAAGGAGTGACAAAAAAACAAGTAGATTTTGTTAAAGGATCTGTAAATGGGGAGGTAATATAAAAATAAACTATTATGATGAACATTGTTTAATCTAAATATTTTTTATCATTGAAACTATTTAGTTAACCTTTTTTGTCCTTGAATCTAATTGGATAATATGTACATATGCATTTAGGTAACATATTACAAAGGAATGTGGATTAGTGGTCATCATTTTCGAATCAGGAAGATCGATGAGAAGCGGAAAACTTATGATAGTGGAATTTCAGCACCATTTGAAGTGGAGTGTCATTCACATGCATATGACACAAATACAATCACAAGTACACTTTGATATTATGGAGTGTTGGAGGATATAATAGAACTTGATTTCACATCTTTTAAAAAAGTTATTTTTCATGTTGAATGGTATAGGCTCATTGAAGTGGGCCCTGACAAAACTATTTTGTTGCATGAGAATGGATTCAATATGATAAATACATCGAGGTTTGAATCTACTTCTGAACCTTATGTGTTTCCAAACCAATGCAGTCAAATATTTCTTGTTCCAAATTTAGAACAACCTGGCTGGTCCTTTGTGATAGATTATGATCCAAGAGGATGAAGAGTGACCTTTTCTGAAGATGTAGAAGGCCATGATGTACTTGAAGAGGTAGAAGATCCACTTGATGACATAGATGACCAAGAGGAGGATGTTGATAACATGACTATTGATGATGAATATGAACAAGATGAAGTTCCAGAAGGACAAGAACAACATTTTGGTGATCAAATACATGAACATGATGAGTTTATTGATCATAATTTACCTATGGCTGAAGGGGATGAAGATAACGAGAACCATGGTATTGATTTATTTGTGGATCTGGGGCCCATTAATTATGGTGTATTCATGCCTCCAGATGAGAAAATTGTAATGTTAGATGAAGATGATTTTATTTAATCAAAACGTAAACCTGAAAATCGTTGCAAGGACATAACACAATTTGATATATTTTCTAGAAATAGAGTATTATGCATTATTATTTTTTAGAACATACTGTATAATTTATGAGTGGATTGATAATGTTTTTTTCTTTATGTCAATGCATACATTGCACATGTTTCCTTATTACAAATATATGAAGATGCACACCTTTTGGTCCTTTCGAATATATATATAATTTTTGATACATGAAATGAAATGGAAATTTAGTATTGCATTTGTTATTATTCATTTTTTAGTGAATTTGTTTAATGTTACATGCAACTTTGAATTTTTTTTTACTATTAATAATTTTGTTTTATGATATTTTGTGCTTCTTCAACAATGTGCCTAAAGGGTTCTCTTGGAGGATTAACTGATCGTGGCATACCCTCTACATATGCACTAGAAAATCCTAACATGAGAGTGCCGCCAAGAAGTAAATCCCGTACCATAATTTCTACATCCAACAATGAAACTTTTAGTATTCCAATTCCATCAAGCATGCCAACACATAGTACAACACCAGAGTTAAGGAGTAACCCTTCATGTGTGGGTTCTCTCTGAATTCACCCTCCAACACCACAACATGCTTCCTTGACAAGTCTCATAGAATCACAAGCCAAAATTTTAACTCTCCTACCAGATACTCCTGAATTTTATGAAGTTAGACAGGAAGTAATTAAGCAAATTCATGCATTGGAGTCTACATTGCTGGAAAGTATAGGTCTTGCTGCACCTGAACAGGTACGCTTATGATAATTAATTATTTCTAAAACAGTCATAACAGCAGTCCTGATTATCATTCATGTGTTATAAAACATTCATAACAACAATTTTTCATATTGCATGGTTTACAATAGTCCTAACAAACATTCATGCTCTATACATGCAGGAAGAAAATGGCATGTCCCCTGATGTTCCTATAGGGGAAACTACTGTCACCCCTACGACTGCAACAATCTCCACAGTGAACACAAAAGGAAAGAAAGAGGTTACAATCTTGTTAACCTCGGATGGAAATGTCTTAAAAGATGAAATGGGTCGAAATTTTTCCAATTTCTATTTCATCGTGCAGAATGCCTATTTGGAAATACCATACAAGTGGATTGGAGAAAGCAAGCCAAGTCTAAGAAAGATGAACTCTTTGAAGATGTCATAAAAGAGTTTGGAAATCCCGGTTTTAACAAGGATTTCATAATGGATTATGCACGTAAATTCATTCATTCTAAAAGAGACAAAATAAGGTCAAAGCTAACAAATGACCTGAGATATCCTCGACCATCTTGGATCACTAACCAAGCAACATGGGATGAGCTTATCAAAGATGCCAAATTCAAGAGAAAGTCCTTCAAAAACCCAAACTACATGCCATCTGCATGAGAAGGAGGTAAAAGACGCCTTCGAGATACAACAAAGGCTACCCAAGCTAGGGTGTCAAGTATTGGGTCCCATAAATTGGGGTTGGGCGGGTATAATAGTATTCGTGGGAGCTTGGTAAGTGAATAATTTCATTTATTTTTTATATTTTTTTGGTGAGTTGAATGTATTGAATGAGAAATGATAGTTGATAAATTAAAATATCTTTGTACACTTAGGTTCACCAATTTCGAAAGGAAGCTTCAAATGAAGATCTAAAATATGCTTTATTGCATGGTTCCCAAGGCCTCCGAAAACATATGATAGATCGAGGGGAGAAATTGGTCATTGAGCATGAATCTGAGGTAAGTTTATTTTAGTATTTTATAACATAATAAACAATTTAAGTATCAATGTTGTAATAATTTAATTAACTAAAGTATGTTGTTTAATAGGATGTGCAACAATCAGACTCCTTAAAGGGTGCAACTGATAGTGAACATGAAGAGGCCATAGAAGGATGTGATGCTTTTGTTGTTGGACAAAATGAATCGATTGACCTTCTTGCAACTCATTTGGAAAACAACCCAGAGATCCAGCAGACAAGAGTTCAGGATGATGAAGATGTTCAACATGATTATCATGTTGCACCATCTATTATAGTTCCTCGTCAAAAGAGGACAAAAAAGAATAGGCATTTTTCATATTTGGCTAAATAGAATTAAATGACTGTTTTTTTTTTGAATTATTGGCTATTTCATTACCAGTGAACTTTAAGTATACCAATGAACTATGTATTGAATGTTGGATTTAAAGCTCAACACTTGGGAGCATATTATATTTGTGGAGTAATTGATCCTCGTGGGAGAGAAGAAAACAAAAGAGAAAATCCTTGATCCTCCTTTTACTTCATTCATAGACGACTTGTTTTCATTCCTTGAAAATACTTTTGGTGATTCCAAATCTTGTATATTATTAGTTTACATGAATCTTTCATTAACTGTGTTCAACTGTTACAAGGTACTATCTCTGTGAGAGTATGCAAGTCCTTGGATCAATGTCTATTTGATGACTATCTCTAGGATCGGTTCTATTTGATGACAGGCCCTTGGATTTATCAGAAATGGATACAATTGTTAATCAGATAGGTTGTATAGACAGTTGGGGAAGTTTGGATCAGACTCATGAGACTGCAAAGCCATTGAAAACAACAACCATGCAGACCTCGAATGCAGCTTCTGATCCCCATCTTCATTTTCTCAATGCTTTTGTCAAGAAATGCAATTCAACAGAAGATGATGTTTATGGTAAGGTCAATGCTCATGGTAGTTTTCTACAAGATGTCACTAGGTCTCTTAATACCGTTCCAGGCTATAATATGGGTCCTGTTATACAACAAGATTTGTGTGGATCAATAGTGCATAATCCACTCTCTTTTTGGTGATTATCAGATAGGACTAGATAGGACTGTACTCTCTCTTTCCCATGAATAATTGGCTCCCTCTTAGTGCCATTGCATGTGATTGACTCTGTTTTAATAGTTTTCCAGTTGACAGGTAGGATAGACAGGACGGTTGGAAGGTCCTTCACTGTAGGTTTGTGGAATACACTACTTGATCCATCTCCTTATAAAGGAATGACCCTTTCCCTTTTCTCTGTGCCATTGCATGTGGCACAGACTCCACTCTAATACAAATTTAATCTATGCACTGTCAGGGTTCTTTTTTGTCTACAAGTTTTTTAATCTAACGTCTACAGCTAACTACAATGAGATCTTAGAGAAAGGTCAGGATTTCTGTTCAAAAACATGGCAAGATGCTGCAAGAAGTGCGGTTGGACAGCCATTTGTAGATTAATATTGTTTTCGAGCATCACATGTTGTAGCACTACTCAGGGATGGTTTGCATTTAAAAGATAAACATATAATTATTGGATCTGGGAGCCTTACTTGGACGTTGGGTGCTGCATTGCTGGAAGCTGCAAACTTATTTTCAAGTGACGAGGGATTGGGAGGCCAACACGTTTCCCTCCCCCTTGCTCGAATCATTTTTTTTCCTTTTTTGGCATTTCTTTCCTTTTTTGGATTTTCATGTGTTTGTTGTGGCAGATGCTGCATACAGGTATGCCTCTGTGATTTATCTTAGTCAAGCGATGTTTTATAGCTGAGATACTCTTATTGATATATCAAAAAATATCCTTGAATGAATACAGGGTGATGATCAATGAGGGGATAAGTCAGTCCATTCTAGTGAGTGGAGAAAGTGGGGCAGGTAAAACAGAATCCACCAAAATGCTTATGCGTTATCTTGCTTATATGGGGGGCTGAGCAATAACTGAGGGAAGATCAGTGGAGCAGCAAGTGCTAGAAGTAAGAAACAATAGCATCTTCTTGCTTCTGAATAGAGTCGGAAGAATTCTGACTTTTCTACAGGAATTAAGAAATCATAGGGTTCTTTTACTGCTAGATTTCTTTATTGTTATTTCATTATCATGATTTGAACTCTTGTTTTCATGGTTTACAGTCAAATCCTGTTCTAGAAGCCTTTGGAAATGCAAAAACTGTTAGAAATAACAATTCCAGGTGAATGGCGTATTCTAAATGGTCTATTCTATGCATAATAGAAGGGACTTAAATTCATGAAAATTTGAAATATTGACTTGTTAATATATCTATCTAGCTTAGTTTGATGACTGTCAAAAGTTAATTTTCACTCATTAAAAAGTAAAACTCTATTCTTACTAAGGTGCATGTTTTATGCAGTCATTTTGGTAAATTTGTTGAGCTCCAATTTGACAAAAATGGAAGAATATCAGGGGCCGCTGTAAGAACATACCTACTAGAAAAGTCTCGTGTTTGCCAAATTTCAGATCCCAAGAGAAACTATCATTGTTTCTATCTTCTCTTGACCACCAAAGGTATATTGGTAATTGCAATTTTAATTAACTCAATAAATGCATTGTTTGATTTCTATGTTGAATTCAAAATTCTATTTGTGACTGATTTAAACTGTAGAATGCTAGCAGTAACTGAACCTTCTTTTTAAATTTTGTTGGAGCTTCTTTTTAGGATACTTGAGAAATATAAGTTGGGACATCCAAGTCATTTCATTATCTGAACCATTCCAATTGTTATCAACTGGATGTGAGTGATGAAGAGTACCTTGCAACAAGAAGAGCAATGGATGTTGTGGGGATCAGTCCTGAAGAACAAGTACACTTAGTGTTGAAAGTTGCATATTGTACAATGTGAATTAGAAATGGTCATGTTATTATTCTATTTTTTCTGAATTGCTTCATATTTTCAGGATGCAATATTTAGAGTGGTAGCTAATCTAGGCAATGTGGATTTCACCAAGGGAAAGGATGCTGACTCTTCTAAACCAAAAGATGAGAAAGCTATGTTTCATCTTAAAATGGCAGCTGAACTATTCATGTACACTTACATTCCAAAAGAATGGGTGTACTTGTTAAAATACGGTGCCCTTAACTACCTTGGTGTGTAAAATGATCCATTTCAATGAATTAAGTTTTATATTCTTTTAGGTGTGATGTTAAGGTGGAAGACTCTCTTTGTAAACTGTCATTGTGACTCGTGATGAAAATTACAGAATCTCTGATAGTCGTTGCAGTTATGAGCCGAGATGCATTGGCAAAAACAATGTACTCGAGATTTTTGACTGGTATGGTTTATCACTTATGAGGGCCACAATTTGTTTACAAGGATTATCTTGCAATTTTAGAGTGTTAGGCATATTTCTAAATTTTTGAAGGAATGAGAGTTTACTTAATATTTCCTTTTTTATTGCATATAGGCTGGTAAATTTAATAAATAATTCAAAGATCATAACTCAAAGAATCTTAAGTTCTTGAACATTTATTTTGAAAGTTTTTGAAGAATAACATGTACCATTCATTACTAGGTGGAAATTTGCATTTTTTATTATGTTAAACCATATCAGGATAAGAGTTCAATATTGTAAAATGTGTATTGAACTCTTGATTTAGTCAAAGAGAAACTATCAAATCCTATTTTATCTTCTTTGCTTGCAATTGAGTATATTGAGTAATTCTGCAAATTTTAATTAAAGCTCAATAAATAGCATTGTTTGATTTCTATGTTGAATTCAAAATCCATTTGTTATTTAAAGCATAGAATGTTAGCCAGCAACTGATTTATTTTACATTTTACATGATATTTTTGGCAGGGTAATTTTGCTCAATATATTGGGACATAAGTTCATTTACATTATTGAACCATTCCAATTTTACTTTTTCTTGAATGGTGTGAGTCTTGTGTTCAAGATGTACCTTAAGATGGAGCAATGATGTTGTACACAAAAGAACAAGTATTTATTGGAGCTACATATTGTACAATGTGAATTAGAAATGGTCATGTTATTAAAATATATTCTTTTCATTTTTTCCTGAATTGCTTCATATTTTCAGGATGCAATATTCAGAGTGGTAGCAGTTTCTCCATCTAGGCAATGTGGATTTCACCAAGGGAAAGGATGTTGACTCTTCTAAACAAAAGATGAGAAAGCTATGTTTCATCTTAAAATGGCAGCTGAACTATTCATGTACGCTTACATTCCAAAAGAATGACTTGTGTTTATACTTGTTACAAATATGGTGCCCTTTCTACCTTGAGTGTGTAAAATGATCCATTTCAATGAAGCCTGGTATGTATATGTTCCCTTTATTTTTGCAAACTTTCGTATGTTCCTTAAACATTATATGATGTGACCATTGCCCTGGAACTGTCATTTTTTTATTTCAGCGAGTGAGTAGAAGTCACATATTGGTTATTGTTTATTCTTGTTCCAAATTAAGAGTGCATTTTAGTCAGTTACAAGGATAAGACATGGTGAAAGAACAGTAATTATTGGCTTGTTCAACAAAATATGAATCTCATAAAAGGCTTAGACCTACTTTCTAATTGTGATTTTTGAGTACCAATGACACGAGGTTTGCATTTCAATGGAAGTTGAGGATAGATGAAGGCTTGCATTGGACCCTGTGCTATGAAACAAAGTTCAGGTCATAACTGGTTCTCACATTTGATTACCAGGAAGGCTTAATGACATTTGAATTAAAGTAATGAACGCAAATAACACATACTCCAAAAAATGTGGAGTATTGTGACACACATAGAGCTGCCTTCTGCCTATACGCTTAGAAGTTAGAGGAAAATATTAATTGGAATATAATAGTTGTGTCAATCAACTGGAAGAAAGTATGCTTAAAGTGGACTTGAGCTAAGTTCAGTAATATTACATTTGAATAAAGTTGGCAAACAAAATTTGCTTTTGGTTTTGATTTTGCTTCTGCGATAACATAAATTGTTTGCTTAATTATTAGGAGATGATCAAATGGAGGTTTATTATGTTTAACATAAAAGTGAGAGTTTTGCATCGTATTAGATGTTTTGTGTGTGCATCAATTTAGAGGCAGATATGAAAGGATTTATGAGCAGGATATGCCAATACGTAATTACAATTATAAAGAGATAGATGCTAATGCTGTGAAGTTTTCATGCCATACATATGTGCATAAAGTTTTATGTCACTAATAGCTTTCTCCCTCTTGGCCTTGCAGTATGTTTCCAAGATCAACCCATGAAACATTTGCGCAAAAGCTTTACCAAACCTTTAAGAATAATAAACGTTTCAGCAAACCAAAACTTTCACGTACCGACTTCACTATTTGTCACTATGCTGGTGATGTGAGAAACTGCTTCGATTTACTTGTTATTTGTAATCCCTCTATTCTTACCAGCAGTGCCTTTTGTATCATGGGAATTCTGATTTTTGTCTTATGCATCTGGCAGGTTACATATCAAACTGATCTGTTCCTTGACAAGAACAAGGATTATGTTGTTGCAGAGCATCAAGGTCTATTAAGTTCTTCAAAATGTTCCTTTGTTGCAAGTCTCTTTCCTGCTTTTCCTGAGGAATCTTCTAAGTCATCAAAATCCTCATCCATTGGCACACACTTCAAGGTATATTTTTTTTCATTTACACTGGTGGCACAATACACCCTTTGTCTTCTAAACCATTGCTTCTTTTAATCTCTGCAATTGTTTTCTTCTAACTACTATCATATTGTTAATGTTTGAATATTCACTTTCTGGAAATTATGATAGGTAGTGATACATGCTTGTAATATTTTGCTGTCATGAATACTATTCAAAAGGTTTGTGGTATTATTAACTCCTTTAAAATTCTGTGTAGCAACAACTGCAATCTCTCCTGGAAACATTGAGCTCAACAGAGCCTCACTACATAAGATGTGTGAAACCGAACAGTGTTCTAAAGCCAGGCATTTTTGAGAATTACAATGTTTTACAACAACTACGTTGCGGGGTAAGCAGCCTTTGGCCTAAGATTATTACATTTTGAATTCAAGTTTTCTGATGACTTGTATGAAATTTCCTGGTTCAGCCAAAAGGTTAGCATACAGAAACATAGAATCTCGATTAGAATGTGTGGCTCATCTGCATTGCAAGGTGTCATGGAAGCAATCAGGATTAGCTGTGCTGGATACCCCACAAGGTGAACATTTGATGAATTTCTTGACCGTTTTGGTATTCTCGCCCCTGAAGCATTGGATGTGAAGTAAGTCTTCAAAGTCTTTGACACCATTTTCATAGAATAGCTTGGAAATAATCATTCTTCAAATTTGTTATGCTACTTGATTTCAAATTTCAAATTGTTAGCACAGAATATCAGATTCTAATATGGAGACTTCTTACCATACGTTGTAGCTATGATGAGAAGTCTGCAAATAAAATTTTACTGGAGAAAATGCGTCTCCAAGGCTTTCAGGTATGGCCAATTGCATGTCTGCACATGTCAGGGCAGTTAGTTTCCTTTTGCTTGTTTCAAACATCTTTTATTACATGTTATACTGGAACAATTGCATTTGCTTGATGTAAAAGTTTGTATTATAAAGGTGGCCTATCTAATCACAACCTTTTACGTTCCATATTCTACTAACATATCTCTTAACAACTTTCGTTACTTAACAGATTTTCATACCTGACAACTCTTAATGCCCTTTTCACCTCGTAGTTTCCAATTACCCATATTTACTAATATGCAAACCATCACCTGAAGATGATTGATTATCCCAACACCCTACCTAATTAATCATTTGAGAGAATATTTGGTGTTTGTATTTCTATTATTCTCACTCACTTAAGTTGCATGTACCACCACAATCCATACCGAAGAGATTCTTGAACATTCACTAAATGCCTGCACTCCTGTGACATGCAATCCCTATGAAACCCCTTCCTTCTGCATAGTTAAGAATGTTGCTTGTTATCAGTTTTAACTCCTCCATGTTGCTGACTTTAGGAAAATCCAACAAAAAACTAACATGCAAAGAAACTGATCTAAAGACAAAACAAAAAATGTAGTTGAATATAATATAATTTTATTGACAATGGAGCTTTGATGTTCCATACGTCCACAAGGAGAGAATCAATCACTTAAGAAAATTACCAAGTACATAAAAGTATAAATTGCAAAACAGAAATTAGAGCAAAGATCACAATTATGCATACTTATTGTGCATTATCTTGACTCATTTTCTGTTATACAAGGGCATTTTCATCAATCTGCTTTGAAATTGCTTTGAAGCAGGGTAGCTTTAATTGGTCTATTGGTGAGTGTTGTGCCTCAATGGTTTCACTGGGCATTGTTTGTATATAATGCTTGTATGTTTTTACTCAATTTTCATGCATGTAGTGTAGAATATCCACTAAAGAAAAAATAGATGAATAATGGCTTCTTTTTTGTTTTTCTGTACAGGCTTATATCAGAACATTTTCACTAGGCATGTGTGGAATTCCAGGGATTATAATGTCTGAGGTTAGTCCTTGATATAAGTTATGAAAATGGATTGACAGTAATGAGTTAGTGATAACTAATTTTTTAGAACAAAATGTAAAGATCAGGTCGATTTAGTAAAAACTAATTATTGTCCTAATTTAAATGTAATTTGTGAATACTTTTGGCAGAATTGGAGTAAAATATGTGATCATAATTTCTTAGAATCCAATGCACCTTCACTGCTAACGATAGTAGAGAATTGCATCAAAGTTGAGACAATCAAAGTGAAGAACATGAAGATGACTGCTGCCGATGGAGAGGCAATTGCTCAAAAAGGAAGTTGCTCAAAATTAAAGTTAAGAAAAATAACCTCAAAGTAGCACTAGGGAATCATATGGATCACTTGAAGTTGGTGGTGGAGAGAAGGTGTTAATATTGTATATCAAGGGTTAACGGAATTCAGACACCCTTTTGTATTTTATCATTGTATTTCAAGGGTTAACAGAATTCAGACACCCTTTTGTATTTTATCTTATTTGATATTAATAAAATATTTGTGGACCCATTTATTGGGCACAATATTTAAATCAAATTGTTGTTAATTTATAATATTAATTACCAGACCACTCCGACATCATAGATGATATGTAACTTCGTTGATTGCACTATATGATATTTGGTTATTATGTAGTTTTAAAATTCATATTTTTCATTCTTTAAATTCGTATCGTCTCTAGAGAGACAATAAAAATTGAAATTAGTATTGTCTCCAGAGAGACAAAATGTAAGTATTCGGTATTGTCTCTAAGGAGACGAAAATGATATTGTCTCTAGAGAGACAAAAATTATATTGTCTCTAGAGAGACAAAAATTATATTGTCTCTCAAGAGACAAAATATGTATCAATCGTTAATGTCTCTTGAGAGACAATAATTAGAGACAATATTAGAGACACCCGCTTTGAGACAATAATAGAGACGATATACAACTTTTTTATTGTCTCTATTTGAGACAATTTAGTCAAATTTTGTCTCTATTAATGTCTCAAATGACCCCCCTTGTAGTAGTGGGATGATCATCTTCTTGTCACTTCCCAAGAACATGATAAATCTAAACTCTATCTTGGATGATCATATTCTTGTCACTCCTACAAACATGATAAATCTAAACCCTATGTACTACATATTTATTTATTTATTTGGTTTTGAAAACTAATAAAATGTTATTTACTGTTCTACACCCATTTTAACCCTAATCAAATGTTTATAGATATTTATATTGCAAATAGATTGAAATCTATCTATTCATAATAGACTAATCAATTTATTAAGTGATTTATTCAAATTTAATATTTACCCATAACATTAATATAAACTCGTAATTATAGGAAAACATGTTTTTTTTAAATTATTAGAAAATGTGCTTGTATTAATTATATGTTAGAAATATAAAGTTATCTATACAGAAAATGAGTGGAATGGAACCAAACCCGTGATTGTGATTCAAATATATTCCAAAATAGATTACCACTTTAGTCTAACATACATAATACAAAGTTTTAGTATCGTAAGGAATACAATGCTTTAGTACAATGTTTCCCAAAAATAAGTCACTCATGAACACATGACGTTAACTCATTTAGTGTGTATGTCCCTAGACAGAGTACTAACATCCATTGAATCTCCAATAAGAAATAATTATTAATGAACGAACTCAATAGAAAATGTTTTAGGGGCTCAATCATATGTTAAATTATAGATGGTTGTATTAAAAAATTCAATTTTTAAGTGTTCATTATAATTTTGTTGTTGTTGTTTGCTTACGATATATGTTTGTGCTATTGTAAAGGTAAACATGGTTGCCATTTGGAGATTGGAAATTCATGGAGTGTCAAATACCTCTGAAAATCTTGCATGTTCATTGTTCATATTATACGACCGTGATGGAAGCAAGATAGTAGAGAGAGGTACAATTGTGGGAAATGCCACTATGACCTTCCACTAGGCTGAGTATAGGGTTTTGATATTGGGTCTTGAGGAAGTGATATGCCACGATGTTCGGAAAATTTGTGTGTTTTCCTCACGATATGCTTTTTGTGAAACAATTGACTAGTGTATACCAATGTAACAATGTAAATATTTCAATTCTTCAAGTTCAAGTGCTAGAGAGTGTATCTTGCTTTGTGAAATGTTCATATGTACATGTAAAAGTTAATAGAGGTAGGTTAGATGTATGTCAAATGTCTAGGGACACTATAAACCAAGAAGTGGCAACTTTTCTAGCACATTGCCATGGAAGAAATTTCAATATGATACATGAACATATTGTATTTCCTTTTTGCGTAATGGTAGACATACATTATTTATTAGATTATGAATAACTAATATTATGTTAATTATCTCCACCGTGCATATATTATATATTTTGTGGATAATATGATGATACATCATATAGTGTAGGTTGATAAACTGGGAATTGTGGATAAAGGGGAAGGATTGTAGAGATATGGGAAGGATGTGGAAGCTAGGAAGTATAAATAATAGTACATTCTAGAACCTATGAACATGTTTTGGCAATGAAAAAAAGGATTTAGACAATGATAAGTTTGTACATATTTAATGGCTTCTCATATTACCGTGTCGATCCATTTCATTGTTCCTCATAATACCATGTCCATATGTGTCATTGATCTTCATAATATGTTTCATGTTTCATTTTGTTCCTCATAATGAATATGGTATGGATATTTTGATACATATTATGCAGATGGATGATTGGAAAAGTTGAGTATGGAAACTCTTAAGAAGAATCCCAACGATGGAAGTTGATGAGGTTCATAATGCTTACGTAATGTTGTTAAATTATGCAACGTATCCACCCCCTTTTGATATTGGACCAAATAGGGCTAAATGGTTGACTTTTCATATTCTGAACCGAGAATGGTCCTGGAAAAATATGGAGCTGGCAGACATGGTTATCATGTCAGGGATGGTCATTCATTTTCTGTTCGACCCTCGTCTCACAAGGACAGACAGTCACTCGAAGATGGATCGATGAAAAACTCCATGTAATAGATTAGTGGTAATACCTTATGCAGTACCACGACATCACATTGGTTGTACATCCACCTCCGGATGGAAACTATCCTAGCTTATCAGAAAATGTTATTTATTGGTGAGATGATGTTGATTGTCAGCTAGAAGACCTTGATGAGTGGAGGTTTGAAAAATGGAGAGCAACACATCGTGACTCAGATGAGTGTGACAGTGATTGCAGTGGGGATGCCTGCACTGGCCTTTGTCACAAGCACTGAGTGATTATGTATTATGTAAAAGTATAATGCACTTATCTTGTAAGAGTTACTTCTTCCATTGTTTGGGTTGACATTTTGCTTTGTATTACAAACACATCTTATGAACAAAAAAACACATAATATAATTGCATGGGATGATACTAGGATGTTAAAATTTCTTTTTAAAATTTAATGTTATTGTTTTGATTCTTTAATCCTATCTTGTCTTATAACACACTTGCAATTCACATTTCATGTTTACTTCGGAAACATCTAGAGTCAAGTATCCAGTTTAGAAAAATAATGTGTGCAGCTAACTTCGTCAAAAATCATTTATTGTCTACAATTTTCTCAATATGAATGCAAAATACGAAAGAAAAAAAAGTGTGCACCATTTGTTTCAGTTTAACTTGTTTTATAATGTGTCGCTTCAACAATGGTTATGACAATGCACATGAACGAAACATGTGGAAGCTCAGTGATATGGGCCGATCTATGTTCATAATTTGTTCTTATGTTTTCGGGTAAGACATAAATAATGAGATGGTAATATATAATTGTTGATGTGTAATCACAACACCCCTGATTGTTTGCAATTCGATAGATTGAAAATTTCCAGTGTGATTGCATAACATGGAGCTTCTCCCAAATTGTGGTAATTTGTAATTTTTCTCTGGATGAAGTTTCAGTTCACATTCCAATCTATTCTGATGTAACATATTTTTTCTGCAAATACTTAGAGGATCTACCATTAAATCTACTTAACTTGCATATAGGAACTCACAGGTGTTGGATAATAAGATTACGATAAATTAAACCTAAACTAATTTAAGAGGTGATACACCAAAGGAACAGTTGAATCACTTGCTTTACATGGAACTGGAAACCACAATCATCATTAAGAAGGATGCAAATAAACTGTTCAGATCAACATCCAACATATTGATGAGAATCCACTAACCATTAAACACAACCTTAAAAATGTAATACAACCACCATGAACAGATAACCAAGATTGCCGACTAATGTGAGATCAAGAAGATGCAATAAATACTAAAGAGGTTTTAAATTCATCCACAGACTGTTGATTATTGCTTCACAAATTTGATACAGTGCACATTACAATGGGAGGCAAGATTGCATTTACAGTTTTGAAAGGGACTAATGAGCTCCACAAAGGGGCACTTAAAAGACAAGATTAAGATCAGGGAGGGTGCAAAGAAAAATTATCCAACATTAGAACAATGACCCTCCTTAAAATATATAGGAAAAATGAGAGAAGGAAGAGAGAATAATTTGAATTATTTCTTCAACTACCCTAAAATGCATTGAATTCTCCTACAACAATGATGGGTGCCACTGTAAAACCTATACCTCCATGTACTTTCCTTGTTGGACAAGAAAGGAAGCCCATACCTCATTATCTAGGTAGGTGAGAAACCTGGAACATTCCTCTAAAACGGTTAATTGTATTTCTTCATTTTGAATAACTTAGTCTCCCTTAAATTCTTTCCAAAAAGTTCTTTCTTGTGCAAATATGAGCTCCCATCCAAAAGTTATGGCCATCTGAAGATTGGGGTGGCATACTGCATTAATGGCGAGTGATTGGCTTTGTTTCTTTGGACTCCAAAATTCCTTAAAACCTCTGAAATACGAAAATTTGGATTTTCTGGCATCTTGAGTTCAGAGGTTGATGTTATTGTTCATCCGATTGGGCGTGTGAAAAATCTGAAACCCCGAAGTCTCTAAATTTAGACTTCGGGTTTCGAACCTCGAGATGTGATTTTTGTGTTTTTGGGCTCCAAAGTTTCGAAACTCTTAAACCTGAACCTCTAAACCTCTGAAGTCCAAAATTCAGACTTCAGGTTTCGGACCATGTTTTTATTTTTAATGTTGGGGGGTTAAAGGTTTCGAAACTCTAAAATCCAGAAGTCTGAAATTTAGGCTTCAGGTTTTAAACCTTTTGATTTTTGGGGGTTGCTATCATTATTCATCTGCACAACCTCCAAAACTCTGAAGAACCTTCGAAATCCTAAAGTTTTAAATTCGGACTTTGGATTTCGGAGCTTTCACCTTTCAGACCCGTGACACTATTAATCCTTCAAATCACCTTGAGAGTTCCAAAACTCCAAAACCTGAACCTCTGAAAACTTAAAATCGAGACCTCCGAAAGTCCGAAAAGCCCTCCGCATTGACCTCGAACTCAAGTTTGACCCCAAAAATGTCAAATATTTTGGACTTTGGAATTTTGGGCTTTTGGTCCTATTTCTTATTTTTTTTGTTTTTCTCAGCAAAGACCCCAAACCTCCTAAACCCCGAAGTCTGAAATTCAGACTTTGGGTTTCAAAATCTGAAATTTCTGAAATATGGCATCATTGACCCCAAAAGGGGAGTTGACCCCGAATAATCCCAAGCCTTTCAAACTTTGGGATTTTAGGTTTTTGGTCCTTTTTCTTATTTTTTACCTGCTTCATACGTGTAAACTTCGAAATCTAAAATGTTTGAAGTCTGAAAATTTCAGACTTCAGAGTCTTCATTTTTTCACTTAGCTCAGCCATGAGATTCCTTCAATTTCTTACCTCTGACATTATTATCATTGCCAATCCTGTCTGTAACCTATTTAGCCAATTTTGAAATGTAAGCTCCTATGACTAAATTAATCCCTCTATTTCCATTGTGTGCAATCTCGTGTTTGTCCATTTTGCCTGAGGGGAAAAATTGGACAACAATAACTTTGTGAACATTAATTATTCATCGTAGCAATGTACCTAATGTCATTTGTTGGGATATCAAATATGAAATTTTTATCTTTTAACATAGGTTTCTTCACATTCCATGATGGTAATATTCGAATATGTGAACATTAATTCTTTTGCAAAATACTTAATATTTTATGTTGGGCTAATAGTTATGTATTTGTACTCCCTAGATACAGGCACCTTCACATCACATGGCACATATGATGTTTCGCAAGCTCCTTCCGTCATAGAGGATGTAAAGGGAGATGTTCCTTAACATTATTTTTTCTTATTTATTTGATGGCGCTACATCAGATGGTCCTTCCAAGACCGTTCGCTTGGATATCCGTGAGCCACCCATAGAGTACATAACTGAACATGTTAATTGTCGTATTCATTATTTCTGTCAGCATGGATTATGTGTTGTTAGTGGGGATGTTAGGTTTTCGGAGTTGCATAGACTTAATTGACATCGCCAGGTATCACACAATCTTCCCTTCGTGGAACCCCGTAAGTGTGGCTGTAAGCATATGGGAAAACCACCTATCCCTTAAGATAGGAGTAGGCCATACGTGCAAAAGAGAGGGGGATGTGAATTATGTCATGAGGCAGCGATTCTACCTGCAGCACAAAAAGGTTATCGATTGAGTTTGCAAAAAAGAATGCAAAACTTGATTCGAGGAGTTGAGCCAGGAAGGAAAGAGGGAGGTGGATGCTGCAATGCGCGCCTACGATTCAAAGGAGATGTGAAAGGTGAGAGAGGAGAATTGGTTGAGAGCGAGAGGAAAAATTAACTCAAATATTGGAACAGAGGTAAATTTAAGATTAGTATAATATATTATATATTATGTTTGGTTGGAAATCAAAAACTTAATATTATGTCATGAACAGGAAGATAGAGAAGAGGGTGGAACAACTAGCGGAAATGTTGACCCCCCTACGAATGATAATGTAAGTAATTATTGGTCTTTCGTTGCTATATAGAATATAGTTTTTGTTTATTTTTGTATATACTAACTGTAGGTGTGCATAGGATTATGACATTCCCTTGTGTCAGATCCTACGTCAACAGAGAGACTTGATTCATAGTGTAAACTATAGAAAGGTAAAAACTACTTAAAACGCACTTAAAAATTGTATGTTGCCTTATGTTGTTGATATTTAAATTGTCTTGATGATTTGATTGTTGTAGGTGGACATTTGTGATAAGACGCCCCCTTCACAATCAGCCTGTGGTCTCGATCTTATTGGTGAGATAGCTTCACGAGAGGTCAGAGAGGCCAAGATGAATATTGGCAGAGTTGCAACTTCTTTTCCAGTCAAGGAGAGAGAGGGTGATGAGGGGAGGCATGAGGAGAGGGGCACAAATGACATTGCTGACAGTATGAGAGAGGGTGGAGCTGGACTGGTAAGTTATTGAATGTTCTCATTTGATTTTTTGTATTCTTTTTTGGTGAAATTAAGATAAAGTTATTAATGCAATTGAGATTTTCATTATTCCAGGATTTTCCTGACGGGGTCGAAGTCAGGTTAATGTCAGATGATATAGTTGTTGTGAGAGGAGTGGTTTGTGATAGTAGCCCACATGCGAAGTGTCATGGCATCACACTCCCCCAATTTACTATGAAAGTCATTATTTCTGAGGCCATTGTTCCCACTGCTCCATTTCCCTACCCTAATACATTTGCAAGCACTTTGGCAGAGTGTGTCAAATGGTTTGCTATATGGGATCTCAAACATATCAGACTTCACACTCCTTGTGAAGAGGCAAGTAGATGTAATGGATGATTTAATTTAATTATGTGTTTAACTAAGAGATTCATCTATGTTGACTTATTTACTATATGGTTGGCTTTCAGGATGATGAGGTACAGGTTGAGACAGATGTGCACCATACTCAGATAAAGACATCAGATGCCCCATCCATTCTTGGCATCACACCTAATTCTTTTCATAGAGATGAGAAGAAATGTATTAGATATTATGATGGAATATTGTCTGTCGCTAACAATAGGCAGCGAAGGAGATGAAAACATTTATTGTATAACATTTCTTGTGAGGATTCAAATTACTATATATGTGTATATGATGATGATGATGTTACTTTAATGTGTTTGAGGTTTATGATTTAGTATTGCATTATTGATATATTGAATATGGTTTGTGGTTATGGGTTACATAGAGTTATCCATTTACATTCTGTTTATAGTGCATTAGATGGTTTTTATTCTTGTTATGTGACATTCCATTTATTGTATAAATGATGATGTTATCACTATGTATCTTGGTTAATGTATTAATGTGACTATGGATTGTGGATTACGATATATAGTATCTGGTTACATAGCTTCCTTCTTCATCCTTGTATGCCTACTTGGGTTTGATGTGATCAGTAATTTATCGTAGATAATTCACAATTTTTCTTTCAAATCCTGTGTATTATGGATTACGGTTTGTGGTTTATGGTTACATAGTTGCGTTCTTCTTCCATGTATGCCTACTTGGGTTTGATGTGCTTACTAAAATTTCATATATATTTCATCCCTGACAATGTTTTGTTAAATATAAAAGTGCATTATTTTCTTTTTAATTATGTTTGAATGGTAACAGATAATCATTAGTTGTTTAAATATAGGTTTAATTAGATGGCAAGACAAAAGAAGGCTGGAAAGTGCAAGGCTTCACCAATGTAGAAACTGAAAGATTATGAAACATTCGATAGTGGCACTTTTGCATTCGAAAAGAATGCAAATAGCCCTACAAACAAAGATGTCAGTGCTAGACAAGAAGATGAGTCTTCCCCATCACTTTTTATGGAATTAGAAATGAAACTTGTAACAAAGAAGGCAAAGATGTATCAAAATGAGTGTGAAAGCCTTGCATTGGAAAATTTATATTTTACAAAAAAAAAAGGAATTATTGGACGAAATAGGAGAAATTTCCTCGAGGTAGATGGAGTTGGAGCTTGAGGTTCAGGAGTTAGAACTAGAAATTAAGAATTGGGAGACAATGTGTGAAGCAGACAAAAAAGTGTTCGCAAATCAAGTAGCAAGCTTTAATACCATTCTTAAAATACATGAAGATCAGAAGGAAGTATGGAAGAAGATGTACATGTAGGCCAAGGAAACAATTGAGGAAAAAGTACCAGGCACTCCCACCGAAGATAAAGCTAACAAATGAATATACTAATCATGCATCCTTTGAGATGAAAACATACTTGTTAAACACGTATTAATGATTATAGCCTTTATAGCATAATAGATGAGATTGATAGATGTATGTGGTTATATTATGATTATTAGATGTATGTGATTTTACTCTAATATGGTTGTTTTTCGGTTGATGTTATGATGTGCACATTAATTAGTATTTAGATCATGTATATGGATTGCTACATCTGGTATGTGATGTGTGATGAATAATGAAGAGTAATACAAGTGTGATTAGAAGACAAATGTATATAAGTGTGATGATGTTGTTACTTTAATGTGTTTGACATTTACAATTTAGTATTGCATTCTTGATAAATTGAATATGGTTTGTGGTTTTGTTTATAGTGCATTAGATGGTTTTTATTCTTGTTATGTGACATTCCATTTATTGTATAAATGATGATGTTGTCATTATGTATTTGGTTAATGTATTAATGAGACTATGGATTGTGGATTAAGGTATTAGGTATATGGTTACATAATTTAATTCTTCATCCTTTTATGCCTACTTGAGTTTGACGTGTTCAATAATTTATTATAAATAATTCACAATTTTGCTTTCAAATATTGTGTATTATGGATTACGGTTTGTGGTTAATGGTTACATAGTTGCGTTCTTCTTCCTTGTATGCCTACTTGGGTTTGATGTGCTTACTAAAATTTTGTATATATTTCATAATTATTTGAATGGTGAAAAATATTAATAATTAAATTTGAATGGTGATAAATATTAATCAGTTGTTTAAATACAGGTGTTAATTAGATGGCAAAACAAAAGAAGGTTGAAAAGTGCAAGGCCTCACTAGTGCAGGAACCGAAAGATTATGAAACTTTCGATAGCAAAAAGTTTATGTGTTCAGAAAGAATGAAAAGATCCCTACAAACAAATATGTTAGTGCTAGACAAGAAGACAAGTCTTCCCCATCATTCCCTATGGAATTAATGAAGAAATGAAACTTGCAATGAATAAGGTAAAGTTTTATAAAACTGAGTGTGAAAGACTTACATTGCAATATTTAAAATTGTCAAAAAAAAAAGGAATTATTGGACCAATTAGGAGATGCTTCCTTGAGGAAGATGGAGTTGGAGCTTGAGGTTCAAGAGTTGGAATTAGAAATTAAGAATTGGGAGACAACGGGTGAATCGAACAAAAAAGTGTTCAAAAATCACGTAGCAAGCTTTAATTTTGTTGTTAAAATACACAAAGGTCACAAGGAAGTATGGAAGAAGATGTACATCCAGGCCAAGGCGTCAACTGAGAAAAAAGTACCAGTCACTCCCACCGAAGACACAACTAATAAATGAAAATATGACTTTGTAATAAAATGACATTGTCCATGCAACTTTGACATCAAAATATGTTGGTTAAATGTATATTTTAGTTTTTATAAGAGTAAATAATAATTAAACAATAAAAACATAATAAAATATTAGAAGGTGTGAAAATCAGATAGCAAGATTTAAATTGTAATAAGATTTAGAATGTGTGAGTATTGTGAATGTTACTTCGAAGTTAATCTACATATTATAGAGAATTCATAGTACTCATTGAAGTTGTATGTTTTACAATGGTTTTCTACTAAACTATAACAATTATTGGAATTTTATTCATTATATGATGGGACTTGTTAAATGTCTGCAGGTCATCGTCATGTAATTCCATTTCAACTTGTGCATATATTGATGAATGGTTTGATCTTAGTTTAAATGTGTGTTACATTCATTAAGATTACATATTTTTTTGCATTGCTTCAAGTCTAACTTCTCATCTTCTCATAGTTTTTTTTTTGCAGTGTTATATATATTTGATGCGAAGGATTTTCCGTTTCAAAAAAATGTTTTGGTTTTCAAGGAGAACTTTACAAAAATAATATTGGTTATTTCAATGTAATTCATTATTATCATCCAGTATTAGAAGATATTTTATGCATATTTATAGTTCTAATATTAAAAAATGCTCCTCATTTAGGTATTATTCACATCCAAAGTTGCGGTATGAGAAAAAATATTATTCAGTCTTACTTGAGAATGATTTGTAAGCAAGTAAAATTGAAGAAAACCCTAGTATTTTCTACGGTTACTATAAATTTGGTGTTATTTTATAAATGGTTTGTCTAATATTATGATTTTTAATCACATTGTATCCAGTGTAATATGGGTTCCAACACATGGGTTTAAATAAAAAGGAGTGGAATTTTTGTTATTTTAGAAGAGTTAACATTCATATAAAACTATTGATTATAATTTAATGATACCTGTTATATCTGCAAATGATATCATCACAACGAGGAAAAACATCGTGGTTTGCACCTTTTGATCACTTATTGGATTTTTCAATGTGCTGAAAAACACAGTGTGTTTTTCGACATGTTGAAAAACACACTGTATTTTTAAGCACTTTGAAAAAATAAAACCCTTCTCCTCATGATAATTACTTGATATGTTTGCATCATCACAAAAGGAGGAAAATCATCATGGTTTCACCTTGTGGAAAATGGTATTGCAAATTTTTCATATTGCTAAAAAACAAGTGTGTTTTTCAACGTGTCAAAAAACACACTCTATTTTTCAGCACCTTGAAAATCAATTAACACTTCTCCACCTGATAATTACTTGATATGGATTACAACAATTATCATAACCTTGGAAAAAATTATTTACTGTGTGTGTTTACCACTCTCCTCATGGTACCTTGATATGCATATAAATCATCCAACATTACATTTTTTTCAAAGTTACTTATGAAAACATTGTGTTTTTCAACGTGTCAAAAAACACACTCTATTTTTCAACACTTTGAAAAAACAATTCTTCTCCACCTGATAATTACTTGATGTGGATTACATCATTACAACAAGGAGGAAAAACATCATGGTTTTCACCTTGTTATAAACCGAATTGTGTTTTTCAAAGTGTTGAAAAACACAGTGTGTTTTTCAACGTGTTGAAAAACACACTCTTATTTTTCAGCACTTTGAAAAAAATCAAATCTTCTCCACCTGATAATTACTTGATGTGGATTGCATCATTACAACAAGGAGGAAAACATCATGGTTTTCACCTTGTTTAAAAAATTGCATTTTTCAAATTGCTGAAAAAACACAGTGTGTTTTTCAATGTGTTGAAAAACACACTCTATTTTTTAGCACTTTGAAAAAAATCAACTCTTCTCCACCTGATAATTACTTGATGTGGATTACATCATTACAAAAAGGAGGAAAAACATCGTGGTTTGCACCTTGTTATAAACCAAATTACGTTTTTCATATTGCTGAAAAACACAGTGTGTTTTTCAACATGTCGAAAAACACACTCTATTTTTCATCACTTTGAAAAAAATCAACTCTTCTCCACCTGATAATTACTTGATGTGGATTGCATCATTACAACAAGGAGGAAAACATCGTGGTTGCACACCTTGTTATAAACCACATTATGTTTTTCAAAGTGCTGAAAAACACAGTGTGTTTTTCAACGTGTCAAGAAACACACTCTATTTTTCAGCACTTTTTAAAAAAGCAACTCTTCTCCACATGATAATTACTTGATGTGGATTACATCATTACAACAAGGAGGAAAAAACATCGTGGTTTGCACCTTGTTATAAACCGAATTGCATTTTTTCAATTGTTGAAAAACACAGTGTGTTTAACAACATGTGTTGAAAAACACACTCTATTTTTCAGCACTTTAAAAAAAATCAACCCTTCTCCACCTGATAATTACTTAATTTTGATTGCATCCTTACAACAAGGAGTAAATGCATCATGGTTTGCACCTTGTTATAAACTACATTACATTTTTCATATTGCTGAAAAACACAGTGTGTTTTTCAACGTGTCAAAAAACACACTCTATTTTTCAGCACTTTGAAAAAAATAACTCTTCTCCACCTGATAATTACTTGATGTGGATTGCATCATTACAACAAGGAGGAAAAACATCATGGTTTGCACCTTGTTATAAACCAAATTACATTTTTCAAAGTGCTGAAAAACACAGTGTGTTTTTCAACGTGTCGAAAAACACACTTTATTTTTCAGCACTTTGAAAAAATTCAACTCTTCTCCACCTGATAATTACTTGATGTGGATTACATCATTACAACAAGGAGGAAATGCATCATGGTTTGCACCTTGTTATAAACCAAATTGCATTTTTCAAAGTGCTGAAAAACACAGTGTGTTTTTCAACGTGTCGAAAAACACACTCTATTTTTCAGCACTTTGAAAAAAATCAACTCTTCTCCACCTGATAATTACTTGATGTGGATTGCATCATTACAACAAGGAGGAAAAACATCATGGATTGCACCTTTTTATAAACCAAATTGCATTTTTCAAAGTGCTGAAAAACACAGTGTGTTTTTCAACGTGTCAAAAAACACAATCTATTTTTCATCACTTTGAAAAAAATCAACTCTTCTCCACCTGATAATTACTTGATGTGGATTACATCATTACAACAAGGAGGAAAAACATCATGGTTGCACCTTGTTATAAACCGAAAAAATTGCAACATGTCCAAAACACACTTTTTTTTCAAAGTGATGTTTGCATTTTAAAAAACATAGTGTGTTTTTCAACGTGTTGAAAAACACACTCTATTTTTCAACAGCACTTTGAAAAAAATCAACTCTTCTCCACCTGATAATTACTTGATGTGGATTGCATCATTACAACAAGGAGGAAAATCATCATGGTTTGCACCTTGTTATAAACCAAATTGTGTTTTTCAAAGTGCTGAAAAACACAGTGTGTTTTTCAACATGTCGAAAAACACACTTTATTTTTCAGCACTTTGAAAAAAATAAACTCTTCTCCACCTGATAATTACTTGATGTGGATTACATCATTACAACAAGGAGGAAAAACATCATGGTTTGCACCTTGTTATAAACTGAATTGTGTTTTTCAAAGTGCTGAAAAACACAGTGTGTTTTTCAACGTGTCAAAAAACACACTCTATTTTTCAGTAATTTGAAAAAATTAAACTCTTCTCCACCTGATAATTACTTGATGTGGATTACATCGTTACAATGAAGAGGGAATTCATCATGGTTTGTACCTTGTTATAATCTAAATTGTGTTTTTCATATTGCTGAAAAACACAGTGTGTTTTTCAACGTGTTGAAAAACACACTCTGTTTTTCAGCACTTTGAAAAAATCCAACTCTTCTCCACCTGATAATTACTTGATGTGGATTACATCATTACAACAAGGAGGAAATGCATCGTGGGTTGCACCTTGTTTATAAACCAATGAATTACATTTTTCAAATTGTTGAAAAACACAGTGTGTTTTTCAACATGTTGAAAAACACACTCTTTTTTCAGCACTTTGAAAAAAAATAAAACTTTCTCCACATGATAATTACTTGATTGGATTACATCATTACAAAAAGGATAAAATTCATCATGGTTTGCACCTTGTTATAAACCGAATTACATTTTTCAAAGTGCTGAAAAACACAGTGTGTTTTTCAACATGTCGAAAAACAAACTCTGTTTTTCAGCACTTTGAAAAAAATCAACTCTTCTCCACTTGATAATTACTTGATGTGGATTGCATCATGGTTTGCACCTTGTTATAAACCGAATTACATTTTTCATATTGCTGAAAAATAAAGTGTGTTTTTCAACATGTTGAAAAACACTTTATTTTTCAACACTTTGAAAAAAAAAACTCTTTTCCACCTGATAATTACTGGATGTGGATTGCATCGTTACAACAAGAAGAAATGCATCATGGTTTACACCTTGTTATAAACTGAATTGCATTTTTCAAAGTGCTGAAAAACACAGTGTGTTTTTCAACATGTCAAAAAACACACTCTATTTTTCAGCACTTTGAAAAAAATCAACCCTTCTCCACCTGATAATTACTTTATGTGGACTACATCATTACAACAAGGAGGAAAAACATCATGGTTTGCACCTTGTTATAAATCAAATTGTATTTTTCAAAGTGTTGAAAAACATAGTGTGTTTTTCAATGTGTCAAAAAACACACTCTATTTTTAGCACTTTGAAAAAATTCAAATCTTCTCCACTCGATAATTACTTGATTTGGATTGCATCATTACAATGAGGAGGAAAAGCATCATGTGTTGTACCTTGTTATAAACTGAATTACATTTTTCAAAGTGCTGAAAAACACAGTGTGTTTTTCAACGTGTTGAAAAACACACTCTATTTTTTAGCACTTTGAAAAAAATCAAACCTTCTCCACCTGATAATTACTTGATTTGCATTACATCATTATAACAAGGAGGAAAAGTATCATGGTTTGCACCTTGTTATAAACCAAATTGCATTTTTCAAAGTGCTGAAAAACATAATGTGTTTTTCAACATGTCGAAAAACACACTCTATTTTTCAGCACTTTGAAAAAAACAACTCTTCTCCACCTGATAATTACTTGATTTGGATTGCATAATTACAACAAGGAGGGAATGCATCATGGTTTGCACCTTGTTATAAACTGAATTGCATTTTTCATATTGTTGAAAAATACAGTGTGTTTTTCAACGTGTCGAAAAACACACTTTATTTTTCAGCACTTTGAAAAAAATCAACTCTTCTCCACCTGATAATTACTTGATGTGGATTACATCATTACAATAAGGAGGAAATGTATCGTGGTTTGAACCTTGTTATAAACCGAATTATGTTTTTCAAAGTGCTGAAAAACACAGTGTGTTTTTCAACGTGTCGAAAAACACACTCTATTTTTCAGCACTTTGAAAAAATCAACTCTTCTCCACCTGATAATTACTTGATGTGGATCACATCATTACAAAAAGGAGGAAATACATCATTTTGGTTTGCACCTTGTTATAAGCCAAATTACGTTTTTCATAGTGCTGAAAAACACAAAAGTGTGTTTTTCAACGTGTCAAAAATACACTTGTGGGTATTTTTCAACACTTTGAAAAAATTCAACTCTTCTCCACCTGATAATTACTTGATGTGGATTACATCATTACAAAAAGGAGGAAATGCATCATGGTTTGCACCTTGTTATAAACCGAATTGTGTTTTTCATATTGCTGAAAAACACAGTGTGTTTTTCAACATGTAGAAAAACACACTCTGTTTTTCAGCACTTTGAAAATAATCAACTCTTCTCCACCTGATAATTACTTGATGTGGATTGCATCATTACAAAAGGAGGAATGCATTATGGTTTGCACCTTGTTATAAACCGATTGTGTTTTTTAAAGTGCTGAAAAACATACAGTGTGTTTTTCAACGTGTCAAAAAACACACTTTATTTCAATCACTTTGAAAAAATCAACTCTTCTCCACTTGATAATTACTTGATGTGGATTTCATCATTACAACAAGGATTAAATACATCGTGGTTTGCACCTTGTTATAAACCAAATTATGTTTTTCATATTGTTGAAAAACACAGTGTGTTTTTCAACGTGTCAAAAAACAAAGTCTATTTTTCAGCACTTTGAAAAAAATTAAATCTTCTCCACTTGATAATTACTTAATGTGGATTGCATCATTACAATAAGTGGTAAATGCATCGTGGTTTGCACCTTGTTATAATATGAATTGTTTTTTTCAAAGTGCTAAAAAACACAGTGTGTTTTTCAACATGTCGAAAAACACTTTGTTTTTCAGCACTTTGAAAAAAATCAACTCTTCTCCACCTGATAATTACTTGATGTGGATTGCATCATTACAAAAAGGAGGAAAAATGTCATGGTTTGTACCTTGTTATAAACTGAATTGTGTTTTTCAAAGTGTTGAAAAACACAGTGCATTTTTCAACGTGTCGAAAAATAAAGTCTATTTTTTAGCACTTTGAAAAAATCAACTCTTCTCCACCTGATAATTACTTGATGTGGATTGCATCATTACAGCAAGGAGTAAATACATAATGGTTTTCACCTTTTTATAAATTGAATTATGTTTTTCATATTGCTGAAAAACACAGTGTGTTTTTCAACATGTCGAAAAACACACTCTATTTTTCAGCACTTTGAAAAAAATCAACTCTTCTCCACCTGATAATTACTTGATGTGGATTACATCATTACAAAAATGAGGAAATACATCATGGTTTGCACCTTGTTATAAACTAAGTTATGTTTTTCAAATTGTTGAAAAACACAGTGCATTTTTCAACGTGTCAAAAATACACTCTTTTTTTCAACACTTTGAAAAAAATCAACTCTTCTCCACCTGATAATTACTTGATGTGGATTGCATCATTACAACAAGGAGGAAATGCATCATGGTTTGCACCTTGTTATAAACAGAATTACATTTTTCAAAGTGCTAAAAAACACAGTGTGTTTTTCAACGTGTCGAAAAACACACTTTGTTTTTCAGCACTTTGAAAAAATCAACTCTTCTCCACCTAGATAATTACTTGATGTGGATTACATCATTACAACAAGGAGGAAATGCATCATGGTTTACACCTTGTTATAAACCGAATTACGTTTTTCAAAGTGCTAAAAAACATAGTGTGTTTTCAACGTGTTGAAAAACACACTCTATTTTTCAACACTTTGAAAAAAATCAACTCTTCTCCACCCAATAATTACTTGATGTGGATTGCATAGCTACAATGAGGATGAAAAGCATCGTGGGTTACACTTTGTTATAAATCAAATTACGTTTTTCAAAGTGTTGAAAAACGCAGTGTGTTTTTCAACATGTCAAAAAATAAATTCTATTTTTCAGCACTTTGAAAAAAATCAAGTCTTGTCCACCTGATAATTACTTGATTTGGATTGCATTGTTACAACAAGGAGGAAATGCATCATGGTTTGTACCTTTTTATAAACCTAATTGCATTTTTCAAAGTGCTGAAAAACACAGTGTGTTTTTCAACGTGTCGAAAAACACACTTTATTTTTCAACACTTTGAAAAAAATCAACTCTTCTCCACCTGATAATTACTTGATGTGGATTACATCATTACAACAAGGAGGAAAAGCATCGTGGTTTGCACCTTGTTATAAACCAAATTACATTTTTCAAAGTGCTGAAAAACACTGTGTGTGTGTTTTTCAACGTGTCAAAAAACACACTCTATTTTTCAGCACTTTGAAAAAAATCAACTCTTCTCCAACTAATAATTACTTGATTTGGATTACATCGTTACAACAAGGAGGAAATGCATCATGGTTTGCACCTTGTTCAGGACCGAATTGCATTTTTCAAAGTACTGAAAAACAAAGTGTGTTTTTATACGTGTCGAAAAACAAACTCTTTTTTCAACACTTTGAAAAAATTAAACTCTTCTCCACCTGATAATTACTTGATGTGGATTGCATCATTACAACAAGGATGGAATCCATCATGGTTTACACCTTGTTATAAACCGATTTATGTTTTTCATAGTGTTGAAAACCACAATGTGTTTTTCAATGTGTCGAAAAACACAATCTATTTTTCAACACTTTGAAAAAAATCAACTCTTCTCCACTTGATAATTACTTGATGTGGATTGCATAGTTACAACAAGGAGGAAATGCATCATGGTTTGCACCTTGTTATAAACCGAATTACATTTTTCAAAGTGTTGAAAAACACAATGTGTTTTTCAATGTGTCAAAAAACAAAGTTTATTTTTTAGCACTTTGAAAAACATCAACTCTTGTCCACCTGATAATTACTTGATGTGGATTACATCATTACAACAAGGAGTAAATGCATCATTTTTTTCACCTTGTTATAAACCGTATTGCATTTTTCAAAGTGCTGAAAAACACACTCTGTTTTTCAGCACTTTGAAAAAAATCAACTCTTCTCCACCTAATAATTACTTGATTTTCTTTACATTGTTACATAAAGTTGGAATAGGATCTTTATTTGTACCTTGTGGAAAACAGCGGTTCGTTTTTTATAGTGTTGAAAAACACACTGTGTTTTTCAACATGCTTAAAAAAAAAGTTGTTTTTCAGCACTTTGACAATAGCTTGATAAAAATTCCACATGATAATTAGTTACTGTTGATTACATCATTTCATCATAATTACATCATCTTTCTGTATGTCAAAATATTTTCTACTATCCATATATTACATGAGTAGTCCTACGTTGGCTAACACCAACAAACACTTTTTTTAAATACTCTCAAAATCATCAAAAAGTAGGTCAGTTGTACATTCCATATTTATGTATTTTAAATATACACAATCTACAATCTCATGTGCATGAATTTTAGATTTTTATAATTCTAATATAGGCCCGCTCAACATGCCATACATTTACTTTCTAAAAATCAACCTGCTCATTCAACATATGATGGTTTTTGGCTTGTGTAAGGAGTCTAAGTCAATGTTAAAGTGTGGAATAAGTAGGGTAACATCTTGTATGTCCTAGGGAGTCTAGTTGAAGTCATGATATTACACCTAGGGTTTTAAAAGTACTAGTTAGGGTTAGTATTCAAAAAGAGTATAAGATAATTTAGAAGTCTAAAGGGTAATCGAGCCTCAAAAGTGGGTGTAACCATTATGAAAGGCTATAAAAGCCTAAAATGTAACTAAATTTAAGGAGGTTGAAGGAGAAGAGCTTGTATTGAGGCTTTGGAGAAAAGATTTGGGAAAGAGAAATGGGAATTTTTTATATTTCTTGTGGTTTGTTTGTTATTCTCATTGTCTCTAAAGTGTATTAGTTTGTCTTGGAAACTTTGGAGATGAAAGATATGGTTCAAAAAGTATTGTCCCAGTCCAATACTAGAAAGTGATCTAGAAGGAGTAATAGAAATAATGGAGCTCTAATATTTTACATGCATCTTGATGATAGTGAAAGGTAACCAATAAAGGATTAAGTATTGATAACATGCCATCTTGAAGCTTATAAGCATGAGTGAACAAATAAATGTTGTCTTCACCAATAGTTTATTGAGATGTTGAACAAGATACTACTAGAAAGAAGATAATGTAAGTACTAAGATAAAGTAAGTATAACTTAGACCCACTAGGTCTCTATGAACTTATGCACCCTACAATTCATTAACTGTAGGAAGTATATTGGACCCATGGGATAGAGGAGAATGATGATATCAACATGCACCCTAGTTTACAGGTACATAATTAAATATCAGTTGATTATGTTTTTTGCATATACAAGAACATTTAAATATGATTTATTTTGCTAGTTTGTGAAACTAATTTAATGTGCAATAATTGCAGGTGTCTCCTAATGGCCTCAATAGAGAAGGGTAGGAGCATCTTTCGGTACACGAGGATTCACAGATAACCTCTAGGTGAAGTGGAATAAAGAATCTATGTTGTGAGTCGTGTTACGATATAAATAGTATTAAAAATAGGAATAAATTTATTTTTGTTTCAACTAACTACCAAATTTTTTGAAGAGGCTAAAGTGTTCCTAAAATGCAGGGTACAGTGTTATCTATTAGCGATGCGGTGGATGTCTTGATGGTTGGAGAAGTGGTGGGCCATTGAAAATTGCATGATGTCGGTGATGATGCAGTTTGCCACCAAATGAAAGTTCCATCAGGTTATGTCGTTGTTAATATCCTTAGTGTCATCAATGATACTTTCCCTCTCCTATTTCCTACAAGTTTCATGTGCATGTTGACCGACGTTGTAGGGAGCTTCACCATTTTGCCACTTTCTGAAATGCAGTGTAGCCAGCCACCTCAGGTAATATTTTGTTTGGAAATGTTTTACATGAAGTGGTGGCTTTGCGTAACTATTATCCTATATGAATTATAGTAACACAAACTATCTAAATTTTCCAAGTTGATGCGGTGCCCGCCAAAAACTCAAGGCGGGCACCAAGTACAAAAGTGACACCGAACTTGATACACAAAAACCTGAAAAAAAAAAAACATACTTTGAAAGAGTTAGCTTTGTTGCGTGTACTAGGCAAAGGAGGAAAAATTGATTGGATACTACTAACTTAATTATTTCAAAACAATATTAATAATTTAATGACAAAGTTTTAATTGATACAATATTTACTTGTTTTAATACATTAACACCGATATTAACATGTGCTTAAATTGTGAATTTGTTGGATTTAATCATGATTATAATCGTCATAAGCATTTTTAGTTTGAATGTGCCATGTTGTATCATAATGGGTGCATTATTCACGATTATACTTTACACAAATACTTTTTTTTAATGTGTCTTGTGGCATAGTAATGTGTTGATTATTCATTCTTTTAGTTATCACATGTTTTTTTCCATGTGGCATCACAAAGGAATGATTACTCTTGATTATACTAGTTTTAATGTGTCATGTGGCATAGTAATGTGTTGATTAATCATGATTTTAGTTGTCACATGTTGTTTTTGGCATGTGGCATCACAAAGGAATGATTACTCATGATTATACTAGTCTCAAAGGTTTTTTTTGTTTGAATGTTCCATGTTGCACCACAATGGGTCGATTATTTACCATTATAGTTGTCACACTTTTTTTTTTTTGTATGTGCCATTTGGCAGCACAATAACAACAACAAGTAATAATCACATCTTCTCCCCACTTTCTTTAACCATCATGTGAATTAGAACATTTCTTAATATGTGAACTATTTATTTCCTCTATTTATAGCAATAGACTAACCCCTTTCTTTTATACTGTAGGAAAAGAAAACCAAAGATATAGAACCATATCGATAGAATGCAGTAGGTAAGCATAAGAAAAATTAAAATCCCTCTTTTTAGTATGGTAAGTAAGTAATAGGTCTAGCACCTCTATTATTCCTCTTATGCATTTCAAAGAAGAAGAAAAACTAAAATACAACCATATGATGACCATGTTACGCAAAATTTCAACTTCTTAGAGAACTTAATGTGAATGTTCTAGCTATAAATTCAACTATGGAGCAATTTTGTTTTACTTTGCTTGTCTGAAAATGTAGAATGTCACTAATGTTTAGAAAAGGCTAAGTTTTCAAAGATGAATCATGGCAGTCATTCTGATGCAGACAGGCACACAAATGTTATTTATCGTAAATTTCATGCAGATTTTCACCTGAAAGATTAAAATAATAAGCAATCTTTTTGGAAGATTGTGACTAGTTGCGTTGAATGCCACAAGGTTGTTTGAGGTGAATATTTTAACGGTATAATTAGTTCTCATGTATCAAGCTAATCTCTAGACTAAGCCACAACCACAATTTATCATAACATTTTTGAACGAAGAAAAAGATAAATTTATTCCATGTTAAAAATAAAATGAAGAAAACTTTGATGGTTTGTTATACCCTTAACATCTACACTTGTCATTAATACATCACGAATGACTGGATTATGGAGTATCCAGTATGTCATGTGCATAATCTTTGAATAATCTTCAAGTATATCCATGGGTTATATCTTTTTTGTTAGTCCAATCTAATTAGGAGATTATGGATAGCTCTAACCTAATTATGGTTGTAATACAGGGAATAACACTTCATTTGGAAAAATCATTATGGAATTCTTCTCCCATGAAATGGCTTAACTATTTTTTTTGTCATTTCAGTATTGTGGTTATCATTTCTCATTTAGGGTGTGTTTTGATTTTATCTTCTGCTCAATTTCATTATTACTGTATTGAATGACGTTGTTGCTTTCATTGGATGTCTGTTATTTCATCTGAGTGGTGATTAAGGCTATGTATTTGTTCATCCATGAACACTTCATCAAAGTTAGTGTAGAGATTGTGTTTTGTTGAACTTTTTTAATGTGTTGAGTATCTCATGCATATATATGTAAGTTACGATGTAGTCTTCATTCCTTTAATTCTTAAACTGGCCATATTTTCCTCTTAAGATTTATATGTAAGTTGATTATTTTTTTGGAGACGTGTCCATGTCTATTCATAGTTCATTTTTTCAACATAACTAATGATTGATCTTTATTATGCACAGTTTTTAGGACTTGGTTTGGTTGGCAACAAGGTTCGAGGAACTCACTACATCCATAGCAAAGTTTGTTATTAAGCTGCGCACGATACTTTTTACCCAATAATTTAAATGGTTTATTTATCACATTGACAATTGATTGTATATCTCATTTTGTATTGAGCAACACATTTTTTTATGAGCTAGCTTCGATTGTATACCCCATTTATTTTAAAAGATGATGTCAAATTTTCCTGTATTCCATTACTTCATTTCGGATAAGACATAATTCCAGTATTGAATAAAACAATAGATATAGAAACCTACGATGGCTCAGAATAAAACCTCGGGTAAGGATAAAAGACAAGCAACTATTGAAGAACCAATGCAAAATGTCAAAATGTTTGACAGTGTCCCTGCTACAGCCAAGAGGAGAAGGGATGATTTGCATTCTATTGTCTTTGGAGGTGAGCAATGTAACAAATTATTTACTTTGAAATTTGTTTTACATTAATTTCACAAATGTGAAGACTGTAACATGATGCTTTCACGAAGATTCATTCACCCAAGATCAATCCTTGCATAAAAGTTACGAGGAAATGACCGAAGTTGAAAAAAAACATATAAAGGTTTTGGAAGAGAAAATTACTTTTTATGAAAAAGAGAACAAACAACTACGAGAAGAAATAAAAGGTGTAATGTTGAAGCTCACAGATCTACGTGAATCAAAGGCAAATATAGAGATTGACTTGATTCAACTAGAGATGGCACATAAAAACATGGAAACATTATCTACAATGAATTTGCAAATGAATGAACTTTCCTTAGCAAGCTTCATGAGGCAGTCACCAATCGTGACTGGGAATACCAACATTTTAAAGAAATATTCAAAAGCACATTGGGATTCACATATATATGTAATGAGAAAAAGGCCTAAAAGTGTTGCATAGCCACTTGTTTTAAAAACAGTTTATAGTTATAATTTGTAACACATCAATAATTAATATTAATAATATTTGACGATATTTTACTTTATGTATTCAATTTACGTGTTCTTACTATAATTGTATGATGTTCTATAATTTTCATTTATCTGGAGTTACCATTACCTAAAACTCTTTGAGAGTCAATTGGATGATATTGTAGTTTGATGCATGCTCCGACTTCCTTTTTAGCTTTCAATTACCTATTGATGTCGAATCACAGCACCCCTGAATGTTTGCAACTCGATTGGTTGAGGCTCTCAGTGTGATTGCATAACATGGAGCATCTCTCAAAGTGTGGGACTTTGAAATGGAGAGAGCTCTCCAGATGAAGGTTGGTTCCTATTCCTCTGTTCAGGTGCACACATAAAAATGTAGAGGATCTACTCTAAAACCTATTTTAACTTGCTAAGGAGATAGGGTTAAGGGATTACAAGAAATAAAACCTGATCTATCAGAGGTGATGCACCAAAGGAATGATGAACACTTGCTTTGTAATAAACACAAAACATAAAAAATTGCAATACAATCACCATGCACGGAGAACCAAATTATAATGAAAGATCAGAAGACAACAATGAACACATGGGAGGGTTGAGAATCATCCATAGACATATATTATTGCTTCTAGGATTTGATACATTTAATTACAATGGCCAAGAGGCAAGATTGCATTTACAGTTTGAAGGGGAGGTTCAAGCTCCACAAATCCACTTTCAGAAAGAGAGGAAGGGAGGATGCAAAACAAAAATGTCCAACTCTTTACAATGAGTCGAGCTCTTGGTTTTATAGATCAAGTAAAGAGAGAAGAGGAAAAGGAGGCAGGAAATTTTATTGGAAGCTCAACCACTAGCCATCAATGCTCCTACAAATCCACCTACAATATGTCCATTCCGGTTTCCCATGTGTGTTTGTCGTGTTGGAGAAGGAAAGATGGCAGAACAAAATCAAAAATCTCGGTAGTTAAAACAATCAGATCCCGTATTAATGGGAAAAATACATTTTTCCTATTTTTTACCCACCAAAACCTGCTGAAAATAATATTTTATGCTTCCATGGCGTAGTGGAGGTCGAGACCTTTCCAAAAAGTCCTCTCTTGCTCAAATCCAAGCTTCCAGTCAAAAGATATGGCCGTCTGAAGATGTTACATCGAGACTATTCAAAAATGGTGAAAATGCGAGTTTTGCAAAACGGATCCGAGGGCCCAAAATTCACTTTGGCACCTTTTGCAAAATTTGGCAAATTTATAAAAAACATCCCGCAACCCCGCAGGCCCGAAATCCACTTTAGCCAAAAAGCTCCGTGGGCTCAAAATTGAAATTGCACCATTTGCAAAAGTTGGAAAATTTCCAAAGTTTCCCCCAACAACCCGCTTCCCCGCAGCTGACAAAGGCTTGACATGTGGCTTCTCTGGGTGTCGGCGGAGGTGTAGCTTACTTTTATACTTTACACCTTTTAAAACAAAAGCCAAAATTTTCAAAGTTCCTCCGCCAACCCACCTTCCCACTTTGACCTAGAACCTGGCCACGTGTCCCTTTGTAGGTCCAAAAATGAAGTTGTGCTTTTTTAAGACTTTGGCAAAAAATCAAAAGTTCTCACGCAGACCTGCCAGCCCGAATTTACACTTGGGAAAAATTTCCTCCGCAGCGCCGCAACTTTACATTTTCCAAAAGTCATCCACAGGCCCGCCGGCCCAAATTTTCCACTTTGGCAAAAAGCAAAAATATCTCTTGCCGCCCCGCCAGTCCACAATCTTCCCATTGGCAAAAAGCCTTCCCTAAGGCCCACTGGCCTGCTTTTGGGCAAAAAAATCCTTCCAAGGCCTGTCGGCCCGTAACTTGCAAAATTTGAGGAGTTAGAAGGATTTATTTATATTTTTGGAAAGGGAAAGAAATTTCCTATCTGATGGAAGTGCTTTCAAGAAACATTAAGTGCTTAAAATATTTAAAAAAATTGGATTGAATCACTAAAGGAGGAAAAATGGGGTTAGTTGACCAAAAATAAGTGTGAGCTTATTTTGGTCAACATTACCCATAACCTATTCACTGGTAAAAACTTATTGTTCAATATCTTACTAGAGATGGTCAAGTTGCCATGAATATTTAATTAGGAGAGAAGATATATAATGAATCCCTTTCTAATTTGTATAAACATACCAATCCAAATATTCCATTCTATAAATGGGATATACAAAGTTTTATAAACAGTATTAGCAACATACGGTTTGAATATCTTTAGTCGCATGCTAAGTTCCATAACCAAAAGGAAAGTTCTTGACTTATAGACTCCCATTATGCCTTTCTAGACCCTGATATGGGCCTAAGACACCTAATTACTCTTCACTTCATCCCCTCACATGCTTATAGGCTTCGAGATTCTATCAAAACAACCATCACAAGCCAAAATCAAACTCATGTTTTTATTTATGTTCTATCAAGATGCTTACATGTTTATGTTCATTGTATGTACACTACTATGTGGCTAAGGTGAAATTTATTTTTCAATATTACATCTCTAAACTTTTTCCACAATCGAAAGTGGAGAACTTATTTCAGAGCTTTTGGGAAAATCAAACTGTGGGATTATTAACCTTCTTCTTTTCTGATTATGAGTATTAGGTTTTACATCAATATGTTTCTTTTGGCCTTCAAACTGTTTTCCATCTTAGCAGACTTGACTCCTCCGCTTGAAATTTATTGTAATATCATCCACGAAAACTGGCTCATCACTACCCTCTGTATTTATCATATTATCACCTAAATTTTTTGATACTTTTGGTTAATTGATTGCAAGTTTAGTCTACTTGATTTGGAGTGTAGTATACTTACTTCGGAGTGTATTCTATTATCACATACCCTGTACATATGGTGGTGTTATATGTGGTATACACTCTGTGTGTATATCACATAATAGAGGAAAAATATTGTCTATATTCACATACGAATGCAAGTAGATTATACTCCGAAAAAAGTATCCAACACTCCAAAGAAAGTAGCCAATACATTAAATTATATCTGAACAACAACAATAACATAAATTTATTTTTACTAGTTCATTAATTTCATTGCAGAGTTGAGGTGTTTTAGTTCTTGTGTGAGAAACACATTTTTGATTTATGAGCTAACTTCAATTGTGTATCTCAAAATTAAAAATTGATGTCAAAACTTCCTTATTCAAGTGCTTCATTTTAGATCAAATACAAACTTCCAATATTGGACAAAAACAATACACATAGAAACACTAGTTCGCTCGTGTCTAAAATTCTCGATAACTCAACAAGAATACTTACCAACTGTCAATGATTCAATTGGAAAATTGGATCAAACTTATCTCTTCTAGTATACACAGTGTGTACACCACAAACAACACTACCACATGATATTACCTAAGGCATGAGGCAAACGGATAAAATATTCTAATTGATCTTTGTAGCAATAATTATCATTCATTAATAACAAATGTGAAGACCGTATGACATAATGCTTGTCCTCACATTGAATTCAATTCGCCACAGAGCAGTCCTTCATAATCAAATTACGAGGAGATGGTATATGAAGTGTGTAACCCACATATAAATGTTTTGGACAGAGATTAAAAAGATCATTTTTATGAAAATATCATTTTAGAACAAACTAACTATTTGTCAGAAAGTAAAAATTCTTTAAGGGTGAAACTCTTAGATCACAAGGTAAAACAAAGGCCAGTATAAATGGAGTTGATTCAACTACATAATTGCCATAAAAACTTATCTGGAAACTAAGTGAGTGAGGAAAAGTTGCAAATGAAAGCAATTGCCTGGGGGTTATGGCCTATTTGTCACTTTGAATTCTAATATCTTTCCAACCATTCAATGACCGGGTAGAAACAAATACCATAAACAAACTTGAAAAGAAACACATTGAAAAAACATGTTGGGAAAGTGCACCCCTATGTACATGAGAACAACAAACTAAAAATGTGGCATAGCCACATGTTTGTAAAATTGTTTATTATTCACTTAACTTGACACTCCTACATACTTACCAACTCATATGCAAAACCAAAATTGGCTCAAACTTATCTTTTGGGGTAAACACAAAGTGTGTACACCACAAACAACACTACCACATGATATTACTATAGGCCCAGTTATGTGAGGCAAACAAAATATAAGTTGACTGGGAAATAATAAAATGATCATTCAATAATAAAATCTTGGGGGTTATGGTATGACTATTTGTCCTAATTGAATTCTAATATCTTTCCAATGTTTAATACATATCTAAATGATGAATGGATTTAGAATATCACAATGTAGCTCAATTGTGTAGTACCAGAAACAACATTCTTGAAGCTCTAGTGTATTAATTTTAAAGTTATGTTAGAAAACTCCGAAGTAATAGTATGCCAACTCCAAGGTACAGTAAATTACAGGAACAACAACAATAACAGTAAACTACACTATTATATTATTTAATGAAGGATTGGATGGTATTAATCTCTGGATTCACTTAATGTTGACACTCCTACATACTTACCATGTCATATTCTTAAAACCAATATTGGCTCAAACTTATCTCTATTGTGGTATACACACAATGTGTATACCACAAACAACACTACCACATGATATTACAAAGGTCCAGGTATGTGAGACAAACAAAATACATGTACTGTAAATAAGTAACGAATGATCATTCAATAATAAATGAATGGGGGTTATGGTATGACATATTTAATTCCTAATTGAATTTAGCACAATGAATCTTTCCTAACCTTCCACGAAGTATACAGACTATAGCAAGATACAACAGACTTCATACCATAAAGTATCAACACTCCGAAGCAAGTAGCCAACACATTGAAGCAAGTGGCCAACACTCCAAAGCAAGTAGCCAACACATCAAATTACATCTGAACAACAACAATAACATAAACTACACTATTAAATAGTAAAGTGTGTAGCATTATTCACTTAACTTGACACTCCTACATACTTACCAACTCATATTCAAAACCAAAATTGGCTCAAACTTATCTCTTTTGTGGTATACACGTAGTGTGTACACCATAAACAACACTATTACCTGAGGCCCAGTTATGTGAGGCAAACCAAATACAAGTTTTTTGTAAATAAGTAACGAATGATCATTCAATAATAAATGAATGGGGGTTATGGTATGGCTATTTGTCCTAATTGAATTCTAATATATTTCCAACCTTCCAATCTCTTCTGTGGAATACACACAGTGTGTATACCACAAACAACACTCTGAATAAAGTACCCAACACTCTGAAGCAAGTGGCCAACACTCTGAAGCAAGTAGCCAACACATCAAATTACATCTGAACAACAACAATAACATAAACTACACTATTAAATAGTAAAGTGTGTAGCATTATTCACTTAACTTGACACTCCTACATACTTACCAACTCATATTCAAAACCAAAATTGGCTCAAACTTATCTCTTTTGTGGTATACACACAATGTGTACACCACAAACAACACTACCACATGATATTACCTGAGGTCCAGCTATGTGAGGAAAACAAAATACATAGTTGTCTATAAATAAGTAACGAATGATCGTTCAATAATAAATGAATGGGGGTTATGGTATGACTATTTGTCCTAATTGAATTATAATATCTTTCCAACCTTCCAATCTCTTATATGGAATACACACGAGTGTGTATACCACAAACAACACTTTGAAGCAAGTAGGCAACACTCTTGAAGAAAGTATCCAACACTCCCAAGCAAGTATCAACAAGTAGTACTCAAAGCAAGTGGCCAACACTATGAAGCAAGTAGCCAACACATCAAATTATATCTGAACAACAACAATAACATAAACTACACTACCAAATAGTAAATTGTATTAACACAACTAGGAGTTGAATAAACTTTTAATTGAATACATAGTAAATTATTATACTCAAATTATATCTGAACAACAAAACATGTAAATGGTAATAACGTAAACTAGATGGTGCACCCTACTCAATCAACCAAGACTCAAAATTTAACTGTAGGTCTAAAATGATTCATAACAAACATTAATTCCACTCAGATCTTGTATACAAATTCTTATTCACAGATTAGTCTCAGTCAAGGTTATACTTGCATGCAAAAAGGAGATAACAAATTCTTTAATCCCTAAGTGTTAGGAGTGTCATTCATTACCTTCTCTTTGTTTGAATCATCATCATGTTATTACTCTTATCTTATCATTCCAAAGCAACCGATCAAAGGGTCAAATTTATCATGAAGAGAGGTTCATTGTCCTCAAAGTTGAGGTACTCTTTTACATATGAATTCAAGTAGACTATACTCTGAAGCAAGTGGCCAACACTCTGAAGCAAGTAGCCAACACATCAAAATATATCTGAACAACAACAATAACATAAACTACACTATTAAATAGTAAATTATGTAGCATTATCCATAACAATTGAAACTTGCAATCAATTGACATATTGAACATCTCAATAAATTGGCATATCTATATTTGTGACATATGAAATATGATAAACTATATCCCAAAGCAAGTAGACTATACTCTGAAGCAAGTTGAGTAAAGCACATGTGTCCTACAAGACAATTATTTTAATGAATAATTGCATACATTTTTGCCTTTTGACGTATGGGTATAAAGCATTTGGGCTTTAAAATTAATTAGGAGTGAATAAATTGTTATTAACACATCAAATTATACATGAACAAACAAAACATGTAAATGGTAATAACATAAACTAGACTATTAGATAGTAAATTGTGTAGCATTATACATAACAATTAAATGTTGCAATCAATTGACATATTGAACATCTCAATAAGGTGACATATCTGAATAAAATTTTATCAACTAAACACATCAATTAGTAGGTTCATAATGTTTGTTTGTAATAAACCACACCCCAGGAATCCTTTACCTTATTACGAAAGGAAAGATTGAGGCTTCCTTTACCTTATTAGGAAATACAAACCCTCGCATTAAAGCATACTTGTTGCCTCCTTTAGATTATGCCCTAAGCAGTCTTGCTAAGGTCTATATGCAGTCTTGCTTCAGATTATTGCCTCAACTATTCATTGTCGTTGTAGTTGTGTGTATCCCTTTCTTTGTTGTAGAAGAATGGGGCATAAAAAATATTCAGAACCAAAGTCTGCATCCATTTTATTGCGAGATAAACAAGTATCAGAGCTATTTGAAAAGGCAGGATGGTTGGAGTTTCATGAAGAAATTTAAAGGCTATAAGGAAACAATAGTGGAAGAATTCATTGAAAATTTCAAGGGAAGCTCTTCGAAGGTAAGAGGCATGAAGATTACTATCAATAGTAAGATCATTAGTGCAATTTTAGGGATTCCTTATGAAGGGTTACAAATTGTAGGTAGGTCTACATACGAAGACCTAATTCAAATTGTTCACGACGAAGGAGATCTTGAACTGTAATTGGCACTTAACAAAGCAAAAACCATCAAAGGCATTAGGAGGGATACAATTTTTGAACCCTATGGGACAGCCACCTTTTGGATAGTGAAGTATTTCACTTGTGAAGGTGAATACAATGTCCTAACAAGTGATACAATGTGGATTCTCATTCATTTGAAACAGGGTTTGCACAAAATAGTGCATCAAGTCAATTTACCTCAATATATATGTGACAACATCCTCAATATGGACACTAATTATAAAGAGAATAAAGGAGTAGTCAAGCACCACGGTCTCATTTACCTGATTTGTCAACACTCCATCAAAGAGTATAAGGGTAAAAATTGTTGGAGAACTTTGCTGCAGGAGATGGATAAATTTCCCAAGAAACAAAGGCACAGTCTCTCTAAATCTATTACACCCAAATCAACTCCATCCCTCACTAAACTTAAAAGAGAAATGATGACACCTAGCACTAAACAGGGGGAGATATCTAGCACTGCATCTGTTGTAAAAATTGCCAAAAGAAAATGAAAATTGATGAAATTGGGAGAAGTAATTGGGAAAAGAAAATGAAATTGATTCTTCATGAGGATGAAGACATCGAGGAGGCAGCTGAAATTTTGGGAAGCATAAATTCAGTTGAAGGAGAAATGGAAATCACTGAACAAATGAGTCTTGACACTTTGCAAAGCCATCTACTTGAACGAGGGAAACATAAAAAGGAAAGGCTATACTTACAGAAGAAGAACCTATATCTCCCACTTCACTAGGTCAAATGTTGAAGAAGATCAATTACAGCATGTGATTCTTCTCTCAAAGCAATAAGCAATCATCAAGCAGCAGTGAGAGGAAATAGAGTTTCTAAAAATAAAGGTACAATCAAAAGAAACCATTGTCTCTTCTCTACAATTGCAAATTGAAAAACTTTGCAATGCAAGGAAAATCAAGAAACAACCATTTCAAATGCTAAAGTAAAAGTTGATAAGGAAGTTCAAACTTCCTTGAACATACAAGATGTCAGAATTATGTGGGGTAAAATTTGTAACAATTATGAAAAATTACATTTCAAAATGAGACATTAAAAAATTAGTTGGAAGAAGAAGATGGAAAGGGAAGAAATAGAAAATCAAAAGAAAAATGTCAAAAAGGACCTACTACCTATGAAGTAGGGGAAAACAAATTTCCTGCAGAAGATCTTCGTCAGTATATAGTGCTTTCTTAAGGAACATTTCTATAGGTGGCAATTATCAAGAATATTTTGTGAATTGCCTCATGAAATAAACAATGACATAGAATTTTTTTAAGGCATCCTACAAGAAGCTCCATGGCATCAGAAATATCATGTGTGAATTGTTAGTGCAAAATCACAGCACCCCCAAATGAGTTCTACAGGTCTTCTTTTCTAAGGTAGGGTCATTTGGTGTGAAATAACATGGAACTTTCCCCAAGGTGTGGGCCTTTGAAAAATTCCTAAGAAAAAAGCTCTCTAGATTAAAGGATGGTTCCTTATTCCTTTGTTCAGGTGCATGTGTGGGAGCTTGCAGAGGGTTTATCTCTATACTTAGTCTAAAACTTGCCAAGGATACCAGGATAAAAGAGTATAAGAAATAAGAAATGACTAAATTACCAGGTGATGCACCAAAGGAATGATGAACACTTATTTTGCAATAGACACAAACCAACAAAATGCATTTAATAAACAAGCAATATAGCCAGATATGTAATGGGAGACCAAATGAAAGCAAAAGAGACAAGAGAGGATCTAAAATCGATCATAGAATGTTTTATTGCTCTGTAATTGATACAGTCCATTACAAAGTAGCCAAGAGGCAGAAACGTAATGTAATTTTGATAGAAGGCATGAACCCCACAGATCCCTTCACTAGAAGGAGAAGGGAGCTTGCATAAATTCAGCGTGAAAGAAAATGGAAATCCTTGACAAAATCTTCCCCCGTATATTTATTTGCAACACAAAGATCTACTTACAAGAGGGAAATCTAGAAAAGTAGGAAAGGCTCAACCACTTACATGCCTCTGAAGAACTCTATATCTCCCACTTCACAATCCTTAGTTTGGGGTGTTGAAGAAGATCAATTGCAACATGTGATTCTCCTCTCTGGTTGTTGAGAAGCAATCATCAAGCAGCAATAAGAGGAAATAGATTTCTAAAAATAAAGGTACAATCAAAAGAAACCCTTCATCTCTTCTTTACAAGATGCCAATTGAAAAATTTCAATATGCAATGCAAGGAAAAGGAAAGAAACAACCCTTTCCAATGTTAAAGTAAAAGTTTGATAAGGAATTTCAAAATGGGTCCTTTTGATATCAGAACATACAGGATGTCATAATTATGTGGGGTACAATTTGTAACAATTTCCTGAAAAATTTTGGCATTCTCAAAATGAGACATTAAAAAATTCCTTGGAAGAGGAGAAAATGGAAATTTTGTAACTTTTACCCCTAAGAAAAGCAAAAGGAAAATATCAAAAAGGACCTACGTGCTTTCCTATGAATAGGGGCACTCGTTTAAAATTTTTTCTATTCAAGACCTTCGAATCAATATACTAGTGCTTTCTTGGACTTACACCTTCTACATTGGCAATTATCAAGAATAACTTGTGAATTGCCTTTTGAAATAAACAATGACATATACTTTTTGAAGGATTTTACAAATATTTCCCCTGAACATAAAAATCTCATGTGTGAATTCCACTTGTGTAATCTCCTTTTGGTTCACATGTTGGATTTTCAAATAAATCTCTTTATGGGGGAGTCCCAATTAAGAGCCATCACTTCTACAATGGAAAATTAAATAGAATGGGATCAAAGGACACATGTGTATTTTGCAAAAGTGAAGGCAAAAGGTTTGTGCATGAGGCCTAAATTTCCCAAACTAGGATAACAATGTTTTTTATTTAGGGATTTGGCCTATCATCCCAATATTGAGAACCATCATATTGCTCAGCTAAAAGAGTGCATTACAAGTGTTCACAAATTCCTTCCTAAAATAGAGTTTGCAAAATCATTGGCATCATGCAACAAAAGATGGGATACATTGAACCTTCTCTTGAAAAGGAGGGAGGTACTTTCATCCACAAAACTAAGGTGGTCTATGAGAAGAGTTATGGAAATTAAAAAGATGATTCCATAAATTTGTCAAACACAAGGCAAGAAATGGATAGGAATGTGGTTTAGACCGCCACTTATTCTTTTCCCCATGCCTTCTTGGAAAACATCATCATTGTAGAGCGATGAAGCATTCAAGAAATGGAAAACAAATGTTGAAAATAATGAAGGGTTTTGTGTCTCATTGGAAAGCACATGGTCACTTCACAAAAGTGTTTTTGACTTGAGAAAATATATGAAGGACATGATTTTAGATCCAGAGTTTAAAGTGCCTAAGAAGGATGTGGTCAGCATCAGGATAATGAATAGAAGCAACTTTCTTTGGAGTGTTGGACACTTTATTTCAGAGTATAGTCTACTTTGTTTTGGATTGTTGGATACTTGCTTTAGAGTATAGTCTACTTTCTTTGGAGTATAGTCTACTTACTTTGGAGTGTTGGATACTTGCTTCGGAGTATAGTCTACCATAGTTAATATGTAGTGAACAGATATATGTCAGGTTTTTAAGATGTTCAATATAATCTTCTTGCTTCCAAGTGTAGTCTACTTGTTCTACTTGCTTCAGAGTGTAGTCTTCCATGGTGTTGATGTTAATGAAGTTTTTGTATTTTTGTGTGTGTATCATAACTTTTGTTCCTTCACCTTGTTTTTGAACTGCTTCTGCAAATTCTGTAGTGATTTCCATTAGCTGAGAAATGTATGAGTGAGTGACTTCTTGGGTGGTCTTAAATCCTTAAAAGCTTCAAGTTATCCTTTATTATGCTTATTAGATGTTATGTACCAATTTCCAGAGCTTACTTTAAAGTACAAGTCTTAATTTTCTTATTGAATGTACATGTAATGTCTCCAAACTACCTTCATCTTACAATCCCTAAGAGGGTTTCTAAACTACCCGAGAAAACAAGTTTTGGTATAAAATGAAAAATACCCCAATCAAAACCTTAAAACTTGATTCTAACGTGTGGATGTACTACCTATTTTTAGCATAATTTGACTCTACTTGCTTCAATGTATAGTCTCCTTTATTGGTGTATAATCAACTTGCTTCAAAGTATAGTCTACTTTCTTCGAAGTGTTGGCTACTTGCTTTGGAGTCTACTTGCTACATTCTAGGAAAAAATCTAGGAGTTTGTAGGCCTTGTAGAGCCTTAATTCTCAGAGAGTTAAATTTTAAGGTCAAAGCACCACCTTACACTTCTTGAATTCAAGTTTCACACCCTCAAGATATTTTTACCTCTCCTGGGTATCTCTATCTTGTCTCAGTCTCTTCACTGTGAGAGTAATAAAATACCACAAAAGAAGTTATAAACCCTTGAATGATTCAATACCTCTTTGTTGTGTGCTCAGAGCTTCTTAAAGATTTTCTTCACTTATCTATCAATAACCCCTACTTGGCACTTAAATAAGCTTCCACATGTCACTAGTGAGACTATCAAGTCTCTCTTTCTCCAAGGATGATCTCCCAAGACAATGCATTAAATGATACAAGCATGTTGTATATCCTTCATTCAATTTATCACAACCACTTAGATCATTGGAACCTCAGGAAATGATCATCTCACTCTCCTTTGCAAGGTTGTCAATTTGGGTTTCTTGACAACTCATTCAATGGAATGATGCCAGAGAGAAAAAAACTCAAGGTCCTAGGAGGAAGTATTAATGATTTTGAGATATTATTATATATTTTGAGGTGTGTACCAAATGGCTTGATCCATCTCTGAGTGCAAATGTCTATCCCTTCCATACATTCCTTGTTATGGAAACTTGGCTTCTAGATTCTAAGTGAGCTCAAATTACAAAATTTGATTTTCAAGACTCTAAATCACTCTATCTATACAATACTCTACAAATCATCATATTCTCACCATAGACTTACATGGCTTAAGATCATCTAATCTATGTGATATTCCACAAGTACTTGTCTTTTCCTTCCACAATATTCTTGATTCCTCTACACTAGCTTCCACTTGAAATTCCTCTTTTTGTCCTAATTGAACTCTAATATCTTTCCAACCTTCCAATTCACTATTAACACCTTTATATGAGTGTGTATAGTTCAATAATGCAAACTAAAGAGAAGTTAGACATGAGATCATATAAATAGATAGTTTTTGTGGTGAATGATAAATCCCAATGAGTGTATTTATCTTCCTTGAGAGTATAATCTATTTACTTCGACGTATAGTCTCCTTTAGTTGGTGTATAGTCTACTTGATTTGAAGTATAGTCTACTTAGAGTATAGTCTACTTGTTACGGATTACAATCTACTTGCTTCGGAGTATAGTCTATCGTAGTTAATATGTCATGAATAGAGATGTTATCCTTTATTATGCACCTTAGATGTTATGTACCAATATCCAAAGCTTACTTCAAAGTTCAAGTCTTAATTTACAATTTTGAAATTAAATCATCCATACTATATATCACAAGTTTGTACCATAGACTGATATCCATCCATACTAGGTACCTTTCATGCTCCAAAGAAATCATATTCTAAGAAGAAATCATTAATACTTACCTTCCTCTAACTTGCTTCTGGTTTCTCTAGTTAGTTCTAGGAAACTTCTAAGAACTCTTTACTTCTTTTCCTTCAAGTGCTCCTCTTCTCTTAATATGTTCCTTGTTTTCCACTTACAACAATGTCATAACCCACCTTATCCTACTTCAAAATAGATTTGGATAGTCAACTATACCCAAGTAGCTTGTTTCTTGCTTCTTAGTGATCTTCAGTCCATATAGCCTTGGACTACCCATAGTCAAACTCACACTAAGGTTCCCATATTGAATAATTTGCTTCATTAGATTCTCTTCACCATACCTGAGGTGTTTGCAAAAATTTAGAACCTAGGTCCTCAATTAAATTCCTCAACCTTACTTTTTCTCCTTAGGCTTATTAGGCCAAAATTAGGCCTGAGACAATCTTGTTTGGCTTATAAATTTTATTGAAAGGAGTGTTAAGATCCAAACCTATAATTTATGGGCATCCTTTTTAATGTTTTAGAATTGTGATAAGTTTCTCTTCCTATCTCAGAGCTAAAAGTAAAGTTCCTTTGCAAAGCTACTTCTTTAACTAGCCTTGACTGTATTTAAGCACCTGGGCTTGAACTGTCACAAAAATAATAATTTCACACCACTAGTTTTTAATTTTTCTTCATAATATCTTAGTACACTTCTTCCTCAACCTAACTTGAATATTTTAGAGCAATTGGAGAGTATTTGATGTATAAAAAGACAAGACCTAGGTAGATTCCACTGTTCATCACAGTACAGGTCTGAGAAGGCTCAATTCACTATAACTTCTCTTAAACTCAATTTCAAAGCATACAAATTTTAATGTAGAAATATGAGTGCCTTGACCTCGAGATGATCTTACAAGAAACGTTGAAGAATGCTTGAAATTTCCCTTTTCTTAGTGCTTTGTAGGCTTAACCTGTAGATGTCAATATCATAAATTGTAGACTCCTTCCTCTTAGACATTCCTAACTCAAGTTCTCAATGATTTCACACTTCACCTCTCTAAATACATCAAACAATGTCTTTACAACTTTGAGATGATGAATGATAACCCTTAATACGAATTCAGACCTTGAATTTAATTTATTGCTTCACAATAACAATCTCAGTCAAGATTTGGATCATTGGAACCTCTGGAAATGATCATCTCACTCTCCTTTGCAAGAATTGCTAATTTGGGTTTGTTGACAACGCAGTCAATGGAATGATGTTGGAGAGACTCCAAATCACTCTATCTATACAATACTCTACAAGTTTTCATATTCTCACCACGTTCTTACATGGCTTAAGATAATTTAATCTCTGTGAACTTCCAGAAGTACTTGTCTTTTCCTTCCATAATATTCTTGATTCCTCTACACTAGCTTCCACTTGGAATTCCTCTTTTTTGTCCTAATTGAACTCTAATATCTTTCCATCCTTCCAATCACTATTAACACCTTTATATGAGTGTGTATAGTTCAAGAATGCAAACTAAAGAGAAGTTAGACATGAGATCATATAGATCGATAGTTATTTTGGTGAACATTTGATAAATCCCAATGACAGTGTAAATCATCTCTTCCTTCGGAGTATACTCTACTTGCTTCGGTGTATAATCTCCTTTAGTTGGTGTATAGTCTACTTGATTTGAAGTATAGTCTACTTGCTTTGGAGTAATAGTCTACTTGTTATGGATTACAGTCTACTTGCTTTAGAGTCCTAGTCTACCATAGTTAATATGTCATGAATTATAGATGTTATCCTTTATTATACACCTTAGATAACTTCATATGTTGTCTTCTATACGATGTTATTTACAAAACCATTTTTTTTAAGAAAACAATGATATTTCCTCTTTATACTTCCTCTCAAAAGTTGTGAAAATTAAGAGTCATATATTAAAAGTTATCGAAGAGTTTGATTTTCCTACAAAAGAAACTATTTATAGTGATGAATCTTGTTACTAGATTTAGAATGCTAATCCTTTTGAATTTTTCTAAAACATTTTGTTGGGATTTATATACTTTTTTAAAATTTCAAAATGTAACCACTTTGGACATTCCCATTTAAATGGAAATCAAGGGAGGAGTTTCAAGTAGTGAAAAAATTCTTGTTCTTGTATGCATTTGCACACCTGTAAACTCATCTGTCATTTTCATTGTTGCAGGATATGTTCGTGGGTGGAATGGATTCAACTCATACCACCTTGGAGTGGACTATGGATTCACTGATTAAATGCCCCGCACTAGTAAATAAATTGTAGTAAAAAATTTGGTCAGTTGTGGGCATTCACGGGAAAATAGGAGATTAAATGGAATACCTTCAGTGTGTGGTGAGAGAGGCTATGAGATTATATAGTCCAATTCTTTTTTTGTTCCCGCACGAATCATTAGAATCTTGTATTGACATTTGACATTGGAAAATGGTTTATGTGAAATCTTAAGCGTAATTAGTGGCGAGCATCGATCGGAATGGTTAGAAGATGCCATGTGGCTACCTTGATAGTTGTTGTTACCTCTCAAATAGGCATGTCATCAATTTAACAAGGAGGATATGAAACATGTTAGTCATAGGAAAATGGTCCATGTGAACTCGTAAGTGGAGATGGCGCAATTGGCGGTGAGCATCAATTCGAATAGTTGGAAGGCACCATGTGGCTACCTTGTTCGTTGTTGTTACCTCTCAAATAGGCATTCCATCAGTTCAATGAAGAGGATACAAAATGTTTTGGTTGTAGGAAAATGGTCCATGTGAACTCGTAAGTGGAGATGGTGCAACTGTCGGTGAGCATCAGTTTGAATAGTTGGAAGGTGCCATGTCGTTGCCTTTCTGGTTGTTGTTACCTCTCAAATAGGCATGTCATCAGTTCGTCGAGGAGTATCTGAAAAATTTTGGTCACAGGTATAAACTGTGACAACCAAATCAAAACCCTATTGCGGAGTGCAAAAAAAATCAATTATAATATTGCAATGCTAATGCTTGCATCTCTAATGTTTTAATTACAGTTACTTAAGAGTTTTGTCTAATTCATATCATTCATCAATATTACCATTAATATTGTTGGTCACTATGAGTGATTGTTGTTTGAAAATTATCATAATTCCACATTTCTTTAATCATCAATTTATATTTGTTTGTAACAAAATTTGGTTTGTCATTTGTCTTGCTTTTGAATCCATTATATCATTATCAATAAATTGGCGACACCTATTATTTTATTGGGGAGATCCAATCCCCTTGACTTTCCTGTAAGACTCTTAGAGGGATATTATTGTAATAAATAGGGCAGATGGACTTCTCAAAATTAGGAACACGATAAAGTAGTCAGTGATCACAACAAGAAATACCATATAAACATTTTAAAACAAATTGACGACCACGTGGATGTGCACATGTCTTGTCAATAACCACACAATATGACATCTCAATTTTAAAATGAATACTTAACAAGTACTCCAGGTGTGAGTAAATAATCTATTATGAATATTACCTTTTATATCTCACCATATCAATATTAAAGATCCCAGATGATGAGGAAAAAAAAATTGGACTAGTTAATTTTGTATTTCTATCATTTGATTTACCCACTATAGCAGAACCTTTCCGAAAACATAAAAACAATATACCTTCTCATAAAAACATTGATGTCACTACCACGATCAAATTGCCATTGCTCTTTATGTTGACAAATGTACTATGCATTGTTGTGTCTACATCGTCAAAGATAACATCCCAGGTCTGTTCACATGATTCACATATTATATTTTTTGTATTGCTATATTTAGTTACAGACCAAATTTGTATTGATTTTGCTATTCTGCATATTCACCATGTCTCTAAACTTGGGCACCCTATAACCCCTTGTTAAAAAAACATATGCACCCATTATTACTATAAGTCCAACGGTGTTTGTCTCCTTTAGAAATGCAATATGAGATCCTCTAGAGGATTACACCCCACCATGTCTACAATATTCTTTATAAACGTCATGTAAGATTGCTAGTCTTAGTTAATCCACAAATTATTACATGTTTGGCTTTATATGATATCCATTTAGGCATCCACATCAATGTATTTGTAATTTTTATGGGTTAGTGGTGACAAAGAAGTCTCAAGCTTTATGTATGAGTACCAAGGTCAACTTGATATCTAGGGGGAGATTTTTAAATGTAAGTGGGGGTTTACTATCCTCTGACATGCAAATTGTCGCTAAACCCATATACGGTGGACAATGTACATCTAGGTATTTGCTTATGCTTCTTTGTAGGATGTAGGTCATCAAGTCAAGCATAGAAGTAGGTAATGGAAGGAAAGACTTTGGCCATGCCTTATGTGGTGAAAATATGGTAAGGGGGTCGAAAATGTCCAACCCCTGCAAAGGTTAGGCACGGTAGTATGCCCTGGGTTTGGAACTCGATAGAGAAGGCTATACAGTTAATGTTTGTTCCATGTCTTCTCAATCAGTTTTCCAACAAGTGAGTGATGGAGAGCCTCATATTGGGATGCTCATGGTAGAGCTTCATTGATTTGTGGAGCTACAGATGTTGATATCTTCACACATAAGGTGGGAAAGTACAAGGGATAAGAGTTGTCCCATTGAATTTTTAACTCTTTGGCAAACACTGACACAAAAAAATGAAGGGCCTTAATTCTATCTGACCCATGAGATAGACAATGCAACAGCTAAGTGAGAAGCTTATATGATGAGGGAGTAAATGCTCATAGATTTAATAAAATGAATAACAAGAAGATTTCATGATCATTCATTTCCAGGGGACTTGACTTCTCTGTAGAGGGGTCGATCCTAGACTGAAGAGCCAACGCAATTCTACAAAGAGCTTGCGGATCAAGAATTCGTTGAGGTGGGTAAGGAAACTTGTGGACCGAGTTGACGAACCCTAGAAGATCTCAGTTTGTAGCGGGAAATGGCCACTAATGGACAGGTGTTACGTATCCTTTAACTCATCTAAAAAGGCCATGAATCCTAGGCTAGGAGACCTTGGCAACTTCTTGATGGAGGCCAATGGGGTTGACTAGGGATAACCATTATAGGCGTAGGTCATTAGGTAATGTGATAAAATACAGGTTGTCATATCCTTTGAAGAGGATCGTCATTTTTTAACTTTCAAATTTTAAGGCTGACCATCTATGTTTATATAGATTTATAGGTGAATTATACAAGCATTTATATTTAAGGATGGGTAAGGCACATAGACTAAAATAATATTATTGACCCCTTATTAATGGTGTGTTTTAGGAACGCTAGAAGGGTTAACATTAATGTCAACAGATTTACCATGGACTGAAGAGTCAATAATTTGACACGCGAGAAATAGGAATGAAGTCGTACAATATTTGGCACATAGTCAAGCCATCAGAGGAAGAATCTTTGACAAGTTGGTGCGATGGCGAGCACCTAAAGGCAATGTTGAAGGCATATGTCACGTGGAAGACTCAGACGACATTAAGGACACCTAATTATGTGAGGCTCGAGCTTGGTCCGGCATACATAGTGGGTCATGAATGTAATTTTTTTTATCTATTGAGAACTGCCCTTGGTGTGTAATACAATGGAAGGTCTTTGAATTAGCATGTTGCGAACCGGAGAACAAAAAATTGTCTAGAAAATAATGTTAGGTGGGTAGACATAGAACGAATCATGCAAAGTGCTAAGTAAGGATCTTAGGACTGACCACAAAGACAAGGAGTAAAAGCGTGATATGAGCTAGTACAAGTTATGTAAACCTTAAGTTGGTACGTAAGCTCACAGACAAGCACATAGATCCCAATAAACATTTGAAAGAAAATGAATGTAAGCCATTATAAGGTATTTGGTGTAATTAATGTAATGTATAGATGGTGAAGGGAAAACACCCCACCAATATATGGAGACTACCCCTTTTCAAGGTATCCTTATATCAAGTAGTTGTTGGAAACAAAGGGGATTGTTGGGTCGACCATTTGTTGGGCATTATGTCCATGCATATGATTTCACTTATGTGGCGTCATTTGATTGAGTGATTGTTCGTAAATTTAATTTGTTGTTACTCAATATTCATTGAGCTTGATTATTGCACAATGTTAAGTGAGCATTGAATCGTTATATGTGAGTAGTCCTTGACTTTACATAAACCCTCATCATGATTGCAATCATGCTCCAACGTGAATTGGTCCCCTTTTGTGCCTCGGATTAGCACACAAGGTTAGCCTCCTTACTCCGTGATGTGTCGATGTGAGAGCCTTCAATGTGTTGAGGGATGAACACTACACTTGACGGCTCAGCCGTAGGGAGGATCCTACACTGCAAACCCTATTGATAGTGGCATCTCCATCCGCAAAAGACACTCAATATTTTGGTTTTGTTATGGGGACGGAGTTGACAACTGAAATGACATGATGGTATTGAATCAGATGATGTTTTGTCTACAGTTTACGACCCAATGATTGAATGTTGGTTGGAGTGGATCAAAGATTTAGTATCATGTGGAGATACCTGAGCTAAGAGGGTTGTCAACCAAGGAGCCTGGGTGAGAGAAGGCATTTAGGGACTGATGCCTTGCATGAAACCTTCTTTAGTGTGAGTTTTATCTTGCACACTTGCATAGACATGGTTGGTATATTATACAACATGCAATGAGTTGTTTTATATCACTTGGGTCAAAAGTCAGCTTCATGGACCAAAAACATTTGTACGAGACTTGCAAAACTAGACATAACATGGATACCACATAGTAAATGTTCATGATGGGATGGGCTACAATTCGTATTTCGAGAAAGAGGGGTGGATAAATGGTACATGTAGAATAGGTTAGTCCATTTCCTTTATGCTAGTCCATGAGTGTGACCTACGTAAAGCACATGTCAAATGTCCATTAAAGAAGCTTATGGTGGATCATGGTATTGAAAATATCCTCATAATACAGCAAAGTTCTCCTTTTAGTGGACATGCTCATACATGGAAGGTTGGAGAGGGGGAAGCACATGATTGAATGTGAGATCAACATGAATTCATTAGGTGAGTGGGAACTTAGGTGACGAAGCTATATGACCAAGAGGCTCGAAGTAGAAGGTTTTAACCATGATATTTCCATTCAGACGAGGGAGATGCCTTATCAATCTTGGAAAAATTCCACAAATACCCATGATTAAATATTGGAATGACATGACTATGACCCTTGATCAAAAAATAAGCTATTCCTCATTTGAAGAAAGTGCCCACGTCCATTGACAAGATGAGTAAGCTATGTTTGCTTTAAGATTGTCTTTGGAGTTTATACACATGTTTCTATATGTTGCACCATTTCTCAACTTGATGTAGCATGCTCATTATAATTCCATCACCCCTTTGTTACAAAATATACACATTTCATTTCCCACTCTTGGCATTGAGTAAAGTGTTGATGAAAGTGGAACCCGAGGAAAATTAGGACTGACATCTAAAATGAAAGGGAATCTTTAGACCGAACATTTTCACCCTGTCTCGTTTTACAATGCTTAGTTACAGGATTCATGAAGCCCCACCAAAAGGAATACCAATCAAGATCTACTAGTAAACCCAATGGTATTATATTCCTAAGAGTTATTGGCTAGTGGTATAACGAGTGTGTAGTGGGTCAGTAGAACCAAGTCTCTTATACTTCTAATCAAAAGTTACAGTTCCACAGATCTCATGAACTTTTTGTTGAAGGTGTCGAATTCATTCTACATTTGGGTCGCCTTATCCATTTTTTTTTGGTATGAGGAAACTATTCTGACCAGGGTATCCATGTTACTTGAAAGACACTACTAGAGTATGAAGGGAGCCAATGAGATGGCCTATGGCCATAGACATACCTGAAATGGGATTAGCTCGATTGTAAGAACTATGTTGGATGATAGTACAAGAATTTCATCCAAGTAGATGAGTAAATAGCATATTGATTTACTCATAAATAGCATATTGATTTACCCAATGCCCAAATTATAACCAAGACATAATTTATTTTGTGAATGAAAGGTGTAAAACAACATGGAGGAAAGAAAAAGCATGAAAAGACAATAACATTTTTCAGTATTAAACCCAACCTACGAGCATAGTGAAAAAGTGCACAAAGACGCTGAAATTAAAAGGCCAAAATGAAATCCTCAAATGTTCTCAATTGAAGACTAGATTTGCATAAGTCTCCTAAATGTGAGATATATAGATGGATGACCCATAAGGAATGTGAAAAGAGAAGATTTACATTTTTGAGAACATGTCAACAAGGCAGTCAAAAACATGAAGTCATGGCCATGCCTGGTGGAAGGGAGATCCTTACATGAAATCCATTGACAGACAAACTCACATTACATTTGGAAAGTAGGTCTACAATACAAGGTTGTGGTCAACATTCTTGTGACCTCTTGCCACCACATAGAGGCACCCTTGGTAACCTTAGACAATAATTAGTTGTAAATTTATCACACTGTACATACCATCACTTCCCAAAAATTGCCCTGATAGATATAAATTTCGTCTGTGAAAATAGGCATCTTATGTCTGGTCATTTTTTTCAAAAATTGGCCTATGCAACGGTCAGTTGGACGCCCCTCCTCGTGATGCTGAGCTGGTGCCTCCCGCGGGCCTGGGCCTGTCGGAGGCAATGCAGAAGTGCCTGGGTCCCAGATGCTCCACTCCGGATAGTATGATCATTGAAAACTGTAAAAGTGGTCAGCCAAGCCTCTTCTCGGACCCTGTTGATTTCGTCTCGGTTTCTCTGGTGGACTCGGAAGACCTAGCGGCCCAACTTAACCTTCTCGAAAGCAGAGCAATCATCACAAATTTTTTCGGTCATCGGCTCTCTTTGGAAGGCATTCGAAACTGGTGTGATATTCAGTGGGGTAGTGGCCTCAGAATCCGCTTCTTGGAAAGAGGCTTCTTTCTTGTAATCTTTCGGAGTGCAGCTCAAAGGAACGACACCATGGAGAGAAAAGACTTTCTCTTGCGGACTCAGGCCTGGTCATTCGCAAGTGGGCACACATTTTGACCCAGCTAAAAGTGGAAACTGAAGGTTTCCAAGTTTGGGTAAGGCTCTATTCACTTCCTAGCGAGTTTTGGTCTACCACCACTCTCCACAAGATCTACTCCAGCCTTGGGCATGTCGTTCGCATTGATCCTGTCACTTTGGAAGGTACCCTTTCATCCTTCGCCAGGATCTACATTTCCATTGACCCTAACAAAAAGCTACAAGATCTCATAGTCATCTCTTCCCCCTCCGGGAAATGGGAACAGAAGGTGGAATACGAAGGAGTTTCTGACAGTTGTTTCATTTGCAAAAAACCAGGTCATTTCCAAAAATCTTGCAATAAATCCCATGTTCCCAGCAAAATGGTGTGGAGAAAGAAATCTATTCCTCTCCAGGATTCTTCACATCCAGCTCCTCCTCTAGTAGAAAAAGAGCCACCTCCAAAAGCGGACATTAATGACTCGATTCCTGCGCTTGAGTCCCTGGCCTTGGACCCGAGTACCATTTCTCTTGTTAAAGAAACTGCTTCAGTGGTTAAGGACTCTTCTAGGATTTTATCCTTATTTCATGAAGGTATTTCTCTCGGTCTGGGTGGGAATGCTGACTCTTTGGAGAAATGGGTGAATGAGAAGGACGAATTAATCCTTTCTATTGATGGAGATCACTGTGGATCTCTCAATGTTATCCCCGTAGTTTCGACATCGGCTCACCCGCAGATGCACCCGATTCTTCCAACTCCTGCGATTCTTGGAATGGATCTTGGGCCAAGGGGTACTCAAGGTCATCCCTCCAAGAGTAACATTTCCCTTAAAGAAATTGCTGCAGGTAAGCAGCTTCAGCTTCATTCCTTTTTTCCTTCCTTGAGTAAGAGAGGCGGGTCCTCTCTGAAGATCAAATGATCCTCTTCTCCTGGAATGTTAGGGGCATGAACACCCCTAACAAACAACATCTTTTAAGAGGTTATGTCACTGACTCTTTAGCTGATTTATGTTTGATCCAATAAACTAAGATGTCTCTAGTAGGTTGTAAGAATGGTTGGTTTCGAAAATGGAAAGGATGGGAAGGTTGCTTCTCGGATTCACTTGGTGCTTCGGGTGGGCTGGGTGTTTTGTGGAAATCCAGTTGTTGTAGTCTTGAACCTCTCCTGGTTGATCCAAATTTCATTTGGTGCAAGGTTATTATCAAACATTCTGATGAGGCCTTCTTCTTATGTAATGTTTATGGTCCCTCTATTCCGCAAAAGAAAAGGGAGCTCTGGTCTAAACTTCAGCATGTCCTTGCCTCAGCTTCAAACTCCAAGATTGTAGTTGCAAGTGATTTTAATGCAACTCTCTCTGACACTGATAAATGGGGTGGTATTCAATGGCAGCCTCGTTCTCAAGCTGATTTCATTTCCTTTGTGTCTTCCACCAATCTTGTGGACTTGGAGCCGAGTTCGGGTTGGTTTACATGGAATAATCGGAGGCCTGGGTTCAGTTCAATGGCAGTGTGCCTTGACAGATTTCTAGTCTCTGAAGTTTGGTTGCATCACAACTTTCTTCTGAAATGCTTTGTTCTTCCTCTTTCCGGCTTCGATCATTTTCCTATTTCTCTAATCATCTCCTTTGATCTTCCCCCTCGATGATCGCCATTCAAATTTGAAAACATGTGGTTGCATGATTCTTCTCTCAGGCCTCTGATTAAATCTTGGTGGGATTCCTTCAAGGTCGAAGGGACTTGGATGTATATTCTCTCCAAAAAACTCTCAATGTTGAAAGATAATTTGCGGGCCTGGAATGTCTCCTGCTTCAAAAACATCTTTCAAGAGAAAATCAGAGTGGAAAAAGAGCTTCGTATTCTTAATGACTCTATTTTCTCACATGGGATGCATCAGGCTGACTTTCTTAAAGAAAAACTACTGCTAAGGGAGCTCGGTGATCTCCTCCTTAAAGAGGAAACTCACTGGAGACAAAAATCGAGGGAAGTTTGGTTGGCAGATGGAGATAAAAATACAAAGTTCTTCCACGCTTCGGTTAAAGCCAGAAGAAATTCCAATTATATCTCCTCCCTTCAGTTGGAAGACAACTCTGTGGCATCCACCCAAATCCGGATCAAATCTGAGTCGGTGTCTTTTTTCCAAAAGCTTTTGAATGGTGATTCAGCCACCCCTCTGTGCGCTCAGCTTCCCTTCTTTAACCAGATCCCCTCTTTGGTTGATGATGCTGATAATATAATGCTTTTATCCCCTTTTTCCAAGGAGGAGGTTCATAAAATTGTTTTTTCAATGAAGAGGGATAAAGCACCTGGTCCTGATGGCTTCCCCACCTCTTTCTATCAGGACTTCTGGGAAGTTATTGGGGATACAGTCTGGCACACTGTGGAGGAATCTCGGCGTACGGGCAAGCTTCTGGGTGCACTTAATCATACTCTTATTTGCATGTTTCCTAAAAAGTCTCCGGCGGAGTCTTTGGATGACTTCAGACCGATCTCCCTCTGTAATACGTCCTACAAAATTATCTCAAAAGCCATTGCCACTAGAATGAGCCCTCTCCTCTCTAAATTGGTGGCACAAGAACAAAGTGGTTTCATTCCAGGGAGGTCTATCACTGATGGGATCATTATCTCACACGAACTGATTCACACTCTTCACTCATCTTCTAGAGCTGGCATGATGTTGAAATTGGATTTTAGTAAAGCCTATGACCGTATCAATTGGAGATTCCTTATTAAGTCACTTCAAGCCATGGGATTTAGTTGGCACTTTTGCAACTGGATCTTCAACTGCATTGCTTCCCCACGTTTTTCTGTCTTGGTCAATGGTTCGGCAGAAGGTTTTTTCAGCAGTAGCAGGGGACTGAGACAAGGCGATCCCCTTTCCTCTTTTCTTTTTATTTTGGTTGCTGAAGCTCTTAGTCGGAGCATCAAATCTGCCCATCTGGAAGGTTCTCTTAAGGGCATTCACATAACTTCCAATCTTCCACCTCTCTCGCACCAACAATTCACAGATGATACATTCTTATTTGGTCAAGCGTCCATTCCAGAAGCCAGATGCTTCTCTTCTTTACTGAACTCTTATTCTTCAGCGACGGGACAGGTCATCAACTTCCACAAATCTGTCATTTTCTTTTTTAATGTTGCTCCTAGAATACAGAGAAGGATCAAAGCAATTCTTGGCTTTACCGTGGGAGCCCTTCCATCCAGATATCTGGGTATTCCTCTTTTCTCTGGGAACGGTAAAGCTCTTTTATGGGATGGGCTCACAAATTCTCTTTCTTCTAGATTGCTCTCATGGAAAGGAAAATGGCTATCCCTGGCTGGGAGAGCCATGTTGATAAATTCAGTTCTTCTGGCCATTCCAATCTATATGTTGTCTGTCTTGCAGATCCCTAAGATAGTTCTGCACAAAATTGAGAAGACAGTCAGATCATTCTTATGGCAAGGGAACAATGAAGAGTGAAAATTTCACTTGGTAAAATGGGAAACGGTCAAGCTGCCCAAACGCTTGGGTGGGTTGGGTATTATGGATCTCGCTCTACAGAATTCAGATCTCGGTGATAAACTTGTCTGGAACTTCATTTTAGACGCTAAAAGGCTTACCTTCCAAGTTCTTTCTCATAAGTACCTTGAGGGTGGTCGCCCCGAGTTACTGCTATCCAGTTCCAAGCTCCCTAAAGGTTCACATATTTGGAACTTTTTTTGTAAATCCAAACCCCTGATAGCAGACTCGGTCTCTTGGAATATCAACAACGGACAGCTTGCCAACTTTTGGGAGGATAGTTGGAACGGGTTCCCACCTATTAATCTCACGCCAGAACTCAACAGAGTTATGAATGAGACCAAAACTACTTGGGGCTCATTGGTTGCTGATTATGGTTGGCAGCACCACAACGGTTCACCTTCTTGGATTTGGAAAGATATCTCCAATATTGGTGCCACCGCTCTTGAATCCTCTTTCTACAAGGAAGCCATTCAGGACAGAAATCCACACTTCTTAGGCAGTGAAGACCAACTACTTTGGCTTGGGGATGCCACGGGTTCTTTCTCCGTGAAAGCTGGATATGATCTTCTCTTCTCAAGGTCTGACCAGGGCCTCCCCTGTTCTTTTGGTTGCTGGCACCATAGTATTTCTCCCAAGGTGGCCATCTTTGGCTGGCTGGTTTTGAAAAAGAAAATCCTGACCCAAGTTAGGAGAAGGTCTTGGGGCTATGCGGGTCCCACCAAGTGTGTGCTTTGTGGTGATGCTGAGGAAGACCTGGATCATCTTTTTCTTTTTTTCCCTTTTGCTTCCAGTTGTTGGGATTGGCTCCTTAGTAAATTAAAACTTGCTTGGGTCCCGTGCAAAAATATCAGCGAGACCCTTCTTTCTTGGCCGAGTTTCAATCTCAAAAGCTCTCTGTGTTCTATTTGGTCCATTGCTCCATTCTTCCTCTTATGGCATATTTGGTGGGAGCGCAATCTCCGGCTCTTCCGGGAACAAACGGCCGAGCTGCATGTTTTCCTCAACAAGTTAGAAGTGGCCATCTCGGAGAAAGTTAGTATTAACAGTTTATCACATTCCAATTTCTCCTCCAGAGACGTAGAAATATCTAATTCTTGGCCTTTCATCAAGTTGCCTGGCCTTGGTTCTATCATAAAAAAAGGTCTCACACAGGTTGAAAAATTAATTCGTAGGAAAAGGGCCAGATGGAGACCCCCCCGAAAGGTTTGTGGAAACTTAATTTTGATGGTGCTTCTAGAGGTAATCTGAGTAAATCAGGTGCAGGTTGTATTCTAAGGGATGATTCTGGACATCTTATCAAGGCTAGATCCTTTCCCCTTCGGGATGGCTCGTGCAATGCTGCAGAAGCCCAAGCACTTCTGGAAGGGGTTAAGATGGCAGCCCAATTGGGTTGCTCACAACTTTATATTGAAGGAGACTCACAAATAATTATTCATGCAGTCTCTAGAGGCTCTTCCCCCTCGTGGAAAATCAACATCTTTATCCCCCATATTTTCTTTTGGTTGGGCAAGATTGGTACTTGGCACATCATGCACAATTATCGGGAAACCAATCATGCAGCTGATCTTTTGGCAAACTTTGCAATAGATCACCCTGCCGCCAATGTCATATCAGATACAGTCGAAGCATGGCAAGGTCTTTCAAGTATTATCTCACGTGAGCGGACCAGCTTGATTTTACAGGGCAGATTTGGCTTCTCGCGCGTGCAACGCCCCATTTAAGGGAGGTGGTTGTCTTCTCTTTGCTTTGTGCCTTCTGTTTTTGCTTCCTCGCTGTTGGTCTTTCCACATTTCAATGGCGTTTCTCGGTTTCCCCTTTGTTCTCCTCCAAAGCTCGGTGCAGACGTCACCACGACCATGGCAGATTGATCATTCCCACCTCTCGGAGGTCTTCCAATTCTCCTCAAACCAGGAAGTCGAGGCAATCGAGACAATTATGGGTGACTCCTATAGATTTTAGTCTCGCCGTGCGCACACCAATGTAGACATTGCAGCTACCTTTGTCTCATTCTGCCTGTTACTGGAGGAGGATCTGGTTGTAGTCAAATTCATTGCTAACTCTGTTATTCACTCCGCTCATCGTGTGGGCCTTAGTGAGGAATTGGCCGACTTCTCCCTGCCGGATCCACTTCTATGGGTAGAAGAGGTCGATGAACTAGCAATCGGCTCAGGACGCGGCATCCAGTGGATATGCGGCCAGTACAGAGATCTTCTCAATCACGCTCAAAGTGTTAACAACCTTTTCACGATGGGGCGGCTCGATCATCGTCTTCTGCCAGAGGTGGACATCGAGGCTGTTGGTTTTCCTGTTTATTCAGCAATTGATCAATGGAATGCATTAAAGGACAGGGCACGCGGAGCTTATAGACTCATTCTACGGGAGGCCAATCGCCATGCTGGTACCTGTATTGGTTGAAGTTGTTGTGTCCCTTTTGGTTGCAATGGTCATTTTTTTGTTTAGGCTTGTTCAGGTTTTTGGATCTCTCTCTGCGTTGTGGGCAGTAGCCCTTCTTCCTCTATCCTTCCTTCTTCTTCTCACTTCTTCCTGTCTTTTCTCCTCTTCTTCTTCACTCTTGTTAGGTTGGGGCCTAACCCCCCGGTTCAAAGCTCCGGTCAACACTTAACATTTAATTTAAGCTTCCCTCTCAATTTTCCATCCAAAGATTTATTTCGAATTTATGGAACCCTACTTTTGCTAGTGCTAAAGCTTCTTATTTTATCTCAAAAATAAAAAATAAAAATCATGAGACCCTAATAATGTTAAAATATCCTATTTTTTCTCTCGAGGATATGCTCAAAATTTTTAGCTTTCCCCAATGAAGAGGGGCTACTTAACCCGTCAACAAATTTTGATCTGACAGGCACAGATAATTTGAACTTCTAGGGTTGACCAAAAGGTTAAAAATGGGCTCCATGATAAAACAATCAAAAGGAAAATAGAATAAAATTGGTGCGGGTCAAAGAGATGTTTCATCTTTATATAATTTAAATAGGAGATGGCTACCCTCCACTAAAAATGCACTCATGTATGTGGGTTTTGTGTAAAACCTACCATCCCACATGTCATGCGCTACATGATGTGCCTATTTTTCCCACGCCGGAGGAGTTCTAATCTCCGGTTGTCTTGTCAAATTTTACAGTCTTCCTACGTGGGAGTTGTAGGCGAAGGCCATACATTCAGAGGATCGAGACAATATGGTGATTGGTAGTTGTAGGTGAAGCATTGAATTCGCTTTGGTAGAAGTGCTTCCGCTAAAACACTAAATACTAAATACTCCATAATTTCCTTGTTTTCACCATTAAAACATTGAGTTCTGCCATTTGCAGAAGCCAGATGAAGCCATCCATCGTCGAGCCAAAGGTGTGGATGAATTTGTAGAGCAGCAGGTAAGTCGAGGATAATTTAAAGAATAACAAATCGCTCTCAGGTAAATATTTTCTTTGCCCATTATTTAATTGTTTAGCAATGTTTCTTCATGGAACCCCTGAAAAATTCCTTCAAATGATCGATGCCTAAGATCATATTTACATTCACACAACTATTTGTGATGCTTAATTAAAAAGTTGTTCATTTATAAAGTTGTTCAATTAGTTGGATTATAAATTTCCATTGAAAATTGAAAGTTACCAGTTAGATAGTTTGGCAACTGATCAGTTTAGTTGTTAAAAGACTCTAGATTACTACCCTAAGATACACAATGTATGTTTGAATATTCTCTACAGCTCTCAAAATTTTCATTTATTTATACTCACAATATTTTTGAGTATTTGTAATGTCAAGGGAGTGAATTCCTTCACATGATTGATGCATACCAATGTTTGTGTGAAATTCATTATACATCGGAGACTTATCCATATGGACAATATAAGTTGAGGCATAATATGTAGTAGCAGTTTGATTTGTGCATATGGGACTAGCAATCACTAGCAAGGCTAAAACTAGGAAAGGAAGGTTGCTCATCTCCACTTCTAATTGTTATTCTAAACTATTACTCCTCCATAATGAGGTATCATAGCCAGGAAGCATTTATAATACTATTTGTTTGCTAAATAACTCACACTAATTCAACAATAGTAGATTATATTTATAATGTATAATTATTTATTTAATACATTTTTATTGATTACATAAGTCAAAATGTGTGGAAAATTTTAGTGTTTTTAAACACGGTTACAAAATACATTGTGTTTTTAATGTGTTGAAAAACACACCGTGTTTGTCAACACATTGAAAAATACAATGGAACATATTATATAACAACATTATATTCTTACACGGTTGTTCAAACATATAGTGCCAACACGTAAGTTATTACACCAAATTGATGTAAATCAAAATCATTAAAATGTTTGATAAAATTAAATTTATATAAATTGCAAGAGCTATGTAGATTATTGTAAAGGAATGAACCCTTAAATAAAGGAATGCACCTTCTTATGTAAAGGAAGGAAATTGATAGGCATTTTGAGGATAAAAAATTCTTTGTTGTGGGATGTGATAAAATGTTAATTACAATAGATTGTTCGATAACAAATAGAGTAAATAATATTATAGAATGTATAAATATGGGAAATAAAAATGTATATTCATTTGGTATAGATAAAAAAGTTAAAGGTATAAAAGTCCTGTAATAAATGATAGAAGTAGTGGAAACAAAGAGTAGTTGATACATATTGAAAATATGGAAACAAATAGTTGTCACTTGATATTTGATACACAGTCCATTGCTCATAAGGTTTTTTTCGTTAAGATGGAAAACACAGCGTGTTTTTTTGTCAAGATGGAAAACACACTATGTTTTTCAACATGTTAAAAAACATGTTGTGTTTTTCAACATGTTGAAAAACACGATGGTTTTCCACATGTTCAGGGTGGCCTATTTGAGTGTCGAGTATTAGTTTTCCCTTGTTTCCATTGATCGAGCCCTAATACACCTAATGTGACAATTGAACATGTATTAGGGATAGATTTGGAATCATTTATACCAATTGAACCCTAATACATGTTAAATTAATGTTAGGTGTTGTATTATAGTTTAGGGTGTTGTAATTATGTTATTTAAGATGACAAGTTAGTGTTTAGGGCATCATATCAATGTTTGAGTGTTTAGGGTATTGTATGATTGTTTAGGATGACACATTAATATTTAGGGCATTCCAATTGTGTTTTGTAAAGTGACCCATTAGTTTGTAAGGTCTCATTATAGTTTTTAGGGTTTCATATCAAGTTTAGGGTTATTTTGTTAATGCTCAAAGTATCTCGATTGTCAATTATGTTATTTAGGTTGACCCATTAGTGTTAAGGTTTTTGTATTAATGTTTGAATGTTTAGGGTGGTGTATTAGTGTTAATATGAGTGATTATGATATCAAATTATTTTGTAAGGTGTCCTAATTATATTATTTATGGTGATCCCTTAATGTTTATAGTCTTCTAATAGTGTATAGGGTGTCATATTAGTGTTTATCATGTCTTATAATTTTTTTAGGGTATAACATTAGTGTTTTTTGTGTCTAAATTATGTTATTTAGAGTAACCCATTAACAAGGTTTTGCATCAATTTTTGAGTGTTTAGGATGTCATATGAAGTTTAGGGTGTCATATTAGTGTGATCGTATGAGTTTATAGGGTATTACAATCTCCATTATGTTTTGTATGAGACCATGTGTTTCTTAGTGTTTAGGTTATCCTAATTATGAAATAGAGGATAATCATTAGTGCATAGAGTATCACCATTATTTAGGGTATTGTATTGTTTAAAACAAATAACTACAGAGTGGATCTCAACATGTAGGATTCGATATATTGGGTGATCAAATTCTTGAACAAAGGACATGATATAAAAAATGGAAGTGGCTTATATTGAATTCTACTATGTGGTGAGGATAATATGTTTAAAATGTATTCAAGATCTGATTTGGAACATTGTGCACGTGATAGGCATGACTAGGAATAGGTATGAATTTTAATTTTTTAGGGTTTCTACATGAATCTATAACTTGTTTAGGGTCTCATAATAACGTTTAGGGTGTCATATCAATGTTTAGGATGTCACATTAGTGAATAGTGTGTCCCAAATGTATTATTGGTGGTGACACATTAGTGTTTTATGTCATATCAATATTTCAATGTTTAGGGTATCGCATTAGTTTTTAAGATATCATTTGATTGTTTACGGTGTCATATTAGTGTTAAGTTTTCCTAATTATGTTATTTAGGATAAACCCTAAATTCTAAACCCTCAACCTTAAGTCATAAACCCTAAAGCTTGAACCCTAAGTCATAAAACCTAAACCTAAACCCTAATCCTTGAACCCTAAGCCCTAAACCTTATACCCTAAACCCTGAACCTTGAGGCCTAAGCCCTAAAAACCCTAAACTCTAAGCCCAAAACCCTAAACCTTGAACCTTAAACTTTAGAAAATAATTATAGTTTTCATTATTATTATTAATTAATATATTTGAAACTGTAAGAAAAGGTGGCAATTTGATGTCATATCTATTACCTAATACTTTGTAAATAGGAACAAATCTATGTTCTTGATATACACAAGGATAAATATAACATGAAACTTTATCTTAAGTACAAATATATCGAACAATTGTTTGGAAGTATCTTTTCAAAATGAATGACGTGGTCAAATATTTTGTTTAGTATATAGACACTAAATAATAGTGTGAACTAGTTTATTATTATGGTATTATTGTATTCACGTATTTGTTAATAAATGATAGAGGATTCGGTAATTTCTACAATTTGTGTTTATTAATCACTGGTATGAGAATAGTTAATTATGTTGATATTACGTTGGTATTGGTTAAATATGCATGTGATCTTCGAGCTCTTAGTTGTAATTTCATTGCTCTTAGCTGTGTTAAATTAAATACAATAGGAAAAGTTTGATTTCCTGGATGCATTATAGTTGTAAATATTGTGAATGTGTAGATCATTTGTATATATAATTTTTTATTAGTTGTTAAATATTGGTAATTGTAATGTTGTGAATGTCTGATGTAAGTTGAAGCTATAAAAATTATGTGATATCATACTCTGACTCTCAATTTGGCATATGGGGGCAAGTGCCTCTGCAAAGACAGGAATCAGTGTGTGCTGAAGGGGCTTGCCCCTTAGGATGCCACATCGATATGCCCAACTATCATTGCGTGATGAAGGGGCTTGCCCCTTAGGATTCCACATCGATAGTTGGGTGGTATACTGTGCTGAGCAGAGGTTTTTAAAGTCACCCACCGACCCTCCACTCAGAAATGCACCCTCCCATAATATCACAACCGTCCCTTTTGCAATGGACGGTTGTGATATTATGGGAGGGTGCATCTTGAGTGAAGGATAGCCATTGGAATTTATTGATACTTGAATTTTTCATGGATATTAGCTTTCTGATGTTGTGATTATTTTATCATATTGGATGACGTATATTAGATTTGACATGTATCGTACTAACACTAATTGTATATTTCGGTTGTGTACTAGTTACTCTTTTGTGCAGTGAATATGAATACCAGGAGCCTAATTTCTCCCGATCCTGTTTGTAAAATGAAGACATACAAAAATATGAGCTTCCACGTAAACTGAAGATGAAGGGTGTTCACATAAAAAGTTTGAAAACTGCAAGAGTTCCTAAAAATAGTCCTCAATTTATTAACAATTTATAAATTATATGTATATTATAGATAGTTCAGTATGCCAATGAATACTAGTTGTTCAGAATGTATAGCAAATAATTTTTATTACGATTCAAAATTTTAGCACCATTTCTAAAATTCAAATAAAAGTGTGAAAATTTTGAAATATCTATATTCCTCAATTTTAGTTTGTAAGTTCATTTTTTTCAAAAAGAAGGGTATATGGGTGTTGCGAAGATTATTATGTTATTGTTGTTTAATTATTGTGTTTTGGCATGCATAAATGTATATATATTTATAAAGATGTTATTAATATTTTAATTTTTTTTATTTTTGTTATTTGTAACTTCTGTTTTAAATAAACATGTTCTTGTTTCGATAGTTTTTATTGTTTTTAGCTAAATGTAATAATTTCTATTTTATATACATCATTTTGAAAAATTTATTTAATAAATAAAATAAGCACCATAAAATATATTATTATACGATGTGAATTATATTTATAAGGTTAATTATAATATTTTCTATGGAAGTTTCTCTCAACATTGAATAAGTGTATTTGAAATAATATTAATTTTGTAACAGTCTTTGTCACATTATATTTATTATGTCGCATTCTTTGTCACATTATAGATGACCATATTGTGATATTCCTTGTTGTTTTCCTTGCATTTCAATACATACACGTGGCTTTTGAATTAGACAAAAATTCAATGCTTCCAATGTTTTAAGACGGTATTCATGTTGATGATGATCAATCACAAGTCAAAATTTATTTTGGAAAGTATGAAATAATTGTTTCATTAACGATGCAAAACTGCATGTAATAATTTTTAGGATGGGAAGGAGGCCCAAATGGCAGAGCATGATCGATCTTCCTGTCCAAGAGATTACAGAGGAAAAGAGTCAGTTTTCATATGATGACCTAGAATGGACCCCAATAGGGGATGAGCCGAACGTCGACATTTGTGCCCATACTGCTCGCAAGACTACAAGCATTTCTAAAGGGGGAAGGTTCTAACAAAAATTTTGAGACTACCTTCACCCGCACAAATCACAAGTCAACAAATATAGAAAATCCAAAACCGCATACAACCAAGTCATATTCTAGGTTTGGAACTTTGCTAACAAATTATTTTTTTGTACGTTCTTTTCATAAACATTTGTATAGCATTTGATGTTACCATTTTTAATGCAGCTATTGGTGTTCGTATGGTCCAGACGACAATAGAAATAAGCCAGTAACAAGTGACAAAGTGAGTAGGTGTATAATTAAAAGGGGTTGCCAATGTCATTTCAATGTGAAGGTTTTTTATGGGAGACCGATAGTGGCCATAATATTATACAACCATTTGTTTCATTGTGATGTAAATGGTGAGTGTTGTCATGGGAGGAACAAAAATACCATTAATGATCCTCATCTGAATGTTTCCCCATACTTATCAAATGAATGCAAAACTTATATCGAGAGTCTTTTGTTGATGGGAGTCACCATGGAAATGGTGTATGATAAATATATAGAGGATCCATCCAACGTGGGTATATCGAGCAAGAGGGATGAATACATGACAAGAAAGGACGTGGTGAACGCATGGAAAAGAGTTCACTGCAGAAGGTCTCAAAAGCACGCCGATGATGCCATGAGCATGAACTTATGGCATGCGGAGGAAAGAGACATATTTTTCTACTATCAACGCCCAAATGGAACCACCATTCCATTCATTATGGGGTTGCAAACACCGTGGATGTGTGAGAGAATGGTTCAACATTCACACAATTCCATAATCTCCATGGACTCGACATTTGCTACCAACAAATATGGCGTAAGTAATTGGAATGAATTTTGAAATGATGTGTAATTTATGTATCATTAATAATGTTCCCTTTCTGTTATATTAAACTCCATGTTACCATTTGATGTCATATTCCTTGTAGTACCAATTATACACATTGCTTGTTTTTTACGAGCAAGAGGTTGGGGTGCCCGTAGCATGGGCCATTTCTTCGAGGAATAAAATTGAAGACATTTACGGGTGGTTGGCGGAAGTCCAGAAATGAGGAAAATGCCTTCGTGCCGAATTGGCAGATCAATGTTTTCATTACAGATGATGCATCGGATAAAATCTAAGCCATCAGGTGTGTTTTTTGTTGTCGTGTATTGTTATGCCTATGGCATGGTTGAAAAATGTGCACAGGTATTGTAGCAAGGAGTCTAGGTGGAATATTTTTGAGAGACTAGGTACCATCATGTATGGTTCCGAAATGCATCACGAGCACACATTTCGAATCATTCAAGACTTCTTTAATGAATTCAAAGAGGAAACTAAGTTCCTCGAGTACTTCAGGAATACATGGTGTGAGAGCGAAGAACGTGTTGGTGAGTACTATCCTTTGTGTGTTTCCTTATTAATTACCATCAATTATAATTCTTGGTTTATAGTGTCACTGATTTTCAATCTGTGTCACTTGATAGCTATGTGGGCAACAAATTTTAGAAACTTCTCCCATGCAAATCAAGAAACAAACACATCCATCGAGTCCTACCATTGTTTTTTGAAGACTAGATACTTGTGTGACAGACAAAAGAAATGTACTCGCTAGATGGACTATTTATTCTACACACTTGTGTATAAGGTGGAGCCATTTTACAAACACAAGAGGAAATTGCAAAAATCTGGCTTCTTGACCAATTTCAAAAAATAAAGACAACTATTGACAGTGGTTGAGAGAGTAAAGAGTATTCCGAATACAGATTGCCTTGCAATTACACCTGATTGCAATCAATTGTGGGTGAGGAGCCAAACAACTAGAAGCACATGGTATTTGGTAAGACAATGCGGAGCCTTGGACGTATGCGAATGTGCTTGGGCTATCAGAGGAAACACATGTAAGCACGTGTTGAAGGCATTGGATTTTCGCAAGCAATATGTGTCGATGTCATCATATCAAGCACCAGAAGTGACAGGTAATTCAATGCCATCATATGTTACCGATGTAGATTGCTAAGCATAAGTCGTAACGAAATAAGCATCGTGTTGAAATTATTTTCATTTCACGTGCAGGAGCCAATACTTATGGGGAGACAAGCAGGGTAAATGAAGACACATTCCGTGATGGCCCCTCCTCGCCGTATCCAGCATCAGAAGTGGAAGGTAATTCAATGTCATCGTATATGGCAAGTAGTGATATAGATTGCTAAGCATAAGTCGTAACGAAAAAAGCATCGTGTTGAAATTATTTTCATTTCACGTGCAGGAGCCAATACTTATGGGGAGACAAGCAGGGTAAATGAAGACACATTCTGAGATGGCCCCTCTTCATCGTATCCAGCAGCAGAAGTGGAAGGTAATTCAATGTCATCGTATGTGGCAAGTAGTGATATAGATTGCTAAGCATAAGTTGTAACGAAAAAAAGCATCGTGTTGAAATTGTTTTCATTTCTCGTGCAGCAGCCAATACCTATGCAGAGACAAGCACTGTAAATGATGGCATGTTATGGGATGGCCCCTCCTCACCACCTCAACAGTCACTGACAGTTGATGGTTAGTTGTTAATGCCTTCAATCAATTAATTGATGCCAATGATAATGTTCATCACACATATTTATGATTAGGTGGCATTGTGTATTCATGTGTACAATGATATTGAAAAACCTAGTGTATAAATAAATAACTTTCTATAATGTCTTATACGTCACAGGCACTCCTAAAATAGTTGGGGCTGGTGGTTTGATGATAGAAAGTGATTCAGATTTTATGGAACACACATCCAAAGAATTCTTGAAGTCAGTCTTCGATACACGACTGAGTACAGATGAACAGAAAAAAACATTCTTTGAATGTGTTCAAAGGTTTAGGAGAGACCTAGAAGCATCAAATATGTTGGATGTTGCTTTCAAAGGAGATGTCAATGAGACAACCACCACCCGCATGCATCCATGGTTTAGTGCGAGTAAAAAATGCCACCGCAGTGTGACTAAGAGGCCAGTCATTGTAGAAGATTTGAACAATCACGTTGAAGACTACGAATGCTTCCAATTTCCCGACGGCAATCATGCAAAGAGGAGACAAACCACACAAATGGAACATACAGGTTAAAACATTGAACTATTAGTGTGATTGTGAATTCGCAAGAAATTTTAATTGTGGAGGCGAAGACTAACATATTGATCATTTATTTTGCAGGTGGTTCAAATGCAGCTGAAACATCTCGCCGCTGTCGCTTATCTTTCAGCAATTTAGCGTCTGCGCAAGGTGTGTATTGAATGTCCTTAATTTCATAACATTTATTTACTGTATGTAAGGTAAAAATCCTTTGATACCTTGTCTAATATTTAATGCATTGTGTTGCAGATGCAACAGATATGCAGAGAGATGTATCTTACGGAATGAGCAGGTTGAGCTTTGGAAAGTAAATGTATGGCATGTTGAGTGGGCCTATATTATAATTGTAAACATTTAAAATTCATGTATATGAGATTGTACATTGCGTATATTTAAAATACATAAATATGGAACGTGTACAACTGACCTACTCTTTGACTATTTTTAGAGTATTTAAAAAAAGTGCTCGGTGGTGTTAGCCAACGTAGAACCGCTCATGTAATATATGGATAGTATAAAATATTTTAACAAACAGAAAGTTGATGTAATTATGATGAAATGATGTAATCAACAGTAACAAATTATCATGTCAATTTTTATTGCTACTATCAAAGTGCTGAAAAATAAACCTTTTTCAACACTATAAAAAATTAACCATTGTTTTCCACAAGGTACAAACCGTGATTCTGTTCCACCTTTATGTAACAATGTAAAGAAATGAAATAAATAAAAGAGTGGACAAGTGTGTTTTTCAAAGTGCAAAAAACCATAAAAATGCACACATAAAATAATTATCAGGTGTTTTTCACACTTTGAAAAACACAATCCCGTTCTCCAAAAGGTGCAACCCAGGTCTTTTCCTTCTTGTTGTAAACATTGACTCCACATCAACTACTTATCAGGTGGAGAAGGGTTGAATTTTTCCAAAGCGATGAAAAATAGGGTGTGTTTTTCGCCACGTTGAAAAATGCACGGTGTTTTTCAGCACTTTGAAAAACGTAATCCCATTCTCCAAAAGGTGCAACCCACGGTGCTTTTCCTTCTTGTTGTAAACATTGACTCCACATCAACTACTTATCAGGTGGAGAAGGGTTGAATTTTTCCAAAGTGATGAAAAATAGGGTGTGTTTTCTGCCACGTTGAAAAATGTGCGGTGTTTTTCAGCACTTTGAAAAACACAATCATGTTCTCCAAAAGGTGCAACCCACGGTGCTTTTCCTTCTTGTTGTAAACATTGAATCCACATCAACTACTTATCAGGTGGAGAAGGGTTGAATTTTCCAAAGCGATGAAAAATAGAGTGTGTTTTTTGCCACGTTGAAAAACACACGGTGTTTTTCAGCACTTTGAAAAACACAATCCCGTTCTCCAAAAGGTGCAACCCACAGGTGCTTTTCCTTCTTGTTGTAAACATTGAATCCACATCAACTACTTATCAGGTGGAGAAGGGTTGAATTTTTCCAATGCGATGAAAAATAGAGTGTGTTTTTTGCCACGTTGAAAAATGCACGGTGTTTTTCAGCACTTTGAAAAACACAATCCCGTTCTCCAAAAGGTGCAACTCACGGTGCTTTTCCTTCTTATTGTAAACATTGAATCCACATCAACTACTTATCAGGTGGAGAAGGGTTGAATTTTTCCAAAGCGATGAAAAATGGAGTGTGTTTTTCGCCACGTTGAAAAATGCACGGTGTTTTTCAGCACTTTGAAAAATGCAATCCCATTCTCCAAAAGGTGCAACCCACGGTGCTTTTCCTTCTTGTTGTAAACATTGAATCCACATCAACTACTTATCAGGTGGAGAAGGGTTGAATTTTTCCAAAGTGATGAAAAATAGGAGTGTGTTTTCCGCCACGTTGAAAAACACACGGTATTTTTCAGCACTTTGAAAAACATAATCCCGTTCTCCAAAAGGTGCAACCCACAATGATTTTCCTTCTTGTTGTAAACATTGAATCCACATCAACTACTTATCAGGTGGAGAAGGGTTGAATTTTTCCAAAGCGATGAAAAAATAGAGTGTGTTTTTCGCCACGTTGAAAAATGCACAGTGTTTTTCAGCACTTTGAAAAACGTAATCCCGTTCTCCAAAAGGTGCAACCCACGGTGCTTTTCCTTCTTGTTGTAAACATTGAATCCACATCAAATACTTATCAGGTGGAGAAGGGTTGAATTTTTCCAAAGTGATGAAAAATAGAGTGTGTTTTCTGCCACGTTGAAAAACACACGGTGTTTTTCAGCACTTTGAAAAACACAATCCCGTTCTCCAAAAGGTGCAACCCACGGTGCTTTTCCTTCTTGTTGTAAACATTGAATCCACATCAACTACTTATCAGGTGGAGAAGGGTTGAATATTTCCATAGCGATGAAAAATAGAGTGTGTTTTTTGCCACGTTGAAAAACACACGGTGTTTTTCAGCACTTTGAAAAACACAATCCCATTCTCCAAAAGGTGCAACCCGCAGTGCTTTTCCTTCTTGTTGTAAACATTGAATCCACATCAACTACTTATCAGGTGGAGAAGGGTTGAATTTTCCAAAGCGATGAAAAATAGGGTGTTTTTTCTGCCACGTTGAAAAATGCACAGGTGTTTTTCAGCACTTTGAAAAACGCAATCCCGTTCTCCAAAAGGTGCAACCCGCGGTGCTTTTCCTTCTTGTTGTAAACATTGAATCCACATCAACTACTTATCAGGTGGAGAAGGGTTGAATTTTCCAAAGCGATGAAAAATAGAGTGTGTTTTTCACCACGTTGAAAAATGCACGGTGTTTTTCAGCACTTTGAAAAATGTAATCCCATTCTCCAAAAGGTGCAACCCATGGTGCTTTTCCTTCTTGTTGTAAACATTGAATCCACATCAACTACTTATCAGGTGGAGAAGGGTTGAATTTTTCCAAAGCGATGAAAAATAGAGTGTGTTTTTCACCACGTTGAAAAATGCACGGTGTTTTTCAACACTTTGAAAAACGCAATCCGGTTCTCCAAAAGGTGCAACCCACGGTGATTTTCCTTCTTGTTGTAAACATTGAATCCACATAAACTACTTATCAGGTGGAGAAGGGTTGAATTTTTCCAAAGCGATGAAAAAATAGAGTGTGTTTTTCGCCACGTTGAAAAACACACGGTGTTTTTCAGCACTTTGAAAAATGCAATCCGTTCTCCAAAAGGTGCAACCCACGGTGATTTTCCTTCTTGTTGTAAACATTGAATCCACATAAACTACTTATCAGGTGGAGAAGGGTTGAATTTTTCCAAAGCGATGAAAAAAAGAGTGTGTTTTCTGCCACGTTGAAAAACACACGGTGTTTTTCAGCACTTTGAAAAACGTAATCCCGTTCTCCAAAAGGTGCAACCCACGATGTGCTTTTCCTTCTTGTTGTAAACATTGAATCCACATCAACTACTTATCAGGTGGAGAAGGGTTGAATTTTTCAAAAGCGATGAAAAAAAGAGTGTGTTTTCCGCCACGTTGAAAAATGCATGGTGTTTTTCAGCACTTTGAAAAATGTAATCCCGTTCTCCAAAAGGTGCAACCCGCGGTGCTTTTCCTTCTTGTTGTAAACATTGAATCCACATCAAATACTTATCAGGTGGAGAAGGGTTGAATTTTTCCAAAGCGATGAAAAAATAGAGTGTGTTTTCCACCACGTTGAAAAACACACGGTGTTTTTCAGCACTTTGAAAAACACAATTTCCCGTTCTCCAAAAGGTGCAACCCATGGTGCTTTTCCTTCTTGTTGTAAACATTGAATCCACATAAACTATAATTATCAAGTGGAGAAGGGTTGAATTTTTCCAAATCGATGAAAAATAGAGTGTGTTTTCTGACACGTTGAAAAACACACGGTGTTTTTCAGCACTTTGAAAAACGCAATCCCGTTCTCCAAAAGGTGCAACCCACAGTGGTGCTTTCCTTCTTGTTGTAAACATTGAATCCACATCAACTACTTATCAGGTGGAGAAGGGTTGAATTTTTCAAAGCGATGAAAAATAGGAGTGTGTTTTCTGCCACATTGAAAAACACACGGTGTTTTTCAGCACTTTGAAAAACGCAATCCCGTTCTCCAAAAGGTGCAACCCACGATGCTTTTCCTTCTTGTTGTAAACATTGAATCCACACAAACTACTTATCAGGTGGAGAAGGGTTGAATTTTTCCAAAGTGATGAAAAAAATGGGTGTGTTTTTCGACACATTGAAAAACACATGGTGTTTTTCAACACTTTGAAAAATGTAATTTGGTTCTCCAAAAGGTGCAACCCGTGCATTTCCTCCTTGTTGTAAATGCAATCCACATCAACTACTTATCAGGTGGAGAAGGGTTGAATTTTTCCAAAGTGATGAAAAATAGGTGTGTTTTTTGCCACACATTGAAAAACACACGGTGGTGTTTTTCAACACTTTGATAAATGCAATTTGGTTCTCCAAAAGGTATAACCCATGATGCATTGCCTCCTTGTTGTAAACATTGAAGCCACATCAACTAATTATTATATGGACATGGGTTGGTTTTTCCAAAGCGATGAAAAAATAGAGTGTGTTTTAAGACACGTTGAAAAACACACGGTGTTTTTCAGCACTTTGAAAAACGTAATTTGGTTCTCCAAAAGGTGCAACCCATGGTGCTTTTCCTCCTTGTTGTAAAATTGAATCCACATCAACTACTTATCAGGTGGACAAGGGTTGGTTTTACCGAAACGATGAAAAAATAGAGTGAGTTTTAAGACACGTTGAAAAACACACGATGTTTTTCAGCACTTTGAAAAATGCAATTTGGTTCTCCAAAAGGTGCAACCCATGGTGCATTTCCTCCTTGTTGTAATCATTTAATCCACATCAACTACTTATCAGGTGGACAAGGGTTGGTTTTTCCAAAGTGATGAAAAAATAGAGTGAGTTTTAAGACACGTTGAAAAACACACGGTGTTTTTCAACACTTTGAAAAATGCAATTTGGTTCTCCAAAAGGTGCAACCTGCACGATGTTTTCCTCCTTGTTGGAACATTGCAATCCACATCAAATACTTATCAGGTGGACAAGGGTTGGTTTTATCAAAACGATTAAAAAAAAAGAAAGTTTTAAGACATGTTGAAAAACACACGGTGTTTTTCAGCACTTTGAAAAATGTAATTTGGTTCTCCAAAAGGTGCAATCCATGATGCATTTCCTCCTTGTTGTAACGATGCAATCCACATCAACTACTTATCAGGTGGAAAAGGGTTGGTTTTATCCAAAGTGATGAAAAAATAGAGTGCAGTTTTAAGACACGTTGAAAAACACATGGTGTTTTTCAGCACTTTGAAAAACGTAATTCGGTTCTCCAAAAGGTGCAACCCACAATGCATTTCCTCCTTGTTGGAACGATTGAATCCACATCAACTACTTATCAGGTGGAAAAGGGTTGGTTTTATCAAAACGATGAAAAAATAGAGTGAGTTTTTTGACACGTTGAAAAACACACGGTGTTTTTCAGCACTTTGAAAAACGCAATTCGGTTCTCCAAAAGGTGCAACCCGCGATGCATTTCCTCCTTGGTGTAACGATGTAATCCACATCAACTACTTATCAGGTGGAAAAGGGTTGATTTTATCCAAATGATTAAGAAATAGAGTGAGTTTTAAGACACGTTGAAAAACACATGGTGTTTTTCAACACTTTGAAAAATGTAATTTGGTTCTCCAAAAGGTGCAATCCACGATGCATTTCCTCCTTGTTGTAACGATGCAATCCACATCAACTACTTATCAGGTGGACAAGGGTTGGTTTTATCAAAACCATTAAGAAATAGAGCGAGTTTTAAGACACATTGAAAAACACATTGTGTTTTTCAACACTTTGAAAAATGCAATTTGGTTCTCGAAAAGGTGCAATCCACGTTGTATTTTCTCCTTGTTGGAACGATGCAATCCACATCAACTACTTATTAGGTGGAGAAGGGTTGGTATTACAATGTGATAAAATCATAATATTAGACAAACCATTTATACATTTACACCAAATTTATAGAAACCGTAGCAAATATTAATTATCTCTTATAAGACTAGATGATAATAATGAATTACATTGAAATAACCAATATCTTTCTTGCAAACTTATTGAAAACCAAAACATTTTTTTGAAACATCCTTCGCATCAAATCTGTATAACATTGCAAAAAAACTATGAGAAGATGAGAAGTTAGACTTGAAGCAATGAAAACAATTTTGTAGTCTTAATGAATGGTAACACACATTTAAACTAAGATCAAACCATTGTAATGTATACGTAGTATGAAAATTACATGCTTCAATGAGTACTTGAAATTTGAATTCTCTATAATATGTACATTAACTAGAAGTAACATTCACAATACTCACACATTTTAAATCTTATTCCAATTTAAATCTTGTTATTAGATTTTAAAACCTTCTAATATTTTATTATGTTTTGATGGTTTAATTATTATTTACTCTTTTAAAAACTAAAATATACGTTTAACCAACATCTGTTGATGTCAAAGGTCACATGGACAGTGTCATTTTATTACAAAGTCATATTTTATGTCAAATGTCACTTGGACAGTCTTCGGTGTGAGCGACTGGTACTTTTTTCTCAGTCGACGCCTTGGCCAGGATGTACATCTTCTTCCATAATTCTTTGTGACCTTCATGAATTTTAACAACAAAATTAAAAATTGCTACTTGATTTTCGAACACTTTTTTGTTCGATTCACACGTCGTCTCCCAATTCTAATTTCTAATTCCAACTCTTGAACCTCAAGCTCCAACTCCATCTTCTCCGAGGAAGCATCTAGTAATTGGTCCAATAATTCCTTATTTTTCTTTGACAATTTTAAATATTGCAGTCTAAGTCTTTCACGCTCGATTTTATAAAACTTTGCCTTGTTCATTGCAAGTTTCAGTTCTATTTCCATACGAAATGACGGGGACGACTCATCTTCTTGTCCAACTTTGACATTTTCATTTGCAGGGATCTCTACAGTCTTTCCAAACACATTAGTACTGGCACTATAGAATTTTGCATAATCTTTCGGTTCCGGCACTGGTGAGGCCTTGCGCTTTCCAACCTTCTTTTGTCTTGCCATCTAATTAAACATGTATTTAAACAACCAATTAATATTTGTTAACATTCAAACGTAATTGTAACCATATACCATACACGGAAGAAGAACCCAACTAAGTAACCATATACCATTTACCGTAATCCACAATCCATAGTCACATTAATACATTAACCATATACACAGTGACAACATCATCATTTATACAATAAATGGAATGTGACATAACAAGAATAAAAACCATCTAATGTGCTATAAACAGAACCACAAACCATATTCAATTTAACAAGAATGTAATACTAAATCGTAAACGTCAAACACATTAAAGTAACAACCTCATCACACATATATACACTTGTCTTCTAATCACACTTGTATTACTCTTCCTTATTCATCACATCGCATACCAGATATAACAATTCATATACATGATCTAAATACTAATTAATGTGCACATCATAACATCAACCGAAAAACAACCATATTAGTGTAAAATCACATACATCTAATAATCATAATATAACCACATACGTCTATCCATATCATCTATTATGCTACAAAGGAAAAATTCATCAAATATAACTAATTTTTTGCATACCACATAATCAATATCTATACATATATGTCAAATATATAAGTAAAATTTGTCAAATATGTAAGTGAAATATAAAAGTTCTATGACTGGTATATTCATTTGTTATCATTGTCTTGGGTGGGAGTGCCTGGTGTTTTTTCCTCAATTGTCTTGGGTGGGAGTGCCTTGGCCTCCTCAATTTCCACCATGTACATCTTCTTCCATACTTCCTTCTGATCTTCGTGTATTTTAAGAATGGTATTAAAGTTTGCTACTTGATTTGCGAACACTTTTTTGTCCGCTTCACGCATTGTCTCCCAATTCTTAATTTCCAGTTCTAACTCCTGAACCTCGAGCTCCAACTCCATCTGCCTTGAGGCAATTTCTCCTATTTCATCCAATATTTCCTTATTTTTTTCGTAAAATATAAATTTTCCAATGCAAATCTTTCACACTGGTTTTGATACATCTTTGTCTTCTTTGTTACAAGTTTCATTTCTAAATCCATACGAACTGACGGGGAAGGCTCATCTTCTTGTGTAGCACCGACATCTTTGTTTGTAGATCACGTTGCATTCTTTTTGAATGGATAAGTGTCACTATCGAATGATTCATAATCATTTGGTTCTTGCACTGGCGAAGCCTTGCGCTTTCCAGTCTTCTTTAGTCTTTCCATCTAAATAAACCTGTATTATAACAATCGATTATTATCTGTTACCATTCAAACATAATTAGAAAGGAAATAATGCACTTAACTTATACGTAACAAAATATTATCATGGATGAAATATATACAAAAGTTTCATAAGCACATCAAACCCAAGTACACATACATGGATGAAGAACACAACTATGTAACCATAAACCACAAACCGTAATCCATAATACACAAAATTTGAAAAAAATTTGTGAATTATCTACGATAAATTACTGAACACGTCAAACCCAAGTAGGCATACAAGGAAGAAGAACTCAACTATGTAACCACATACCATAAACCGTAATCCACAATCCATAGTCACATTAATACATTAACCAGATACACAGTGACAACATCATCATTTATACAGTAAATGGAATGTCACATAACAAGAATAAAACCATCTAATGCATTATAAACAGATCATAAATGGATAACTCTATGTAACCCATAACCACAAACCATATTCAATATAATGCAATACTAAATCGTAAACCTCAAACACATTAAAGTAACATCATCATCATATACACATATATACTAATCTGACTCCTCACAATCAATGTTATACATAAATGTTTTCATCTCCTTCGTTGCCTAGTGTTAGCGACAGACAATACTCCATCATAAAATCTAATACGTTTCTTCTCATTTCTATGAACAGAATTTGGTGTGATGCCAAGAATGGGTGGGGCATCTGATGTCTTTATCTGAGTATGGTGCATTGTCTCAACCTGTACCGCATCATCTTGAAAGCCAACCATATAGTAAATAAGTCAACGTAGATGAATCTCTCAGTTAAACACATAATTAAATTAAATCATTCATTACATCTACTTGCCTCTTCACGAGTGTCAAGTCTGATATCGCTGAGATCCCAAATAGCAAACCCTTTGACACACTCTGCCAAAGTGTTTGCAAATGTATTAGGGTAGGGAAATGGAGCAGTGGGAACAATGGCCTCAGAAATAATCACTTTGACAGTAAATTTGGGGAGTGTGATGCCATGACACTTCACGTGTGGGCTACTATCACAAACCACTCCTCTCGCGACAACCATATCATCTGACATTAACCTGACTTCGACCCCATCAGGAAAATCCTAGAATAACGACAATCTCAATTGCATTAATAACTTTTTCTTAATTTCACCAAAAAAGAATACAGAAAATCAAATGAGAACATTCAATAACTTACCAGTCCAACTCCACCCTCTCTCGTACTGTCAGCAACGGTGTTTGTGCCCCTCTCCTCATGCCTCCTCTCATCACCCTCTCTCTCCTCGACTGGAAAAGAAGCTGCAACTCCAGGGATTTTTCATCTCCACCTCTCTTACCTCACATGAAGCTATCTCTCCAATAAGATCGAGACCACAGGCTGAATGAGAAGGGGGCGTATTATCGCAAATGTCCACCTATAACAATCGAGTCATCAAGACAATTTAAATATCAACAACATAAGGCAACATACATTTTTCAAGTGCGTGTTAAGTGGTTTTTACCTCTCTCTATTTCACACTACGAATCGAGTCTCTCTTTCGGTGTAGGAGTTGACACAAGGGAATGTCATAATCCTACGCACACCTACAGTTAGTATATACAAAAATAAACAAAAACTACATTCTATCCTTACTTACGAAAGACCAATAATTACTTACGTTATCATTCGTAGGGGGGTCAACATTTCTGCTACTTGTTCCACCCTCTTCTCTAGCTTCCTGTTCATGACAGAATATTAAGTTTTTGATTTCCAACCAAACATAATATATAAAATACTATACTAATCTTAAATTTACCTCTTTTCTGATATTTGAGTTTTTATTTCCTCTCACTCTCAACCAATGCTCCTCTCTAGCCGTTCACATCTCCATTGAATCGTAGGCATGCATTGCATCATCCACCTCCCTCTTTCCTTCCTGGCTCAACTCCTCGAATCGATATTTGCATTCTTTTTTGCAAACTCGATCGATAACCCTCCTCCGCTGCAAGTAGAATCGTTGCCTCAGGACATAGTTCACATCCACCTCCCTCTTTTGCACGTATGCCCTGCTTCTATCTTGAGAGATAGGTGGTCATTTCCCATATGCTTACGGCCACGCTTACGAGGTTCCATGGAGGGAATATTTTGTTCTACTTGGCGATGTCGATTTAGTCTATGCAACTCAGAAAAACCTAACATCCCCACTAACAACACATGATCCATGCTGGCAGACATAACGAATACGACCATTAACATATTTGGTTCTATACTCTACGGGGTGGCTCATGGATATCTGAGTGAATGGGCTCGGAAGGACCATCTGACGTATCACCATCAACTGTTGGAGGATCATCTCCCTTTGCTTCCTCTATGACGCTTGTGAAATGCGTACGCGCCATGTGATGTGAAGGTGCTTGTATCTAGGGAGTCCAAGTGCATAACTATTAGCCCAACATAAAATATTAAGTATTTTGCAAAAGAAGTAATGTTCATATATTCAATATTACCATCATGGAATGTGAAGAAACCTGTGTGAAAAGACAACAATTTCATAATTGTTATCCCAACAAATGACATTAGGTACATTGCTACGACAAACAAACGATTAATGTTCACAAATTTATATATAACCGTCTCATTATTTATGTCTTCCCCAAAAACATAAGAACGGATTGTGAACATGGATCGACCCATGTCGCCGAGCTTCCACATGTTTTGTTCATGTGCATTGTCATAACCATCGTTGAAGCGATGCATTGTAAAACAAGTTAAACTGAAACAAATGGTGCACGAACTTATTTATTCATGTATTTTGCATTCATATTGAGAAAATCGTGCACAATAAATGATTTGTGATGAAATTAGCCGCACACATTATTTTTCAAAACTGGATACTCGACTCTAGATGTTTCCGAAGTAAACATGAAATGTGAATTGCAAGTGTGTTACAAGACAAGATAGGATTAAGCATGATGTATCCAAAATGCCCGGTTTATCAACCAACACTATATGATGTATCATCATATTATCCACAAAATATATAATATATACGCTGGAGACAATTCACATAATATTAGTTATTCATAATCTAATAAATAATGTATGTCTACCATTACGCAAAAAGGAAATACAGTGTGTACATATATCATATTGAAATGTCTTCCATGGCAAGTGCTAGCAAAGCTACCACTTCTTGGTTTATAGTGTCCCTAGACACTTGACATACATCTAACCTACCTCTATTAACTTTTACATGCACATATGAACATTTCACAAAGCGAGATACACTCTCTAGCGCTTGAACTCGAAGAATTGAAAGATTTACATTGTTACATTGGTATACACCAGTCATTTGTTTCACAACAAGCATATCATGAGAAAACACACAAATGTTCCAACATCGTGGCGTATCGCTTCCTCAAGACCCAATATCAAGGCCCTATACTCAGCCTGGTGGAAGGTCATAGTGGCATTTCTGACAATTGTACCTCTTTCTACTATCTTGCTTCCATCAGGGTCGTATAATATGAACGATGAACATGCAATATTTTCAGAGGTATTCGACACTCCATGAATTTCCAATCTCCAAATGGCAACCATGTTTACCTTTACAATGGACAAAAATATATCGTAAGCAAACATAAAAAAAATAGAATGAACACTTCAAATTTGACTTTTTCAATACAAACATCTATACTTTAACATATGATAAGGCCCTAAAACACTTGCTCCCGAGTTCGTTCATTAATAATGATTTCTTATTGGAGAGTCAATGGAGTTATTACTTTATCTAGGGACATACACTCTAAATGAGTTAATGTCATGTGTTCGTGAATGACTTATTTTTGGGAAACAATTTAGAATAATTTTTTTAAAATTTTTTTCCTATAATTATGAGTTTATAAATGTAATGGGTAAATATTAAATTATGAATAAATCACTTAATAAATTGATTAGTATATTATGAATAGATATATTTCTATCTATTTGCAATATCAATATCTATAAACATTTGATTAGGGTTAAAATGGGTGTAGAACAGTAAATAACATTTGATTAGTTTTCAAAACCAAATCAATAAAGAAATATCTATACATAGGGTTTAGATTTATCATCTAGTACATAGGGTTTAGATTTATCATGTTCGTAGGAGTGACAAGAAGATGATCATCCAAGATAGAGTTTAGATTTATCATGTTCTTGGGAAGTGACAAGAAGATGATCATCCAAATCTTGTAGTACAATTGATTTTTATGAGACACAGGAAAACTAGAAAACTTACATTTATCAGAACCAACAAGTGTATATTGTACACTTGACATTTCAAGCATACCTAAACCATACACTTGACATTCCAAGTAATATTGTGCACTTTAATTCAAAATATGTTATTACGAGTAGATTTTCCAGAAACGAGGGGTCCAAAAAATCTCTCTCAAGTTTCTAAAACTTCATTACAATCAATGGTAAAATGTACTTCTTTAGCTTTCCCTAAATGGGATGCTGAAGTTTAAACCATAAGGAAACAATAATATGTTTTGGGGTTTTCATTTTATCAAATATACTAATCTTTCTTGATATTTAACAAGTCCATCAATAGCATATAGTAATGCGAATGACATTCCAATAATTGTTATAGTTTATTCACTACAAAACCATTGTAATGTATATCTAGTATTAAAATTACATGCTTCAATGAGTACTTGAATTCTCTAGAATTAACTCATTTTCAAACAATACTGATTTTCTATATTATGTAGATTAAGTAGGGTACATGTGCATCTCTAGATGAGTTGAACTCATATTAGAACACTATTGACACACAAATAAACAAACTGATATATGACTATCAAAAAATGTGAATAAGGTAGACCAAGGGTCACATGGATAAATTTCGAAGAGAACGGGGACTCTTTTCTCATAAACATGTAGTTTACCAAAACCTTTTGGACTTAAATTCCTTGTCAAGTGCACTGACCTAGCAAAAATACTTAGAACTACACAAGATAATTAATAAATAAATAAATAATCAAAGGGGGGCCATATGAATACCATAAACGATTGGAAATGATATTTGCACCAATACAATCTTAAATAGGACAAATGATCATAACCCATACTTAGTGAATTTGACATGAATATTTAAATATTTTTAGACCTTGTTAATTTTTCCTTTTTTAACTAGACTTCACTGATTGGTTTCAAATAAGCCTGAAGACATTTCATTTTTGGGGTTGTGAAGATTTTAGAAAATCGTTACCAATACGCATTTGGTACCTAAATATAATTATAACATAAATGAATTTTAATAATCTAAACTTGCTATAAAATATATAAACATTAGTAATTTTAAAAATATAATCCATAGAAACACATTTTAATACTATGGAAAACATATTTAATCCAATGCAAAACATATTTAATATTTAAGCTCGTGTGAATCAAGAATATATTCGAACAACAAAATGAAATATATTTAAGCTCGTGTGAATCAACATTCGACAAAAATTAAATATTTATATAGGTTTTTTTCAAACATGTCATAAGTTTTTTAGTACAAAACATATAAAAGCAGTAACTATTTTTTTTTTTTTTTTAGCAGCAAACTTGGAGTTGCTTCCATGTGCAATCTTTTTTGCACAATTTTTTGGATCTATCACCGGTTTTATGACCGGAACTCCCATCTTCCTCAGCTTATGGGGAGGCTCATACTTCTGGGCCTCCTCCATCATGTCATAAGCTAAACCATATCCGCGTGAATGAGAATCTATAGTGTGGAACTTAGACAAATAAATCACTGAAGTTTCCGGCAAATTGAGTCGGGCTTTAACCATGTTTGCAATTTCTGGTTTTGACGGTTTATTTTGGTGATGGTGGTCTATGTAGACCACAAATGTGGACCTCTTGAAAGTTTCCTCCCTCTGAAATTTGGGAGTAGTCAATGTTATTCCGATGGGATTCAGATGAATACAGCTGCGTGTATTCATTTTCTCCAGACAAAAGAGAAACTAAATACAACAACACACATGCATACAAAAATATACAATTAACGTTAGTACGATACATGAAAAATCTAATATACATCATCCAATATGATAAAATAATCACAACATCAGAAAGCTAATATCCATGACAAATTCAAGTATCAATAAATGCCAACGGCTATCCTTCACTCAAGATGCACCCTCCCATAATATCACAACCGTCCATTGCAAAAGGGACGGTTGCGATATTATGGGAGGGTGCATTTCTGAGTGGAGGGTCGGCGGGTGACTTTAAAAACCTCTGCTCAGCACAGTATACCACCCAACTATCGATGTGGAATCCTAAGGGGCAAGCCCCTTCATCACGCAACGATAGTTGGGCATATCGATGTGGCAGCCTAAGGGGCAAGCCCCTTTAGCACACACCAATTCCTATATTTGCAGAGGCACTTGCCCCCATATGCCAAATTGAGAGTGAGAGTATGATATCACATAATTTTTATAGCTTCAACTTACATCATAAAAAAATATAACTAATAAACAATTTTCTATATACAAATGATATATGCACATTACCATTATCTACAAATATAATTAGTACGGAAAAATCAAACTTACTCTAATGTTATTCCATTTAACACAACTAAGTTCTCTCAATCATATTAAGAAATTACTAAACATTTACAATTAATTATATCAAAAAACAACATACTAAATCAACTAATATCAAAAAACTAACATCAACTAACATATGATAAACATACTAAATCAGCTAACATAAACATCAACTAACATATGAAAAACAACCATACTAAAGTAGACAAGAGTTAATATTTACTTTATGTAGACAAGAGTTAAAATGAATAAGGATCCAACAGTATTAGACCTTCAAACACTCATCCTCACTCCTATTTCTATCAATAGTAGAGGTTCCTTTATTTTCAAAAGCTTATGAAAATTTGTGAAGATAGTAAAATCCCATATTATCTAGGTCTGTGATGAAATCATAAATGGGTTCTCCCTCAAATCAACAACCGGGTGGTCCCTCATTTTTCAAATTGCAAAATGTTCCTCTTCTCATGATTCCCAAAATCAATGGTCTTTCACTCTTTAAAAAGGGATACACACTCTTAATGAGACGCCTTGGGGAAAATGTGAAGCAAAAATTCCAACCATGAAATAAAATGTTACTCACGTTACTGAGATTCAAAGTACTATTTTAGATTAACACTTCCATATATTTGTGTTTCTTTTATGGTTTCTTTATCTATTTGCATCCTTTACTGTAGTCTTGAAGTTAAAAAATGCTTACGCATGTAGGATATGTCAACCCCATTTTCCCCACTTCCAACTAATTTGAGACAATAAATAACCTATTTTAATCTTCCCCTTTTCCTAATCTTCTTCAATATTAATTAACTCTCTTTTTAGTTATTACATCCACATTTCATCACATAGTGTATTAACCCTAAATTAATTAAATAGAGTTATCTAATTAGCTTATATAGAGTTGAATAAATTGTACATTTCATCACATAGTGTATTAACCCTATATAATTTAATGGAGTTATCTAATTAGCTTATATAGAGTTGAATAAATTGTATACGAATTTCATTAATTCATACCACATTCATTTACAATTCAATAATATAAAATATCATATCATAGTGTGCTAAACTGGTAAGGCAAATACGAGTATAATTTTGGTTTGAGGGGTAACATAACTTATTCAGGTTGACTTATCACAATATCATTGCTACATATAATATATATGAATAACTCTAAATACCTTTAGGTCAATGTTTGCTCACATAAATATAGAGGTATTTCCAATGCTCTGATACCACAAACTGATGCCACCTTAGCTCAGCTCTATTCAGATCATAACCATTATTGATATGCCTCACATTAAGTATTGTTAGTCCTATCATCCACAATCTCATTTTTACTTGACGGAGGCCCTAATTGAAATTACCAACTCTTTTTTCTTGTACCTTTATACTTGATTGATTCTCATTTGATCAAATCTATATACTCAATGATGTAGTCTATCATGTGACTCAAGAACAAGCTTACCTTAGCATTTCTCCAAATATATGCATGATTTATCTCAAGAATACTCCCCCATTCAATACAATTAATGATCATTTACACTTCTCTCTAGGTATGCCAAGATTTCTCTAGGATCTCCTTTTGCTTCTTTGATGTTTGTGCTTGTATGTATATCATCACCTTCAGTAGATAACTTACCTTATCTTTTCCCTTTCTCCCTTGTACAATATTCTTCACTATTTTCAACCTACATTGATATTCAATCTTGAGTGGAGCTATATACTCTGTTTTCTTTCTCATTCATATCATAACAGTCCAATCAAAATGCTTAGGTATCCTATTGAGGGGATCACATCATAGTGAATGATGCTTAAGAGTACACTCCCAATTATTGATGATTAATGACCTTCCTTTCTAGATCTCACCTTGAATTCAAGACACACCTATCCATGGCATACATTCCATTAATGTAGAAAGTCTGAAGAGAGGTTTTGAAATTAAACTTATTAAAACAAGGTATCGATCCATGGCTTGAACTCTTGCCTTTATATAGGACTTTGATATAGGATTCTTCCATAATATAGATATATCCTGATTGAATCAATACAATGTATCCTCTTTCTTTAATATCTTGGATTACAAATTTGAGAGATTAATTTAGATAGACAGTTCTAGTACTGAGTTAAGACTAGTTTTGGGATCAACTATATACATAATCCTTTTATTACCTTGTATAGCATTGTAAACACATTAATTATTCCCCTAAAACATCATGTAACCTATTCTTGGATGTTGAAACATAAAAAGATGTCAAATTTGCTTCACTTACCTCTTTCTCTGTTCACTGTGTTCTTCCATTTTCCCTCAAAATTCCTGTCATGGAATTCTTTGTGTTCACTCAATGATATGCTTTGAAACTTCGTGGTCATGCTCTCTTGGCTCGGGAAATATTTTTGCAAAATTTTAGAGGATTCCATTAGGTGAATCAAAAGTTATACATTATCCTAGTTGAAACCCGCGGTCATAGAATTATTTGTAACTCCCTTAAAATTCAACGTCAAGATCTCAAATAAATTACATTTCAATTGGAATCAATTCCTCCACCTTTTCGAATTAGCAGTCATGAATTTTAACATGGGTTTCATCACTCAAGTTCTTATACATTCCAAGAAATATGACCTCTCAAGTTCTTCTTATCTCCACTGTTGACACAAGTTACTCTCATGTACATTAACTTACCAATGAAGACAATACTTGGAGGAGCAAATTTTCTTTTTATACTAAAAGATACAAAAATTTCAAAACTTGCTTTTATTATTGAAAAAAGACAAAATATACTAATCATAAATTAAGAAAATTAACCATGGATCTACTTGGATGGCAAGTGGGTTTGGCTTGGCTACGAAAACAAGAATAGGAAAAGAAAGAAACTATAGTATGAAACCAATTGAACAATAGAAACTATTTGAAGGTATTAAAAAATGCCGACTATAAATTCAACAAATTAGCCATTTAAAAAGTGACATTTTAAAACAAGTTGCCTTCCTATTTAAATCAGGACCATGATTTAATAATTTTACACTAATAATATTTATGTGGTGGATTAAAAATAGGTTGGCACGAGCTTAGATGCACTCTTAAGGATCATTGCAAAAAATCAATATCAAACTATCCTCACATCTTATGCATATCCAACAAATAGAGATCACATTTTGTTGTGAAAATCATGTGTCGTGTGTATGCTTCCATACATTTCAAATATTGCACTATAACATATATTCAATAAATCAAAATTAAATAAATGCATATTTGAATTAAAAAAACTAGGGCTTTTAGTGGCACACATTGTCTTGCATCCACATCTATAACTTATTAGTTAGAGATATGAGTATGTAGCAATCAGTGTTCCCATAACTATATATCATATAAGCATGAATTTATAATTAATATTTATTACTACACAACAATAACTAACAATAACTAGAAAGGTTGACAATATCCTATAAAAATTGAAAAATGAGAGTCATCAAGAAATGAAAACATAATCATTAAACTAAATATCAAGAAGCGTGAAATTTATATTAAAAATAGTAGATAAGTAGCCTAAAAACACTTTAAAATCATAATATCTATGAGATATATGTAAATTCAAAGGAATAGAATATTAAGTTTGTTTTCTTTTCATTATATTTTCTTCACATTGTATACCTTCCATTTTAAGAGTGAATCTCCAATCTTAAGTTAAAGTATATCTCATTTAATATATATAAATAATCAAACTAATATATTTAAAATTACATGTAAAAACAAAATCCCTTGCAAGCAAAGTTCCACTACCTTAGTACAATATTAAATCTTCTTTAGAAGAAGAGCTGATAATTACTAGTTAAGGATTTCCCTATCTTTAACACTTTTTTAATTGTATATATCTAGGCGGAAGAGGGCCTCTGTAATTTTCCCTAGCTGAAAATTTAGTTCTATTTTTTTTAAGCTTCATACTATCTTCTTAAATTGCATGTGTACTTTTTTATGTAGATACAATATTATAAATTACTTATATATGAGGGTTTGGGTGTCTAGTGTTGAGGCACACAAATTCAATTTTATTTACGCCCCTACATAACTCTAAAAGTTGAATTATCTGTAAACTTCTTGACAGACATAGTTCCAATTGCACTCCTCACAACTCATAAAGGTTAAATAGAGATTCATGTTGCACAATTCCCATTTGTACATATCCCACAATTTATCACATATTTATTAAGAAATACTTAGTTGGAGATTTTTAAAATTATATTTGAATAGGTAATTGTGTTGGATTTTTAAATATTATAATCAACAACACCAAAATAGTTCGCTTCGTACTCAAACCAATAATTATAATTGTGATTCAACAACACCCACTAATTTTGGTGATCAACACCATAAAAACCTGAGTACACTTTTTGAATGGAAATGATTTATTCAATTGTTGTGGTTATTAATGGTAGAAAATTACCTTAAATATTGCTCATCCATAAGTTTCATAATAAATCTTATCAAACATGAATTAACATAATCACTTTTCGAAATCTCAAAGCCATGTGTTTGCTTTTGGTTCATTTATTCAATTAATATTATAACAAGGAAAATTGATTGAGTTCTCTTTGCATGGAGTTACATTGTATACGTTTTAAGGGAGGAGGAAAACTTGTGGACATATTAAAATAGAACTCAATTCTTCAATGTTAAAGTTTAAAAGTAACTGTAACTGATGGTTTATAAAGGTATAATATGGGATGTCATGAAATTTAAAAGTAGTTTTTCAATTATAGTATAGTAAGAAATTATTTTAAAATTTCATTGTTGAAAAACACAGTGTGTTTTCAACAATGATGAAAAACACACTGTGTTTTTCAACATTTTTCAAAATTATTTCCTCCATATAGAAAATTGTTGATAGGTAATGATACCAATAAGTGCACTATTGGCATTATTGTAGGTACTGTATTATCCATATAAAATTCTTCTTATTTGTCAAAGTTATTCGTGTGGGCATTTTTATCTTTGCAAAGTTTTCAAAAAAAAATGATAAAGTAAAGTAGGATTAAAGCCTCGATAGCCAATAATCAAGGGTTAAATTTCAGTGCACCAATGGTCATATTTAAAGTTTATATCTTGTGTTGCAATATTTCAAGGTTAATATTATAGGCATTTCATTGAAAAGCATTGACTATGATTTATAATAATTGAAGCAACTCGTGAGATATCTATAATACATTACAATAGTTAAGAGAGGTATTTAGATGCCTTATTCCATTATTGTCAATATTATAATGGTTCAATAAATGAATGGTCAAATTATCAGCTATTTTCCTGATGTGACATTTCTTATGAAAACACGTGAACTTTAAGAACAAACAGTTTGTTGCAAACCATTTGCAAACAAACTTGAATGCTTTGAAGAAGGGGCCTTGGAAAAAATTAAAAATATTCAGTCTTATTCGAATTCTTTCACCTTTCTTCGATTATAAGATTTAGTCAAATTAGTTTGAATGCTTACACCTGAATACCATTAAAATACCTAATATTTTGTCAAACAGTTCGATGCTCTATTTGACAATCAGTGGAAATAGAATTTGTGTAGGGCTTCTGTTAAATTTTTACAACAACCAAACAAAATCTTTGCATGTAAAGAAGCATTGGAAGCCATTTGGTCAAAGCGTTCGGTTTGGGCATAGTATTTTGTAGCATTATAAACATTAACATATAGACCCATGTTCATTTCTAAGTTTGTCATGGTGGAGATTCCAACTGAAGATTTATCATATTCTTAGGAAGTGACAGTAATGTTAGAGTAACTTACTGTGAATGCTATGGAGATGGCTTCAATCCCGTGACTACGTGGAATCTTTGCCTCTGCTTGTTCTTCGGAGACACCTTCCTCTACCAAAAGTGTGACCCTCGTTCCTCTGGCTCAAACGAACAACAAATGAACACCCGTGAGAGAAAATGAACTGGTAAAATGCAAACAAAAACTTGTGTTTTTACCCCCTAAATGCAGAGATGGCGATCAAACCAGGAGGAACCCATACATTTTAGTGAACACTCATTGTCTCTTTGGCGCCTAAGGCGATGTTTGATTGAGTTTGATTTCTAAAGTCTGTTTGTTGTGCGATGGGGGGAAAGATATATACGTAATGCAGTGAGTGTTTCATTAACTGTGAAGAATGATTCAGAGGCATGTTGGGAGAATGATTCATGAGGTATGGCAGGAAGCGACAATGGCACAGGGAAGGAGAAGATACTTAATTCAATAATTCAAAATTACACGCTACTCCAAAATGCCAAAACAGTGACGGACGTACCCTCCAGATCAGCGATCCCATCGTGGGTCCCATCACTCATTTTCCGGCAGCCACCTCATTTCTGACTAGTATGGGGCTATGCATGGCATGGGAACATGGAAAAAAGCACCCACATGCATAGGTGCAAAATAAGTGAAGCTGAGACAGTGGCATTTAAACATCTCAAGCCGCCTAGAATCCGTTGGAATCAATCCTTTGAACATCATCACGCAATTCCCCGAAGGCGGCGAGCATTAATTACATCACGCAGTTGCGTGATACCGCCTTGTAAATCAGCTTTGTGATTAAACTCCCTCGGATGGCATTTCCTTTCATTGCTGTCATGAATTAAATGCGAAATTCCGCTGCATCTAATCCCGGTGATCATAAAAATATCCCGAAGTTCTTTGTCGAATGAATATTTTTTCCTTTGTCCGAATTTGAATCTGAAATTTCTTCTCTGCCAACAAGAAGTAGCAGCAGCAGCAATGCCTTATGTTCCACCGCACAGGAGATTGGCAGAAGAAGGACAGTCTTCGTCTTGGCCCACCGATCTTCCACTCTCTGTCAACAGATTCAATAATAATGACAATAAGAAAAAACACTCTTATGGCCGAGGTAGAATTGTCGTTGACATAAAATATGCCAGAAATAATATTCGCAAGTGGTTTGCCATTGACGGAAACATCAATCCTCCGTCGAATTTGCTACTGGAATTCAAACCCTACCCGGGCGAATCATTTGCACATTTGTGTGATGAAAAGCTTTACGCCATTTCTGCAAACCCCAGTCCTGTAGACGGTAATAACCTTCATAACTTCAAAAAAACGTTGTATATATTACATTTCGCATTTAATTTAAGTACTGTTTAGAACTATACATTTTTCGTATTTGTGTTTACAGCTTTCAACTTTAGACCTGAGATAGCGAGGTCTTTGTTAAGTTCTAGAATTTCAAGATTGCTAGCTTTTGTATTTTTCTTGTTTTTCAACTTGTCTTATTTTTTTATCTGTTATATGAGTGGGAAACAAATTTTAAGGGCTACTTCAGTGGTAATTTAATCTTGAAATTGTGTTAGCCTAGGTTCTTTTCTTGGGCGTCAAATTGTTGTAAACATTTAATGGTTATAACAGTTCGAAACAAACCTTGTAGGACTACTTAAGTGGCTACTAAGTCTTAAATTTTGTAGTCCCTGTTTTGTTTTCTCGAGTTTCAAATTGTTTAAGAAGTTTAATAGTTATTACAATGACAGTTGATTCTACAAGGTTATAGTCTCAGCCTTTTTCACTTGGCTTTTGAAGTGTTGAGAAATTTACCAGCTGTAACAGTGTGAAACAAACATTTTAGGGTTATTTCAGCGGCCGTTACTTGTGAAATTGTTATACTCTGTACTTTTCTTGATTTTCATTCTGTTTTAAAGCAAATCTTTTTGGGCTACTTCACTGGCAATTTATAATTTACTTTATTTTGTTCATTACTTTTTTAGATTAGATGCATAAAATGATTGAGATCCTTTTCTGTCGACAAGGCTTGTCCATGAAATCATATGCGGGGGAAGATCAAGGATAATTTAAGACAATCTTTTCACAATTTCTTTAGAGTATTCGGATTAGAATTATACAGTTTGCATATTTCTTTTGATTGCAACTTTAAAGATTAGCGCTGAAAAAGAGGTGTTATGCAGAAGTGATGCATTAAAATTTTCCAAATTCTAATAACCTTATTCTTTTAAAAGTATCAAATAGTTTTCAAGATTGAGTAGCCTATGTCGTTGCGAATAAAAATATTTTAGGGATAGTACAATTGAAATTTTCATTTTACCATAATTTGTCTTTGTTGGAATTATATGTAAATGACCTTTAAATCCCATTCATATGGCATTTACACTTATTCACATCATTCGGTTTAAAGCTATTCAATTGTGTAGTTGTTTTCATGTTTTTCCTAACACAAAAATTGCTGGAAAAGAGGCTTTGTATTTCAGAACTATAATGAGGAAATTAGGTTTTAAATTTTCAAAATTTTAATAGCCTTTTGCTCTTTAATTTTTCCATTTTTTTTCAAAATTTATCAGCTATATTGATCTGACACAAATCTTTTAGGGCTATATCAATGGAAATTTTATTATACTTGATTTTGGTTCTTTCTTTTTTGGGTTAGATGTTGAAAATAATCTGAGATCCTTAGCAATTGACGAGGCTCATCCATGGAAGTATATGTGGGAGAAGATAAAGGATGATTTAAGAGAAGCTTTTCAGAATGTCGAGAGTTATGTTGAAATGTCAAAGCCCGACTATGCAAAAATTTCTTTTTCAGCTCGATTAGGCAAAATTCTATTTCACGGGTACACTCTTCTCTTCACTACATTTTTGCCAACGCTTAATATTATTTTGCATAAAACATCTGTAGAGTCTGAAACAGTACTATCATTTATTTGCATATGCTGTTTTCCTTTCCAATTAGACCTAGAATTCGAAAGCTTTCTCTAAATTCAAATTTACTCTGAAGGTAAAATTTTCCTGCAACCTTTTTAATATATAAGTGTTCAACAGGATAAATTTTTATTTTCAGGAAACTTATGAATAAACTTTGCACTAAAGAAGGAAAAAAGAATGTTTTAAGTGACCTGTTTGTAATGTGCCTAAGGCTTCGTCATTAAGAAAGAACTATCATTATTACATATGTCTATGTACTAGTGCACTATATGTATTTGTGGTTCTGGGTATGCTGCAGATGCTGAGGATGCACCCATTTGTTTACATAGCATCAAACCAAAATTTCAATTTGGGTAGCATATATGTTACATATGAGAAATTATACATCATCATACAAATAGACAAAATTATTCAAGCATGCCCTGACATGATAAGCTACTAATACAACCGACTAAAAATGAATATAAATAGGAATGATACAAAATTTAATTAGAGATGAAAACTCTACAATCGCCACACCTTGGGATTCGTTGGCCTTTGAAGGACTTTAGCTGGTGGCTCTATAAGGAAAGTAATCATAATTTGTAAATAGAAAGAATCAATAGGAAAACCCATTGATAAGGCATTACACTCTTTGAAAGTTTTACCAATGTGTAAAGAGGCTAGAGGGTAAGAAACCCAAATCATTGGATTACATTCACCATTCCTCCCCTTACAAACAAATTCTTATGGTGCTTGTGTGCCAAGTGGGTCCCCTTGACTTTTGATTAATACCAAAAATACATGAGGAAACAATGCCGTTATGTTAATGACTATGCATGGTGGTCCTCGTGAGATTTTTAAAACACATGAGTAAAAATCCTAGAAAAATTAATAATTTAATTGAATTGCTCATGAAAGCCTTCAACTTAACATAAATGCTTGATTGGGTTGTAATTAGGTGATCTCTAAGGCGCTACACTATCAAAAAGCTTTGCCAATGGGGGAAAAAGCTAGAGGGTGAGGAGCCCAAATCGGTGGATTACATTCACCATTCCACCCCTCTATTAATAAATGCTTATGGTGCTTGTGTGCTAATTGGGTCCCCTTGCCTTGTGATTATTACCAAAAATACACAAGGAAACAATGTTATTATGTTAATGACTGCTCAGGGTGGTCATCTTGAGATGACTTAGACACACTTGAGTAAAAATCCCACAAAAATTAACAATCTATGCCCATTGATTTTCAGAGAGTTAGATAGATCCTTTTTCTCTTTTTAGATAAAGAGGAGAGCTTGGATGAAAAGATTGTAGTCTTGAGGATAATTACCAAAGTCAAACTCAACAATGCAATGGATTGGCATATGAGAGTGTAAGTGTTGACTTGGTTGAACATGAAATTTCCGTGTGATAGCTCTCTTGGTAGCTGCTAGGGAAGAAGATCCTTTTGCTTATGCCCCAACTACCATTTGCGTGGTAGTCTTGGGGTAGGAAATAGAGAACTCATTTAAGGTTGCTATCTTCTTACCTTATTTGCTTAGTAAGGATGGCATCCATAGGTTAGCTGATGTGCCAGCCTCGTTTTGTCTGGGATTTGGAGCATTTGCTGGTTGGAAGAATCGCACGCAAGAGGACCTTTAAGTAAACGCACACCAGGGTTGCCTATGAATTTTGATATTACCTAGCTAGGGCAGTAAAATTTCCCAAAAGAATGACATCACCTAAAGAATATTGAGAAACCATGGGTAAAGGTTAGCATATGGGTCACCATTCTATGGACATGAAAAGATGAAGAGACTGGAGGAAAGTAGCCCACTCCTATGAAGGTGTCTCTTTGGACCCAAAACCACATGTGCATAGATTGCTCATTGGAAGCAACGAGTAAAACCGTAGTTAGAAGTCAGTTGCAAGTGGGGTGGGCTAGACCACCATGGTCACAAACTCCACCCAATCTGCAAGTCTCTTGTTTCAAGGCTGAGACCCAATGAGAAACAATAATGGCATGAGGCGGTGGTTCGTTCAGGGCTCTCACGAGTCTTGCTGAGAAAAATAAAATATTGTCTTCAGACAACACCCTGGAAGGTACCCAAAGAAGACACACCACACCATTATAGTTGCACCGTATGGTAGGGAGCCTACCACAACCTACTGATACCTGTGACTGTCATCACTTGGATGACCAAGGAGATGACAACTCTTTGAAGGGGATCACAAATCACCTTCTTGTGTCTGTAAACGAATTTGCATTTGATCCTTCTCCCTACAGCCACAACCTGTGCGAAAGATTTATGTAGTTTATCCACTTGGAGGCAGCTGAGATCCTTGTCCAAATATGTCTTGTTGAGATGTGCAAATTTCTTGCTTTTAATGCACACGGCTCTCAAACATTCCTCAACAGACCAGAACCAAATGAGAAGTGTGCCTTTTGGAGTCACACAAGCCTTGCCAAGAGTAATGTTCTCAAGGTCCTAGATTTTGTAAAAGAAAACAGGGCCTCCCTGTAAAGGATCAGTGGTCTTCTAGTATCTGAAGATTGAGTTCCTTAACTTTTTACACTCTTCCCTCATCAAATCTCAATTGAAATATCTATTTGAACAATTACAGGTTCCTTTTTACCTTTAATAATCACCTGCAGCCATGAGCTGTGCTCGTGAACTTACTTCCTGATGGTTTTTATTTTGAATTTCAGAGTTAAGTGTGTATGCAAGCATTGCGATTTGGGAGATCAAGGTATTGAACAACTATTAGAAAAGATCAGTAGATTCGATCTGCACCAAATTGAGGCTTCCAACCACAGGGAGGATTGATTTCATTGTTACCTCCAGTTTCTGGGCATCATCCCAGCATCATCTGATGAGGCAGGTGATTTGAGGAGGTGAATCAGTAATAATAGTTCTCATTTGGCTCCATCCATCAGTTTCCAAAAATTAAAATCGTAGTGATGCTAGCTTCTATTGCAAGTTCATTTGATGGCCACGGTCCTCCAAGCATATAGTGCATTGTTGAAAGCTTGCCGGTATAAATGACAATGATTTTATGGACAAGAACAGAGACCTTGGATTTTGTTTGTCATAACAGCATGATTCCTCTTGGATTTTCCAAAAATATTGACTTTATCAGTGTCATAGGCTCAGCCAGGTTGAGTTGGCTTGCTGGGCAAGACAAAGGAGTGACTTGGCATCAAGACTTACGAAATAAAACCTCACACTCAGTTTTCTTTTTATTTTTGCAGGGATGCTTTCTCTTGCCTAGGGCATGATTTTGAAGATCAAATCTATCCAGGAAATAAGCAGCAAACATCTAATTTAATTGGTGGGGATCTGAAATTTCAAGTTGGCCACAACTTTTTCTATCAGCACTGGGTATGTATGGGGATTTTTTTTTCCCTATTTATCCCTCTCTAACAGAAGTGGGCAACAGTTTAAGGACCATATTTGCAGCAGAAAAGCAATTATATCATATGAGTCTCTTGCCGAGTTCGTGGTGTGTAGTCTCGCAATTTTTTCAACTCCTGGGTCACTGGTCTTGCAGCTTGCTGATTCAAATTTGTGTGATGGTTGCCACAACTGCTTCAAACTCGAGCAAGCATTTTCTTTCATTCTTGAAGCAAAAACCTGATAATCTTTTGTTATATATCTTATAAGATAATTATCAGAAAATACTCAATGTTTAAAGTTAAGATGTGGTAAATTGCACACTAACCTTGCCTTCACCATACACTATGCATGTTTTGCTATTTCCCAAGGAAACAAATCGATCAATAGACGCAAGACTTATTTTTAACAATAGTAGTGAACCAATCTTTTGCTTGGTGTCACATGTTTCTATGCTCCAGATTTTAGATACCAAACATCTCTACACTTCTTCCCATCACCTTGACAAATTAAAAACAAAAGCTTCTGTTTTCTTTTTGATCATTGTCCATTGTCATTGGTTTGTTGATTTAAATTACCTTGGACCTTTCTTCTAGTTTAAATTTCTTATTATGTTTTGAATCCCATTGCAACTTCTTATAGTATTTCTTTAGATGCCCAGTTTTGCCAGCGTAAAAATATGCTTGAGTTTCCCTTTTCATCAACAGTTGCACCTCTTGATTGTTGATGAAGGACCTCTGTTTGACAGCCTTGCCCATCTTTGGATTCTTGGCATTTTTTCTGCTAATGTGATGATTGCCTTTGAACTTATCAGCAAAGGTTATATCTGAACTCTTCCTTGCCAGAATGTTTGCTTGAATGCTCTGCAAGAAGTCCATTATATTTTCAAATAGAATAGATTTTGTGTTGATGGTAAAATAAATTGTCACAAATATTTCATATGATTTAGCAAGCTATTTAAAACAATTGTAAGTACCTCTTATTCATCAACTAACTTTCCAACCTTTTCAATTTGATATTTATAGCTTTAAGCTTTATCATGCTATGAGGCAAATTGTTGAAGTAAAGAATTCTAGTTTGATTGGAAGTTTACCTGTGAAACTATTGCAAAGCAGTTGACTATTTGCAGTGCTGCTCATTTCACATGTCTTGTATCTTTTCGAATAGCAAGGTCTTATGGCCAGTTTTTATCCTAGTTTTCTTACCAAGGATGTAAAGCTCCCACAACTTACATGGCTGAACAATGACATAAATTTCTTGGTCACATGTTGGGTTTTCCTAGATGACATTAGGGAATGTCTCCCTATGGTAGGCAACTAGATGTCGATTGTAATGTCCTCCTTTTTGCTCCACAAGTAAATAGGTGTTAAAGACCCTTAGTGTATTTTTCCCTTTAGACTAAGGGATAACTTTTGGGGATTCTTATTTTATTAGTTAATTAAGATTGACCGAATAGTAATTTTTATCATTTATCCAAATAAGGATTTTTTTTATTGATAACGGCTGGAAAAGGCTCCAAGGACCGTTACAAGAAAGATATTACAATGAAGCTCACAAAGAATTGAACAACAAACAACAAAGAGTCAAACGGACTTGACTTAGACAACAGATTGAAAAGAAGGGGCAATCAGCCCCGAGAAAGGGAAAAACTTTTTGATTTCCTTGAAACTATGTTCCACCCTTCTTCCTCCAATTCATGCTTGATAAGTTCTTTATGATTCCTGAAACCGAAAGTTTTGAAAATATACTCATGATAACGCGAACCTTCCCAATAATCAAGAACTTCGAGTCTATTGGGGTCACACAGAGCTTTCCCCACTATTGTTTCTTCCTTCGACCTGGTGTTTTCCGGAAAACACCCATTTTCTTCAACATTTAACACAATTTCGATCTTACCAGATCCCGGGCTATCAATAGAGCCTTCATCAACATCCTCTACATCAGTCAAGCTTCCTCCATCCTCGTCCTCCTCAACATTCGAGCTGTCCTCAAAGTCGCTCCCATTGTTCGAAGCCATATTAGAAACATTTTGAGTCTCCACCTCCAAAGGACTAACCATAATCTGAACTGAAGTCAAGGGAGGGTTTGAATCACGGGCAATGTCCATTTTAGCCAAACCGTCTAGGGCACCGTTAAAATTGTCAATGCTCTACCCAGGAACAGGGCATATTTCCTTTGTCTTCATCGGCGCATCCAACTCCGACGGCGGCAGCAAGGGCCTGCTTTGATCAATCCCCCAAAACTCGTCTCCTCGCATACCATTTAGATTTACTGTCAGTCCACCCGATGCAGGGACATGGGTCGAACCCCCAGGTGACCTTCCATTATTCAGAGCCATAGCCTCTGCGAGCATCTCCTGGACAATTGGGCAATGATCACGCACCTTTAAAACAGACGCAACATTCGTCCCCACACGACTGTCCGCCTAAACTGGAGAATCAAAGACAGACCCTACCTTTTCCATCGAATCCATGTTGACCTCCTTGCCCTTCAACTGCATGCTGCCATGATCTGGACGCCCACCTGAAGAGGATGCACAACCCTGAAGAACAAAGTTGTTTTCCTTCTGAGTCCACACCTGCTTGGATTTGCATGCCCCTTCTCTTTGACCCGTAGATCTACACGCCGCACAAAAAAAGGGGAGGCTTCAAAGATGAGTTTCTGATCCCATTCACTATATTGTGAGATATGTCAGATAGAAGCTAGGAGCTTCTTCCACACATACACATTTGCACACATTCTAGCATAGACAAGTCTAGATCTGGCTTTGATGGTTGAATCCACAGCCAGGATGCTGTATAGGGCTTTAGAAATGCTTGTGAGCACTTCTTTTTCCCAAAATACCAGGGGTAAAGTAGGCAACTTTACCCAAACAGGCAGGGCATTGGGAACCAGATCTAATTGAGCCATTCCAGGTCTCCATCTAGAAATATGCAAAATGGTCTTGCCATAGTTACAAGGTCCACTAGTTAGCGCTTTCAGTAAATCAGTCTCACAACCAAACTTGAACAAGAAAGCTTCATGAGAAAGGGTAGAGACCAAGAGACAACCCAACGGTTGCCATTTTCTTTTAGCCCAGAGTCTGACTGAATCAATATTGGGCCTTATTCCTGTAAATCTACCAACAACAGCAAATCCCACCCTTTTACAAGCTCTATAGACCACCATATCTTGAATCACAAGGGCAGGGCCATAGCTGACCCAAGAGGGAGAAAGATGAATAGATTCCTCATTGTCATGCCTGCCAACAACTCTCTCAGCCCAAGAGGGAGATTTGGACGAGCCTGCTGCAGAAGTTCCCCGTCCTTTGAAATCCTGCCCAGGATTTTCAAAATCCCGCTTTCGCTCTCGCTTCTCCATTCCACATAAGGCAATTTTAATTATTTAATAGAATACTATTTAAAAAGTGGTTCTTACCACTAAAGCATTATAAAAGTGGTTTTAAACTTTTAACCACTAAAGTACTTAAAGTGTATTTTTAATTAATTATTTCCCCAAGTGATTTAATCACTCTCATAAGTGGGTGAATTAATTAATTATTTATTTCATGTATTTATTAAATTATTGCCTTAGAGTAATTTTAATTATTAATTGTATTTGGCAATTAATTTGATACAAAAAGATGTAATAACGGCTATTAGAACAAGACGAAAGATTAAAAGCAAGATAAGCCGGAAGGGGGGGGGGGGAATTCAAATTGTATTTTCCCTCCCAAAGTGATTCGCCCTACTTGGGAGGGTATTTGAGCACAAGCATGGCTCATTTGAAAGTATGCTGATTAATATATTTGATATTTCTTCATGCTTTAAGAAAGGGATGAATGCCCATTAATGTTGCTGCTGATTGGAGACTTTGTGTTGCTGAATTTGAAGGTTTTGTGTTGCTAGTTGTGTTGCTGTTTTGTATCCATTGTAGTTGTTCGTGGACTTTAATTGTTGCAGTATTTCACTTGTATCTCGCTATTTCCCTCCCTCTAGGGCAGCGATTGGAATTGGCTTTTCAGTGTGGTGTTTGATGGTGATTTTGCCATCCAAAAATTGTGATTCATAGCTCATTTGAAAGCTGTTGTTTGGTAGACTAAATTGATCTTTGATTTGCTAGAAAATTCCAAGTCTCAAGCAAGTTATTGAATTTACAAGTTTTAGTTGTCCTTCGTGAATTAAAAATCATATTTCTAGTATTTTGTGATTCCGCAAGTTCCATTGTGCTTGGTAATTCAAGGGCTGTTCTCATTTCAAGTTTCATAATTTTTGGAGAAGTTCTAAGGGCTCAAATACAATTTTACCCTAGTTGCCTAGGGTTTGAAGGAGAGATTTTACTGCTGTTTTTTATTCTGCGATTTTTCCCGATTCGTTCCATTTACCTCGGCTCTTTCCTAATCCATTTGGGTTGGAAACTGCAAACATTGGAACTTTTCAGGGTATTTAAAAAATCAAGGGTTTTGATAAATACTTGTAGAATATTGATTTGTCCAAGTTGGGGTTATTACATCGATGTTGAGTGAGAACACCCAATGCATATTTAGATGCATTGACTTTGGTCTCAAACAATTGCTGAAAGTGTGATAAGACAAGTACTGGGGTTGAAGAGAGTTTGTGTTTCAATTCTTCAAATGCCTTATGTTGTTAGTCTAAGCAAGTTAAATTTATATTTGGTACCTGTCACCATATTTTAAGCCAAAGAGGTCTGCGCCAAAAGTTGACTTTGCATGGAGGTGCAAATGAATTAAATTAATTAATATGGAGCTGTTGTTCTATTCCTGAGTTTGGCGCCAAGGAGAAATAAGGAGAGTTAAGGTGCATGGTGCACGAAAGAAATTAATTAAATAGAACTGCTATTCTAATGTTGGCGCCAAGGAGAGATAAGGATAGATAGAGTGCATAGAAATATTCATATAAATAAATAATAAAATAAAAGAGCTACAGTACTATTTTTTGGCGCAAGAGGTGCATGGAATTAATTAAATAAAAATAGATTACAGACCTTGCATGAGTCAAACTGTAGTTGACTGATGTGATAAGTTTGGAGGATAAAAATAGACTTCTGCTCCATGCGCCAAAGATAGAAGGAATTAAAAGTCAAACTACAATTGACTGTGCCAAGAATAGAATTAGATGAAAATAGAACTGATGTCCTAGCCAAGGATAGAATGTATTTTTTATAATTAAAAGTCAATTCCTTTCCCATGCGCCAGCAAGGTAGAAGGAATTACAAATAAAAAAAGGAACAACAGTCTATTCTTGTTTTGGAATCAGTCTATATAGGCAGTTTTATCATTGTAAAAAGAAATATACAGTTGGAGGCTGATTTGCTTTGACATCTTCAGCTGCTGTACTTGCACCTCTGAATAATAAAGGTTTATTTTGCCCTCTCATATCGCTGTTTTCAGATTGTTCATCGTGCCTGTTGTAGGATATTGTATTTGCTTTATTGTGGAATTCAATCCCTCTACCGCTGTCTTTTCCTAAACCCTTGAATTAATTTTGCAGAATAGTTCAGAATTGTGTAGATGTGTGGATCTTTGATTTCTCTGTGTGCATAGTTACATGCATGTGTTCAATTATTGGTGTATCACCCTTGTTTCCCATTTCCCGCATTCCTTTTATCTTTTCCTTGTCAAATTTTTTGTTTTTAAGGTGATTCACAAGGAAACCAACCCTCTTTGGAGGTTCACCTCATACATAGGTTACCCACAGCCTTGAGGTGTTCCAATTTTTTCAACAGGAGAGAATGTAGACACACCATTCTCTATTAGGGTGCAACTTCTGGGTGACAACAGTACCACCTATAGTTATTTGATCCAAAGGTTGTGCAATGCGAGAAAAACCAAGTATAAGTCTCCTACAAAAAATTGCCCAAGAAGCACTTTTCCAGGTTGTCTTAAAGTTTTTGCAGACATAAGATTTTGAGTTGGTGGTGAATTTTATGTAGATTTTGAATTTTCTTCCCATGTTGTGCTGAAATTTCTAATATCATTGATATGAACTAGGGAAGACACTTGTAACAAGGAGAGAGTGAGGAGATTGTTGCAATTGCATGTACAATACATTTATTTTTATTATGAACATTTATAGAGATTACAAAGGATATGCAAGAATGTAAAGGAGATATATGTACATAGAGCTATGCATGTCATTTAAGAATATACAAGTCCATGTGATAATATAAAACATTTAATAAAGTACACTATCCCATGTGATGTTGTTTGATAAAATTTGCAACCCAAGTGATTTTGCCTCCTCATTTTTTCCTTGCTTAGACTAAGCTGTCCCCAATTTCAACACAAGTCTAATATTCATCCCCTAGTTTCCAAGAGGAGCAAGGAGAAAATGGAATTTAGAGAAATATGCTTGAATTATTTTTTAAATGCCTTACACAGTTTATTTGAAGAGGTCTTCTCATCTTGTAACTTGCAAGATGAGCAAGGTGAAAATGGAATCTAGAGAAATATGCTTGAATTATTTTTCAAATGCCTTATGCAGTTTATTCCAAGAGGTTTTCTCATCTATCGGTGCATTGGTATCCCTGTTTATAACAAACCCCTTTGAGTGTGGCTAGAATAACGGCAATAAATGCAACCCATATGGCGATACGTGTTTTCTAGTGCCACACTAGGTTTTTCTATCTATCACCAATAAGATTTGACTATTTTTATCTCTTTGAATTTGGTCATAGTGCAGTGCCCAAGATTATTGGCCTTGTGTAACTTTGATTTTTGGGTTTGACATGACCCTTTTGATATGATCCTCCTCCATGGGAAAGTATTTATTGGGCTTTCCTTCACTATTTCAGAATTGTTGGATATGTCTAAATCCTCAACCCTTACTTCGGTCCGGGCCTACTTCGCTTTGCTCACATTCAACTTTCAAGTGCCTCTTTTGTATTGCTCACCCCCCATTTGTCCTAATGCTTTTGTTTTTCGGGCTTCACATGACCCTTTTGATATGATCTTCCTCCATAGGATGGTATGTTTTGGACGTTCCTTAACTATTTCAGCATTGTTGTACATGTCTAAATCCTCAACCCTTACTTCGGCTTGGGCTGTTCTTTGCTTTGCTCACCTTCAGGTGCCTCTTTTGTATTGCTCACCCCCATTTGTCCTAATGTTCTTGGTTTGGCTTTGACAATTAGTAAATCTTCAATGCTTTGATTTTTTATTTTGTCGATGTCTCTCTCCTCTCTTGTCAAGAAGTTGTTCGACTTTTTCGGGACAAGGACTTCATGGGGAACACACTCTTGGTTAGCAAGGTCCTTCCTTCCTGTGGAAGGTGTAGTATTCTTGCAACCTCCACCCACTCCTCATTCGTATGTGGCTTAAGATTCTCCATTTTTTCCTGAACCCTTCTTCTCTTAACAAACTCTTGGTCAACAAGGTCCATGCTTCCTTCCTTTGCAAGGAGTTGTCTTGCAACCTTCACTCACTTCTCATTCGTTAGTGGCGTAATATTCTCAATTTCTGGCCGAACCCTTCGTTGGTTTCAACTCCAGCTATGACTTCTACTGACGCCGTAGCCTTGGCCTTTGCTTCTACTCCAAACTTTCCTTGATGGATTTATAAAATGGAATGCCTCTTGTAGAATTTGTCTTTTATCTTGTTGTTCTAACAATCTAGTTGGCTGCTCGATTTCCTAGTTCAGTCCCTAACCACATTGTCTTCATCTATTAACTTGTTCTGGGCTCAAGGGCAGTAATTCCTTCTTATTCAACAACAATCTTAAAATATAACACTTCTTCTCGATGACACCTCTATTTATATTGCTATAGATTTTTTTTGTTGTATTTAACAATTTGATTTAGGATTTAGATCTTGTAGGATAATGTGGTGCTTCGTTATCAATGATTATTGTCAACTAATTTCCACTTCCACTCAACTTAAACTTGACCTAACCTCGCAAAGGCAATGGTGCCAAAAATGTTTACAAGAAAATGCTATGCTACCAATTTACATTGCTTATAGAAAAAAATCACAAATCATGAATGTATCATAAAATCTAAGAGAGAAATAGCTTTATTGCACAAGGTAGTGCAAGTACAGTGTTTGGTATAGGGAGTACCTATCACATAAGCACCCATACCTAGCATTTTACTTACTATTTATGAGACGAAATGGTTGTTGGTCAGGACAAAACCATCAAAACTAACTTATATCTGTATTTTAGTGCGTACATGTAAGTGATAAGGAAAAGGTTGATCCCTAATCATAATATTTTGAGCACATTATCCCTAATCATGCTGAACACCTTGCGGCGCTTACACTGAAACACATATTGATATTCTTTCACCTCGTGCGATAACTTGTATAGAGAAGGATTTCCCGCTTAGATGCGTTTATCATTTATGTAATGTTCCCAATGGGATAATTTCTAACCCCAAATGGAACACCTTCAAATCTGATCTATAACAACAGTTGATGGGAAATATATTTGATAAAAAGAATGTAGATCTGAATTTATTCTAGAAAATGCGACTTGCCTTAGAGATTAATGGTATTCAAAACTGAAAGAACGTCATTATGTGTTTCTGTGTAAGTGCTGCAAGGTGTTCAACATGATTAGGGATAATGTGCTCAACATATTACGATTAGGGATCAACCTTTTCCTTATCACTTACATGTACGCACTAAAATACAGATTCAAGTTAGTTTTGATGGTTTTGTCCTGACCAACAACCATTTCGTCTCATAAATAGTAAGTCAAATGATAGTTTAAACTTGATCAAATCTTCGCCAAAAGTAATCAGAATTTATCATAGATGCAAGAGCACCAAAAATAAATATTTTCTGACCAAGAAGAAGAGCTGGAAATTTATTAAAAAGTCTACAGAAAATCAGCTTACAGACATAGTTGGAAAGAAGTGATCCCAAACCCAAATCCACTGAAACAAGGCTGAATATGCCCTCCAAAATTATGGCAAAGAAGATGGAGATGAGATCAGGAACAATCGTGTCCTAGAATGTGTCAAACTCCACTCACAAGGGTGTAGATAACCCTAGATCTGGCTGGAAGTGCATGCCAAAAATCAGCTACACTATTCTTCTTCAAACCTTAGCTGGAGAAAATATAAATTTGCACCTAAGGGCCTTCAACACTATTAGAACTTCAGAATTATCCTTGAAACTCAATGAAAACATTTGGATAAAGCTTTCTCTCACATAGGATGAAGAGTTTTTGTTCTTCAACCTTGGCAATAGAGGGTTTTTATCCTCTAATGCAACACCTCAAAGGGTTTTCATCTTTTGAGGTAAAAATGGAAAGCAATTAATGATAAAAAGTGATGCCTTCTCCATGCATGGAGACTTGCTTTTATAACTTTCCCTTGGCACTTTAGCTACACAAAGGACCAATCAACTCTCTTCACTTTATTTAATATTTTCCATCACTTCATTTAATATTTTTCCCTTTGCTTTCTATCCCCATATGGGTCACCTTTTTCCACTAGGGAGAAATAAAAATAAAGTAACTTTTTATTTTATTACTTTATTGCTAATAAAAAATTGAAGTGCTTATAAAAATTTATTAGGCACTAAAATTACTTTATTAGGATATGTTTCCCTTATGTTCTACCCATTAGTTTTCGAGAAACAAAATAGGCTAAGGGTTTTCGACCTGTTAATTTGGAGAAGGGGATATTTCATTTTAGGCTTTCCGGTTGAGGGCATTTATGTGTTTGACCCACTCATGGGCATTTATTAATGTGGAGTCGAGCTGAGGTGCCCCCTATATATTCTATATTTCTATCCCCCTATAGCATAAACTAAGCATAGTCTACTAAATTTGAAGTCTACATTGAGATTATATCTGTAATATGTAACCAGGAATAACTGATCACTTTATTTAACTCCAGTGAGACTTCATATTTATTCAAATACTCTAAATCAAATATTATAAACTAAGCATAGTCTTCTAAATTTGAAGTCTATATGGAGATTATATTCCTAATGCTTCCCATCCATCATTCCTTCCACTGGTATTTGCTTTGATAGGTGGACACTTGGTTGGGGAAAAACCACATGCAACTGAGGGGAACTTATAATAATTCAGGCCTAACCTGTTGAACTTGCAAGGTAGAAATGTTGGCTCCTACTTGGTGATCTGCAGTCCCCTAGAGCTACATAGCCTGCCTTACAAGGCCTTTTGGGATATTTGGGAGGCTGTACACACAGAAGTTCCTCAGTAAGTACTGAGCCGGTGCAATTGCTCACGTTCCTTCTCCTTTATATTGACAATAACATGCCATTTTTGACAACGTAATCAAAGTATAGGAGGTAATCCCAATTCTGATTAACAGGATCCAATTGCAAACAATAGAAAGTGCACTAACCCAAGTCCATTCACTAAGTTCATTGTCCAAGCAACCAATGGGTAAACAGACACCAATTTCCAACAAACTAGCCTCAAAATAATCCTTAAATGGGTTTATACACCCAGTACCAATCACCAAACCAAGCTCATTAGTGGTTAAGAATTACTTATTCCGTTCACCAAGGTCCAAAAGACATATGGGTAGAAATGTCTACTGCCAATTACATATCGTTGACACTTTAAATGTTCCATGAGGAAATGAAATCCTATTCCATCAAACAGTTCTTTAATTTCCAGCAAATCTCTAGGCCAAAAATCCAAGGAGATGATTGAAAAATTAACTCAATTTGTCAATGGGTAGGAAACACCCAATTTAATTCAATTCAGTTCAAATTTTTACATCTGGAAGGTTCTCCTCTGGCCTTAAGCTAATAGAACTCTGTATGACTTCGAAAACAGGCATATAACCTTAAGAGAAGTCTACTGACTTCATATGACTCACGTCCTTTATTACATGACTGCATTTCAAAAAGCATGAATGGCAAGTATAAAAAGAACTAAGAATGCACATTAATTTTTAATCAAATTTAGTTTTATAAAGTTTTGGAGAAATTTATGTATCCACTATCTTGACCTTAAGGACACATTTGAAACTCCTTGTTCCTTTTTGCTTCTGCTTGCAAGCTCATTGAGCTCTACTCCGGCCTTTAAGCAAATAGAACTCTGTATGACTGCTGTAATAGGTATAAAACATTAAGAGAAGTATGAATTCTACAGACTACATATCTTAAAGTAGAATTAATTTCCTTATCATACAACAACATTTCAAAAATCATGAAGGGAAAATATAAAAGAAAAATTAAAAGCTAAGAATGCACATTAATTTTTAATTAAACTTTTCATTTTTGCTTATATTACCTAGGGAAAGGGCCTTGGCCCGCAAAAAAAGATTACATGAAGTTGCCGAAGATAGCATCGCTCATCTTGGCGGTCTAAGTATAAACACGTTATTGCGTAAAGATGGCAAGATCTGGAAATGAGAAATTGCCCTTTTAGCCAACCTATTACATCAAAAAAAGCCAAGTTGTATACAAAATCGATATAAAAAAACTATATAATTATAGAGGTTTATGGTTGATCGCTAGCACCCGCTTCTTCGCCACTGCTACGCTCGAGGAAGATCACGTCCAAATCCACAAACATTGCCTGATCAAATTCATTGGAGGTGCCCTCGTAGGGAAAATTCACTACTGCTTCTAGAGGAAGCTTAAGTCCCAGGTGATCAGCTATTGCCTTCTGCCCTGCAGCTAGAGCTTGCAATGCCCTAAGAATGGCGTGTGAGAGAAAGTTGGCCTCAACTCCCCTTCTGTCCCTTGCTTGCTCCAGCTTGACGTGGTCTAGGTGTAGAGAGAACTGGCTAGAGGCGGTTGAGAGCACATAGGCACCACATATCCCTTGCGCCACATCAAATATATTGTGTCTCTCAAGCATTAGCCCATCTAAATGAGAATGGATCTCCTGCACCTCGCAACCATCAATATCCTCAGCAATTGACCAAATATGAGTGAGCCATTGGTGCATGGCAGGGTTTTGAATCTTTCCATCTAGCTAGTCTTCAAAACAAGCTTCCTCATCAGCCCTGCAAAAGGGGGAGTGGCGTGTGCCCCGTACCGCCCTGGGACATGCTTGACCTGAACTGGATGCTCGCTTCCCTCGGCTTCCTCTGCTTTCCATCTTTGAAATTGGGACTCGAAGCTTTCCAAAATTCCCAAAACGGTATGCCAAATGTCTTGAATGCAGCGGTACTTAAAAGGCGAAGGTGGAGGAGCCACTCGATTCAGACAATTTTCCATTAAAACCCCTCCTTGCTGTTAATCCCTCTGCACGAGCAAGGGATATCAACTCCGTGTGGGAGGCCCAAAGGCAATATAAATCTTATTAATGATTTAAATCATTAATTAAGGCCTTTTGTAAGGCCCTTGGGAAATTATCTGTCCATTTCCTTAATAAAATTCCTTCTTTGTTTATCAAACCCACCTCCATATTAACGAGAAGGTCAATAGAAGAATTCCCAACTCTTAGAATGTGAGAAAAACAAACTTCCTCAAATCTAGACAATCTTTGAGGGGCCTCTTGAACAATTTGATTTAGTTTCCAAGCCTTAGATGAGCGAGAATTAAGAGCTTGAATGATAATTCTAGAATCACCTTCTATCCAGAGCTTGCCCTAGTGGAAAGAAGCAGTCTCCCCGAGTCCTTGCAAAATAGCCATTCCTTCGGCAATAATATTGGAGGTGTAGCCACAGTCAAAAGCCATCATGAAAATCGGTTGACCAAGAGAATCTCAAATTAAACCACCTTAAGCAGGGCCAAGATTTCCTTTTAAAGCCCTGTCCAAGTTCAGCTTTACCCATCTGGTTGGCGGTGATTGCCACATATTATCTGATTTTTTCACCCTGAAATCTGGGACTACCCCTTTAAAAAAATTTCGTTCTTTTTAAATTAACGGGTCTTTTTGTGTTTTGATTACTTGAAGTTGCTTCTATTACGTTAAGATATTCCCAGTGAATCATATGAGCCAATTTCGACAAATACCCAGATGTTAAAACTCATTTTACCCCTTTGTTAGGTTTTGTTTGCGAGAATTTTATTTAATTATTTATTAAATAAATAAAGTCTTGTTTAAAGTAAATTGTGCTTCAGTTGAACCCTGTTGAAGTTTTTCATGCCAGTATTCTCACATCTCAATAGGGTTTCCACCAGGAATGAATTCAGAGTGATTGTCTGCAACTTCTGACAACGTTTTTCGTTTTTATTTATTTCTTTTTGCATTTGTTTTCGGTTTTCTCCGCAGTCTGTCTGTTAAATTCCCCTTGATCCGTTCTTTGTTCTGTATAGCCTGTTTAATTGCCTGGAACATCTGGAAGTCATCCATGGCCTCAACAATGGAAGAAGTCAATCTCGGAAGGCAAACTTCTGACCAAAAAAGATGAATTTAAGCAGAAAAAACCTCTCCTAGGCAAGTCGCACTTTTTGGGATAAATAGATCTAAGCTGCAATGGGAATTTTGGCAGTGGCAGGCAGGCGGGAATTTCTTGCCTGCCTAGCAGGTTACTTTTTCCCATCAAGTCAAAATCACTTAAGCTGCAATGGGAATTTTAGAGGTGGTAGGCAGGTGGGAATTTTTTACATGCCTTGCAAGGTGAAAATTCCCATTATAAAGAAAAAATCACTTAAAGCACCGGCGGGAATTTCCTGCCTGCCTAGCAGGCTAACTTTTCCCATCAAAGAAGTTTATTCACCCATGCAAGTCACATTTTTGAGAAGAATGCTCTTTTCCATGTAAGTCTCACTTTTTGGGAGGAATGATTTAAGATGCCAATGGGAATTTCGGCAGTGGAAGGCAAGCATGAATTTCTTACCTGCCTTGCAGGGTAAAAATTCCCATGATGAAAGATAAATAACTTAAGTGAAAGATGGGATTTTTGGAGCTGCAGTGCAAGGTGGAAATTCCCATCAAGTTGACTTCCTATTTTTAGCAATTTCCCTTACCAAAAAGTGCGACCCACCTTGGCATTGAACCATGCATTTAATGATATTTATTAATTGTTTTTCTCTCCAGTTTTGGCGCCATAAATAGAAGGAAAGTCAATGCAAGTGGATGAGCTAAAGAGAAGTCAAGGATGCATGCTAAAAATAAATAAAATAAATTCATAAAAAAACAATCAGAAGCATGCATACTTGGGCGCCCAAATTGGATGAAGAGGCATGGCTTTTAATTAATTAAATTGCCAGAAATAGGGAAAGACAATTATTAAAAATAGCATGCAGATGGTTATATAAGCATGGGACGCCATAAGGGAGAAGCAATTAATTCTTTTTGATGAAGTTTGCAGCCCAGACAGGTTTTGGCGCCAAAGGAAGGAGGATTTTGCATTAAAGAATATTTTCCATTGCCGGGAAGCTTCCAGTTTTGGCGCCTAGGGTTGGAATAGCTTAATTTTTATCATTCTAAGTGTCTGCATGTTGGTATATGTGCCCAGGTGAATTAAATAATATTTTTGCTTGCTTTGCATGCAAGCAAAGCTCAAATTTTAGGGCAGCAAACTTTATATGCAGATTTTGGTGATAAAAATCAAGTATTCATGCCCTGGACTCCATCTTTGTCTGAATTAATTGCAGGTATTCATCACAGGTGCTCATATTAGTGAAAGGAAGTCCAAATCAATGTCAGATACATTGAATATATCTTCCGAATCTGAAGAAATTGTCAGATCTGCACAAATTGATCCAATTACAAGGGATTCCGGCAGAATTAAAAGAAAAAGAGCTCAGACAAAGATTGTTCCAGCCATGATGAAGCATGATGAAAGAGAAGGATCAACAGAATCATGCATAGCTTCCAGATTTGCTGACATCAATGATACAGACATAGGCCCTGAACCCATCACTGATTTAATTGACAGATCCAGAGCCGGAAGGACTTCTCTCATGCGGGCAATTAGAAGTAGCGGGATTATTCAAGCTTCAGCGTTTCCAGTTACAGCTCAGTTGCCTGAATTTGTTCTGGAGTGTGCTAGGTCATATCATCCTCTTTCCAGAACAATTCGAGATGCTGCAGGAAAGACAATAATGAGGCTGGATGCACAATTTATTAATTATTGTCTAAAGATTCTGACACGACCAGTGGTGATTGCAATTAGCATGCTGGATGCTGGCAATAGATGGGAGAAGCACAAAGCAGATTGCATGGGCATAATGAATAGCAGATACATGAAGAAGCCCAGATCTCCATCAAAGTTCCCGAGGACTCTTCCACGATCCAATCTGGTGCAGGAAGTTGATGATATTACTAAATTGCTTTGCAGGTTAAATGGAGAAGCCAATACCCATAACTTCCGCTCATGGATGTATGCTTTCGTGAGAACCATTGAGATCAACAGAGCTGATTCGATAATCAATTGGGCAGAGATCATCAGTGACAACATCGGCGAGCAGCTACGAAGTGTGAGGTGGACGTTCAGCTTCAAAATGACTTCATACCTGGTATATGCAATAGCCTCGTAGGGTATATTTTCCAAGTTGGATAGACGGGGCATATTATCGAAAGATCCTATTTTTGAGTGCTTCCCACAGTTGACAGTTCCTGAATGCCACAAAGATTACAAGGTAGTCAACGATGGGTTCTTCTACGGATTCATCTGCAAATTAAATAGTGATCTAAAGACCAATCGGGTGAGCAAAGAAGCTTGGGAAGCTGTATCCCAGCATGGTTGTATCTTCATCCAGTTTGCAGACTTCACGTATCTCAGGGTCAGTGGCTTTTCAGGAGAACCAGTTAAGTTGCCGAGGTATCCAAGCGACAAATGGGTCATCATGGAGTTGTGCAGGCAGCTCGTGGAGATGCATGACTTACAATCAAAGCGGCACAAGTCTTCAAGTTGCTTTCCGGTCACAGTGGGTTATTACAGCTATCAGAGCATCCATAAAGCCAGAGGAATCGAAGCAGAAATGTTTTCTGGATATGAGCATGAGTTCTTCCCAGCACGATTGAACTTTGATCCATATGGGATAGTAAAGAAGACAATCTCCCAGGAATATTCGCATGTACCTTTGTTGGAAGACTTTTGGATGAAGTTTCAACAGGTTATCAACAGAACAAGTGTCTGATTATGGTTTAGCACCGATGCCTACAGATCTCACAGATGATGGGCATGTGGTACTTGACACGTACCATCAAATGGGAGGAGATAGAATTGCGCTTCAGGAAAGCATAGGCGGTTGTCAAACGATTGAGGAAAGGTCTTCCGCAATTCTGGTTAACACCTCAAACTGGTTGCTGACAAAAGGGTATTTCATAGACGAAGCTTTGATGAATCAGATCACAGGTAACTTTATTGCAGGAGACTCCAGCAAAAAAAGCATGAAGGTGAAAGTAGCAGGAGGCCAAAGAAGCTCAAAGTATACATGAAGTCTCAGGTACTGGAAGAGGCTAAGTCTACAACAATCGTGCCAGTACTACTTTCGAACGAAGCTTCTCCAGCATCAACTCACAGCACTTCGGCAACCCCAGAACCTCAGGTAGATGTTATCATTCCTCTGTTGAATCCAGCATCATTTGTATTTTCTCCTCAGCCACTCAGGTCTTCACCACCCCCTGCAGAGAAGCTGAAAGAATAAATGGCAGAGTTTGAAAAAGCATTGTCTTTGGACAATTCAGAGGGTGACAACCACAATACTATGGTAAATTCAGATGCAGCAGAGTCTTAGCATGAGATGGTGGTACACTCAGTGACTTCTCATTCCCCAAGAAGTAATTTTTCATCCTGGTTGGCTTTGCAAACAGTCCCAGAAGCTAGAGAAGAGATCAACCTGGAAGAACATGACTTGCAGCTGCTCATGAGTTTAGGCGGAAAAGATAGAAGACCTAAAGTTGCCAAGGTAACTTCAAGGTTGATTATTGAAGAATCAGGGCAGAAGTTTGTTGAGTTGTCAGTTCCAGCCGAAGGAAAGCAGAAGGGAGAACTCATAGCGGCAGATATATCAGTAACCCAAGTGCCACTAGGTCAGACTACCACAGAAGGATTAAAGAAAGATACACAGACACTAATAAACGCTTTATTCCGCAGGCTTGACAAAGGGAAAGCAGAGAAAGCCAAACTTCAGGAGCAGATTTCCCAGCTGTGTGAGATCATTGCCAAGGTTGCCAAACCTTCCTCTCAGCCAATTTTAGCACATGAGCAGGTGAGTAATCATCTGATTGAAGAGGTGGAGGATGCAGGTAATCAAGTCAAGGCTATTAATGAGTGGAAAAGCCAAATCATTCATCAAGCTTCAAAACAGCTCAAGGAGGTACCAGCTAGTCTGGAAGTTATGGAAGGGGTACTATCCCAGCTGAAGAAATTAATGACAAGCATAGTGGATGAAAATATAGTGGTTGAAAGTAACCTGGACATTTTGGTTAAAATAAATAAGCTGCCCGAGGATGTGCTAATTGCGGAGCAACTTGTGCCTTAAGGATTAGTGGAAAAGGGTAAGCAGCTAGAGTTTCCAGTTTCTTTCCGCATAGAGATTCTCAAGCTTATGCTGAAAAGAATGCAGTTGCTCGAGGATAAGATATTTTCATTGCCAGACAATGTAGTTGCTTTCACCGAAGAGGAAGTAGTTGGGGTATCTCTCACTATATAAGAACCATTCCAAACGAGTTGCCTGCTTCTCTTGAAGGATTGCTTTTAATGGTTCATAAAAAGATTGATAAAGTTGTCATGCCTTTCGTAGTGAATTCAATTAGCAAGCTGACGAGACTTCAATCAGACATTAAAGAGTTCAGGCCTAGTTTAGAGGAAGTGGAAACAAGCATTGATACTTTGTCCAGAGGGTTGCTGCAGTTCAGGACCGAGAAAGAGGCTATTGTTAAAACAGATGGGAAGATGCTGAATTACATGTTCGACAAGTATATTCAATATCAGAACAAAAAGAAAGCATAAAGTGTTACAACTGGCAGATCTCATTTCTTCTCTTCTTTCTTCTCTTATTTCTTATGTTCCCGGATGAAATTGTAAGATTAAAGTTATTGGTTTAAAAGCCATTACTTTAAGTTATTTGAAAAGGTTCTTTAAGATAAGTGGCAGATGTGCACAACCTTGACTTAGTCTCCAGATGCATGTCACTTAGAGAGGAACTTTAGGAGAAAGATTGTCAGTTGTTTTCTTTTCAGCTTCCACATGTTCTAGTTCAGTTGTAGTTTCCTATTTGTATTTTCCCCTCCATACACTATAAATGAAGGAAGAACCTACGGGTTAAAGGATCAGAATTTGTAATCAACATTCTTGTGTTCCAGACTTTGAGCTGAAACCCTTGATATCTTTCTGAAAGCTAAGGAATTGAAAGGAGGCAGGTTTCCGGAGAACTTTGTGTCAACGGTGTATTTGTTTCTTGTTTCTTTTTAGATCTTTGCATAAACTTTGTGTTATCTTAGATCTGGATATGAAACTTTCCTTTGCTTTAAATTCTGTATTTCAAGATCTATTTGTTTTATCTGTGCATGAGACTAACTCTGCAAACTATTGGTTAGATTGCACATCTCCTTTCCTTTCTTCTCGTATTTAATTATTTCCCTCTCCTGCACATATTTCTTACAACTGCTTACATGCTGCAAAATTGCCTAGCTATGGTACATGAGCTACGCAGTTAAAGTAAAACCAACAGATAGATATTAGAAAATATAATTGACAAAATCTTACACGGGAGCCTCACCGGTAAATGAGGGAGATTTATCTCATGACTGCCTAGGTTTCAGCTATGCAGAAAATCTAGCCAACACAATGCAATAAGATGCACTCAATAAAGCAAGAAGGTGTGAAGAACTTACATTGTACAGCTATCCATTTCTTATGTAAAGTGGTTCGAACTTTGAAAGTTCGCAAATCATGTAGATCACAGTATTTGGTAAAACGATACATAGAACTATAGTCGTATATTTTGTTTTACTTCATCTATAGATCCAACAGGGTCTTCCAAGATCTTTTAGTAGAATCAACCATAAGGGGAATGGTTTTCCATTTGACCAGCCATTTTTTAATGCTTGACACTAGTTATGATGCACTCATTTGTAAATGCATTAGTAACTTAAGAAAGGCATTCCATTGATGATGTGTTAAAACACTGAGAAGTGTTAAGCTGCACTCAGAATGCATTAGTAACCCTGAAGCATTGCACTGATGATGGTTAAAAACTGTTGAAGTGTTATTTCTAGAGTTCCATCTCATAGCTTTACATCTTTACATTTGCTCTAGATTAGAATTTTTTCTCTTCAGATGGTAAGAAATCCTTGATTTATTCTTCCACTGTTGCCACTTAATACAGTCCTTTAAGTCTCGAACATGAATCACTGGATTTTCATAGCCTTCAACAGTGTTTTAGCTCCTCTTTCCTAAAATGGGGAATATTGATGCCAGATGCTGTCAATTATTTTAGGCGATATATAATTTTTAAGCAATGCATTAATTATTGTATGCTTCCTCTGTCCATATTTTAAAATGACTTCTCATGTCCGCAGTATAACCGTAGGGACCATAGATGAATTCATGCAAACCATCCTTCGGAAACTTACAGAAGGAGACAAATCTTAAAATTGTATTCGTTGGGAAAGGTTCATGTGGGCACATGTAGGCCTATGGCTAGACAATGGTGGTTTACACCTACACATATAGCCCATAGAGTGATTTTACAAATTTGAATCCCATGTGGTCATATAACATGCACATATTATTTGGGCTCTAATTTCAGGTAGATATGCCTGTGACCTTATAACTTGGGTTATTTACAATCAAATATAGCACAAGTGACGTCTTTTCTGTATTTTTTTGTGAGTCGATGACATTCCCAATTTCATGATACTGCAAGTTCAGCATTACCCTTCTCTGCATGGGATTCAAATTTACTTGGTTGCTCAGGGGTTTAGTAATATCATGAAGTCTTATAGATTTGAATTTTCATGTTACCCGGATGCAGAAAGAAACAAATACAATGTATTTAGAGATAACCAATTTTTTTCCACATTGAAGACCTTAGATAGGTTGACAAATTAGTATGCTTAACTCTGCATCCTTCAAATTTCAGAAAATAGAAGAAAATAATACCACTTAAATTTATGACCGGAAAACTCCTCCAAGAAGTGCAGTTGCGCCAATCAAAGCATGGAGTCCAGGCTGAATGTTTGCCCTGCCTTTGAGGAAAAGTTGAATCTACATTTTTGCAATTTACAAAGATGTACGGAAGACTATAATAGATATACAAGTAGCAGATTGGACTAATTCTTATTCTTGCTTTACAAACAAACTGGATATCATCTATGTTACCCTGGAAATATCAAACGAAATATACAGTTGCCCAATAGAGCTCCAACAGAAGCTCCAAGACTAATCAAGCTTATGCAAGTATAAAATGTTAAGTTTCCAACTTTCATACATAGTTGCGATCCAACTTAATCGCAAGACATGAAAAAATGACAAAGAAATTGATTATCTTAGTATTTACCATCATTTTTACGGCAGTTTCTGTGATTGCCTCCAGGGGTAGCTTTTCCATATGCTAAGATAAAGACTTGCCAAGAATGATTGTCAGTATAAAGCTACTCATTTGCTCTTATACAGTCCAAGTAAGGATTGCGAGCATTTTTGCCCCAGCTTGTTAGATTGCTTAATTGTATGCCACAATCTGAAGACTTTAACTAACTGTAGGCAAAATCAAAAGCACCAATTTGAGAACCTTCAAAGCATGTAAACATTTACAGAATGCTTGTCCACAATGAACTAACTTCATGTGGTACTGAGAAGATGAAGCGTTGCAAGATCATTGTTTGTGTATATTTAATCCACTCATTGAATCCTGTACAGAGCAGGTATAAGCAAACCAAAATTCCTCATCTGCATTCCTGTGAACATTACATGGAAAAAATTTTCAGCCTCAGTTTAGAAAAATAGCTAGAATTTCCAATCTGAAGAAGGAGACATAAATTTTATTGCAAAATGTTAGCTGCAAAATGTATTTAATTAGTCTATTGCATGGAGAAGTGTTTTCTATTAGATTTGAATACAAATACACTGCAAAATTTTTCATTCATTAATCACAATAAAGGCTAATAGATGACATGAATTTTGAAAACATTGTTTTATGGATACCATTCATAAATTTCATATCAATGCAAGTTACAAGTATACAGTAAGTTAACATTTTCATCTTCCCCATTCTAGAGAAATATTGGGGTTAGAGGGCCTATTGCCTCTACTAGTCCCCACACTCCAGCGTCTCCTCGTCCTCCTAGAAGGTGCACGTCTGGAAATCCAACTTGGTAGTAGATGGTGGTGAAGCTCCTCTGTTGCATGTTCAAGAGATCATGTCCAAAGATGTCATCCAATCCAATATCTCCATGTCTAGTAAGCTTCTCCCTCTATAGCTTCCCTCTCGAAAGAAACAATGGAAAATCTGTGAACGCAGGGATTTCCTCTTCTTGCCTAATCCACTCATTATGGATCTTTCTCATTTAAATTGGTAAATCCTTCGATGTGGCCTCCACTTTTTTGTGTGAACCGAGATTAGTATTACACAAAAACCAAGTCGTTAGTCAACTTTTAGCCAACTTGTTGCACTGTCTTTGTGTGAATGGCTGGAAATACCAAATTCCACGTTCACATCCAAATCACTACAAGGTTGAGATATAATTCTGAGGGATAGCTTTTGAAGATGCAGGGGTAAATTTTATCCCCAATCCTCCCACCAAGAATTTTCTACAAACAAGATAATCAAAAGTTTCATAAGTAATTAATAAAATCAAATTTGCTCTACCTGTGATCACATGAAAAGGGGAGTAAACATGCTATTTTTAGGCAAATGGAAAATGAGGGTTTTCCTGTGGATAGCTAACCAGGATTCATGAAAACAGCCTTCACCTAATATGTGGTTGTAATTCTACAAATTAAAATAATGCAGCTAAAGACAAGGGGTCCCTCGTTACAGACCTTAGCATCAGTATCATCCCTTGGGCAGCATACATGATTGAAAAAGTATCATGTCGCTCCATAGATTGTCTCACTTCACATGACCTGTTAGGGGCTAAGATCAGAGTTAGAAATACTGGGGTCATGAGGTAGTATTCTCCCTACTAGATTAATAGGTTGGTGGAGTTATTGGCCACCTCCGATCAAGTATAAAAGGGACCTATATCTGGCGATGTGAGTTTTGGATGTTTTGAAGGATAAATGACCCCATAGGGTTTTGCTCCCCATAATGACAAGTATCAAGAAAAGATTGGACAGTGCATGGGATAAATCTCACTATAAGAAGGGTACAAGGTAAAATAAAGTACAACTTGCAAAAATCGAAGTTGGTCGCGGAGACATCCAGTGGCTTCTACGAAAAACATTACATGCATTTAGAATATGATAACTACCCATGCATCGAAGAACACAAGTTCACCATGAAAAGCATCACTCAATAATTTATTTTCCACTCACCAAAGCCTCTAACATGTTTAGCAAGTCTAAGAGCTTACTGTTATGGCTGACAATGCATTAAACAAGCCTTCACAAGAGTTGAGGAGACTTCTCCTTCGAAATGAGGCAAAGATCGTCACAATTGACAAGTCTCTAACTTGCCTAAATTATGACATTGAAGGCCAAAAACGTCCTAGCAAAGCCAATACATGATGCAGCAAGAGTTACTTCAAACAATTGATGACTCCAATGCAATATGTTATTCAAAAATTACTAAAGAACCAATAAAGTCAAGACCGTGGAACTCTCTCCACGTACACCATACTTCCAAGTGAAGGTACACCTACTCGAGGGTCTGTTATGACAATTAGATGTTGTTACCTAAGGGTGATGACGGAAGTGTCATTGTTAAGCTTAATCGCAACACAATGCACATTTAAAAAATTATAAAAACGTAAGCTTAATTAAATCTAAATAAAACGACTGAAAGGACCATATGTTCCAGTAAAATAAAAAATCCTTCGGTTGACATGAGTATTACAAATTTAAAATGATTCGCAATGCACAATTGAATAGCATTTAAAATATAGTTAACATGTTCGAAAATTCAGGTACAAAGGGATATACAAAAGTTAAGAAGTTAAGAACGAATTTCATAAAAAAAAACATACAGTTCGGCTCAAACTTTTATCAATATATAAACATTCACTATTTCAAATTAGAAAAACCAATTCAGCATAAAATATAAAACTTAAATAATTATATACCAAAGTTTTTCAAAAACTTTAAAGAATTTAGGTAGTAAACTTACCTCCAAATCAATTCTTTGTTTTGGGTGGAATTCGCTCATTAAAAAGTCCGTTAACCTTTGCAATTAAAAGCTCAAATTAAAATATGTCAACTGAAAATGAATTGCGTTAGGTCAGACCAAAAAGTACAATTCGAACCGAATTTTCACTGATGTTTGTAAGAATGTGGTATCTATGATATTAAACATTCAGATCCAGTTTCTTATTGTTTTGGTAGTCGTTGATTTAAGAATAATCCAGGGCTATAATTTAACATTGGCAGTAATATATGGACTGTCATTTGTTTTGAAGAAGAATTGCTAGAATATGCGAAGAGAGAGAAAAATAGACATCTACAAAGAATGGATGAAGAGATACCGGAATGCACACATTATTCATTGTGTGTCGGTCCTTTTATTATGAGAAAGATGGTTACAAAGTGGTTGAAGTAGTTTCAACCATTTATTAGTTAACAATTAACTAATATTAATATAATGTTGATAAATTAGCCTTATATTTTAACAATTAACTAGATTAAATAGATTTATAAGGTTGAGGATGTGTGCTGCTTGAATAAGGCCAGAAAAACTAAAATCTTCATTAATTAGTCTATCATAGATGCAGTCAGAGAGGCTCCAATGAACTGAGCGGTGTGCACATGCAGGATATTTACATTGATGCAGATAATTACAAGGGTGATTCTCATCATGAAGTGTGTATAAATTTAAAATGAATATTTTTTGAAATATCTACGAGGAGTCAGGACTATTGATAAGTTATACATAAACACACATTTTATATAATTATATACTAGTTATATTTCTTAATAAAATAGGAAGACAATGTAACAATATTACAATCTTATCACGTTTCCTTCATTAAAGTTTTCAGCATTGCATGAAGCTAGCAAGTGAAACAAAGGCAAATAGTTTGAAAATTTTAGTAAGTAAAATAAAAAACTGAGGGCATAAGTTTATAAAAATAGAAAAAATAGTCATGGAAAACATGATAATTTCGATATGATATCCAACTTGTATGGGGAAAATTGATGGTAATTCGGGGGGCAGGGTGCGGGGGGAGAGGGGGAAGTAGAAGATCTGCCTGAGTGAGGGTCTTTAGATTTGTTTTGCAATTGTTTCTCTACCCGTGCAAGTGTTTTCTAGCATTCATTTTCTTTCATATGACACAATGCTTTTGTAGTTTTACCCAGAAGTTATCCAATGCCTTCATTGATGTCCATTGCAGTCTTTCACTTCTCTTTATATATGCAATTTAAGTCTGTATCTTCTATATATTCATTTGAACACTAATTCATTGTGACTTGTATTAGAAATAGTTGTCTTCTTTTGAAACTCTGATATACAGTTTATACCTTGCCTCTTCAGGCGCACACATATTGTGGAGGACATAATACTTAAAGCTGAGAAAGAAAATTTTCAGTCATTACATGATTCAAACAAAGATGAAGGTGCACGTCTTTATAGTGTTCTCGAAAATGCTTCTGATCCTGAACTAATAATGGCGGATATGACTTCTGCACAACTTGCTGCTTTTGCAGCTTATCAGTCTAAACGAGAGGTTAATTTTGAGAAATTACCCTTTATCTTCTCCTTTAGAAGTTAAGAATAGAACAATTTGGAGATAATGAGTGATAGATTAAAGATTTAACCTTTTTTGAAACTATAGAGGGCACTACATTTAAAATCGTAAAACTACACGATCTTTCAGGCAATCAGGCGGGCATCCATAGAGAAAAACATTCAAAAGGCTTTGGAGGATGCTGATATGGACTCCAGAAAAGTTACCCCATTTATGAGAGTAAGGATAATTGGTCTGACACGCAATTGCATGACTAAAACCAAGGGTAAAGGGGAGATGGGAGGCCTGTTAAAGCGGGAAGGCTTGGTTACAATTTGGCAACCAACAGAAAATCAGGTATAAGTAACGATGAGTTCTATGCATGTTGGCCATTGTTTTGGCGTAGCTTTGTTTAATCCCGTCTCTTGTTTTTTGAAGGTTCTAAATCTAGAGGAAGGGGGCATCTACTGTGTCTCAGACTGTGTTTCAGGTCTTGTTCCACTGGCTGGAAAATCAGGTGATAGCTACAGTCGGGATATACTTCAATTTCAAGCAAATAGGTCCACATTATGGCATCGTATTCCTCTGTCAATGTGTCATAACTTTGAGTAAGTTCAGTGCCTCCTGTCCACATTATGATTTATGTAATATATTTTTCTGTTCAAAATTCTACATTGCATAAGCTCAAGCCTTTACAATTAGTAATCAGAATTATTTTGCACTAATTATCCACTGTATTGAGTCATAAGTTTAGCGATCTGGGTTAATTATTCTTCTCCTGTAGATTTGTGTACAGTCCAAGGAGTGCATTGCTACTTTCGGACTTGGGGAGAATTCCTCTGCACAGGTGCATTTGCTATTTCTTATCCAATTTCCAAAGCATTTCCTGGCCAGGTTTTTCTTGATCATTTATTATTTTTTGATTTCATCGACTATTTCTTACTTTAAGTTTCCACGAGGATTTCCTGGCCAAAGGTTTCATAATTGTTTTTGTTTATTTTATTACAAACTGGATTGTTTAATATACTGATAATTGTGCTTATGTGCAGCGAGTTTGATGTTGCTGTTTTGGTTCTACATGTTGGAGAACCATATATGTATGGCTTCCGAAAAAGGCAGTGGTTGTTTGCTTCTGATGGTTCAGTAGAATTAGAGTGCTGGAGTAAACAATCAGAGATCATCCTTGCTATTGACTTTTCTTTACCATGTGATTCATTCATTGCTTTTGATCACTCTTTTGCAGGCTCCACAGTAAGGGTTATTGAATTTAGAACTTTAATACATAAAATTTCTAAGTGATTTAACATTGCATTCAAATTGTTTTCTGAGATTCTAGATCATAATATGCTATTTAGCTTATGGATTTATGTAATTCTGAGATTCTTTGTACTCTGGAGCCTTGGAAAAGTCCTGTGCTGCATTTCAATTTGATTGACCCCTTTCTCGTTAATTTGTTATGGAAGGTGGGATTATGTAATTTGGTGAAACAAAAACGAGATCAGAATAATTCTCTTTGGGTTGTAGACATGACAGAAAGTTCCATACATTCTGTTAATTTTAACACTACCAGTTTCCGTCACTTAAAAGCTGCAGCAGAGACTGTAGACAAGTGGGCAAAGGTCTCAGTGCATGTGAGCATTACTTCAATTCTTGGAATGCAATTATTTCAACTATATTTTAATTAGCATTTGCATGGCCGTGAGCTACCTGGACTTCCTGAATTTGTCTTTAATGTGCATTCAGGCAGTGGAGAAGCTCTCAGAGAGGGTGTCTGATATAGTCAGGAATACTATGTGAATCACTCGACTGGGGATAGACAATTGAATGCTTGTAAATGAACCTCAAGAAGTAAGTATTCTCCTACTTTTGTTCAGGATGTAGTTTTATCTAGAACGGATGATGGAAAATTATATCAACTGATTGACCTTTTGTCACCAGAATGGCATCTGCAATTTATATATTGGTGTTTCTGATGCATTCAACCATTTTTATGGATGATGTTATATGGATTTTGAATGCTACTGGGTGAGAGCAGCTCTATGCGACAGACATAACATTGTCCACTAGTCTCTTCTGTTATTGAAGTGGTTATATCTCAGATGGCCATCTCCGAGACTTTACAGGATTTATTTTGGTAAGCATTACTACATGAACTAACTGTGAATAAGTAATATGATAATCGTCACTTATAATTTTATCCTTCCTTGAGCATAGAATCTGATACTATGTTTTCTTGTTGGGGCACTTATATCATCATTGCTAGATATGCATTGATTTTATTATTATTGATGGGTTCTGCCCTAGAGACATGTATGGACATATTTCAAAAGATATTTAGAATGGTGAGTATATATATGAACATATATTTTGGTATGCATGCCAATTTAAGGACCTTGATAGCATTATGTGCTCTACACACATTGTAATGTACAGCACAAGAGAATTCCAAAGTGTAAAACTAAGACCATGAAAAGAATGGGAAAACTAAAATTGGAGATGAAATCATAAGAGCGAGGATCGCCCTACCAAAAAGTACATTCCAGGAATATTTTGACAGATGCATGATATACCTGTGCGGTCAAGCTATGAGGAAATGGCACATTGTTTAGCTCTCCTATAACTTGTACCTAAAATTGTTGGCCAACTTGAACCTGCATCCAAAGGGAGTCTGTTTGGCTGACTCTAGCCATGAATATAACTTCGAATGAGATGATATAATAGCCTAACTATTGTCAACATATCGGAAAGCCTGAAACATAAGATATCTTTGCCTCAAGATCTTTCCCTTGAATGGGAAAACATCACACACGGCACATATAGACAAGAACTATCTACAGGACATGTGTGCAGTCATCATGTTCAGAAGTAGGAATGTTTTCATAAATCAAGACTACCGTGGACATTGTACATGGCCTCCTATATGTGAAGGCCTGACTTGCATATGATATCCCAAGTGAATCTTGGAGAACACCAGATGTATGATGGTTGAACACGTGCATGACAGGTTGAATACAACAGTCAGTAAGCACATAACCTTACCGCCCCATCATGAACCTAGTAATTAAATGAATGGTCACAGGTATGTTGCAGGTTTGTATAATCATACCTTTATCAAGCACCTGCTTTATAGATATCAATCTGGTGCAGATAAGTACGCGGGTCACTAAAACTATTGTCTGCAAAACCAATGTGAAAGATGCACACATAAAGGAAGCATATAGAAATTTTAGGGCAAACAAAGTAATCATAGAGGAATTGATGAACGTTTGTCAATGCAATATACTGATTTGATAACGTTTTACAAAGCAAAACAATTATTGAGAATAGACAAGATATTTGTTTTCGAATAACAATGATGTTCATATAAAAGGTTCTAAAGCATATTTAAAGTTTTTAAGAAACTTGTATGTGCATACTTGTGATATAACATTGGAGACAAGTTTCAGGGAAATGTTTGTTTTCTCTAGCTTGAGCAAGACAATAATGAGTTCAATGTTCAATCATTTTTAGCGTTTTCTCAGTTTAATCATACGTATCCTAGCCCCATAATACTTTTGATGCTTAAATTTGTTCCTCTTGATACTCGAATAGTGTAAATTTAGATAGAAACTGATTAAACAATATTTTTTCTGGATTCTTGATATTTTTACATTGAAGGAATAGATGACAGATATATGGATGGAAAAGAGTATCATCTAAAATGTTAGGGGATTTTAATGGATGTTGCACAATTCCTGAAATTTTATTGCATTAATACTGGCCGTAGATAATTTTTTTTAAATAACATATGTACAGTAACCCAACATATTGTTAAAGCATTTTTATTATCTTAAATCTATGAATGCAAGTATAATGCTGTTTAAAATGTTAATTTTCTCACTAATCATTGTGATGTAGCGGTGGGTTAGCATGGCATGAATGTGTCAGCGCAGACATTCTGGAGAAAACTTTGAAGGGTGAAAGAGGCCTTCAAAATTCATTGAAGAAAACTTTTGATACACATATTCCAAAAGAAGTTTTTGAACCCCTAAAAAATAAGAGCATTTCTGGTTTAGCAACAACAAAAATAAAGGAGAAAGAAACATTCTTAATTGAGGTGATTATTTCTTCATTGTATTACACATGGCATTCTTACATTTGCTCCAATAAGAGTGTCTAAAAATAACAATTTTTTAATTGTAATGGTTTTGAAGTTCTTGATATAGGCTTCAAATTGAGATCTAAGGATGTGTCTGAAGCTAACTTGGTAGATGTTACTGATGTAGGTCGAGGATAATTTGAAGCCTGATGTTATTTTGAGGTTGACATGTTGCAAGAAAGGTACAGATGGTAAACAACTTGAACTCAAGAAGGTAAAAATCTAGTTTTCCTTTTTTGCTCCTTTAGTTTTGTCATGGTGCATTACAACATAAGTGTTATGAGGCATGTGAAATAGAAGCATTATTCAAAAGAAAAATGCGCTTATGAACTAAGAGATGATTTTAGAGTTCCCTACATTGCAACAAATAGTATTGGTAAATGGATGGAATAAAAACTTATGTTTCATGCTTTGCCAACTTGCCTTATTTCTAATGTCTCAAAGGAGTGCCTGATGCTTCTCATGAAAAAATACAATTGCTAGAAACATGCAATGAATAAAATTTATCGTACAATTGCAAGATCTGGATATTTGACTGAAGTGGGATCAGGCCATTTGATTAGGTGAAACAGAATGTGAACAAGCTTTGTGGATCATCTTTCTCCACGAAGTATCATAGGCTCCTCAAAACCTTTTACAAGGAACTTTTGGAGAATTTCATGTAGTATATGGTATCTTGTGTAATCTTCAATGCTGTTGGATTAACAACATTTGAGGAAATCTCGACATTTAAGATTGGATTTTTTTTGTTGATTTTTTATTTTTTTTGATAAGGATAAATTTGCTATCCAAAATAAAAAGAGGAGAAGATACATACACATGAGAACAACTCTTTGTGAAAAGACATAAAATCCACCAATAACAACAACACCACTCCTTATCGATTACCATATTATTGGGAGTACAAACCAAAATAACAGCAGCAAAATAAATCAGCTCCAAATATTTGCATCTTCGACCAATACCTACTATTACCCTGAGGGTTGACAGTGTTCTCATCCCATTGCCATCTCGTCTTGGGAAGAAAAAAGAACAGTTGGAAAGAAGAGGATATTGTGGGAGATCATCCCCTTCCCATCTGAAAGTTAAAACATGGAGCATAATTTTAGATTTAAGAAGGAACATTCTATGTAGCTCTTTTTGTACGACTCTAACGCTCCCTCCATTGTTCTTGATCTGATAATGCCGTTCGAGGAAAGAATTCTTGAACATTTGGACCTTTTATCTTGACTTACCCTGAGGGTTGCCAGTGTTCTCATCCCATTGCCATCTCGTCTTGGGAAGAAAAAAGAACAGTTGGAAAGAAGAGGATATTGTGGGAGATCATCCCCTTCCCATCTGAAAGTTAAAGCATGGAGCATAATTTTAGATTTAAGAAGGAACATTCTATGTAGCTCTTTTTGTATGAGTCTAATGCTCCCTCCATTGTTCTTGATCTGATAATGCCGTTCGAGGAAAGAATTCTTGAACATTTGGACCTTTTATCTTGACTTACCCTGAGGGTTGCCAGTGTTCTCATCCCATTGCCATCTCGTCTTGGGAAGAAAAAAGAACTGTTGGAAAGAAGAGGATATTGTGGGAGATCATCCCCTTCCCATCTGAAAGTTAAAACATGGAGCATAATTTTAGATTTAAGAAGGAACATTCTATGTAGCTCTTTTTGTATGAGTCTAACGCTCCCTCCATTGTTCTTGATCTGATAATGCCGTTCGAGGAAAGAATTCTTGAACATTTGGACCTTTTATCTTGACTGCCAAATTGATCATGTGATCAGCTACCTGGTTGCCTTCTCTTCTGGTATGCTGAAATTTGATATTTGCAAAAACTTTTGTCTTATCGTTTATTCAGGCCATTTGGTTAGGTGAAACAAAATGGAAATGAGCTTTGTGGATCATCCTTCCTCATCGAGTATCATAGGCTCTCCAAAACCTTTTACAAGGAACTTATGGAGAATTTCATGTAGTATATGGTATCTTGTATTCTTCAACAAGGCATCTATCATTAATTAAGAGTAACTCCCAACAATAATTTTTGACAATTTGGCTTTAACTGCCATGTCTATACTCAATACAAGAAATTCCATTTCAGCCCTGTTGTTTGTTGATAAGCCTACGTCTTTGCAAAATGATGATAATATTAACCATCTGCATTCTTGAGCACACACCCACTTCCTCCTTCACCTGGGTTTCCTTTAGAAGCTCTGTCACAATTTATCTCCACCTCTCCTTCCAAAGGGGATTCCAGTAAAATTTGATCTTGTTTCTTTTTCTTTATGGACCAATTGATCATCTGCTGCAAATTGATATCTCAAATCTGTGTTACATATGATTCTTCTCCCAATATGTTACAGCTGTTGTTGACTCATCTTTAAATAGGCATTGCTGCTAAAAATAATTTGATAAGAGTAATCCTGCCTCCCAAAGAGAGTCATCTACGAGTCCAGAAATCCAATATGGCTTTGTTCATAGCTAGTATCTCCTGCCATTCTTTCATTTCCCTTGCATCCATAGAAAGGTGGAAGCCCAAGTATTTTGTTTGGAACGAGCCTCTTTGAATGTGCAGAATTCTGAGAATTCTTGACTAAGTTTGTTCTGGGACGTTTATGAAAAAAACATTTGATTTTATTTCATTAATGTTTTGGCAGGCTGCTTGTCCTTAAAGTTTAAGATTGCTTTAATACTTCATGCCTCCACCGCACTAACCAAGGCTGCCAACAGAGTATCATCTACAAATTGTAGATGAATTAATGGCTTAATTAGTGGGTCGATCTGTGTACCCTTGATCTCTCCTAATTCTTGGTTGCTCTAAAAGATTTTCCTAATGCTTAACTGAAAATGAAAAAGAGTTAGTGGAGACTCAATCTATCCATTCTTGGTTGAAACTGAATTTACCCAAGATGTTTTAGAGGAAGCTCCGATTGACATGATAATAAGCTTTTTCCACGCCTAATTTAAGAAACATATGGGATTTCTTAGATTCTCCAAGGGAGTAGATTGCTTCTTGAGTAATCACTATCACTTCCATAATTTATCTTTTAGCAGCAAAACCAGTTTGCTGTCCAAAAATCAGCTTTAGATAAATTGATTCAGTGATTTATCAGTTGGGCTTCAATAAATTGATTCACTGATTTTAGTTAGGTTTCTTGTGATAAAGGGCTGCTAGGGTATTTTCGGGAGTTTTTAAGACCCTCTCCTAAGGTGACAACCCCTCTTCGGATGAAGTTTGTTGGCTTCTAGTGCACAACAACTCACTTCTATTGGTAATTGGGTTCCTCATATAGAGGCTGATTGCACTTTCCAGACTTGTATTTGGGCTTTGGAATAATTAATTCCAACCATAATTGTGAAGTGCATTTGCTGCTGTCTTTCATTTATTCTAGCTGATTCAAAAATACAAAAAATATATTTTTCCGGTGGGCTCTTGTTTTATAATTGCTCTAGCTCATGAATAAAATATTTTGAAGGGTTTCTATATTTATTCTAGCTGTTTTATGTATGTGAGCTGCCATAAATTAATAAAAATCAGTCGCTGCTAGGGTTTGAAAATATATTTCAGTTTGCTATCATTGCGGTTTTCTGCAAATTCCGTATCTTTCAGATTTGAGCCCAAAAGGGACATTACAGTGGTATCAGAGCACTTGATCTTACCACCCTGTGATTCAGAAGGAGAAGATAAAATGGTGGACATAATTTTTGATGATGCTAGGTTTGAGAGGTTCGCCCAATGGCAAGAAAGATTGGCTAATATGATGGCACAACTGATCCATACCATACAACATCCGAATGGTGAAGGAATCTCTTGAAGGGCAAACATTAAAATCTAGAGACCAAGAACCGTGAGTGATTTTTCATCTAGGTCATTTAGGTTTGCTTTCCTTCCAAAAAAAGAAACCATTCTAGTGAGGGAAACTCAACCCTGAATAGTGGATGACATTGTTGCCAGCTACACTGAATATAGAGCCCTTCCAGTTGAGATATGGAAAAAACTACCACTTGCCAACTTCATGGGATTGAGGAAAGATCGAGTTGGAATTTGACAAAGACCTAAACCACGAGCTATACAAGGAGACCAAGTCTGTTTCGATTTTGATTTTGACCATTAAAGGTCCGAGCAGGAGCTGTTCTTGAAGGAGTTGCATTTCCTCCTTGAGATATCTGCTTCTTGATTTGCAACATGTCATTAGCTAACTTCTGTTGCAAAGGATCAAAAGTACTTGAAGAAGCTCCATCACCTTTATCCGGTGATTGTCTGATTTTTCCAGCCATGATCAAGTCATCTTCAACCTCTACAACAACATTTTGTGACTCTAGTAGATTCACAGGGCTTGTCCTCCGCAATTGGTATCCAACTTCGGGCGACAGAGCGTTTATAAAAAACGTCTTTTGATTTTCATTGCTAAGCGCAACAAAAGTGGGGATTTTATATAAAATCCTTTGGAACCTTGTAATAAAGTCCCGCATGCTCTCATTTGGTTCCTTCTTTAACTGCGTCAGCTGAGTGATCAACGTGCTAGCATCTTCTACATGTTTGAACCTCTTTAAAAATTGTTCGTGCATGGACGCCCAGTTTGTTATAGTCCTAGGGGCTAACTGATAGAACCATTATCTGGCCAAGTCATGTAGAGTCTCAATGTAAAGTCTAACCGAAACATCGTCATGCTTCACCACAAGCACACTACAAAATATGAAGAATGCTGCCAAGTGATCATCTGAATTTTGCTTGCCATCTCCAAAGAATTTCGGGAAATTCTTTCTTGACCCTTAGGCAATTCGGGCATAGGTGGAGTTAGGTTCAGTGGTCCAAAATCTGCTCCCCATGGGACGTGCTATTGGAGCAAGCTGCTGCTAGTTCTGATTCTGATTTTGCATGATGAACGGAGCACGTCTTCTCCAAGAATAGACTTGATGGATAATTCCAGCTGCCGGATTATGCTGAAGATGATCCGGATCTGGATGAGTTTGTACTCTTCCCTTTGAGCCCGGATTTGATAAAGGGGATTACGGATCCTACTCATCCCACATCCGTGACCTTCTCCCCTCTGAGCCCCTATTCTCTAACATGCCTAGTGCGGAGGCCAAGTACTCATGCCTTTCCTCTGCCATGTGGGAGGCTGCCCTGAGATCCTTTCCCAGCTCCACCACCCATCCCTTGGCCACTATGAAAGATCCCCAAATGGATCTCTTTATACCCCAAAGAGTTTTAAATCAAACAAACCAGCAAATACAGATTTTCGTATGATATGGCGATTTCCCTAAAGCAGATTTGAAAAATGCGACTAGGGTCTAATAGAGAAATTAATAAAAATAACACCCAATGGTAATATTTCTGATTTCTAATGATCACCCAGGTATTTAGAGACTGAATTACACAGGAAACTGACTTTATTACAGCTGATACAACCCAGAAAATCAGATCTGAAGTCTGATAACTCCATTTTTTCCCACACCTCTACCCTTTACGATGTTCTGGGGCAGTAGTTTACCCAGATTGGCATCCCGTCGCCTGATAATCTCTTCACTCACCGAAATATCAAAGAGGCAATAAGGATTTTGAACTGTAGCAATGCAGCTGATGTGGACGGTTTCCAAGCCGAGTTCTTCAAGCAGGGTTTTGAGGTTTTTGGTACCTATTTGGCAGATCTTTTCAATCAGGTGGTTAGCGTGGGCTTCCCTCCTACCTGGTCTCATCATATCATTCACCTGTTCCACAAAGTTGGGTACTCATTTTATGATCCGAACAATAAATCAAGTGACTTACCCTCAGCTGGTGGGGTTTTCTTCTTACAACAGACGCTAATAATCCACTTATAGTGTACTCACATTCTTATAAATCCCTACCAGTACAAAACACATCCTGCAGCAAACAGATCTGATTTTTCCTCCTCAATTATAGTGATCTAAATCTTCAGAGCAGCCAACATGACAATTGGATGAATAATATTCCAATCGACATTGTTCCCAATTATCCCCACATAATGCTATATGATAAATGGAGTTTGCTAACATTAATCCACAGCACCCATATAGAACTGTTATTTGGGATTAATCCCAAAAGTAAAGAATAATGCCTATGGACAATTACATTCTGCCCCTAATGACTCTTGCCCTGTATATAGGCTTCTAAGAATTATATATCTCTTCCTAGAAGTATAGATGGCGAAAAATTTAGGAAAATCAGCCTTGGGAATATTATCATCTTCTATAGCGAGAGTGATATCTTGCTCAATATTCATTCATGAATCCCCACCAGGAAAATTGGAAATTGTCCCTCTTGGAAAAATCCCTGACCCGCTTCTGGCAACGATGCATAGTCGCCCCTTAACCTTAGAGGGAGACCCCAATGGACCATCCTTGCATAGCTAATGCCCTGAAACTGGCTAGACCTCTTCGGAAAAGGCCCTGTATATATAGATCTGGCTCGACAGTTCCCCAGATGTTGGCCCTCTTTCCTCCAATAAGTGGGTCCATATGCCTCTTCCCAAGACCTATTGTGCTTGTCATTGGGAAAAGGGGACATTACAATCTTGCAACTGCTACTTTTCTATTATATTTCTTTTTACTTGGAAAGGGTGGATCATATGAGTTTTGCTCACTTGCATAATTCCCATTGTTACCATTAGTCCAACTTTTAGTGGAACATTGTTCTTTGGGATGGCTCAAATGGGCTTATCAAGCAGTGTATTTGATTATCCTGAGGAAATTTTCCAGTACTTCATATATGCAATAAAATATTCTAGTAACGTGTACATATCAGGTCATACTGTCTTTCCGGTTATGGCTAGGGCTGCAAAGGGCGATTTTATACCATATCTTTTTTGCCAAGTCTGACCCAATCCACCAAGTTTCAAGTTTCTCAGGGAGCTTCCCTTAGTATTGCTGCCGTACCTGACCAAAATCCCTTTTACTCACTGTAATATCTTGATTTTTGGAATATTCTGAATTTGAGAAAACAGGTTTATCCCAATTCAGTATCCTACAAGCATTCATGAAGTTACACCCTTGAAGCAATTCACAGTTAGACTGATCATATTCTTTCGAAAGAACCTTTTGGGCAATGATCCCTAAAATTGCAGAAAATTGGTAGTCAACTGGGCTAGATATTCATACCTGGTCTCAATGTTATTTTTGTGGTTGTCATTTAGGGTCCATTTGTAGTAATCCACGAACAAGTGTGGCATCTCTGGTGCCAGTAAATTCATCTTTCTCCAAACTGGAGTATAAGTTACAGTGGATAACCACAGGTTGTTGTCCGAGATTTTGGAGGGACAAGCAAACTTAGAGCCAGATGTTCAGGCTGGTGGATTCAAGTTTGTTACCTCACGAATACATTGACCTACGACTTGACCCTTCGGGCTAATTATTGAACAGTACTCGGTCAAACCGAATTATTGGTGAACTATTGTTGTTTTGAGACATTGAAAATTTTTAGACTCCCTATCGCATGGCCCTCTTTCAAGATTTGGTGGAAATCCTAGACATAAATCAACTTTCGACAGCTCTTGTTATTGCCATCATTTTGCCTCTATTGAGTCCATCCTTGGTCTTTCTAGACTCACATCTTCCACCATTGTCTTATAACTCTGTCAGGACCACAAACATAGGAAGGTCTCATTGGAAGATAGGTTAAACAGGGGTGCAAGTTGAAGAATCCTAATCTTTGGCATTTAACATTGATGAGCTGGAATCCTTTTTCGGAAGATCACATTCAAGAAGGGCATGGTTGTTCAACTTTGCCACGTCTTGATCTCCATTCTATTTGCCGACATAGAAGTTTTAATACCTCTTCTCCTGAAGGGCTTCAGACCTAAGCTTGATGAACTTGCTGTTATTCAATGTGATCTTCGTGCAACCAAGGCTGGGACGATCAATAAAGATTTACATAGGTAGTGACCAAACTCATGGTCTTCAAGCAAAGGTTGCATCATGACATAGACACCTCCATTTCAAATTTCTTTCAAGGGGCATGACTTGGTTACCCTAATTACTAATACATACACCTACCTAGGAGTCCAGTTCTTAGTGCCTAGATTCAGGTATGAGGCAAGGAGAGAATAAAGGAATATGGGTTGTTGCCATTCTTGATAGACCATTTTTCGGCACATTATAGAAGCTTTGTATTTCTCCTATTTGACTGTAGGATGTCTTCTTATTTAAACTCCCTCATCCGCCCCACTACTCTAGGGGGGGGTCTCCATTAAGTTGTTGTCTAGGGGCCCTCCCTTTAAATGGATATTTAGATTGGGCTTCCGCTGAGATAGATTCACAAGCTCTTCATATTTGGGATCAGATGCAATATCTGACGGTTTCCCAACATATTATTTTGGCAGAGTTTTGATCCCAGGACCTTTCCGTCAAATGGAGAGACAACTATTTGACATATCATCCTTTTATTCAAACGTATCAGGAGGTTTGGTGATTGTCTCTAGTGATGAGAGTAGGACAGGTATCCATATCTCGCCTATTGTTATCTCTGTGAGTATTGCCCAAAATATGGGCCGATATATGTTGGTTTGCTAGACTTTTGCCTTGTTGGATTCAGTCAGGTATCCAGGATTGATCGGTCCCCCCTTTTCAGTGATTCTTTCAGTGCTCCCAGTCATCTCTTGCCCACCAAGCAAGTGTTGAGAAGGTCCATCCGAGATTTGATAATGTCTGACAGAAGCTTTCATTCAGACTACTTGGGTGAACCCCTTGGTTTGCATTTAAGATGTCCTTATTATGCAGAGCACTTTCTTGAAATCAGAGATGGACTCATCATTGCCCTCAGTACACCTCTCGTCACTGGATGCATGCCCTTTATACCTTTGGGAAGTTTCGGGTCGGCTCCCACAGAATTCGGTGCGAGACTGATCACCACATTGATCGGAGATAGACTTTGTAGGCTCTGTAGCCTTCATGAGGTGGAGACAGAGACTCATTTCATCTTCCTGAGATCTACTATGAGATCAGAGGACGATTTCACTGTCTCTTCAAAGGGATTCAGAACTCTCTCGATCCTTCAGATATATCGACCAGCGGTGTCTTGCCCTTTACATCTGTGAGTCTTTGCTGCTACGAGACCAGATTCTTCATCCCCCTCCGTCATCCCCACGAAGACGAATTACAACGTTCTTTCCGGTTCTACCCGCACTGTGGAGGATAAACGGCATGAGCCTTTGAACCCAGATACTGTGCATAGATCAGTTCGTCCCCAGTTGGACCTTCACTCTTCCCATCGATCACCACCAGCAGAATCGGATGCACACACGTACCAGAGGGCAGTCCAGCTCCATTCGTCCCCCCTGGCCGTCGCGTCAGTCTCAGATCTCAGCAGGGAAGGAGGTTTTCACCCCCCTCTTCGGGTTGCCAGTCCATCAGGAGCTTCTTTTCGTCGGCCTCTGCTGTTAGGAGGGGTGTGGCTACTATTCCTAATTAGACCATTGGTCCTCGTTTGCCCTCCCCTTCATTCCCTTCTTTGCTTCCCTCGTTTTTCTCCCCCACTTGCTCCATTGCCCCCGCATGTGGGGGTTTGGCTTCAGGGTTTCAAAGTTTTGTGTTGTCTTTTCTCTTCTTTTCTGTTTTTGGGAACTCGTTTTGAGTTGTCCCCGCTTGCACTTTGTATATTGTTTGGGCTGCAGTCCCATTGACCTACTTTTGTGGTCATTCGTTGGACATTAATATATTTATCTTATCTTATCTTCTTCCTGGTGAAAGACTGGATCTGTGGCTTCTAACTTGAGGAGGATGATTGAAATTGAATTGCTCCTACAATCTATAGAAATTGTGGCTAGATTTTCTGCACAGCTGAAAACCTAGGCAGTCATGAGATAAATCTCCCTCATTTACCGGTGAGGCTCCCGTGTAAGATTTTGTCAATTATATTTCCTAATATCTATTTGTTGGTATTACTTTAACTATGTAGCTCATGAACCATAGCTAGACAGTTTTGCAGCAAGTAAGCAGCTGTAAGAGAAAGGAAATATGCAGGAGAAGGGAAAATAATTAAATGCAGAAGAAAGGAAAGGAGATGTGCAACCCAACCAATAGTTGACAGAGTTGATTACATGCACATAGATTAAAACAAATAGATCTTAAAATACAAAATTTGAAGCAAAGGAAAGTTTCAGATCTAGATCTAAGAATAACACAAAGTTTATGCATAGATCTAAAAAGAAATAAGAAACAAATGCACCGTTGACACAAAGTTCTCCGGAAATCTCTTCTCTATTCCTCTGCTTGCAGAAAGCTATCAAGGGTTTCAGCTCAAAGTCTGGAACACAAGAATGTTGATTACAAATTCCGATCCTTTAACCCGTAGGTTCTTCCTCTACTTATAGTGTGTAGAGGGGAAATTACAAATGGGAAACTGCAACTGAACTAGAACATGAAGAAGTAGTAAAGGGAACATTTGGCAATCATCTTCCTAGAATTCCTCTCTTAGTGACATGCATCAGGAGTTTAAGCCAAAATTGTGCACATCTGTCACCTATCTTAAAGAATCTTTCCAAATAACTTAAAGCAATGGTTTTTAAACCAATAACTTTAAGCTTACATTTTCATCCGGGAACATAAGAAATAAGAGGAGAAAAAAGAGAAAGAAGATCTGCCAGCTGTAACACCTATACTTTCTTTTTGTTCTGATATTGAATATACTTGTCAAACATGTAATTCAACATCTTCCCATCTGTTTTAACAATAGCCTCTCTCTCGGTTCTGAACTGCAGCAACCCTCTGGACAAAGCAGTAGTGTTAGCCTTCACCTTCTCTAAACCAGGCCCATATCCCTCAACATCTGCCTGAAGCTTTATGAGTCTGCCAATTGAATCCATCGTGAAAGGCATGGTGGCTTCATCAATTTCTTTCCGCACAACCAGAATAAATTCCTCATGGGAAGCAGGTAATTCATCTGGGATGCTCTCCGACACTTCTCCCATCTTACTCTCCAACAACTGCATCCTTTTCAGCATGAGCTTGAGGATCTCTACGCGGAAGGAAACTGAAATTTCTAACTGCTTCCCCTTTTCCATCAATCCACCAAGTACAATTTGCTCTGCAATTACCACATCCTCCGGCAACGAGTGTATCTTAGCTAAAATATCCAGATGACTTTCAGCAACTATGTTCTCATCTTCTATCGGTGTCATCAGTTTCTTTAGCTGAGATACTGCCCTGTGCATATTCTCCAATTCAGCTGGTATTCTTTTGAATTGCTATTGAAAGCTTGGTGAATGATTTGCTCTTTCCATTGAATAATAGCTTTAACCTGGTTCCCTGCATCTTCCACCTCTTGCATCAAATGATTACTCACCTGCTCATGTGCTAGAATGGGCTGAGAGGAAGGTTTGGCAACCTTAGCAATGATCTCACATAGCTGGGAATTTTGCTTTTGAAGTTTGGGTCTTTCTCAGCCTTCTCTTTGTCAAGCTTAAGGAATAAAGCGTTCATTAGTGTCTGTGTATCCTGCTTTAATCCTTCTGTGGTAGTTTGACCTATTGGCACTTTGGTCACTGCTATATCAATGGTCGTGAGCTCTCCCTTAGGAAATCTGCTTTCCTTCTGCTGGAACTGATAATTCAGTGAACTTTTGTCCTAATTCTTCGATAATCAACCTAGAAGTTTCCTTGGCAACTTTAGGTCTTTGTATCTGTTTCCGCCCAAACTCAGGAGCAGCAGTGAAAGTTACGTGTTCTTCTAGGTTGATCTCCTCTCTGGCTTTTGGGATTGTCTGCAAAGCCAACCATGATGAAAAGTTGCTTCTATAGGGAATGAGAAGTCACTGAGTGCAACCACCATCTCATGCTCTGATACTGCTCTTATCCGAATTTGCCACCAAAGTGTTGTGAATGCCATCAAATCTGAATTGTCCAAAGACAATACTTTTTCAAACTCCGCCATCTGTGCTTTCAACTTCTCTAAATGGTCTGGTGAAGATATTTACTGAGTGGTTGAGGAAAAATATTTAAATGACAGGCTCTGGATTTTTTATTAGGAGGAACAACAAGATCTCTTTGGGGTTCCAAGGCTGCCGAAGTGCTATGAGTTGATGCTGGAGAAGCTGGAACTAACACGATATGCTTTCTAGAATGCATCCTCTTCTCAATGAGCTTGTGAGGACTTCTTGTGAAACTTTAATTTTAACTGGCCTTCCCCTTTTCACCAATCATGGTACAATTTGCTTTTGCAATGGAGCACATCCTCTGGCAACGAGTGTATCTTAGTTAAATTTAAATATTTGATTCCAATTCATGACTTTCAACAACTATGTTCTCATCTTCTATCTGTGTCATCAAATTCCTTTAGCTGAGATACTGCCCTGTGCATGTTCTCCAATTCAGCTGGTATTCTTTCGAATTGCTCTGAAGCTTGGTGAATGATTTGCTCTTTCCACTGAGGCAATAACTTTGACCTGATCCCCTGCATCTTCCACCTCCTAATCAGATGATTACTCACCTGCTCATGTGCTAAATGGGCTGAGAGGAAGGTTTGACAACCTTAGCAATGATCTCACATAGCTGGGACACCTGCTTTTGAAGCTTGGAACTCTCAGCCTTCTCTTTGTCAAGCTTAAGGAATAAAGCGTTCATTAGTGTCTGTGTATCCTGCTTTAATCCTTCTGTGGTAGTTTGACCTATTGGCACTTTGGTCACTGCTATATCAGCTGCCGTGAGCTCTCCCTTGTGCTTTCCTTCTGCTGGAACTGATAACTCAGCGAACTTCTGTCCCGATTCCTCAATAATCAACCTAGAAGTCATTTTGGCAACTTTAGGTCTTCTATCTCTTCCGCCCAAACTCAGGAGCAGCTAAAAGTCGTGTTCCTCTAGGTTGATCTCCTCTCTGGCTTCTGGGATTGTCTGCAAAGCTAACCATGATGAAAAGTTGCTTCTTGGGGAATGAGAAGTCACTGAGTGCACCACCATCTCATGCTCTGATTCTGCTCTATCCGAATTTGCCACCGTGTTGTGACTGCCACCCTCTGAATTGTCCAAAGACAATGCTTTTTCAAACTCCGCCATCTGTGCTTTCAACTTCTCCGCATGGAGAGGTGAAGACTTGAGTGGTTGAGGAGAAAATACAAATGACGTTGGATTCAACGGAGGAACAACAAGATCTCTCTGAGGTTTCGGGGCTGCTGAAGTGCTATGAGTTGATGCTGGAGAAGCTGGAACTAGCACGATAGCTGTGATTTGGCCTTCTCCTGTATGTGAGACTTCTTGTGAACTTTAAGCTTTTCCGGCCTTCTGCTGCTTTCACCTTCGTGCTTTCTTTTGCTGGAGTCTCCTGCGGTAAAGTTGCCTGTGATCTGATTCATCAAAGCTTCATCCAGGCAATACCCCTTTGTCAACAACCAGTTCGAAGTGTTAACCAGAACTGCGGAAGATCTTTCTTCAATCGTCTGGCAGCCACCAATGTTTTCCTGAAGAGCAGCTCTATCCCCTCCCATCTGATGATATGAGTCAAGTATCACATGCCCATCATCTGCGAGATCTGCAGGTATCCGTGCCAAACCATAATCAGACACTTGTTGCGCTGATAACCTGCTTGAAGTCTTTCTTTCTGACTTCATACTCATTTCTGCACTTCATCCAGAAGTCTTCCAATGAAGGCACATGTGAGTATTCCTGGGAGATTGTCTTCCTCGCTACCCCATATGGGTCAAAGTTCAGCCGTGCTGGGAAGAACTCAGGCTCATACTCAGAAAACATTTCAGCTTCGACTCCTCTAGCTTTGTGGATGCTCTGGCAGCTGTAATAACCCACTGTGACTGGAAAGAAACCCGTAGACTTGTGCCGCTTTGATTGTAAGTCATGCATCTCCACGAGCTGTCTGCACAACTCCATGATGACCCACTTGTCGTTTGGATACCTCGGCAACTTTACTGGTTCTCCCGAAAAGCCGGTTACCCTGAGATAGGTGAAGTCTGCAAACTGGATGAAAATACAGCCATGCTGGGATACAACTTCCCAAGCTTCTTTGCTTACCCTGTTGGTCTTCAGATCACTATTTAATTTGCAGATGAATTCATAGAAGAACCCATCATTGACCGCCTTGTAATCTTTGTGGCATTCAGGAACTGTCAACTGTGGGAAGCACTCAAAAATAGGATCTTTCGCCAGTACGCCCCGTCTATCCAGCTTGGAAAATATACCTTGCGAGGCTGCTGCATATACCAGGTATGAAGTCATTTTGAAGTTGTACGTCCACCTCACACTCCGGAGTTGCTCACCGATGTTGTCACTGATGATCTCTGCCCAATTGATTATTGAATCAGCTCTGTTGATCTCAATGGTCCTCACAAAAGCATACATCCATGAGCGGAAGTTGTGAGTATTGGCTTCTCCACTTAACCTGCAAAGCAATTTAGTAATATCATCCACCTCCTGCACCAAATTGGATCGCGGAAGAGTCCTCGGGAACTTTGATGGAGACCTGGGCTTCTTCATATATCTGCTATTCATTATGCCCACACAATCTGCTTTGTGTTTCTCCCATCTGTTGCCAGCATCCAACATGCTAATTGCAATCACCACCGTTCGTGTCGGAATCTTCAGACAATAATTAATAAACTGTGCATCCAGCCTGATTATTGTCTTTCCCGCAACATCCCGAATTGTTCTGGAAAGAGGATGATATGACCTTGCACACTCCATAACAAATTCGGGCAACTGAGCTGTGACTGGAAATGTTGATGCTTGAATAATTCCACTGCTTTTTATTGCCCGCATGAGAGATGTCTTTCCGGCCCTGGATCTGTCAATTATTTCGGAGATGGGTTCAGGGCCTATGTCTGTGTCATTGATATCAGCAAATCTGGAAGCTATGCATGATTCTGCTGATCCTTCTCTTTCATCACGCTTCATCATGGCTGGAGCAATCTTTGTCTGAGCAATCTTTGTCTCTTTTTCTTTTAATCCTGTCGGAATTCTTTGCAACTGGATCAATTTGTGCAGATCTAGCAATTTCTTCAGATTCAGAAGATATATTCAATGTACCTGACATTGATTTGAACTCCCTTTCACCTGTATGAACACCTGTAATGAATACCTGCAATTATTTCAGACAAAGATGAAGTCCAGAGCATGAATACTTGATTTCTGTCACCAAAAATCTGCATATGAAGCCTGCTGCCCTAAAATTTGAGGCTTTGCTTGCATGCAAAGCAAGCATAAATATTTTTAAATTCACCTGGGCACTTATAGTAACATGCAGATAATTATCATAGCATAAATCAAGCTATTCCAACCCTAGGCGCCAAACCTTAAAGCTTCTTGGCAATGAAAAACACCTTTTGATGCACAAAACCTCCTTTCCTTGGCACCAAAACTGTCTGGGCTGCAATCCTTAGCAAAAAGAATTAATTGCTTCTTCATTATGGCAACCCATGCTTGTATAACCCTCAACATACTATTTTTAATAATTGTCTTCCTATTCCTGGCAATTTAATTAATAAACAATCATGTTTATTCACCCAAATTGGGCGCCCAATTATGCATGTTACTGGCTGCCTTTAAATAAATTTATTTTATTTATTTTTAGCATGCATCCTTCAGTTGTCTTTGGCTTGACTTCTTGCTTTGACTTTCATCCCATTCTTGGCGCCAAAATTAGGTGAAAAAGCCATTAATAAATATCATTAAAAACATTGTTTAATGCCAAGGTGGGTCGCACTTTTTGGCAAGGGTGATTTCTAAAAATAAGAAGTCAACTTTGATGGGAATTTCTACCCTGCACTGCAGCTCCAAAAATCCCTTCTTCACTTAAGTTATTTGACTTCCATAATGGGAATTTTTACCCTGCAAGGCAGGTAAGAAATTCCCGCCTGCCTGCCACTGCCAAAATTCCCACTGGCAAATTAAAACATCTCCCAAAAAGTGCGACTTGCATTAAAATTAGCCTCCTTTGATAAAGTGCGACTTGCATGGGTGAATAAATCTCTTTGGTGGGAAAAGTTAGCCTGCCAGGCAGGCAGAAAATTCCCATCGGTGCTTTAAGTGATTTTTCTTTATTTTATAATGGGAATTTTTACCCTGCAAGGCAGGTAAGAAATTCCCGCCTGCCTGCCACCTCTAATTTTCCCATTGCAGCTTAAGTGACTTTGACTTCATGGGAAAAAGTACCCTGCAAGGCAGGTAAGAAATTCCCGCCTGCCTGCCACTACCAAAAATCCCATTGCAGCTTAAACTCATTCATTCCAAAAAGTGCGACTTGCCTAGGAGAGGCTTTTTGTGCATGACTTCATCTTTTTTGGTCAGAAGTTTGCTTTCTGAGGCTGATTCCTTCTGGTGCTGAGGCCGTAAATGATCTCCAGATGCTTCAGGCAATTAAACAAACTATACTGGACAAAGAACAGACCTAGGGGAATTTAACAGACAAACTGCGGAGAAAACCGGAGAAAAAACACAAAAGAAATAAATAAAAACGAAAAACATTGCCAGAAGTCAAAGACAAGGCTCTGAATTCATTCCTGGTGAAAACCCTATTGAGATGTGTGAATACTGGCATGCAAAACTTCAACAGGATTCAACCGGAGCACAATTTACTTCAAACGGGGCATTATTTATTTAATAAATAATTAAATAAAAATTTCCCGCAGACAAAACTTGGCGGAGGGATAAAATGAGTTTGGGCATCTGGGTATTTGTCGAAATTGGCTCATATGATTCACTGGGAATATCTTAACATAATACAGACATCTTCTGGCAATAAAAACACAAAAAGACCCGTTATTTTAAAAAGAACGAAAAATTTTCAAATGGGTAGTCCCAGATTTCAGGGTGAAATTTGGGGACACCAAAGCTGTTGGACATTGAGAGCCTTGGAATTTTGTAGAAGCAGATTTTGATTGTATCACTCTTCCAAAGATTGTGAGTCAAACAAGAATCTTATCAATGGATTTTCAAGACAATTTTGGGAAGATACTTGAGGCACGAGCAATAGTGTGAAGGCAAATCTATCAAAGGATCCTACTTCAGCCCATGCAGGTGAGCATTCTAATGACATCTTCGACAAATACTCATTCCAGGAAAGCAGAAGGTAAACCTCGGAGGACAACCAAAGGTTTTGAAAAGAATGTTTCGAAAATGTGGCATGGAGTTTAAGTTTTTGATAAACATCTTCAAGGTAGTCATCATTAAATAAGAATAACATTCCTTGTGTTGTCATGCAAATGGTCAACAAGTCGAAATTCTAAAGGTTTCCAAGCTTGACAGACTATTGGGTCTACCCAGTTAATTTTGATGATTCCCGATTGATGGCATGCATCATGTTAGGTGATTTAGGAAAGTCCATTCATTAATGGAATTTCCTAGGTGATTTTAGGAGCTCATTAAGAAATTACAAAGCTTCAGGCAGTTGTGGGAAGGGCTATCACTGGGCTTCCTAGGACTGGAGCAACTCCATGGAGCTGAACAAAAAATCCAAACTAGACACGGAGGTAAATCAAAGGCCTTAGGACATCATGGAAGTGATTAAGGAAGATTCAAGAAGGAATCATAGAAGTTGGGGCATGTCAAAAATTAGGGTTCACAGGCCTAGGCAATTGCCAAAACAATTGGTTGAACTTACAACCGAAGGTGATTCTTGGAAGCTCTGGAATGGAACACCTTAGGAGCAAAAGCAAAAATTCTTTAGTCGTGAATGAGCAAGCCAAAAAAGATAGGAATTAGTTGTTTTCAGAACACTTTGGGACAATGGGTCTGCAAACATTTTCTTATCATGCACTCATGGAGTACCAAATTTAAAAATCTGTTTTTCAGGGATCAAATCAGGAATCAATACCTGAACCCCTTGTTGATTGGATTCATTAAAGGCACATTCTTTCAGTCAAGATCATATAAAACTTGATCAAAAAAGTCCATGTGAAGCTCAAGTTATCACCGTTTCAATTTTCCTCTTGGCCTCAGTTCGGGAGTTGGTCAAATCTTGGGAGGACAGTGTCAAACATCTAGAAGGGTGAGATTTTGTGTCCTTTACGTCCCTCAAGGTTCATGGAATCAATTTCATTTTCAAATTTGTTGAGTTCAAATAAACATAGAAATGCAAGGACATTTTGTTCTAATCCAGTTCATCATTTGCGGGAGCTCAAATAATCCATGTGAAAGGAGTCCTTTTTGCAACCAATAGACCCCAATTACCACGAATGAATTTCATGTCCCTCATTAGTCCCCAGCAAAGCCGTCAAAATATCAAAGATGGGAAAATGTACAAAAGTTAAGGAAGCACAGCGTCATCCAAACATATTCTACTTATGCTTAGTTTAGTTTGAGTACTTAAGCTGATTTCCTTAGCCTTCATTTCCTGCCGTAGATGGCTATCATTGCCTTAAAAACATGTCAAGCAACCTTCAATGGCCACTTAAATCATGTAAAATAACAAAGGTGCATCAGGGACATGAAAATGCATTCAATTCCCTATGTTCAAATGGTTGTTGACAAATGATTATAATTGGTAAGAGTGATACAGAAGTTCTCAAATCTAACTTGCGGCAATTCTCAGGCATCAATCCATATCTGCAAAGCTTCTCTGATGTCCTTAGTCATCAATTAAGGGGCCATTGCTAAGAGCTAGGGATCCAGATGACTAGAAAGCATAGAATTTTTTCCATGGCATTGCAAGGTGTACAACCAAGAATGTATAAGTCATCGATGGCACAGAAGAATCGAAGAATAGATAAAACATTAAAAATCTTTTAAGAATTTGCACAAATCTATGCAAAGTCAGATGCATGTTTTGTTAGGGACTTTCTTGTGCAATGTACGTTCCAGGGTAATTGGATCAACAAAAAAATACTAATCAACCTCCACTCATGCCATGGAAACATGACAAGTGAAAAGGATCATTCAATGCATATAATAAATTTGGTGTCCAATATGCATATTGAAGATGAATTCTGCACCAAAGAAAGTTTGGTGCGTTAGCAGATGCCAAAAATAGAAAATTGATCCAGCCTTAGGTAGAAATAGGAATGCAAAAAAGAGGAAATTCATCAACGCACATCCATTTGAGGTTTAAGGAAGAATTGCCAATATTTCCACTACTAAAAACTTCTAGGGGGATACCTTTCCTCTAAGGTAAAACATCAAAAGTGGATGACATCCTGGCACAATGTCTTCATCTTCTTTATATGAGATACAAGACATTTAATGTAATGGGTATTGACCTAATCCCAATTAGAACTCGGACTTCACCCAGTAGGACCGAAATGCATATAAACCTTGAGGGATTGTAAATATGTCAACAAGGGGATGTGGCCACATGTCGGTTTGCAACCCATATACCAATGTATGTGCATTTCTTGAGTTACAAACATAGCCTGCTCTTTTGACTATGTTTGAGTCACCAATCACTATCTGAGCTAAAAAATGGTATAGCGATTGTAGTGTTCATTAGCAAATAACCATCTTCACTTTCTCTGTAGATTTTACTGACATCACCCAACATGAGTGGTAAATCTCAAACCTAGAGCCATTATTCATTGGGCTATGATGATTGACTATTGCAAAGTTGCCATCCTTGGCTTCTATGGATGAATCAAAGAATTATTCCTCAAATTCCCAAGAATTTTGATTAAGGTGTAGTTCTCATTACTCTAATGCCATCACTCTCCTCAGTAGAGTATAGGGTGATTGTTCAAACACAATGATGAAGCACATTGATGGATTTGTTGCTCTCATTTGCCCTAACGTGACCTCCATGTTTGGGTTGACTGGGGGTATGATCAAGTGGGTGTCTCCATTTGCAACTTCAATAGGTAACCTGACGAATGCCTTATCCACATGAGCTTCTTACTTAAGTTTCTCCAACCTCTTCAAGAGTGGGATTCAATTTGGCTATCAATTTCCATTTTCTCTCAAGGTGCCTAGTGAATCAGAAACTTCCATAGTTTTATTAATGCCATTTTTCCTCGCTGAATCATCCTTATTCCCTTGTATGTCCCCTAAGAAGGGATCATCTGAAGATCCATCTAGGATGGAAGTGGTGTCCCCAGATTTCACCCTGAAATCTGGGACTACCCATTTAAAAAAAAAATCGTTCTTTTTAAAAATAACGGGTCTTTTCGTGTTTTTATTGCCAGAAGATGTCTGTATTACGTTAAGATATTCCCAGTGAATCATATGAGCCAATTTCGACAAATACCCAGATGCTGAAACTCATTTTATCCCTCCGCCAAGTTTTGTCTGCGGGAAATTTTTATTTAATTATTTATTAAATAAATAAAGCCCCGTTTGAAGTAAATTGTGCTCCGGTTGAACCCTGTTGAAGTTTTGCATGCCAGTATTCACACATCTCAATAGGATTTTCACCAGGAATGAATTCAGAGCATTGTCTGCAACTTCTGGCAACGTTTTTCGTTTTTATTTATTTCTTTTGCGTTTTTCTCTGGTTTTCTCCGCAGTTTGTCTGTGAAATTCCCCTGGGTTTGTTCTTTGTTCTGTATAGTCTGTTTAATTGCCCGAAGCATCTGGAGATCATTTACGGCCTCAACACCAGAAGGAATCAGCCTCAGAAAGCAAACTTCTGACCAAAAAAGATGAAGTCATGCACAAAAAGCCTCTCCTAGGCAAGTCGCACTTTTTGGAATGAATGGGTTTAAGCTGCAATGGGATTTTTGGTAGTGGTAGGCGGGCGAGAATTTCTTAGTTGCCTTGTAGGGTACTTTTTCCTATGAAGACAAATTCACTTAAGCTGCAATGGGAATATTAGAGGTGGCAGCCTTTCTTACTTGCCTTGTAGGGTAAAAATTCCCATTATAAAATAAAGAAAAATCACTTAAAGCACCGATGAGAATTTTCTTGCCTGCCTAGCAGGCTAACTTTTCCCACCAAAGAGATTTATTCACCCATGCAAGTCGCACTTTATCAAAGGAGGCTATTTTTAATGCAAGTCGCACTTTTTGGGAGATGTTTTAATTTGTCAGTGGGAATTTTGGCAGTGGCAGGCAGGCGGGAATTTCTTACCTGCCTTGCAGGGTAAAAATTCCCATTATGGAAGTCAAATAACTTAAGTGAAAGAAGGGATTTTTGGAGCTGCAGCGCAGGGTAGAAATTCCCATCAGAGTTGACTTCTTATTTTTAGAAATCACCCTTGCCAAAAAGTGCGACCCACCTTGGCATTAAACAATGCTTTTAATGATATTTATTAATGGTTTTTCACCTAATTTTGGCGCCATGAATGGATGAAAAGTCAAAGCAAGAAGTCAAGCCAAAGACAACTGAAGGATGCATGCTAAAAATAAATAAAATAAATTTATTTAAAAGCAACCAGCAACATGCATAATTGGGCGCCCAATTTGGGTGAATAAACATGATTATTTATTAATTAAATTGCCAGGCATAAGAAGGGCAATTATTAAAAATAGTATGCTGAGGGTTATATAAGCATGGGCTGCCATAATAAAGAAGCAATTAATTCTTTTTGCTAAGGATTGCAGCCCAGACAGTTTTGGCGCCAAGGAAAGGAGGTTTTGTGCATCAGAAGGTGTTTTTCATTGCCAGGAAGCTTCAAGGTTTGGCGCCTAGGGTTGGAATAGCTTGATTTGTGCTATGATAATTATCTGCATGTTGGTATAAGTGCCCAGGTGAATTTAAAAATATTTATGCTTGCTTTGCATGCAAGCAAAGCCTCAAATTTTAGGGCAACAGGCTTTATATGCAGATTTTTGGTGACAGAAATCAAGTATTCATGCTTTGGACTCCATCTTTGTCTGAAATAATTGCAGGTATTCATTACAGGTGTTCATACAAGTGAAAGGGAGTTCAAATCAATGTCAGGTACATTGAATATATCTTCCAAATCTGAAGAAATTGCTAGATCTGCACAAATTGATCCAGTTGCAAAGAATTCCGGCAGGATTAAAAGAAAAAGAACACAGACAAAGATTGCTCAAACAAAGATTGCTCCAGCCATGGTGAAGCGTGATGAAAGAGAAGGATCAGCAGAATCATGCATAGCTTTCAGATTTGCTGATATCAATGACACGGATATAGGCCCTGAACCCATCTCCGAAATAATTGACAGATCCAGGGCCGGAAAGACATCTCTCATGCGGGCAATAAAAAGCAGTGGAATTATTCAAGCATCAGCATTTCCAGTCACAACTCAGTTGCCCGAATTTGTTATGGAGTGTGCAAGGTCATATCATCCTCTTTCCAGAACAATTCGGGATGCTGCGGGAAAGACAATAATCAGGCTGGATGCACAATTTATTAATTATTGTCTGAAGATTCCGACACGACCGGTGGTGATTGCAATTAGCATGTTGGATGCTGGCAACAGATGGGAGAAACACAAAGCAGATTGCGTGGGCATAATGAATAGCAGATATATGAAGAAGCCCAGGTCTCCATCAAAGTTCCCGAGGACTCTTCTGCGATCCAATTTGGTGCAGGAGGTGGATGATATTACTAAATTGCTTTGCAGGTTAAGTGGAGAAGCCAATACTCACAACTTCCGCTCATGGATGTATGCTTTCGTGAGGACCATTGAGATCAACAGAGCTTATTCAATAATCAATTGGGCGAAGATCATTAGTGACAACATCAGTAAGCAACTCGAGAGTGTGAAGCGGACGTACAACTTCACAATGACTTCATACTAGGTATATGTACCAGCCTCGTAGGGTATATTTTCCAAGCTGGATAGACGGGCGTACTGGCGAAAGATCCTATTTTTGAGTGCTTCCCACAGTTGACAGTTCCTGAATGCCACAAAGATTACAAGGCGGTCAACGATGGGTTCTTCTATGAATTCATCTGCAAATTAAATAGTGATCTGAAGACCAGCAGGGTAAGCAAAGAAGCTTGGGAAGTTGTATCCCAGCATGGCTGTATTTTCATCCAGTTTGCAGACTTCACCTATCTCAGGGTAACCGGCTTTTCGGGAGAACCAGTGAAGTTGCCGAGGTATCCAAGTGACAAGTGGGTCATCATGGAGTTGTGCAGACAGCTCGTGGAGATGCATGACTTACAATCAAAGTGGCACAAGTCTACGGGTTTCTTTCCAGTCACAGTGGGTTATTACAGCTGCCAGAGCATCCACAAAGCTAGAGGAGTCAAAGCTGAAATGTTTTCTGAGTATGAGCATGAGTTCTTCCCAGCACGGCTGAACTTTGACCCATATGGGGTAGCGAAGAAGACAATCTCCCAGGAATACTCACATGTACCTTCGTTGGAAGACTTCTGGATGAAGTGCAGAAACGAGTATGAAGTTAGAAAGAAAGACTTCAACAGGTTATCGACGCAACAAGTGTCTGATTATGGTTTGGCACGGATACCTGCAGATCTCACAGATGATGGGCATGTGATACTTGACTCATATCATCAGATGGGAGGGGATAGAGCTGCTCTTCAGGAAAACATTGGTGGCTGCCAGACGATTGAGGAAAGATCTTCCGCAGTTTTGGTTAACACTTCGAACTGGTTGTTGACAAAGGGGTATTGCCTGGATGAAGCTTTGATGAATCAGATCACAGGTAACTTTACCGCAGGAGACTCCAGCAAAAGAAAGCACGAAGGTGAAAGTAGCAGAAGGCCAGAAAAGCTTAAAGTTCACAAGAAGTCTCACGCACAGGAGAAGGCCAAATCTACAGCTATCGTGCTAGTTCCAGCTTCTCCAACATCAACTCATAGCACTTCGGCAGCCCCAGAACCCCAGAGAGATCTTGTTGTTCCTCCGTTGAATCCAACGTCATTTGTATTTTCTCCTCAACCACTCAGATCCTCACCTCTCCATGCAGAGAAGTTGAAAGCACAGATGGCGGAGTTTGAAAAAGCATTGTCTTTGGACAATTCAGAGGGTGGCAGTCACAACATGGTGGAAAATTCAGATAGAGCAGAATCAGAGCATGAGATGGTGGTGCACTCAGTGACTTCTCATTCCCCGAGAAGCAACTTTTCATCATGGTTGGCTTTGCAGACAATCCCAGAAGCCAGAGAGGAGATCAACCTGGAGGAACACGACTTTCAGCTGCTCCTGAGTTTGGGCGGAAGAGATAGAAGACCTAAAGTTGCCAAAATAACTTCTAGGTTGATTATTGAAGAATCAGGACAAAAGTTCACTGAGTTGTCAGTTCCAGCAGAAGGAAAGCACAAGGGAGAGCTCACGGTGGCTGATATAGCAGTGACCAAAGTGCCAATAGGTCAAACTACCACAGAAGGATTAAAGCAGGATACACAGACACTAATGAACGCTTTATTCCTTAAGCTTGACAAAGAGAAGGCTGAGAGAGCCAAGCTTCAAAAGTAGGTGTCCCAGCTATGTGAGATCATTGCTAAGGTTGCCAAACCTTCCTCTCAGCCCATTCTAGCACATGAGCAGGTGAGTAATCATCTGATGCAACGGACCAGTTCAAAGCTATTGCTCAGTGGAAAGAGCAAATCATTCACCAAGCTTCAGAGCAGTTCAAAAGAATACCAGCTGAATTGGAGAATATGCACAGGGTAGTATCTCAGCTAAAGGAACTGATGACACAGATAGAAGATGAGAACATAGTTGTTGAAAGTCATCTGGATACTTTAGCTAAGATACACTCATTGCCAGAGGATGTGCTAATTGCAGAGCAAATTGTACCTGGTGGATTGATGGAAAAGGGGAAGCAGTTAGAAATTTCAGTTTCCTTCCGCGTAGAGATCCTCAAGCTCATGCTGAAAAGGATGCAGTTGCTGGAAAGTAAGATGGGAGAAGTGTCGGAGAGCATCCCAGATGAATTACCTACTTCCCATGAGGAATTTATTCTGGTTGTGCGGAAAGAAATTGATGAAGCCACCATACCTTTCACGATGGATTCAATTGGTAGACTCATAAAGCTTCAGGCAGATGTTGAGGGATATGGGCCTGGTTTAGAGAAGGTAAAGGCTAACATTGTTGCTTTGTCCAGAGGGTTGCTGCAGTTCAGAACCGAGAGAGATGCTATTGTTAAAACAGATGGGAAGATGTTGAATTACATGTTTGACAAGTATATTCAATATCAGAACAAAAAGAAAGTATAGGTGTTACAGCTGGCAGATCTTCATTCTTCTCTTCTTTCTTCTCTTATTTTCTATGTTCCCGGATGAAAATGTAAGATTAAAGTTATTGGTTTAAAAACCATTACTTTAAGTTATTTGGAAAGATTCTTTAAGATAGGTGACAGATGTGCACAATTTTGGCTTAAACTCCTGATGCATGTCACTAAGAGAGGAATTCTAGGAAGATGATTGCCAAATGTTCCCTTTACTACTTCTTCATGTTCTAGTTCAGTTGCAGTTTCCCATTTGTAATTTCCCCTCTACACACTATAAGTAGAGGAAGAACCTACGGGTTAAAGGATCGGAATTTGTAATCAGCATTCTTGTGTTCCAGACTTTGAGCTGAAACCCCTGATAGCTTTCTGCAAGCAGAGGAATAGAGAAGAGATTTCCGGAGAACTTTGTGTCAACGGTGCATTCGTCTCTTATTTATTTTTAGATCTATGCATAAACTTTGTGTTGTCTTAGATCTAGATCTGAAACTTTCCCTTGCTTCAAATTCTGCATTTTAAGATCTATTTGTTTCGTCTATGTGCATGTGATCAACTCTGTCAACTATTGGTTAGGTTGCACATTTCCTTTCCTTTCTTCTCTCATTTAATTAGTTCCCTTTCCTGCACATATTGCTTATAGTTGCTTACTTGCTGCAAAACTTTCTAGTTATGGTTCATGAGCTACATAGTTAAAGTAATACCAACAAATAGATATTAGGAAATACAACTGACAAAATCTTACACGGGAGCCTCACCGGTAAATGAGGGAGATTTATCTCATGACTGCCTAGGTTTTCAAATGTGCAAAAAATCTAGCCAATTTGTAATTTTTAGAAACTTATAAGTTGGGGAATAACAATCATTTAAAGATCAGAGCTTATCTAATCAACATTCTTGTAAACTCTCAACCTGAGCTGAACCCCATTCAGCTCGATCTGTCAAGGCTCAAGGAATAGAGAAGATCATTTCCATAGATTGCATGAGCAATTCAATTTCAATCATCCTCCTCAAGTTAGAAGCCACAGTATCCAGTCTTTCACCAGGAAGAAGAGTGCAAACTCATCCAGATCCAGATCATCTTCAACATAATCCCCTTGCTTGGAATTATCCATTTTAAGATCTATTTCTTAGAAGATGTGCTATGTTCATCATGTAAATCAACTCTGTCAACTATTGGCTTAGGTTGCATATTTCCTTGTCCCCTGTGGAGCAACTTTTAGACCACTTCTTCTCGCATTTAATGAAATATTTCCACTTTCTAATGCACATATTGCATTACAACTGTTTACTTGTTACAAAACTGTCTAGGACTTGGTCTATGGTTCATGAGCTAAACAATTTCCATAAAGAGGTACAAACCTGCAAATAGATACTGGTGATCACTACAGCTGACATAAAATCTTACATGGGAGCCTCACCAGTAAATGAGGGAGATTTATCTCATGAGGGGACAAGGAGAGCAGCTGTGCAGAAAACGTAGTTTCAACAGTGGATAAAGAAGTATGGTTCTTATTTCCATGGGCATTCATCTTGTACCTAGACCTATGTGGACGACATTGGAGGCTTCGAGGTAGCTACCTAAGGCAATGCATCGAGTACGTTAGTGCCCACTTTGTATTGTTTGAGCTCGGCAGTACAGATCATTGAAGTGAATAACAAGCTTGAAAGCATGAGGAAGAAGTCGAATGTTAATTTCCTATATCAAATCGAGGTATTCACGTGCAAGAGCTCAAATGACGCATCTCATGCTAGAGTCCGCTTTCGTTCATTGTTGAAATGGCATTGGTACATAGCCAAGAGGAATAGTGACATTTGAGAAGATATTGAGGTCTTTCTACATCCTAGAACTAAGGAAAACATGATAAAACAATAAGAATAAAAGACTATTGAGACAACAGGACTGATGAATGTTGACAGTAGGCTCTAAAAGGACAACTTGAGGATGACATTCAAAGAGACCCAAGAAATTCAAGTACTCATTGTATGAATAATTTTTTTTACGATGATGGTAAAGATCATTGTATGAATGCCTCTTTCAAAAAGAGAAATTGGTGAAGGGGTCCCCTAATCGTCTCAATTCACCTGGTATCTTCGTGACTCCAAGTGATATAAGTTGGAACTTTGGTCTCTTGAAATCCTTTAGTATGTCCATTTAGAAACTTCCCTAAGGTAGTTCCGAAGAAGAGGTTGATTGGATCATCAAGTCACGTTTGGAATGTCTTCCAAGTCAGAAGCATGTTTCTACATCAGTCATCTGTACAAAACTCTTCAGAGGTGACTTCCAATTCGAAACACTCCGGAGCACCTCCGAAAGGGAAGGCCACAGAATTGGAAGCTTGCTCCTCTTTAGAAGATGCCAAGGTCAGTCATGATTTTCAAGAAGGCTTTATTTCCATCGCGTGCTTTAGGCAGACTTGATCACAGCCCTACATGCAGGTTCTTTATCCAGTGGCAGACTACAAACACAAGAACAAGCAAGGATTTCATTGTTGAATGTTCCAGTCTAGGAGTTCAAGCCACATTAGATCTCGAATTTTGTTTTGGACATCTAAACCTCTCTTATTCAGAATGGGAGTCCTAAGTGAACATGGAGCAGTATGGTGCAGCCTAAGGATTGAAGATCAAATCCACATGAGATAACCCTTCCTTAGTTTGGACGAAACGATTTGGTCCCTAATACCTGCATCTGTGCAAGAAGTGGCAGCCATTGAAACTATCAGTGATTGAAGCATCATTGGCTAGAGAAAAATGGCTCCAAGAATAGCTCGCATCATACGAACTCACCGTTCTACAGTGAGGATACGGGTATTTGCTTAATATCTTTGAAGTAAGTTCGGCCAAAGGTAATCCAACCCGTGGATGAAATGACATTGGCCGATCTATGAAAGATAGTTGTCACAATACAAAGAAGGCCTCGCAACTTATGAAGGGGATTTGCAGATGTATGAGCAATCTTCCGCCCGGATGATATCTATGAGTAAGGAGATTTGGAGGAAACAAAATTTATCGACAATCATATGGCTCTATACAAGATGACAAGAACTATAAGTCATTCTATTCAGCAAGCTACTGTCATGAGTAGATCTTAATGCCATAACAATACAGGATCTGAGGAAGTTGGGTACCATCCTTCAGCTTCACATTTAGGAGATCTATTTAGGAAGGCGATACTTCACTGACCTCCTAACAAAAGATGCAGAGGGCTAGAGAATAACGAATGGATCGAGCTCAATTCCATGAAAAAGGCTTGTTTTTGTACTTTTAGAAGCTGGTCAAACTCTTCGCCTACATGTGTGCGACAACAAATAGGACGTGGACTTGGAGAAAGAAAGGGACTATTGGGAACCTTTGGGCCCAGTAGTAGATGAAATGAGCAACACTGAGCGCCAGGACTAGATCGACTAGGAAGATGTTTGAGACTCCTGCAAAAGACTTGTCACATGTATGGGCGAGGGCCTTGTTAATCAGATTTAGGGCAATTACATATGGCCCATCGCTGAGTTGGAGGAAAAGGAGGAACAAACATACAAATTCTCCTATGCGTACTAGATCGCAGATTTTCTTAAACTTGGAGTACCTACTAATGAGCGACGCTGTGATTACTGAAGAGTGTGCTTTGCTGCTTTTGACAGAAAAGTTTCTTACCATGTGGATCTGGTGCTTGCCAATCACGTTGTCATTCACTATGGGTTTTCTATGACATCATTTTCCTGAGATTAAGTAGTTTTTCCTCTCTTTCTTTTATGGTTATGGTGGGAAGAGATTGATCACGGTTCAGGGAAGTGAAAAGACATTGATAGTGAGAGCTTGATGGATGGACTGATGTTTTGGACCAGCATTCACATCAATTCTTTTAGACAAAGCTGGAACTTGTTCAGGTTAGAAAATCGTTTCAGCGAAGAAGAAATGAAGAGAAAACGAAATGCGCACCTTGTTCATTGTGTGCCCGAGGTGGATTTTAGTTAAGAGACAGATGAGTTCAAATCCACTGCAGTTGCTCGTGGTTACTACAGAGGTAGGCAATCCGTTGTCCTTTCTCCCTCTTCCTCTTCTTTCTCTCTCTTCTCTTCTCACTTAACGCTCTCTCTCATCAATGTTATATTTTGCGTTGAGGTTTGCACTTTTTAATATAACTTTAAGTGACTTTAGAAACATAATGTAAACTTCAAGTTGCCTTAATTTTATAAAAGGGACTGAAATATTCAAGTGGAATATGAACAGTCTAAAGTTAGATTAAAGTATTTGAAAAGTCACTAGGAAGATGAAGAGTTGCCTTCTCTTCTATAAATTGTAACAAGCTCCTTGTTTGAACTTCTTCTTAGACAACTTCTTAGATTTTGAAGCTGTTTTTTGTGAATTCATGAGAGAGATATCCTTGTGAAGAGAGCAAAGAGATAACAAATTTCTTCCATTTTCCCCACTCTAAAATGTTTTCTATTTCTATGCTATGTACAATTTTTGCTTGAGCTTCAATAAAGGAAGAAGGAATTTTAGCCTTTTTTGACTGAGAAGTTTAATGGTACTTTGTGCTCATTAAACACTATTTGGTCTTTTTGTTATGCGGATTTGTTTTCTTCTAAATACAAGTGCATGTAATGAAATTTTTCGCTGGTGTATGCAAGTCTCTGATTTTCTACTTGTAACATTAGTTTCTCTTTTCTAACTTTCTCACTCCCTTTCGCACTTTCCTAGCAAATTCCTCCCTTGCAGATATCTATAAGTTTTTGCCGCAATGTTAGTGGAGTGCCCTTCTTGGATCCCCGATCGAAAGGCCACTAGGATAAAACTCACTTTGTAGTGCGCATGCACATACGACAACTGCACCGGTTAAGTTTTTGGCCAATAGTTTGTGGCGCCGACCGTGGGCAGATTTAGCAGCATGTGCACCTGAATATGAGCAGAAGGTCAGAAAAATACAAAAAAAATTCAAAAAAATCAAAAATTCAAATTTTATTTTTCTTGGAATTCGAATATCTATCCGAGCATCTTGTCTACAAACCATGGCTATTCCGGGCAATCGTCCTGTTGAAAGACCGGAATTGCTCGTCCACATTCAAGAGGATATTGCTTCAGATTTGAGAGAAGCTATCTGGCATAACAGGTGAAGTGTCAACCACTACTTCATTGCCACAAGAGTTCTTGATCTTGAAGAAGAATGCGCTGTTGAATTGAAAAGGTGAAGATAAATTCCAACACCGCAAAGAAGAGCATAGATTTCCAAGCTGGCGGATAGAAGATACACCTGACAATAGAGAGAAGGAGAACAAATTGATCCCACTTTTAAAGAGCTTCAAAGAAGACAAGAGCTACTCAGAATTCAGAGGTCTCCCTTTCGTCAAGCAACCTGTCACTTTGGAAGCCCGAGTGTTGCCAATCCTTTAGACGTTAAGTTTCCATACAGCAACGAGAACCTTGAAGATTTCACTGACGTGGAGACCAAAGAAGCTAGAGAAAGAGAAGCAAGAGCGGAAGCGGAAATAAGAGCTCAAATTGAAGAAATTGAAAGACTTCAAGTCAAGGCGGAAGAAAGAGCAACAACAGAAACCACAACCCTGGCAAGGTTGGAAGCCAGAAACAGAAACAGAATGGGGGATTGTGATCGTGAAGAACGCAAGCCAAATGTACCATGGGGTGGAAACACCGGTCCACTTGCCCTTGCTCAACCTCTTCATGAGTGCCCTTGTTGGATCCCCAACTGAAAGGCCACTAGGATAAAAGTCACTTTTTACTCATGCATGCACATACGACAGTTGCACCGGTTAAGTAGAGGGACTTAGACTCCTAGAGCGAGGGCAAGAAGTCCATCAATGTGTCTCTGACAAATTTTCTCGCCAACACCTTGCATTAAAAAGAAATATGTTGTGAGTACTAGTCAGATCATAGAAGTTCAGTAGTTGCAGCCCATGGGACATATGTAAGGTGAAAAGACATGTCACTCCACATTCGGAAGTGTTTTCCACACAGTTGCAAGGGGGAAGCTTTGGAGTGCACTTTTTGGACAACAAAGAAGGCCATTCTAGGTGAGTGGATTTTTGCAAAAAGAGCTGCTAAAAACAAGTAAGGATTCTTGTCAACATGGGAAATATTTTAAGAAGCATGTTAAGTTCAAAGACTCAACTTGTAGTTATGGGCATGTTGCTTCTTCAATTCAATTCCACGATTGGTTTGGCATGGGGAGCCCGAATGATGCTTCGAGGAGAAAGGAAGATGTGACTATTAAGGAGCAGTACTGAAGTCATTGTGAAGGATGAGTTCAATATTGCTAGTTAGTCCTTGGAACCAAATCCTACACTTGAAGACGACTATAGAGGAAGTCACCATTGTCGAGGCTGTGAGATACTTGATGCAGAAAATGGATAAGCCATATGATCTTTATGTTGATTTGCAAACGTTTCCCATACAACGTAGTTGGGTGCTCAATAATACAACTCAAGGATCGCAAGGGGATAATGGTGTCCAACATGCCATGAAGTTGAACATTGGTTGTCAAAACTCAAGGATTAATGGGAGATCAATCTACAAGTAGATTTTTGTGGCCATGCAAGTAGTTTCAGTCATTGAATTGAGTAGTTTTCAGTTTATGAATGCTGAAGAATTTTTAGTCAGTATATGTTTGATTATAGCCCCTATGTTATTGCCATTGATGAATTTTGTGAAGAATTTACAGTATGACAACTATTGTCCTATTTCGTTTCTGCTGTTTGCAAGAAATCCAACTGCCTAACACTTTTTATGACAATCATAAAAGGGTTTTCAGTTACACGGGGAAAGGAATTCCAGCCTATTACCACGGTTGAAGTATTTGCAGCTGTTACAGGGTGGTTTCTAACCAGTGTTCCACGGAGATGTGTCTCCCACAAAATTTTGTCGTTTCAGAGATGAGGGACGTCCTAGAGACTTAGAGACGCCATTGCGACGTCCCCCAACCGGCCCTCCACTGTCACCAACCAACAAGAAACATGCTCGAAATGTTTTCCCCGAATAGGGGATGTTTCAGAGACATCCCCACTTTTTGGGGACTCCTGAGAGGCTTTAAGCCATCCTAGAGACTTATAAACATCTCTCGAGTCTCAAGCCGTCCTGGAGACTCCTAGGCGTCCCTTGCGGATAAGTCTGCTTAATTTTCTATTAAAATCTTGTTTTAAAAAATTACACCCCCAACCCTAACCCTAATGCGTAATGGGACCCACTCACCCCCTAAGCACTCCAAAAGAAACTATAAATATGTGTTACACCCTCATCCCAAATCACAATCAACAAATCAAAGCAAGAGTGAGGGCAAGCAAGAGTGAGAGCATGAGCAAGCAAGAGGGACACCATTAACAAGGAAGAGGGTCAACATTAACAACTAAAGTGCCAAGTATTCATTCCTCAACCGTTCACGTATTTTCAACACGTTCATCAAGCCTCCAAGGTAAGCCATGACCCATAACAGCACATAGTTTTTTTTAATTTTTAATTGAATTTAGAAGCATAAATTATTCAATAAATTAATTAAAATGCTGATTTTAGGGTTGTTGAATTTCTGCTTTTGAAAACATCAGTTACACAACGCTAAAATCAGCATTTAAGTGTTTTCAACATTCCATTTAACTATTTAAGTGTTGGATTCTTTTACTATTTTTAAATTTTTAAATTTGTTTATTAAATTATTAAACTGTTTTTAAATATTTTTAATTTTATAATACAAGTATTATTAGAATATCATCTTTTGTGTATACTCTGCTTCTACGCTTCGTGCGACCTTAAGTAAGAAAAACAAAAGTGAAATTCTTGTTTTGACTCTTGAGCCATTGCAAAATTATTATTATTATTATTAAAATAATAAAATTAATTTTTAAACAATAAATTTTATTTTTTGTAGTGTCACCTTGAGTTCTATTTCTCACAGCATGAGTGAAGAAGAGGGAGAGCAAGTGCCTATGGGGATTGAGGAGGAGACTTCGAGTACAAATGTGATGGGGGTTTCTGGAAGTAGTTCTATTGGGAGTGCAACTGGACAATTTAGTTGCCCTTCCATGTTATTGGAACCTTTTGCCAAGGGTCCCTTCGACAAGAATTCCCCTTTAAAACAATTTGCAACCAAACTACAACAAGCAAAACCTAAGATAACATGGGGCACTAGGCTGTGGAAGTGTCATTTTTGTCAACTTGAATTTCAAGGCAGTATTACAAGAGTTGATACACACTTATTTCACATCTGAGGAAAAGGCGTGGAGGTGTGTGGAAAATTGTCATTCAAATAAAGGGCTGAGATAAATAAAATAGTGGGGTTGTGGTGAAGAAGAAACACATATAGTTGTACTATGCCATCAAGGGGTCTTATTCATGGTACTAGAACTTCCTAAGAGGCACGAATTCCTACTTAGCCATCCAAGTCAAGGGCACAAAGCTTAAGGGGAAACATAGGAAGAGGATTAGTAGTGATACTGCAAACACGATGGCAAAGTATATTCAATGTGCAATATAAGGATGAGGCAGATGGTGTCATTGGCAAGATTCTTCATTGCCACATGGTATTCCATTGCAATGTGGCTCGCATCTCCATAATTATAATCTAGGTTGTGGCAATAGATGATAAGAGAAGGAACATCATATGTACCACCAAAAGAGACAAAATTGAGGACAACAATCTTGGATGAGAACTTATTTTAATGCAAGATGAATCTTGTAATGGAGAAAATGAAGACTACTTGGGTCATATAGTGGATGCACCATAGTACTGGATGGGTGGATGGACATTAGGCATCATCCACTCATCAACATCATAGGTTACATGTATAGATGGCCCTTACTTCCTTAAGGTTGTTGATTGTTCAGGGCATTGCAAGGATGTCGATTTTCAAATCCAAATCCTTCGAGATGTTATTGGGGAGATTGGGCTAGAGAATGTGGTTCATCCAATAGTGATGGATGTGGCACATGTGTGTAGAACTGCAAGGAAACTGATTGACTGGGTGGCCTACAAACATATTCATGGACGCCTTATTGTGAGCACGCCATTTCGAATAATGCACTGAAGGACATGGATCAAAAATTGGTTGGATCAAAGAGGTCATTAATGATTCTAGAGACGTGTAGATGTTTTGTCTACAACCACCACACTTTCACATAGCACTCTTCAAGACCTTACCCCAAGTTTCGAGTTTCTTGAAACCTATCCAGAGATTAGATATGCATGGGCCTACTTCATTCTCTTGGAGAGGATAGATTATTTAGTTGCAAGAGGCAACTTGCAAGTAATGATTGCATGACAAGAGAGGAATTTATGGTCTGATTCTACATCAAAGCAGTGGAACTTTTTAGGGTGAAGGAGGTGGTGAAGAGTGACATTTTTTGTGTTGATGCAAAATACATTGTCTCCAATCACATTATAACCGTGTCTAAATTCATTCGATATGCTGGACACTTATGCACCTACCCTTAAAGAGGTGTATGAGTGCATTAACAATGTGCTCATGCCAAATGAAGGTCGTTGTACAAGAGAAATACCCCACATTGTAGATTCTATTAAAGGTCATATTAAGGTAGTCATGTCCCCAAATGGGATACTTTTCCTCCTTTGCACATGGGTTGCATATGCAAATTGAATCCTGAAGTGGTACAATACATAAAAGGTCTTCCAAAAGTTACCCCCATACAAGATCAGAGTTTTAGGTGAAGGCAACTTCGGATAGAGCTATTCAAAAGATAGACAATTCTACTTAAATTCCACTGCATCATTCGTAAGAGTGGAAACAAAGTGAACAAATTTTGTATAGATGCAATTCATGAGTCAAAACTCTCCATATTATAGGAATGTCTTATAAACAAGCTTAGATTTTTTATTAACAATTCTCCACAAAGCTGCACTCAAACACATCCTGATTACGAGTGCCAAATCTTCATAACCTCACTAACTTATGCAAGTACCCATATGTTGGGATGTCTATAACTATATAGACATGCAACAACAATATACTAATCTGATCCAAATAATTCCTGAACCCTACATAACCAAATCCCTAGATAGGTCCCCTACCAAGAAAAGGCTGCGAAACATGGAAGAAACACAATCGCACTATCCTTCTGCAGCTTGTCAAACCCATGCGTGCTAGACCTGGAAGTGTTTTTCAGGACAATCAACACTCAACAAGGATGGTTTTTCAAGTGGCTAACCAACAACTCACTTGAATGCAAAGGAAACCCTTGTATAGGACAACCTCTCAACTAGAAGAAGAGTTTTCGTTCCTCTTCTAGATCACTTAGAGGGTTTTCGTCCTCAAGAGATTATCTCTAAGGGTTTTCGTCCTTAGAAATTATTTTGTAAAGCCCTCAAGTGGAAACAAAATTCAAAATTGTATAAAATGAAAGTGATGCCTCTCACAAGCAAGTCGACTTGCTTTTATAGATGAAATTTGGCTTAGTAGCCACCCACAATGCTACCAATCATCTTCCATTGTTTGCATGTAATTATTTTTTCCATCCTTTGTCCCCTCTCCAACATGGGTCGCATTTTCTCCTAGGGAAATAACAATTATAAAGTGACTTTCCCTTTTATTTTATTTTTACTTTATCAGCTTTATATTTTCTTCTATTTTAATTTGATTTTATCATTAATAAATTAATATAAAGTGCTTATAATAATATTTTATATTGCACTTGCATAATTAATTCATTAAGATAAGTTTCTCTTTTTATCACCCCTTAGCCATCGGGAAACAAAATTGGGCAAAGGGTCTTCGACTTATTTAGGGCATAACAATATTCATTTCTTCCCTTCCAGGGACGGAAATGCATGCAAGGCAATTTTTTTACAAACCTGGTTTTTAGTCGGAAGTGATACACAAGACAACAACTACTAAAATAATGACAATTCTATTGGACTCTTGCCCTATTTCCTTGACATAAGAACCATATCAAATACTACGTCAGATTTTACATGCCCTACATAGTTTGTGCCCTAAACATGACAGTTGTGACTAAAAATTGCAACTTTGTGCCTTAAGCAGTGAATGACCCAAAAAAATCGCAAATATAGAATATGACTGTAAACAACTTTAATTTTCCCTCAATACCTTCATAAATTGCATTTTCCCTTGTGATTCTATCCATTGAGGTATGTTTTCTACAAAAAGATGCCCTGAATCATGAATTCTCTATTGTTGTCACCATTTTGTCTTGACAATGTCATATTTTCTATGCACTAACTTGTATGAACCCTCAAAAATCCTTTGAAAATAACTTCTTATTTTTGGACCTAAATCTTGTGGTTTTCTCACCATTCCATGCCTTACGCCCTTCAAAGATATGTATTATTGTGTTTGCAAATGTTTTATTGCCCAAGAGATTGTATTTGACCGTCAAATTCCTCCCTTGCAACTGTAGGTAGGTTGACTCACGATTTTGCCCTATCGGCTCTACTCACAGTATTTGGTTTTTTAGACTAACCAGTGATTGAAATAGGTGATGATGTCATTTCGAAAACGTCAGGACATACCTCCAAAAAGCCTGATAAAAATCTACAAATTTTACTTCAAGAATACAAACAACTATTTGCCCTCAAAATATCTCCTCACGGCTTCCTCCTTCATAGCCTTAATATTGCAGTTTAAACCCTACCGATGTCACTAATGATTTTGATACCAATGTTAGATTGATGTGAATCAATATATAAAAAAAATAGATTTCCAAATGATGCACACATCGTATGATTGTTATTCGTCATTTTAGCCCTGCAAGAGATAGTTACAAATGGTTCAGGCGGTTGCATCTGAACATGCAAGTTAATACTAACTAATAGTGACTTGTTATAAAAGGTAGCTTTAACACTTCATTATTAATGGATCACTCATAGATCAATCTTGTGAGGTTGATTCAAGTCTAAGCAAGGAAGAGGACAATTCTTGCAAAAAAAATGATTTCAATTGTCTTGGAGCTGATGCAAAATCAAACAATGTCTAAAACTTCCAATTATTTTATCCCATTGTGTCATTAATCACTCGGGAAACAAATGAGTATAAACACATTGGATAGGTGTATGAGTCCTTCGACAATATGCTTTGGTCTCAAATGAAGGCCATTGTATAAGTCAAAGACCCAACATTGCACCTTCGAAATGACTATATCAACCAGGATCATTCATTGTCAGATGGGAGAATTCAACACTCATTTCACATGATTGCCTTGCATGAAACCCGAAGTGGTACCGAAACATGTTTAACAGAGTTACCCGTATACAAGATGAATAGGTGAAGACCTCCATTGTTAAGGCTCTTTCGAAAATGTACTCTTTACCCAAATAATGGATAACACTATTTTGAGTGTATGTTTGGGCAAAATTTCCACTCTTATGTTATATCTCAAAAGAGGCCAACTCATAGGGAGGCTATGGCACAAGAGGATCCAATTTTGTGATGGACTATGCATGGGCAATTCTTTGATCAACCACACTAGCCATTGCTTAGTTTTCCCATGTGTTTCTAGTTCTTAGCTTTGAGAGGAAATGAGTCTATTATGCCTTCATCCACTCTATCGCCAAGAGGAACTCCACACCTCTAGGAGGGCGGAGAAGCTTGTAGTTGTACATAGTACTTGCATCTCATTGACCGCAACACAGTCTTACATACAAGGAGAGTCCACAGCCAATCATGTGGATGTAGAGCAAGGGAGCCATTTTAGGCAAAAAATGATGATGTGGCACAAAGATGTTGGTTGGGATTGGTTTGGAAGAGCTTGATCATGCCTCGCGAGGAGCATCTCCAAATTAAGTTCCACCATTATGTGAGTTTGGTGAGATAGCAATGAGCTTTGCCGGATGAGGCTTTTGATTAGAGTCAGCCCACAAGCTAGCAACTGGCCAAGTCTATAATGCCATAATTTTGAATGTAATCATCATTTTGAATAACAATAATTTATGCTTTGATTTATATTGATATGCATCTCCCATTTTTACAAAAAAACTACCACCCTTACTTTGTAAGCTATGAGCATCGATTTGATGATGAGGATGACAAGGTTTATCACGTCAAGAAGGAGATGAGATGGAGCTAATATAAGTGTGTGACAAGAAGAGATTAGACATGAGTCACCTCAAGGAGTCTAGTCGGAAGACTTTGCATGAAGTAAATTAGCCCATAGAGTGCAAGGAAAGCAAGATAAGTTGAAGAACTTCATAATGGAGCCAAGAGGAGCTTGAGATCAATCATCGAAGTGAAAGGTTGGGATGCATCAAACTAAGGCATCAGCCAGCTAGATGAATCAAAGAGTAATCGATGAGAGAAGTCACAAGTTCAAAGAATCTTGTCAGCCATCTCAAAAGTGCCAAGTCGTGAGTTGGCTCAAATCTAATGTAGATAGAAAGATGTTCACATGCTCAGTGAGTCGAACAACCAGCTGAGAGAATAAAAAAATGTGAAAGTGTTTTTAATTAATTTGTTCATCAAATTAATTGAAATATTGTAATTGCACAAGTTATGATGTAAACTCAAGTTATGTCAATTTGAGTCAAAGTAAAGATTTGGGTTAGAAAGTAGTTAATTAACTACTACTTGAATAAAATGCCTATATAAGGTTGGAAAGAAAATGTGAAACGGGATCTCTCTCCCTCTCTTTTTCTCTGAATTCTGGGATAAACAGCTACACTTTGTGTTTACATATTTCTCCCAATTCTATGAATAAAGGAATGCAAACAGTGGATGAGAACCATTTTGTGGTGTTTTATTCTCCAATTATGAAATTGTGCTTTGTTGTTCACAATTGGATAATGTTATGGAATTCCCCATCCTCCTTTGTTGTGTGTGAAACATTGATGCTGCGGGCTTTGTATTGCACATCTATGTAGGTGGACTTTGCGCATCTCCATATCATTCGAGAGTGGTGAAGACTTTGTGCTTCAAGTTGATCCTTGTTCTTTGTTGTTTGTATTTTGATCTTCATGAAAGATAGAGGGTTCTAGCCTTTTGTTTACCTTGAGATATTCAAGAAGTTCTCTATATCTATTTTGTTGTGTGTTTCTCTCTTCCTCCTCCATTCTCTCCTTCGTGGCGTGGCGGGGGATGAAAAGGGGGTGGTGATATCTCTTGGGTATCTATATTCTTCTTTCAATAGGTTTTGCATTGTACATGAGTATTTCATCAAACCTATTCGTTGGGACTCATTTCATTGGATTCTTGTAATGTCCCCTTTTCTAACATATAGCCCTCAAATCTCATCATAATCATCATTGTTTTGACCGTCCCATACCTCTTCAGACCAAACCATTGCCACTCTGGTCTCTAGTTGCAAGTGCACCACCATTACATTCTCTTCCATAGTTCTATTGGGGACCAGGGCATCCCATCTGGAAATGCAATGTCATAGTTTGTGGGATACAACTCAGGTCTTCTCATCATCTTCCAAGTATTTCACAGTAGCACGGTAGTACATTTATGTTTGAACCTTGGTTTCTTCATGGTGTAAAAATGGATAAAATTCGTTTGGATTCATTTATGTAAAATTTTTTTTCTGATGTTTTGGATCCCACTAGTGTCTTCATTCCTTATTCCCTTGAAAATAGATCCAGTAGAGGGATCTGAAACGTTGAACAAAAACAATTTTACGCAGATGGATCCTTGATAATTTTATTGAATAAATTTATATCTGCATCAAGATCTAATAATCCCCCTATAATCTTTTTACCATTTGCTCTTTCATCTATCAAAATAGCTTTCTTTTCCTTTTGCTGGAGGCTCTATACAAATTCCTTCTCTATTGTACTATTTCTTGTCTGCCAACCTTCTACACTTCGTATTCTTGTACAAATTTCTTCTCTTTTGTGCTATTTCTCGTCCATCTACCTTCTACCCTTTGTGTTCTTGTACAAATTCCTTCTGTTTTGTGTCATTTCTCATCTATCCACCTATTCTTCGTATTCTTTTCCCCTTTCCTGCTTATTTCATTTTTTCCAGAATTGTTTGAACTTCTCTGGCAATTTATGGGACTTGAAGGTTTTTTTATATTCCTAACCTTTTCTTCCTCAAAGCATTGCAATAGATTTTCAAGGACCCTGTTATGCAGCTTTTTGTAAATTTTCTGCTCTTTGACGCTTGTCCAATCAGCCAGACATTGTTTCTTTGCTACTCTGATTAGTTGGTCCCATTTCTACCCTATTTAGTTTCCTTGCTGAATTTGCGTTGTGGCATGGCCTCTCTTTCTCTTGCATTGTGCACAGTATTCTTCTTGAGTGGTTTGCACCTCTAGGTGGTGACATGGCCACTGGATCTTCTGATTTATCTTTGTAATTTTGCACCGACACGGGCTATTTGAATGAAGTGTGGGTCCATTCTCTACAAAACTCGCATTACACCTTTGGCTCTTTTGTACAATTCCTAGCAATGTATTTTGCTTCCCACATTTAAAACATGGTGTACAATTCCTTTGTAGCCTCACCTATAATATTCTCCTCGATTGTTATTTTGGCCCTCTTATATTCACACTGCTGTCGGCTGGAGTGGGGCCATAGGATGTGCTGTAGCCCGTGGAGGTTGCTGATATACCACCTGCAGATGGTGATAATGCTGGGTGGTGGTTTTTGATGCAGCATAATCTTACATAGTTAGTATTGTGGAGGTGGTTGATATGTTTGAGTTGGTGGTTGTTGTATATGACATGTGTTGCCTCAGTTGCTCCTCTGGGAGAACAATACATTAACTGCATGGTTGGTGCTGCCCACTTCCAACAAGATACACATGCTGAGTATATTGCTCTCATAATCTACACACACTGCACCATAACCTTTCCCCATATTTCGGTTGTTGTGTGGGTGGTGCCATCCCCTGCAGTATCTCTATTGCTCTCACTGGCACTATTCTACCTAGAACTGCATAATGTGAGCATTTTTGCCTCATATGTGCTTTTTTGCAACACCCTGTACACCATATTTTTGGTCTCCATCCTAGTAGATTTTTGGATGACGTATGGATATTTGTGCTAATCCCGTCTCCTTTCATCAGGATTTTCTGCTTCTATTTCAATTGGGCCAACTCTTGTTAAACCCTTGTCAACTCATTATTTTTTGCATAATCATTTTCCTTTCTTCAGGATTGGGCTTCTAGTCTAGATGCAAATTCTAGTGCCTTTGAAAATCACTTAAATACTTTCCCATCTATGGATGCTCTTAGGTATGGCAACAACTCAGATACAAATCATTCAACTCTCTGTTTTTCATTTAAGGGCTATTCCAACTTCAGTCCCATAGTTTTGAATCTTCAATAATTCCTCACTGATTCGTTTTCTCCTTGGATTTGAACTCTCATCTTACACTTTCTGTGGGAACTCTGGGTAGTGGTAATCATTCTTGAATACAGCATCTAAATCAGTCCATGATAAACTATAATCGGGACTCACCTTCATGTACCATTATAATACCTCATCTCTCCAGATGCCCCCAAAATCAAATATTTTTACAGTTGGATCTGTACATTCATGGCTTCCCTAGTAAGAATCTAACATGAACATGTGCTCCATCATATCCTTAGTATCTCTGGCAAACATGAGCAGTTCCATTCTATTGTGCGTCATGGGTGGGGTGGGTGGATATTTGGTTTCTGCCATTACTTCTTGTATTGTTCACTGAGTTTCTCACTCCTTGATTGTTGTTGCGTTGATTTCCTCTCCCTTGGTTGTTTCCAATGCCATTACTAGAACTTTCCATCTGTTTCTTCTTTCATTGTTTCTGATTTCTTAGCATGGCATGTTTTCGCTTCATATCTCGTGCTAATTCAATATTATAATATTCTGTTCGTAAGATATGATAAAATTCTACTACAGTTCATCTATTCTCAATTTCTTCTCTGTACTTTGTATGTTTTCTCCCCTCAATGTTTGTATCTTCTATTCTTTAGAGACAAGGTTTTCGAAGTCTATGAAACAAGCTTATGGAAACCAACTATGTAGTTAGTTTTTAACTCAATGTTTCAGATCACGCTACATAACTAGCTGACTGACTCCTCTGCCCTTTGCAAGACTTCCCCGAATCTCCAATGATTAGTACTGACATCCTGCAGGGTCTCTTCAAGTTCCTTTGCCTTTGGAAAATGGACCACACATCATGTTTTATATTGCTGGGAAGTTACTTTGACTGTTCTGCCTGACTGACTGACAGTTTCAAAACCACCACCTGCATTAAGCGACGGTTTCACCATCTTCCCAAAAATGGGTCCATTGACTTCTAGGAGACTGCTGAAATTGGACACACTTAATATTCCTCATATACTAGAGTCTTGATGATGTTGCTTGGACTGTTATTGATCATCTTCGACGCACAACCTTGTCGTCATGGCTGACAAGTTGCACGAATATGCACAAAACCCAACCTCTATTTTTGGTTGATACAAGGTTGTTTGTGAACCCAGATGCTCCTGCATCAATAAGTGTGATTTGATAGTTATTCATAATTATGCTGATAGGCATTCTACACTGGCAGTAAGGGGTGGGACATGATGGCATGACTGATATTTTTATTCTGTACATTAAATTTGGCGTTACTCTGACTGTCATGTAATTTTATTAGGGATTTAATGGTTTGACCGTGACATTTTTATACTGTGCATTAAATTTGATATCCCCTTTACCGTTTTTTAATTTTTGGTTACTCTGAAAAGTCATAAAAAAAGTAATATGGTCACCATACAGTAGAGTTTGGGTTCCTTTTTTCCTGAAAGGTTTTTTAGTCACCAGCAGGAAATATGAATATTATTAATCAATGTGGTATGCATAAAATCCAAGATAAGAGCCTTGAGATTTATATATATCAACATTTTTCAAATAGATGTATTTAAGATATTTGTACTAGTTATACCTTTATTCTTTCTGAAATTAGAAGAAAGGATGTGTGTAGTTTCTCATTGAGTACATATCTGAGCACCTGGGCTACATATCAATTTTTACAAAATGTAACTTTTTTTTTGGTTTGGTCTGTTTGCATTATTAAATTTAACTATTTCAATATTCAGCGAGTAGTATAACCCCTTTTGCAATAAAAAACCAAAGGTATACCCCATTATGGTTAAAAGGCTGCTCCGTCTGGGGAGAGCATCATGTGGTATGTTGAGAACCCCAGCATATCTGGTTCTGCTCATTGCTTATAAGTATTTAAACATTATTTGCCATACCCTTTCTCCTGAAGCAAGATGCAAGAATAGAACCGATAAACAATTGTGTGGACAAGCTGAAAATAATATTTGAAAAGCATGAAAAAACTATGGAAACGGTCAATAGCATCATGTAATCTGAAAATGAAAAGTTGAAAATATATGAAACCATCCAAAGAGCATGCATCGATGGCCCCTCCAGCAAAGAGACATGCTGCTGTCCCTGAAATCTCTATAGAAACAAACATAAGAGGAACGGCTTGGCAAAGGTCACTCTTCAAACCTTAAGCCTCTACATCCACCTCGGGCGCATTTGGATTGGCTGCAGCTCCAATTAGGAAAATTCCTCTAATCCTCTTACAGGTGGGACATAATAACATACAATAGCAGCCACAACTAATACTCGTAAGTTTAGGTATATATATAAACAAATACTGGCTCAGCTGATTGATAAGATCAGAAAGAATAGTAGTCAGGACTCGCTGTTAATATTTCTAGCTAAATCCGTAGCTCTTGTACAGCTGTATGTAAAAAGAATTTTTGTAAATAAGGCTCTGAATAGCCACGTTGTTAATTGAGCTAAGAATAGTGGATTTAGTTGCGAGAATAGTAAGAGATTAGTCAGCAGAAAAGTACAATATAAAAGCTTATGGAAAGCCCTCCTGAACTGATCTACTACTTCTAATCTGTGTTGGATGACCTGATTTTGTCGTTACGGCATCCTTTTGTACAAAATTTTACCTTTTGTCAACATAAAAAAAAAGCATTATTTGGCTGACGTAAGATGTTGTAGTTTTAACCATAGTATTACCCCTATTGCAGTTAAAAAAAAGCCAAGGTACCCTATTTTGTGATGACAGGCTTCTCCATCTGGGGGAGGATACCCTTGTGGTATGTTGAGAGCCCCCGTTATCTGGTTTTGCTCATTCCATACAAGTAATCAAACAATATTTTCCCTGATGTCTGGTATACTAATTTTCTATTTTAAGCTTGAATTTGCTATTGTAAGTCTGGTGCTGCAATTATTCTGTGAACAACTTTAGGCATTCATACAAGAAACCAGAACTTCGACCTTGACTGAAATGCAGACATTTATTTTGAAAACCAGAACCTTGAGCTTGACTCACATTTTCCTGTAGATTACATGTACTATAAGGTCTTCATCTTGATCCTTGATTTTGAGAGATTATGACTTGAGTTGACATGTTATTGTGCTTTTACTTTTCAAGTATTCATTCTCTTTAGAAGGATGTATTGTAGTTTTGGTGTACTGTAATTATTTGCTCTCTCAATGTTGAAAGAAATAGGATTTTTTGTTTCTTAAATAAGTGAATCATAGCTGCAAAATATCAGACATCTTTGCTGTAGTTAGTTTCTATTTCTTGCCAACTTGAAAGTTGTCTCTGTTACATTATTAAGCATGGTGTTAGAGAGGGGACACATGTTAGATTATAAGTTCATCTTTTTGCTTTTGTAAACATTTCTCAGGGATTTGAGCCACTACTTGTAGGCAGGAACTAAGAAGCCCTTTTATGGGACATATTTTGATCTCCATGCTTTCCTTTGTTGGGTGTATATTCATGGAGATTATATATCATCATTTCCCTTGCAGATCAAGCTGGCTCCTGTTAGACACTTCGTTGCTGATATATCTTGCTTGAACAAGATGATTGATATGCGCCTGATAGTTGTAACAGAAAAGTATTTGACAGAGCTTAGTGTGAGTACTCGTTTTTCATAATCAATGCTTTGAGTTTTTCTAGAATTGTACAGTTTATTGGATGCACACAAAACTTAGTTTCTCTTTGAAATTAAATTTCAAGATGAAGATGGGCTGTAACCGAATCTTTGCACACATCCAAATTACAGGAAGAAGATAAAGAATGTATTGAAGGAATAGTGAAATCTGCATGCCTTGAAGAGAGTGTGAAAGGAGGATTGCACTGGCCCCTTGGTGACTCGGTGAGAGACAGATTTGAGGTCAAAGGATCATGGCATGTTAATGCAACTTCTATTGTTGGGGAGTCATGGAACCTAAAATTTCGGCGTGTAAATCGAATAGAATTTAATACTTCTTCTGGTAGAGTGTCAAATGAAGTAAATTTAAAGCTCAAAAGTATAGCCAAAATTTTGAGGGTGAGTTGCGCAAACGGAGTTTATGTAGTTCGTGCACATCTATTGTTGTGATATGATGATTTACAAGAAATTTTAAAACTGACTCTCAAAGTGAAATGCAGGATCAGAGGCAATGGGAGGAAGTGAACATAATGAACATGCTGGAGGACATCTTGAAATGGATTTGGACAGAATTGTAGTATAAAGTAATCTTGTGCACAAAATAAAGCATTGGGGAGTGCATTTGTGGGAGAGTTATAAACAATCAAGAGTTAGTGACGGACTGCTTAAATGCATTGAATCCGTATCTTTTTTCCAGGCCAATATTGTTCATGGGTCAATGCTTTTGGATAAAAGGAAATAGTTTCAATGTTCAGACCATATTTAGAGTCATTCCAGAATCTGTACTTTTAATGAAGTGGGTAAGCAACCTGTTTAGACATTGATTCCGGATTGGTATGGATCACAACCAGTTGGTAATTGTGAGGTGATAGTAAAAGGGTGAAACAATGGATTTGAAATATGCCGATTATACTAACAGCAAAGGTTTCTGTTTTACAGAGGAATGTGTTTGTATATACTTTGAGGGTATGTGTGAATTAAAAATTGTCATATATATAAAAAAAATATTGATTTTGTACTTGATTTCCACCCTAAAGTAATAATCCTGGCATCGAGGTATTCAATTTTCTGATTGCTTCAAATATGGATGTCATAGACATTTATAGAAGTACGTACCTCATTGTTGATAGAAGCATGCAAATAAAATTTTATTAAAGTGGTGAAGAAAATACTCTTAAGAACCAAAATTCTAATGGGGTATAATACATAGAAACTTGATTTGCTCTGGTTTTGCATGCCAGCTCTTCTCGTCTTTTCAAGCCTTATTTCTTGCACACATTCCCATTGTGGATCTTTTAAAACCTGCTTGCATTAAATTCGGCTCAACCTTTAAGTATAGCCCTTGTCTAGCTAGTTGCAACTGTAGTTGCAGAAGTGGTCAGAATGCCACCCAAACAAGTGGGGAAGTTTGTTCCAAAAGTATACGATGAGGTAATGAGTCGGTAACAACTTTTCAGTCTGTTGATATTTTGCTTAATATTGTTTCTGTTGAACCAGTTGTTAAATGGTAAAAAATAATTGCTTTATTGTTTATTATGTTAGTCGCTTCCTCTTGGAGGACTATCTCCAACCTTGGTTTAAGCACCATTGGGAGCCCAATGGGATTCAAATTTCTAGTATTTAAACTTCACCAAGGTCTTTTTTCTATTTTCCTTCTAGGGACTATGTTCCCCTCGCAAAGTCAAGGTATCAATTCTTGCAAAATACCCTCATGGTGCTTTCACCTTGGACTTGGGAATTTAGAGTCCTTGTTTAGGTCGAGATTCTAGGCCTCTCGATTCTTCTTTGGTGTTCTATACCAGAGATTGTGAAAACCTGTTGGACATGTTATCTATTGCAAAGCTTATCGCTTCTACTTTGTTTGAAGAAACAAATTTGTGTTGAGGTTGACCTCACAAAAGACTTGAAAGAATGTTGATATACAGGTCAGTTCATAGTGTTTTATACAAAAGGTCATGTATATCCATCTGTTCAACACATGCTTCTATTGCCAATCCTCTGACCATAAGATTCATGATTGTGCCCTCATGGCTTGCTCCACGTTGGCCATCAAACCTTCACCAGTTGAAAAGAAAGCGACAACAAACAAAAATGATCGCTGGACCACTGAAGCTAACAAAAAGTCCTCCACTGGGAATATAAACCCCAAGGTGGCCAACACAAGTTTATAGTGGAATGAAAATCGAGATTTTGTTAATTTGTAGGAAATTAAGGTTTTTAGTTTTTATTTTTTGTTTTAGACTTATTTAAAATGTATAAATCGTCAAATGCCACACACTTTCACACTTCTCATGAGGATGGCTTGGTGGAGTCAACATTTTAGTCTCCCCAAGATTTGTGCTCTTGATTGTTACATTGAGTGAAGATCCCTCACGTCGAGTTAGTTGGGTCATTTATGAGGCTTACTGACTTGTATGTGACAACTTTAATATGGTCGAGCTTCTTGGGGACAAAGAAAGTGCCCTTCCAATGCGGTGGTACGAAGGAGAATGTGAGGTGTGGTCTTATTTTAAAACTGTAGGGGGTTGTCAGAGACTCTTCTGGCGATAGACATTTACTTCTTAGCTCTAGGTTATGTTATCCAATTTTCAGGGTGAAGTTGATTGGGTTTGGAAATGAATTGATTGTGTTATACTTTCCTAACAACACGTGTTTGAATTTCATGTCTTGGGTGGGCCTTTTGTCACTGCCCATCAAGAATTTGTGCTTTCCGAACACATTCCCATTACCTTCTAGTTGGTTTGGGGAAATTCTCAGTTCAAAGCACATGTACTCAGTTTTTCCTTAACATTGCTCTTCTAGACGATAAGGAACCCGTCCAACTCATTGTTATGGTGTGGAACCTAATGTCGTGTCCTCCCTACATTGCTAGTTTGTCCAGTGGTGGACAAATGCGATCAACTACATTGCCACTTTCGTCTGCCACTTAGGAAATCAAGCGGTGCGGGTTTGCAAGTAGGCCAACCATGCATTACAAAACTAATTTCGAAGTGTTTTTGCTCAAGTTGAATGCAACCATGTTGATCCTCAATTGTAATCCGTGGCATCCAGACTTAAACACAAGCTTAAGTTGGTGGAAAGTGACTTTTCCAGGAGATCTCAACTTCACGCTCATCTACATTGGCTCAAAGTTGGATATCGTGCCTATAAAGAGTTCTTCAAATCTTTGCAAACCAAACAAGCTAAGGAACAAATTAAAATTATCCAAACTAGACATCGTCAATTACCAACTTGCTTGAAGTTTCTTCGGCCTTTATGGATCCCTACAAGTTAATGTTCCAATCCTAGGAGATGACAAAAGAACGGAAGCAAGCTTTATAAGAATGTTGTGATGTGCTTCCCTGCAAGTTAAAACACTCAATTAGGCAATAATGTGAAGCCCTACTCACTCTGGAAGAGCCTTTTATGGTGGTGTAGTGTATGGATGATGAGAAACTACCAAGCATAGATGGCTCTTACAAGCCTATAGAGAAATGTTAAGCAAAAAATCCTAAGGCAATGTAATTAACAAAGATAACATTAAATCCATACCTAAGGTTGATGATCCTAAGCTCATAAAAAGTTCAAAACCTGTCACCTTATTGAATGTCGTCTCCTATAATAACAAAGGCTCGAGTGTTCCAAGTATGCCATTTTCTTTCTGCAATTATCATCACTGAGCAAATAGGTTTTATTAAAGGGTATTCTTGATAATATCATAGTTGTTTGGGAAGGCATGGAATGGGCTTGCTTTTCTCACGAACAGACCATTTTTATGAAATAAGACTCCGATAAATCGTACAATCATATTGAATGGCCCTTTGTCCTTGTTATGCTAAAAGCTCTTGGCTTTTGATCTTTCTTCCTCTCGTTTGTTAAAAGTCTCTCCTCAAAGGCCTCATATTGCTCAACTATCAATGGCCATAGATTTGAAAGCTTAGGTCTCTTTTGCTTTATATGGTAGGGTTGTCCGCCTTAACCCTCTATGTTATTGGGGCAAATGACTTTGGGTATTTCATCACACACTGATTTGAACATGACTTGATTTGGGGCATTATACTACATAATAAGACATATCAGTTCATTAATGATCATTTTGGAGACAATTCCTTTTGGTTTCATTTTGAAAGCTAAAACATGTTAGACATCCTTTAACAATATCTTCCGCCTTAGTCATTGTCATGTAATGGTATTGTCCATCCTTAATGGTAGTGTCCAAGAAAAGTTTCAAACTATCTCCTTCACCACATATTTTGATGACACTTTATTGGGTTGGATCTGGGTCATATGTTCACTATATTTACTCATTCAAGCATACGAGTGTTGGGCCTTTCAATTGAACATTGTCTACCTTTATCTCTATATTTTATCTCTTTATAATTATTATAATTAATCACATTTACCCTAATTCTAGTTCATATTATTGTATCTTTTGTATTTATATATTAATATGAATTAGAACATAATTTTATTTATTTAGTATCTTTTAGTGTAAAATAATCAAAAAATTGTTGTTCATATGCGAGTTATACTATGTAGCACAGTTTTGTTTCCATGGATTTATTGGATGGGTGCAATGTGAGTATAGGTGATAAGGTGGCCTTGGATGAAGATTTGAAGGTTCTCTCATCCACAAATCACATATCTCCCTTGCAGTGGTATTTATTTAGCAATTCAATCCTTTGTGCCAAAATCCTTGCGGCATCAACATTAATTTGTAGGAATTCCTTCAACCTATTTAGCACATATTTCATTTTCAACAATGAAAGAAAATATGGCAATTTGATCTAACTCTTGAATTTTCCATCCTTTCTGACGAGGTCTCACCAACGTAAAGCAAGCCATCACTCTAAACTCTATGTAACTGGAATAGGGATCTGTTGTTAGTGGTCGGACCTAGTACTCCATAAATAAGTCCACAATACCCTTATACGGTCCATGCATCATCTTCTTATGATCTACAATAGTGATTTTCCGCTCACATCTCTAGTATTTGAGTCAATTCACACCAGACATATTCCTCGTATTTATATATGTAAACATGTCTTTCAATGGTATCCCAATTTTGTCAAACAAGACTAAGATCATGTGTGTACCCCTTCTGAACTCTCTTCATTCAGTATGCACACTTTCAATTGCGCTATTTAGTTCTTCTGCAACATACTTAGCCATATTATACTTCTTATGTGCTCATCCAAGCTTATATGCTAGATACAATACATTGCGAGGTATGAAATTTCAATTTCTCTCCGAAGTGAACTTTGATGATAGTAGCCAAACAACAATACTAATTATTTTCTAATATATGGATTTAGCCTTTATGGCATTGCTGCTCTTATTCACCTTCAATAATTTTATAATGATCGTGTGATTCTCTTCATATTTTAAAATCACGGCCAAAAAAATTATTGAATTTGGAAATCTCATGGCTTTTTGAAGCATCATAGGGTGATAGACTTATACTACGACCACCATTTTTCATTTGAACCTCATGCTTGTGCAGCAAAAGTAATAACGAATCCCTCAGTTATACGAAAATAGGGGATTTCATTTAGGCTCAAAATCTATTTCTTTTAGGAACTTCCAAACCAAACGATTCCATTTTAACTTTCTTCAACTCCAAATCTACCTACTTTTAAAACCATTTCGGTGATTGAATTCCATCAAAAACTGTCCTCAAGGGCTCTCCTTTCATTACAACTTCGAGTTCGAGGTATGATATCTTAGAATTTTCTAGTTCTCTTAGTTCCTCCACACTGATCAATTTTTTTAGTTTTGCCTCTTCTTCTAGATGGTGTTTCTTTGAATTTTTTAATGATGAGGATAGACAACATCAATCCTATAGGAATAAGTGGTGTCATGGGATCTACATCTTGTATACAACAAGAAATGCCTTTAGGTGTCTACACTGTGTGCTATAAATACTCCCTGCTTAAAAAATTCTAACTTGAATGCGGAAATAATGTATACAATTCCAACTGATTGTATTTACAAAAAGGCATGCCTTAAAATATGCCTTACGAGTAGCCAAATTTCCTATAATCTAAGAATCATCACTGATCTGTTTGATGAGAATTCCAATGTGAGAGAGGAAAGTGAAATATTGCATCCCTAATGAATATGGAATCTCCTAAAAAAACCTTCATGAGGATCTATCTACAACTAACCAATGACTAGGTATAATAGTAGTAGTACATTTTTTATAAAAGGATGAACTACTTAGGGTGATATGTAAACTATATGTTATAACCATATCCTAAGTACACCTAAACATCTCATATCATTCCACACCACAATAATAACTTTGGTCTCTAATGTATAAAATAAGTGAAGAATCATGACAGAAATTAATATAGTGTCAACAGGGAATGAATACAATATATGTGAAGATTCAACATGTTGTAGTAGATAACTCAATCAAAAATGGATGTTGTGAATAAAAATATTTGTTCCCAAAGAATCAAACAGTCAAGGATGCAATAGTTACAGGGTGTACAAATAGTGTGACAAAACATCCTATACAACAGTTAGAGAGTCTCTACAAGGTACAACAAATAATCCTCCACAAGGAGGATATCACAAAACTTGATTAGCACATTGCAACAGACGTGTCAGTGTATTCCTAAGAGTGTCTGCAAGAATTCATGGAAACAACTACACTCACATTTTGATATCAATAAACGAATCGCAATGCAATATGGTCAAACACAAGTAATATAAAGAAACATTGAAGATATTGTCCTACATATAAGAAAAATGGACCTAAAACTATATCTGAGATCACCGAGGAGATCAAAAAAGGACAATAGGAATAAAGGTGTTGGAGTTATTGTACCATAATAATAGATGAAAAGAGGTTGGTTGTTTATTAGCTAAAGATGTACATCATATGCAAATCACTATTAGAAATGTGGATCACTATAAGGAGTCAACAAATATTTAGGGTTTTCCAAGATAATAGTTCCAAATTTGTCTTGATGACAAAGGAAAAGTAAATGCTGATTTTGGCGAAAGGTTTCTATCTTGTAATTCTAAGATGACTTGCAATAAAATTTTCTTTTATTTTCTTTCTATTTTAATTATAATTATAATAGCCATGCTCCTCATGAAGGTTATGCCAAAAATAGACCTCTCTCAAAAGAACGTCTTACATAGAAAACATAATTTATTTATTTATCTGAAAAATTACAATAATATTAATTTGTTAACACTATAATAATCATAACATTTTTTTAATTGAAAAGGGCAATTTTATTTATAATAATTTAAGTTTTGAAAATATTTTATAAATTTGAAATAAAACTAAAAGGTTTATTCTCATGGATAACCTTTAGTTTGAAGAAAATCATTTAAAAATAGTTCTTGCAACCGTAATAAAATTGACTAGAGTTCAACTGAAACTTTATAAGCCTTCAAATGGATTGAAATATTTGATCAGCTAATTTTTTTTTTTAATTAATTGAATCTGGATACCATATAAATTTTATATGATGTCAACAATAGCACAGTGCTCGATAGGTATGGAGCATGACACTTATGAAGGTACTATGTTGATGAAGAGTATATCCTCCAAAGTGGTTATGGTCCCAATTTTTTTTGTTTAGTAAAAAATATTTTTCTCAAGTTTGCACTAGATAGATAGATATCTTTTAATGTCCATGCGACTAAAAACGTTTATGGGAAAGTAGACCCTATCATGTTTACTTTCTGAATTTTTGATCACTTTCAGTTTAAATTGATAATGAATTCTCTCATTTTCTCCTTCTTCTTGGTGAAAACATATAGTAAAGAAGAAGTCAAATCACTTGCATATTGGATCTAAGAAACTTCAAAACTAATGATCCTGAGAAAATTCAAACAAAGATATCTTGAGCCATGTGCATATGTTTCCCATGAAATGAATGTTTGTCCCCACCCCACTATTTCATGTTCTCTAAATGTATTGCTATTGTCACTTTTTTCCTCTTTAAGAACTTGGGAACATTAGGATACAATGTCGTCTCAAATGTTCATTTCACATGAAACAAACATCGACTCCTACATAAAGAACTGCTCTAGACACACCAATGTTAACAATTTTTGATGAGGTATTTAATAGCAGTTTGAAAATTACACCTTCCAGCCATGGTAGAAAATCAAGCCTAACCTGATTCTGATCAAATAAGCAAGTAAATGAAAAAAACTCAAAGGATCGTGGTAATGAGCTACAAGTCTCTCATGGAGTAGAGCATCTTTATTACCAACATATCAAGATTGATAGGGTCAATCCTATCATAAGAAAGGGAGTATTGGTCGTGGGTTCTACCCAATGTGTGTGACAAGTAATCCCTTCAAGAGTTTACACATCATGTGCGACAAGAAATCCCTTCATGGATCTATAGTGTGTTAACAAATACTCCCCGCCAAGAAACTACTAGTTGAATGTAAAATGAATTTGCACAATTCTAACTAATTATATTTACATGTAACTAACTTTCCTATGATCTAGTATGCCTCATTTATCCCTTTGTTGATTTCAACATGAGAGAGGGAAGTGGAGTATCAAATCCCTAATGACTACTGAATATAATTGAAAACCTTAATGAGGATTTATCTACAACTAACCAACTAATGAAAGGTGTAATGTTAGTTGAACACTTTTTACAAGGGGATGAACTAAAGAGGGTGAAATAAAAACTATAAGTAATAATTCTATCTTAATTACCCCTAAACATCCCATGTTTTCTTTTGCCTCTTTCTTTCTTTTTCTATCTTTTCTTCTCGAACCATTCTCATCTCTCTTTCTTCGGAATCCTTTGTCAATATAAGTGTGTTACTTTTCATTTTGGTGTTACAACCCAAATATGGTTTCCCCTTTGCATGCATTCCTTCAACTGTCATTTGCCACAACTCCCTTCCCAAACAATATGGTCTCAAATCCCAAAACAAACTCTCAAAACACAACCACCTTCAAAACCCTCATTTGCATACTTTAGCTCTACAAATATTTCCAACTCGACTCAAGCGTCTAAAATTCAGCCAAGTATTAAAAACTTAAGTTTGTAAATGGTTTTTTGACATGCACTCTCTCTTTTTATTACCAATAGTGCATTTAATTCATCAAATGATTGTCATCCACTTCCACCTTTCTTAAATTTATCATTTCCCGCTATTCAACCATCATATTTTCATCTTCCTATACACAACTCTACTTCTCCCCTTCATTTTGTTGTGTAACCTACTCATCTTTATGTACCACATGCACCCGTATCTCCCCTTTACCAACAAAAATATGTACTATGTCCTTGTGCACATATATTTAATCCTTATAGCTTAAATTTATTTAGGAGTTTTAAAATCATATTCTTACTTTTTACAACCTTTTATTTCAACTTTCGGCTATATGACCCCCCTTTCTCTTCTTTATGCATCATTTGCACCTAATTATATATCTCTTATCTGGAAAATCATATAATGAGCTACCACAAAAACTTAATTTTCTGAAATGAAAATTCATTAAGGTCCCACTTAACTCACCTAAATATATTTACAAACTCATGTTGAAAACTCCCCCATACATCATGTTTTTACATCCTTCATTTGTACAACACCTCCTCGTCCTTTCTTAAGATTATATATATACAGAGAGAGGGGGGTGGCGAGGGTCGAAAGGGGGATGAAAAACCACTCGTTTGTGTTAAAGAAAATGTCATGAAATAAAAACTACTATAGAAAGCAAGAAGTAATTTCGGTTCGGCAATTTATGGTTATGGTTTTATTCCTGACACTCCTCCGTGTATAAAAATAAAAAAAATTCATGCTCCATATGTTTCCACTCAGCGTGGTAGATGGTTTCTTGGAGGCCACACATTTTTAGCACCCATCTCTACACGGTCAATTTACAAATGCATGCCATGTACAGTATTGCAGTATGATCTTTCCTTTTCTTGTTCTAAATGGCCAACTTCAATTTATTTTCTGCATAGTAGTTGACTCTCCTCATACACATGATGCTTGGTTTATCCATGGCCATTTTCTCCATGATCATTTTGTCTTCTTTTTCCAGCTTTACAATTGCTTTGTTCTTCCTTTTGTTACAGTAAATTGTAAATTACATGGAATACAATAGCTCCATGAGTGTTTGATTGACATCTCTTTCACTAACATACCACTTCAATATTTCTCACTCATATTACTAGTGGATAGTTCTAGTTCCATGTCTCGTGTGCTGCCATATATCTCTTGCAACACTAGACCATTGCATTGATTTTACTTAGAGTGTAAGGGACGGGTGTCAATAGTCGTTACCCTTAAATTTTGGGGTCCACATAGTCACGTAGGTGCCACGTAGCACTATAAAAATCAATTCATTTGAAAACTTAACAATTTTTTAATTTCTTATTTTTTGTTTGAAATGTTGAAATAGAGGGAAAATTACAATTTGAATTAATTTAAAATAAGATTTTTGAAATGCATGCAAACCATTTGTTGCCCAATAGTTGAATATTGTGTAAAAATATTGTACATTGATGCCCTAAGTGATAAATTGACATGACATGCCATGATGTGATTAGTTGTTGTGAGGTAAAAGTTGGGAAATAATACATGGTACTATGACAAGTATTACAGAATACAAAATCACCTACTAGACATTTCCATTACAAGATGCATCACAACTTTCTGTAGTCTTTCGACTATTGGCTCTCTTCCCTTAATTATTCTTTTTGTGGCCTCAAGTCTTGAAACTTGTGTACCATAACCCCTTTTGTATCTCTTACATAATGCCAATTACATTTAAATTTTGTAGGTACATCATCAAAGTGGAATTTTTTTCTTCCAAGATCAAGTTCGCCCCAAAATCAAATCTCCCCATGACTTCTAATTGAAATACAACATTTAGGGATTCATGTGGTTCAATAAAACTCTTCATAGGAAACTACCCTCTAAACTAAGGTAATAAGGCTCCAAAACCCTATATTTCTTGTTGTAACAAATGAATTTCATAAGATATTTTAGATACTAAAACCATTAATTGTGTCTAAGCGCACATACTATTATTTCCTACTTTATCTCTTTCAGTGGAGATATATGTTGCTCAAACTAAGTAGGGGAACTACATCCAATTGTTGAGCACCTATTTATGAGGATGGGGTCCATTAAGTGGACAAATTTTCCTACTTTAATATAATTAGGGGGACCTAATAAATGCTCAGATCTGAACTAATTTGATTTCTTAACATTATTTAGTAAATGCTAACTAAATGATGCATTCACTATTTAAGTACCACACAATACTTGACTGAAGTGACACATTGGGAACATAAAAAGATATTTAATTGTATTTTAGGCCTTATTTTCAGAGGGATTTTACAAAACTCAAATGTCAACATCAATTGCAAAAGTACTAAAATGTACATGAATACAAGTGACAATATTCATTTATAGGGGCATACTTGTTATATTTAGGATAATATCCCACTATTTAAGTACCATAAGTCCACATTTATGCACATAAATACATAACTTGGCAAGTTGTCATGTTCACATTAAAAGTATTTTAATATTAGAAAAACACCATGCATCCTCCATCTTTATGCTCATAAATACACCTTCTTTTGACCTTCAACTCATTAAAGCTAGCACCTGCAACAAAATTGTGTTAAACTCACCATTTCTCCAAAAAAATGCATACTTAATGTTATGATTTGATGTAAAGTTTTAACTATCCCTCCAAAATCTCAAAATTTTAATTTGAATGGGATTTACTCTTATATAATGGATGAATAAGGTTATCCAACTATTTGTTTAAAAATTTGACAGAGCTCATAACTGGTAGAGATAAGAATTGACAAAGATCAAATTTGGATTTCTAGGGAGACCATAGATTCAAGAGGTAAATCTCAGTTACCTTCTTAATATGCAAAGAATGTTTGAATATGTAAAGAATGAAAACAAATGTATAACATGTTTACCATGTGAAGAATGTTTGCATAACCATTGAATATCTGAATCGATTACCATAACAACTAAAAATATATTAATATATAGAACTATTATAATTTTTAGGTAGTTAATATATGAATATCGACTATCAAACTTATATTGGCTGGATTAATATGCATTGGAATTACTTAACATACATTGAATATACAACAATAACCTTTTCACTTTCTACTACGTATTCAAACTTTTAATGTGCACTGAAATTATTGAATATACATTGAAACATTGAGTTATTTCAGTACATGTTCTTATTTTTGTATATACTGATTTTTTTCAGTGCATGTTATGAAATTACAGTGCTATTATTGAATATACACTCGTATTAACAAATATACTTTGAAGTTCAGTTACCATAACAACTATCAATATCACCAAGTTATCCTTATGAAAACGAATACGTTACAAAATCAAGTGAATAATATTGTATGGATAAATACATTGACAAATTGCCAGTTAATAACTAAATAATATGTAAATATATAGAAGTGTTGTGCTTTTTTAGGAAGTTAATATTTAAATATCCATGATTAATTTTATATTGACTAGATTGAATATACAAATGAAATGTATCGTTAATATTTATATCCATGAATTGAATATACACTAAAATTATCGAACATAAATTGAATATACAACTGTAACTTTGTCTTTTTCTCTTACGTATTCAAAATTTTAATGTGCACTAAAATTGCTGAATGTACACTGAATACACCTCACCCTAACAAAAATTATTTCATTAACTATTACGTGCTAAAAACTTATTGCCTCTCCCCTAAATACTTAAATGTTTGAATATACATCAAATATACACTTATAATTTAGCCATGGAAAACAATGTATTCAAAGGAAAACTGTATACTTGTTTATTCAGTAATTTCAGTGTATGCTGTTAGTTTGTAGACCTAAACACATTTGAAATTTACATATGCACTTAATTTACAAAATATACACTTTATACATGTCAACTAAATACACCCCACAGTAACTGAAGTTTCTAAATACACTTTTTCCTTTTACACTAAAATGAATGGAAATACAATGAATATACTTATGTTCCTGGGTACATGAGCACATTTGCAAGCAATACTAGGATTACAAACGCATTTTCAGTCTACATTGAGTAACTTTTACGCATGTTCTTATTTAACCTTCTATTTTCCACGAACTCAGTTGATACGATGTAGTAAATGTCATAAAATAGGGTGTTTTCGTGTATGCACGTTGAACTATTGCATACACGATTTGTGGCATCTAGTATATGAGTATAAATGATATTAGTGAATATAATTTGAACCTCAATTACCATAGCATCTTAAAAACATATGAATAAACACGTTCTCTACTATATTAGGTTGTTGAATATACAATAGAATGATTGAACTTACATTGAATAAAATTGTCTAATTTTATCATCTGCTATCATGCATTCACATTGAATATACACCTTTGAATATATTCCTTTCTATTTCAAATCGCCAAGTTGGTCATCAGTTGAGCTCGAATTTGAGATCCTTTTTAATAATTTCTCTATAGTTTTCATGCAATGAGTACGTATGAAAGCAATACTAAGATTATAAGTGTTTTCAATGTATATTGAGTTATTTCAGTATATATCCACTTGTTTAGTATTATATTAATTGATTATATATACATGGGAATTATTGACTATACATTTAATATACAATAATAATTTTATAATTTTCTACTGCACATTCAATCTCTCAACCATTGTAATTTTGTACTTTGCATACAATTGCAGACAATACATTCAATGAAAAAATTACATGTGTATAGTTGATGTATATTCAATAATTTCAGTTTTTATGTGTATTCAATATTCAATTTTCCACAAACTCTATCAATTTAATGTATTCACCACTAAACTTAAAAGGATATATTCAATGATTACATTGTATGTTCAAATTCAATGTTCATGTCAACACTAACTCAACTGAGACAATGTATATAGTGCCTATATTAGTAATTTTGTTTCACCTAATTTTTTATTTTTTGGTTAAAACTGAATAGGAAATAGGTTAGGAGGAATACATGTGATATGTAGGTCAAAGGTTGAATGTGTGCGTTACTGAATTTTTGATCCAAGATGATCGTGAAGAGCTTCCCTTTGGCTAGGAGGAACGACCTGTATAAGAAACACAACAAGACCACCAAATAGTATTAAATATACAAGAGTTAGAGGACTGCCTAGCAAGGCTAGATCTGGGAAGCGTGATGCTTCCTCGAATGGTTGTCAATCCTCTGTTTAATACAATTCAATGTGAATAAGAAACTGAAATAAATAGGTCCTATTGCAATGTAATGATTTAGGTTTCTCATACACACAATACACTAGATTTTATGCTAGATATTAAAATAACACTAAATCTAATTAGAACCGGGGTTTTTTTAGGTCAGACAGGTCTGTCAAAGGTCTAGTAAGGGTCTGGGGCTGATTGGTTGAAGTCTGGGTTGATTTTGGGTGAGTGGGAAGCTTGTTGTCTGAGAATGTGAAATGACACAGAGACCGATATCGGTCTGGTGACCGATGCCAATATGGGGACTAAACTAATGGTGGTAAGGGAACTGACGTCGGTAGGGGAAATAGGTAGTAAATTATTAAAAATGGGTTTTTAGGTTCTCTGTGATTGCAAAGAGAGTAAGGGTAGTGTGGTTTTGGTTGTAATATGGTTGAGAAAACTCAGGGATTCTAAGAAGGAGGTTTAGGATGGTGAAAAGGGCTTGGGGTTGGGTTGAATAGTGGGTTGGTGGGAAGAAGGTGATGTATGGGTAATAGAAGAAATAAAGTACTGAAAGAAGAAAGAGATCTATAATGGGATAATAAAAAATGATTAAAATCGTAGTACTTACTTGGTGTCTTGTAGATCTTGTGAGTGGAAGTGGTTGGTGGTTGATCGGAGAAGAGGTGCTTGAGTCCAGTGCCATGACAATACAACCTGTGTGCTCCCATGAGTATTCCAATGCTCTGGAAGGAGAACCAGATGCTTGTCTTGCACTGTGGTTGTGTGTGTTCATCATCTGGATGCAGGAGGGCTTGAAGATTCATGCTTGAATGCAATAAGGCTCCAATAACTGAAAAATGACCAACCTAGGTAAAAGGTTGCAAATTTGTATATAAAGTAACCGATGGTGGTTAGGTGACTGACATCGGTTGAGGAATAACCGACGTCAGTTAAGGAGGATAAGTCTAGGCTTGCCAAAAATAGCCTAGATCTTTGTTATCTTTGGCATGATTGATATCCTTAACCTGGGTCTCAAGTGATAGAGTCCACCCAGATAAGTATGATTTCTTCTAGGAGAGGTAGTGGGAGTTAATGTTAGGTTTAGACTAAGTCTTAGTTGGTTAGGATTGGTATAGAATTAGTCCTAGTTAATTAATAGACTATGAATGGGTCTTTGAGTGAGGTGGATAGGTGAGGTGGCTATAGGTGAGGTGGATGGGTGAGGTAATTAATTAATTTGATTATTGTGATGAAATTAATTAACATGTGTGCACTAGGGACATGAGTGGGTATAGTATGAATTTATTTAATTGAAGGGGGTTAAGGGAATGTGACCCAAATTTGGTGTCTACATTTTCCCCTTTTTGTCACGTAGCTTGTATTGGTAAGTGATGCTGACAAAAATAGGAAGTCAGTGTCCTAGGTATGAGCGGAGATTAGGTTGCCCCAAGTATGGATGAAAGTGATCCCCCTCAAACCAGGAACTGATGAGGTAGGAAACAGAGTCGGTGAATGGTTTGATAAATAGGTTGTTAATAAAAACAAGGGTGGATGGGTTGTAGGTAAGGGTAATGGTCAGGTCAGGTAATAGGTAATGGAAATCAAACACACACACACATATAGATTGTGATAAGGTACCAAGTTGAAGAGCTTATAAACTCTACTTCGTCAAAGGTCGATAGGTTTATCCAAACAAGGTTGAAGTGGTTCAGGTATCCAAGGTATAGGATATGGTCTTGAATCACAACTAGGCAAGGTGGAGGAATGGGTATTGGGTGTTGTTCCAGGGCACCAAAGGTTTGGTCAGGATAAACATCACGACATTAGGCAAGGTAAGGTCATTAGGCTGAACAACATGGGTAGCAACATCACAAGTTATAGTGAGTACACAAATTTGAATGTCGCAAAAGGTGATTCAGGTCAGGGTATGTAGGTCAGGGCATATGTAAGGCCGAGGTATAGGTAAATAACATGTCCCTAAATGTAGTTAAGGAAATGTATAGGTAATATAGGCTTGTGGGTGAGTTGTAATAGGTGTGGGTAAGGGTGAAAGGTTGTTTGAGCAACATGGGTTGGAGGAAAAGTGGGCATAGTGTGGGTCAAATGGTTATGTCGGGTGACCGATGCCGGTTATAGCTTAACCAACATCGGTTGGCTAGGGCACGACCTGACCGATGTCGGTCATGTCGATTTGGGGCTAAAAAAGGTAAAATCCATGTTTTACAGATTCATTTGTTACTTTTCCATTTGTGGAAAATGACAGAGAAGAAGTGGAAAGTGGAAAAGTGATGGTACAAGGTCTCTAGCTGAGTTGGTGAGTGACTAGCAGGTGATTAGAAGTTGGTAGGTGGGTCCACAAGATTGATTGGAGTGATTTGATTGGTTGGGAGGTGTGTGGTTGGAGTTTTGCATGGCAGAGGTGGGAGAGGGAGTAGGAGGACCACCGACACAGAGACCAGAGGTGCCACCATGGAGATGACACCAAGTAGAGGTAGGAGGCATTCCTAAACCTCTTGTTTAATTTAAAATGTTGGTTTAAATTAATGCATTTGGGGGGAATTTTTGTTTTAAAAATATGGTTGAAAATGAGAGAAACAGGGGATGGGAAGGGGAAAATGTAGCTTAAGTAGGTTTGGGAATGATTGTAGGATAGTTCTGGGTGGGTTGGTGTAAGTTTGTAGGTTATTTTTTTTAATTTTTAACAATGGGGGATGGGGTTTTGGTTTTATCACCAAACAGTGACCGACGTCAGTCATTGGTTGGCCGATGTTGGTTGGTTTTGGCTGCATCGGTCAATGCTGGGGTGACCGACACCGGTCAAGATGACCGATTTAGGTCAAGGTGACCGATACCAGTCACTGTAAAAAGTGACTAGGTGAAAGAAGGGCTAGATGGGAAAGTTAAACAGAGGAGGCATGGGTAGGTGAAGGCTAATGTAGGTGGAAGAGGGTAAGGCACTATGTTGCTGATGTGTGATAGGTATGTAGGTGAAATGATCTAGGATATTGGGTAAGTATCAGAATGGAGACAATAGGGTTTTTAGGTGAAATAGGTAAAGGGTAGGTATGGAAACCAGGTGAAGGGTAGGTATGATGGATGGTTTTAGGTATGATTTGGTAAAAAATGGCTAAGTATGAGGTCAGTTGAGGTTTTAAGGAATAGGTAATTTGAGAGGGTCGCGACTTGACAATGTTGTTTTGGATGATGCAGGTGAGAGATCAGCTGACTATGAGAGACAAAGTACCACCTCTATTGGTACAGATGTGGCCTAGCATGACAACTGAGGAGTGGGAGCACATAGCAGATGTGGGACTTAGTTTGATCAGGTGCTATAGGCATATAGGTCGAGATCCTAGCTTGATGGTCACTCTCATCGACAGATGGGACTCCGTGACCAATACCTTTCATTTACCGACTGGTGAGATGACCATCACATTGGAGGATGTGTATAGGATCCTGAGGCTTCCTATTGTTGGGGAGCCAGTGTATTCAATTTCAAGTGAGGCATCAGTGGAGCTGATAGTGGTGGTATTTGGTGAGGTGATGGGCATGCTGAGTTATCACAGTGTGAGTCTGAGTTATGGGGATATGTATGTGGCATATCCATAGGAGACCAGGCTATCTGTTCTGATGATGGTGGCAGTAGGTTGTTTTTCTCTCCCAGATTCTGAGGGTGGGATATTTCCATGAGCACTGATGGGGGTGCTACAGGACATGATCGAGGAGTGGATACACTTTTCTTGGGCACCAAATTTTCTAGTTCAGTTGTATAGGGAGCTATGGGCCTATGGTAGGTTGAGGAGGTTTGGTATGTGTTGCACATTCTTGTTACACTATTGGGCATATGAGCACATTGTGTGTGTGCATCCAGTTGGGTTACCATGATAGGATTGGTTTGGGGGTGGTTTGTACAGAGTAGGATTCAGGAGATGGGTACCAGTCGGGGCACAACCGAGAGTGGCCAGGGCCACATATGATGTTATATACTACAGGCGGCTATTGGAGGGCCTATCAGTGGTGGATATCATGTGGTGGCCATATGTTGATTTTCCATCATATAGAGGCATGGATGAGGAGTTAGAGGAGCTTCAGTTACTGAGATGGATACAGGGGCAGCATGTGTCTGGGGAGCACGAGATGATACCCATGGACAGGGTCAGATGACAGTTTGGACTATGGTAGGACGTGCCCCCACCTTTCCCATAGTACCGTAGAGATGATGTGGAGAGACCCATGTCTCCACCACATCTGAGTGTTCCCACAGGGTAGGAGGAGCAGGTGCTAGATAGACGGATTGATGATGTGGGCATCACCGATGGATACAGGAAGTGGTGGGTGGCACAGCTATGGGCGGCACCACCGAGGCTAGGGCAGCCTGATTTAGCAACAGTCATAGTGCAGAGGGATACATTACAGGGTCAGGTGGCTTCCCTATAGGCACAAATTACAGGGTTGTAGGGACAGCTGACAGGGTCACAGGCACAGGTGACCACCTTGCAGGCACAGGTGATGGCCCTACAGGCCTAGGTAGCACAGGCATCGGCTCCCACACAGGGTGGAGATGGGGATGGAGGGTAGGTAGCCACCTTATAGGCACAGGTGGCTAGATTACAGGGCCAGTTGGCCACTACACAGGCACAGGTTGTGGCCCTACAGGCCCAGGTAGCTACACAAGTACCAACACAGGCACAGGGATAGGGTCCCATAGTACAGGCACCTACACCAGGACAGGGTACACTCTTGGTCAGGGAAGAGTTCACAGGGGGAGTTAGGCTGATGGCACCACCCTAGACCATATCCATGGTGAGGTTCAGGGATTCCCTGAATGAGGCTCACTATTATCAGGACCATCTAGCCACCACAGGGATTGATGTGCCTTCATATGCTGAGTACCAAGCCCAACAAGAAGCCAGTGAGCGGACTAGATCCAGGACTCACAGTTCTGGTAGCACAGGGGGTCATCGACCCCAGAGACAGGGCCATGGTGAGGTTACTAGCTCTCAGAGAGACTGGGCCCAAGGAGGAGGAGAGGGCCAGGAGGAGGAGACATGTGAGACTGGAGAGGAGGGCATCACATGGGGATGATTGGTCATTGTATGTGATATTGTACCATTATTTTGATTTTTAATATATATACCAGCCTGCGTGCCAAAGACATGAGATTGTACATGAGAGTTTTGAGATACTGATATTTATTTATATCTGTGTATATATGTATTGATACACAGACACTCCCATTATATAGTTGATGATGTTTACTGGATGGATGATGTACTTGTTTTAATTTCCATTGTTATTGTGTATTATGGAAACTAGTTGAATTAGGCATGATTGAGTCGAGGTCATGTAGGCATGATGGAGTCAGGTATAGGCATGGTGGAGTTTAGGTGATTTAGGCATGATGGAGTCAGGTTTAGGAGATATTTAGGTCATATAGGCATGATGATTGAGTATGGCATGGTGGAGTTTAGGTGATTTAGGCATGATGGAGTCAGGTCATATAGGCATGATGGAGTTAGGTGGATAGGCATGGTTGAGTCAAGGTGGTGGAGTTTAGGTATAGGCATGGTGGAGTCAGGTATAGGCATGATTTGGTCATATGTTTTGCATTTGATTTAGTTTCCAAGTTATTGGTATTATGGGAAATAATGATGATGTATATGTATGTTGTGGTTTAAATTTCCAAGTATTTGATATCATGGAAATGTGAAATGATTGATGTATGATATGGTTGATGTTATAAAATGGTAGGTATGTATGTTTTTATGATATATTAATTTCCAAGTTTTTGTGTAAATGGAAACTAACTAGGGTAGAATGTGAATATAAAGGGGGAAAATTGGTTAGGGGAAAAAGTGGCCAAGAGCTAACCTCCAAGGGCCCCATGCCCTCAGAGTGCTGCCTACATAGCCCCGACGAAAAGGGGCCTCAGGCCGATGTAGTTCTCCCATAAGCTAGGGAAGAATATGATGAGGATAGATGAATGGGTTGGTAGGTTTTAGGCATGATTGAGTCTAGGTCATTTAGGCATGGTTGAGTTTAGGTCATATAGGCATGGTTGAATTTAGGTCAAATAGGCATGGTTGTTGGCTATGGTGAATAGATATGGGTGATTTTGGTGGAAGAGGAATTCCTAGAATGTAGGTGTCAAAGGTCTGGTCCTGTGAAGGAGGATCAATAAGTAAGAAAAGAGGTGAATGGTAAGAGGAGACAAAAATCCACCTAATTGGTAAGAACCATTACGAGTCTATCATACCAAAGATTGGCTTATGAACATAAAACCCTAAAGGCGTTGCATGATTGACTGTTCTAAGGGTGAAGAAGGTCACATGATCATGAAATGTCACATTTGTGGCATGTCCCTTGAGTAGGTAGAAGATTAGAAAGGAAAGGTAGTGAGGTGAAAGAGGTTGTTTAGCGTAACTTGGTGTGAGACAACATGCCTCTTTGGCAAGATACCCAAGATCAAAATAGGCGAGTCCATGATGAAAAAGTTATCTTTTTCTTTTTTCTTTTGTTTTATAGACTGATCGATGTGGGAAGTCTATGTGGGATGAATAGAATATCTCCTTGAGGTCTTCGTGAAGTTGATCGATGTGGGAAGCTTCAGAATATTTTTATTTTATTTTTGCAGGAATAGTCTTCTTTTTGTGATAGACTATGTACAATATGGCTAGCTTTGTATAGTTGTCCTTCAAGGGAGAAGTCTATTTATAGCAACAAGATAGAAAGATAGATGTCCTTTTTGAGGGAGTCATCTTTTTGCTAGAAGTTTGACTCAAGGAGTTTGAATTTGAAAATCCCATATATTACTTTTGAATTGTTTTTTTTGACTTTTAGGTCATGGACAAGACTATAGAGAAGTATAGGCTTCTTTTATGAAGACAAAACCATAACACATAGGGGTTAGCTATGAAAGAGAGGTTTTAAGTGATGAATGACCATGGGATTCCATCTTGAAAAGGATGAAAAGTATCCATGAGAATCATGCCATGAGTAGAGTCATGGTACTCATATTGAAGATAAGGCTGAAAAGTAACGGTAATCACATGATTCTTGTTTAGCCATTGATCCTTAAAATAGGTAAGTGGAAGGTGAATGTTGCTCAAGGGACAAGTGTTTAATAGACAGAAGATGATATAGGACTTGATTCAACAATAGAATGGTCAAGGATGCAAGGCATTGAGGGGCTCAGGTTTGGGTTTACCTTCGAGTGAAGATAAATGATAAGCACCCAATCCATAGGCATGAGTAACGATATAGGGTCCAAGCCAATTAGGAGAAAACTTTCCCCATTTACTTTTCTCCACTTTTGTTACATGTTGATTTTCCTTCAGGATGATGTCGCTAACCTGGAAGGTTTGTTCTTGGACATGTTTATCATAGGCACATTTGATATTTTTTGGTAGATTTGGAGGTGATCGAGAGCATTTAGATGATGTTCATAAATAACTCAAGTTGTGCCAAATGGTCTAGAAAAATCATCATCATTGAGCATATCTTTGAGTGAGATATGAAGAGATGGAATTTGGACTTTGAGAGGCAAGACAACCTCTGTACCATAGACCAAAGAGAAAGGTGTGGCAATAGTTGAGGTATGAATACTAGTGTGATAAGCCCATAAGGAAAAAGGAATGTGTGTGTGCCAATCATTACCAGTATCGTCAACCAATTTCATAAGAATTTTGTTTAAGGTTTTGTTGGTTGATTCACAGTTGGCCATTTGTTTGAGGATAATAAGGTGAAGAAAAATTGAGTTGAATGCCAAAGGCATCACAAAGTTTCCATAGGGTTTTGTTTTTGAATTGTTTTCCATTATCAGTGATGAGGTAGTGAGGAACACCAAAGCGACAAATGATGTGATGGGTAATGAATTCACATATTTTCTCAGATTTTGTAGAAATGGAGGTATGGATTCCACCCATTTAGTGTAATATTCGGTAGTCAGTAATAATCCATTGATGACATTGGGAAGAATGAGGATTATCTTTCCATGACAAGATCCAAACCCCATTGAGAGAAAGGCCAAAGGTCTCATGATTTATTGTAAAGACTATTAATGAGAGATGGAATGCAAGGAGTTATTGAGAACTTGATGAATGGTAAGGAATTCAAGATGTTGCTAAATGAGGTTTTGTTTGACGTTCTTGACAATTTCACTAGGCATATTTAGAATAATGGGTTTTTACTGATCATCTATTTGTATAGGTCCATTTATGAAATTCCTTTAATAAAATTCAGAACATTTAAGTTTTTGTAAAGGATTGATACAAACACTCATAAACGATTGAACATGATGAATAGTTCTTGTAGATACATGAGATTTGATCATGGGCATTTTGATACATTTTTGGTAAATTTGGAGGTGATCATAGACAAAGAGAAAGGTGTATTCATCTAATAGGACTCAAGTTGTGCCAAATGGTTACTGGAAAAATCATGTTGGTATATGAGGTTATCTTTGAGTGAGAATGAAGTGATGGAATTTAGACTTCAAGTGGTAAGAAAAATTTTGTACCAGACCAAAGAGAAATTTGTGGCAACAATTTGTAGGTCTTGAGGATACTAGTGATGAAGAACCATAAGGCAAAGGAATGTATGTGTATAGTTCATCAGTGGTGAGGTGGTTGGGTGAGGTGTCCTTTTTAGAGTTTCTAGTATATAAGAATTTTGTTTAAGGGTTTGGTTGATTCAACTGTGCCAAGTTTTGAATGGATAATAAGGTGAAGAAAAAAATGAGTTGATTTGAAGTGCCAAATGCATCATATTTGAGTTTCTATAGTAAAATTTTTTGAATTGTTTTCCATTATCATATGAGGCTTGGAACACCAAAGTGACAAATGATGTGATAATTGATGAATTCACAAAATTTTAGTCAAACTTTTGTAGAAATAAGAGGTACTAACTTCCACCCATTTAGTGTAATATTCGGTAGCAAAATAATCCATTGATGACATTGGGAAGAATGAGGGTTGATCTCTCCGAAATGGTAAACCCCATTGAGAGAAAGGCAAAAGGTCTCGTGTGACTTGTAAGGTGTGACTAGGGGTGTGATGAAGATTAGCATGTTGCTGACACTTCACACAATGCTTGACATAGTCACAAAAATCATGGTTTAGGGTTGGCCAGTAATAGCCCAGGTGAAAGGATGTGCTTAGCGACAACTAAGCCACTGAAGTGACCCCCACCAATCCCATCATGAACTTCCTTGAGGTGTATATAATTTCAGACCCACCAAAATTTTCTGATTGTTCCTTGTATGAAATGGAATTAGAACTCATAAGGCATCATAAGAGGATAACATCAAAGCCATTTATAGAGAAGACCACCCATGATGACATAGCGAGAGACACTTTTGAGAAAGGCTCATTGTCCATTGCGAGTAAGATCTGGAGGTAGAATTGAAAGGGAAAGATAGTCAACAAACTACTTATACCAAAGGTCACGTGGGTCAGTTTCAATGTTTCCTACAAGGTTGATGTCTCAAATTAGATAAGAAGGTGATTGCAACCTTTGTACTGTGACAAATATTTTTGAGTCGGAGGGTGAAGCGGGGATTTGAGAAGCAAGACAGGCCATGGTATCTGTAAATTTATTAGTGGAACGTGGGGTGGTTTGAAGTTCATAATGGTCAAAGGTAGTCAAAAGTATGTCAACATGATGCTTATACTTTTGAAGTATCTCATTATGACACTGGTATATACCATTAACTTGGTTCACAACCAGTTGAGAGTTGCCAAAGATAGTAATTGATTTAACATCTCTAAGGCTATGGTGGTTTGAAGACCTAACATGAGTGCTTCATATTCATGATATTGTTAGTACAATCAAAATCTAGTTTGAAAGATAATGGCATAGGCTCACCATCAAGAGGAATGAGGATAACTCTGGCACCACCCCCATGCTGACATTTGGAACCATCAAAGAATAAGGTCATCTGGTAAATGGTATCATCCAAGGAGAGGGTAGCGATGGATTCATCAGGGAAATCAAAGTTAGAGGATTGGTTTCCAGAGAGAGGTGCATCTGCGAGTTGGTCAGAAATTGTTTGTCCTTTGACAATATTTTTGATGGATGAATTTGAGATCTAGGTCTGCAAGAAGCATGAGCCAACATGCAACACGTTGATGTTGGTAGGGCTTAGCATACATGTAATGTAAGGGGTCAGTATTGGTGACAACAAAGGTTTTGTGGTTGAGTAGGTAATGGCGAAGTTTAGTGGTGACAAAAACTAAGGCTAAGAAGAGTTTTTCGGCATGAGTATATCTAGTTTCATAGTCTAAAAGTGTACAAATTATATAATAAACCACTTTCTCCCTGTGTTTCTCATCACGATGAGTGAGCATGACACCCAGGGAATGATCAGTAGCAGAAATGTAAAGGTAAAATGGTTGGTCATCCTTAGGGGGAATGAGCACAGGTGGTTGGAGGAGGTATTGTTTTAAGGCATCAAAGGATTTGTGGCATTCATCATCCCATTTGAAGGAGACATCGTTTTTGAGAAGATGATGAAATGGATGGAAGCAGTGGTCAGGAAAGATGAGAAATAAAGTGATGAATAGATTGCAACTTTCCTTATAAACTACAAAGTTGACAAAGGTTAGTAGGAGGAGGAGTTTCAAGAATAGCCTTGATTTTAGTGGGATCAACTTCAATGCCACACAAAGAAACAATAAAACCAAGGAGCTTTCTAGAGAGAACAACAAAGACACACTTCTTAGGTTGAAGGTGAACACAATATTTGATGAGACAGTCAAAGATAACCTTAAGGACTATAAGGTGTTCAACCTGATGTTTGGATTTGGAAAGAAGATCATCAACGTAATCTTCCAATATGTGATGCATAATGTCATGAAAGATATAATTCATAGCCCGTTGATATGTAGCACCAACATTTTTAAGGCCAAAGGGCATGACATGATAGCATAAAGGTCCCCCAAGGAGTGATGAAGGTAGTTTTGTGTTGATCTTCCAGGGTGAGTAATATTTGGTTATAACCCGAGAAACCATCCATGAGTGATAGCATCTCATGGCCAGACAGGTGAGATCAACTAGTTGGTCAATACTAGGTATATGAAAGTCATTTTTGGGGCAAGCTAAGTTAAGGTCACGCAAATTCGTGCAAATGCGAGTCCCCCTGTCACTTTTGTGACAGGAACAATGTTAGAGATCCATTGGGGATAATCAATGGGTAGGATGAAGGAAACTGAAAGAAGGCATTGGAGTTCTTCTTTGACAAGAAGGGAAATGCAAGGATGCATTTTTCACAGCTTTTGTTTCATGGGTTTGGCATCAGGAATGGTTACGATATTGTGGACCACAATGTTTGGGTCAATACTGGGCATATCAGCGTAGGACCAAGAAAAAGCGTTGTTATGATCCTAGAGGAAAGAAGTGAAAGCTTCATGTTCAACAACATCTAAAGATTGGCCTATTTTTAGAATGTGCGGGTCATCCTGAGTGTGAATATTGATTTCAATGGTCAATTCATTCAACATGGTTTGCATCTCAGAAGGTAATGACTGGTGAATATAAGAATCTTCCACACCAAGGTAGGTGAGAATAGACTCATCATCCTGACATTGAATGACATTAATAGAAGGTGTATCATCATCGATCATGTCAGGATACATGAAGGGAAGAGAAGAGGGAGCCTCGCCATCTCATTGATAAGTTAGAGGTCCTAGGGAAATGGTGTTTATGAAAAAAAAAGTTAGGAGGAATGGATTCTGGATCCATAGACTCTGTAGGTGAAGGTGGTGAAGTTGGTGAATGGGGTGGGGAATGTTTATCATCCTCAATGAGTTCGAATCAGGCCTTCTTGGGAGGTGGTTTGGAAAATCCAATACCACTACGGTCTTTATGCTTACAAGTGGTGCAAGGAATGATAGTATGGCGGCCTTGTTCATAGAAACCAAAGCCAAAGCCCTTCCAAGCACAGTGATGGAGGAAGGTGTGGGAAAAGCAGTGGTTGGTGAGAGATTGAAGGTCAGAGGAAAATGGTCAAGTTTGGGAAGGTGGCTCAGGTGAGTAGGTAGAAGCATCAAGTCCCCCATATGTTAAGTTGGTGCGAAGGTGGGGAGGACCATAGGGGAAAACCTCACCTATGTGGTGATCATAGTGGGGATGTTGGTGAAGGTTACCATACTCTTGAGGAGTAAGGAATGTGTCAATGTTATAAAGGTGGTACTCCCCCAGAGTGAGGCATTGAAAAACACCTTCTAAGGGATTAGTAGTTGATATGTGGGTAGTGGGAATGGATGAATCACTGGTCAATTTGGAATAAGAAGCATTAGTTGTTTGAGAAGTAGATGGGTTGGCTAATGGGTCCCTTGTAGAAGTTGTGGTAGAAGTGGGAATAAAGGAGTTAGTTGTGGAAGAGGTAGCGTTAGCATTGGTGGATGAGGCAGTGGCTGAAGAAGAAGTGGTAGCAGTGGTAGATGCCTTAACTGGTATAAGGACATCATTGGGTCGATACAACATGTTACAGGTCTTGAATGGTGAAGGGTCAGTTGGAATGGTATAGTTGTGTCCTTCATGTTCAAATTTTAAACAACGGTGTAAGGTTGAAGGAACACAACCCATGGCATGGATCCAAGGTCGGCCAAGTAACATGTTGTACTAGAATTCCCCCTCTAAGACATAGAATAATTCAGGAATGGTACAGGGGCCTACACAAATGTGGAGAATGATGGTGCCAAGGGTGGAAGTCATGGCATCATTGAATGAATGCAACATAACTGGGTTATTATGCATGCAATTGGTAGGGATGCACATTTGGTTGTACGCATGGGAGGAAATGATGTTGATACTAGCACCACCATTGATCATAACACATCAAACATGTATATTATCAATGTAGATGGAAATAAATAGGGCGGGATCAAGATCATCTGATTGGAGAGGTACAATCTCATCATCAGAGAAACTGAGAGTGGCTACTTGATGAGTGGTAGTGGGTGCAGAGGAAGGGGATGAAGTGGTGAGAGAGGCCACATGGTGAGGAGTGATAATGGATGCAACAGGAGTAGGGTCATTAGGTAAAACCTCAATAGATTACAGAACCTCAATGAGGGCCTGTCGATGAGACTCAGAGGTTTGGACAAGGTCATACAAAGACATTTTGAGAGGAGACTGGTGCAATTGTTTAAGCATTGTACGATGGGAAACCCCATCAGAAATAGGGTATGTGGGTCCACAGATGGTGATTTTTGGTGCAGGTGTAGATGGAATATTGGGTAAAAGAGTGGCGGATGAGCTGGTTGTTTTCTCCTTTCCTTTGTCCTTCTGGGCTCAAGTGGAAATTTGAACCATATTAATTTGTGGTGAAGGAGAAAGTGAGTCATGATAGGTGTAGCAACAGGATGGGAAAAAATATGGTGAGGGCATATACTGGTTTTGTGAAAACAATGCAACACATTGGCATTTTGGTGGAGGTTTGGCTAGCTCTCTTATGCAGACCATATTGATCTCAAATGTTGGAGGAGGATAAAAGGGTTGTGGAGGGGGAGATGAAGGTCATTGAATAGGTATGGGATGAGGATGTGTGGTGATAGGTGAAGGTGGAATAGGGTACTCATCTAAAAGATCATCATCGTCAAAGTTTTCTTCGGGAGGACATAGTTGGAGAAGAATAGTCTTAAGAGCCTTACAATTTTCCACATCATGCCCTGACACATGATGGTAAGCACAAATTTTGGTATCATCAAACCCTTCTGGTTTAGGTTTGAGTGGGTTGTAAGGTCTAAGTGGTGGCAATGTGATGACAGAGGTTTCCAAAAGGTTAGCTAGGATGTTGGCATAAGACCCTGCCAATGGATCACAATGTGAAGTAAGTGTGGGTCTAGATGGAAGTGTGGGTGAATTTGGTGGGAGAGGTGCCACTAGAGGTGGAATCAGAGGTTGAGTAAGTTTGACCACCTGTTTGGTAGATAGTATGGTTTTAGGTTTGGATTGCACCTTCTTGGGTAAAGATGTAGCAGGTGAACTAGTTGTTGAAGGTGGTGTAGGTTTAACTACCTCTTTGGAGGGTAGTGGGTTCTTGGGATTTGGTTGCACCTTCTTGGGTAAAGGTGAAGAAGAAGTGTGTGATGTAGAAGGGAAGGAAGATGGCGGAAGGGGATGGGTTAGCCAAGGAGATAATGGAGGTGTGGTGAAGGTTGTAGTAAGAGGCAATGTGGAAGGTACTGGTTGAAGAGAAGGGAATAACATAGGTAATGATGAGGATACTGGAAGTGGTGTAGGTATAGGAGGTAAAAAGGATGTAGGTGATGGTGAAGGCATAAGTTGTGTAGGTAATTTGGGTGAATAGAGGATCATGACAAGGAGGTGGGCTATTGTGTTTTTGGTTTACCTTGGGTAGGAGGTTGTTTGGCCAAGGTTGATGGGTGGGGTCCTAGGATAGATGGAAGTGGTGAAGGTGACAGAGGGGTAGTGGGTGAAGCTGGTGTATGCGGCCTAAGAGGTTGGGTATTCCTCTTAGGTGGGGGAATATTCTTTGTGATGACTTGTGAGGACGTGGCTAAATCCAGTTTGACAGGAGGATGGACTAGGCTTGATGTCGACATGACTCCCAATGTGGTAATGGGTCTGGATGCAGAGGAAGATATAGGTGTAGGTAAGGTTTTAGGCATTGGAAAAAGTTCATTTGATGGTAAAGGTTTAGGTGTGGGTGAGGGTGATGAAGAAGAGGTCACTACAACTGGCATGGGCATGGTGGGTTTGGTTGTCTGAAACACTTTTGGATAGATCGTGGAAGTATCAGCAGACAACATTTGCATCTGAGTTGAGAAAGGTAGCCGAAGGCATCCCCAAAGCATGGAATTGTCAACATAATCCAAGTGGTTGGCTAAACATGAAAATGACACCATTGTAGGGGGGATGATGTTGATTTGGTAGTAATCCCTGTAAAGAATGTCTGTGAGACAGGGAATTGGTTGGCTTCAGACTCTGTGGGTAAAAGAGCCAAGAGAAAATCAACAGGATCCTTGAAAGCCAATGGAGAATTGTCACCAATAGGAAGGGATGTTGCTAATGGATCCCCTATGGGTAGGGGAGATGACAAGTTGGATGAGGTAGGTTCATCTTTTGGTGAAGAAGAAGGTAAGCATGACTCTCCTATGGGTAGAAGAGTAAGTATTGTGGGTTGTTCATCAGGTTGAGAGGTGAGTGGGGAAACTACATCGGTGGATATGGCAGACTCCTCTGTGGGTTAAGGGGGAGATAAGGGAGTCTCCTTTGTGGGTAAAGGAGCGTATGAAAAAAATCCCTCCATAGATGAAGGAGATTGTGCAAGAATCTCCTCGATAGATGGAGTAGGAGGAAATTGAGGAAGAGTTGGTATGATGTCAAAAATAACATGAACCTCATGAACGTTACTGTCATTGGTCGAGGTTTCACTGGTTTGGTTAGATGACGGGGTGTGATTTGGGAATGAATTCTTGAAGATGTGAAGGTTCTGATTAGCTGGTGCATTAGGATTATCCAAGATGAGATCTCCATTATCTAACATTTCTTGGATGATATTTTTGAAAGTTATACAATTACCATCGCTATGACCTTTAACGCGATGATAGTTGCAGTAATCATTTTCTTTGTACCATGCAGGCATAGGATGAGAGGGGTCAAAACCAGTATGTGGTTTGATGGGTGGAAGAGTGACTGCTCCATCTTTTAGAAGTTTTTCTAAAACCAAAGAGTAGGGTTCTCCTATGGGAGTATATTTTTGTTGCTCCCTTGAACTGAAAATCCTGAACAGGAGAAAGATTGGAAGAAGGCTTTGATTGGTTGGATGGGTGAGATGGGCTAGCTTTCAAAACTACTGCATTGGCAGATCCTTTTTCTTTAGAGTAATTATTTTGTGGTTTGGAAGAAGAAGAGGTATCATTTGATTTAAACGCAATGTTCTTGTTACGTAATTGTATCTTCTTCTCTTCAATGGCATGAATTTCAAGTTTCTGGGCCATGGTGAATGCCTCATCAAACATGTAGAAGGTTTGAACTTGGAGAGTTGGTGAGATGTGTCTAGCACAAGCCCTGGTGAACAACTCTATTAACTCAGTTTGAGGTAGTTGGAATGTGAGCTGGTTGATCAGGCTTCACCAATGAGTGAAAAAATCTGTGATAGATTCATCTTCATATTGGCATGTCACATACAAGTCGGTCATGGTGACCTTCTTGACAATGTTGATAGAAAAGTGGTCTAGGAAATCTTGAGCTACTTGATTGAATGAGAAAATGGAGTGCCTAGGTAGAGCACTATACCAATCCAAAGCAGGTCCTGTCAAGGACATTGGGAATGTTCACAAGAGCAAAGTGTCATCATGAGTGATCAGATAACACCCATGTTTAAAAGACCACAAGTGTTGTTGCGGGTCTTCTTTGTTGTTAAATCGGTTGAATTTAGGCATTTCCCAATGCATAGGGTATGGATGAATCAGAATAGATGGGTGAATGGGCTCATTGCAAATCTCATCGTATGTCAGAGAGTTACGTGAGCCAGAGACAGATGCTTCCAATGTCTGCATCTTGTCCATCATCATTTTGATAAGATCATTGGTAGGTTGTGATGACTGGGACAACCCCTGCAGTATAAGGGGGTAAATGAGGAGGGTATGACATGGGTGGCATCCCAGTATGTGGTGGTGTTGAGCACAAACATTGTGAGGGAGGAATGTAGGCCAGAATAGATGTAGATGGAAAGTATCCTGAATAAGTGATAGATGAAATAGGGGGTTGTTGGTGATAAGTGTAGGTAGGTGGAGTGGATGTAATGAACCCTCATAGAAATCAGAGGAAGAGACTGTGGATGGAGAGGAAAATGTTTTGGAAGGGAGTATGGGCTGCCAACACCATGGGTGGCTGAGATGCAATAGGTATATGAGAGGTGGTGGGTGCAGATAGACCTACACTCAAGGTGGTTGATAAAGGCATGGTTGACATCATAGGAGTGACTGACATCAAAGGCATGATAGATACCATAGGTGTAATAGATATCGATGATGTAGGGTCAAGCTGGGACACCACAGGTGGTAAGGTGGAAGAGGGTAAGGCCGAGCTAGTAGTAGCTGATGTAGAAGTGGGTGTGAGGGTAGGAGGAATGGACACAGGCATGTCATATACAAGCTTCCCTGATGAATCATGGGTAGATGAATGAGTGAGATAGTACTGTAGAGCAATGGGGTTGTGATCAAGGAGTCTTGCAAACTCCTCATCACCAGTGGGTATGGAAAGATCCTGATTAGGGTCCATAGGTGATGAGATTGAAGGGGGTGATGGGCTAGGTGGGAGTGATTGGAGGCTAGCATGAAACATGAGAGTGTTAGCTTTTACAAGTCAAAACCATGTGACTAATATAAAACAGGTATTTTGAGCTTCGTAGATGACACAAAAAACAGAAGGAATGGAAAAAATGGCTCCATAAGGGGACAACTGATCACTGTTTTAATTGAAAGATTAAAATATAGAGACCGATGACGGTTGAGTAACCGGTGTCGGTGATAGAGGGTAACCGATGCTGATTAGAGGACCAATACCAGTCATGGTGGAAAATAAAAGGACTTGCAAATTTGGCAACAAATGATGAAAATGGAGCAGATCTGGACTTTGACAGTGATTTCAGAGACACAGAGATATGGTGAGGTAATTGAGGAAATCCCAGAAAGAACAACAATGTGGTGAATGCTACTTTGGTTAAAATGACCAAAACAACAGGAAACTGACAACGGTCAGTAAACTGATGATGGTCAGATGAGGGAACTGATGATGGTCATTGGACCAATGCCAGTTACTGTGAAATTTGTGAAAAGATGGAAAAAATGAATTTGGTGATTTAGATCAAGTAAAAGACCAACCCAGAAACTGAGTATGGCAATGATTGACCCTAACACACTCAGAAAGAGTCAGAATACACCAACTATGATTATGGAGTGTGAAGGGAAAGAATAATGGAGAAAATGAACTCACACCTCAAAACACAGATCAAGCAGAAAGCTAGCAAACATGAAATCCTATGTGGTAGATTTTATGTTCTGGCTTATGCCATTTTGGACTGACTTGTGAATATAGTAGAGTTTTTGGTTTGATAAAGGTGCCCTACAAAATCTGACAACTATGGATAGTTTCAGGTATGTTTTGGCATGGGGGATCCTTCTCTGAGATGATAACTAGATAGAGAAACCAGTTTGGAGCCCACTATCAATCCTCTGATCATGTGATCGTTGACAACTTCTTCCAGGAAAGATGTTGTTCAAGAAAATGAGTAATTTATTTTCAGTGGTTTGGTATAGAGAAAGAAGGGTGCAAAGTGTGAGCTACGGTTCAATTCATCAACCATCAGCTGGTCATGACTTCCAGCATATAGGTTGCCCACAATTTTTAAATGAGCTACAGATGCAACACACAAAAATGATATGCAAAGATTTTAGACCCAAATCCACAATGAAATTCGATGAGAGAAATGATGAATAGGCAAGAGTATGTCTTTCACTAATGCAATACAAAATAGAAAGAAGCATTCTTTTTAGTCCAAAATACGAGTGTCACTGAGACCAGTAGAAGAAAAAGAATGTTCCAAGGGAGAAATTTTAATGTGAACTCTTTCAAAAGGAAATAGACACACAATGATTCACCTAGGAATGAACAATGCAAAAGAACCCAAATGGGTCCCACCGGGCATGCCAAGATGTTTCACCTAATTTTTTATTTGATTTGGTTAAAATGGAATAGGAAATAGGTTAGGAGGAATACCTGTGATATGTAGGTCGAAGGTTGAATGCACACGTTACTAAATTTTTGATCCAAGCTGATCATGAAGAGCTTCCCTTTGGCTAGGAGGAATGACCTGTATAAGAAACACAACAAGACCACCAAATAGTATTAAATAGCAAGAGTCAGAGGACTACCTAGCAAGGCTAGATCTGGGAAGTGTGATGCTTCCTCGAATGGCTGTCAATCCTCTATTTAATACAATTCAATGTGAATAAGAAACTGAAATAAATAGGTCCTATTATAATGTAATGATTTAGGTTTCTCATACACACAATACACTAGATTTTATGCTAGATATTAAAATAACACTAAATCTAATTAGAACTAGGGTTTGTTTAGGTCAAGTAGGTCTGTCAAAGGTCTAGTAAGGGTCTGGGGCTGATTGGTTGAGGTTTGGGTTGATTTTGGGTGAGTGGGAAGCTTGCTGGTCTGAGAATGTGAAATGACATAGAGACCGATATCGGTCTGGTGACTGATGCCAGTATAGGGGACTAAATCGACGACAGTCAGGGAACCAACGTCGGTAGGGGCAATAGGTAGTAAATTATTAAAAATGGGTTTTTAGGCTTCTCTGTGATTGCACAGAGAGTGAGGGTAGTGTGGTTTGGTTCGTAATATGGCTACTGAGAAGACTCAGGGATACTAAGAAGGAGGTTTAGAATGGTGAAAAGGCTTGGGGTGGTTGAATAGTGGGTTGGTGGGAAGAAGGAATGTACGGGTAACAAAAGAAATAAAATACTGAAACGAAGTAAGAGATCTACAGTGGGATAAGCAAAAACGATTAGAATCACAGTACTTACTTGGTGTCTTGAAGATCTTAGGTGAAGTGGTTGGTGGTTGATCAGAGAAGAGATGCTTGAGTCTAGTGCCATGACAGTACAACCTGTGTGCTCCCGTGAGTATTCCAATGCTCTGGAAGGAGAACCAGATGCTTGTCTTGCACTGTGGTTGTGTGTGTTCATCATCTGGATGCAGGAGGGCTTGAAGATTCATGCTTGAATGCAATAAATCTCCAATAACTGAATGACCAACCTAGGTAAAAGGTTTGAAAGTTTTATATAAAGTAACCGATGGCGGTTAGGTGACTGACACCAGTTGAGGAATAATCGGCATTGGTTAAGGATGATAAGTCTAGGTTTTCCAAAAATAGCCTGATCTTTGCTATCTTTGGCATGATTGATATCCTTAATCCAGGTCTCAAGTGATAGAGTCCACCTAGATAAGTATGAGTTCTTCTAGGAGAGGTAGTGGGAGTTAATGCTAGGTTTAGACTAAGTCTTAGTTGGTTAGGATTGGTATAGAATTAGTCCTAGTTAATTAATAGACTGTGAATGGGTCTTTGAGTGAGGTGGATAGGTGAGTTGGTTGTAGGTGAGGTGGATGGGTGAGGTAATTAATTAATTTGATTATTGCAATGAAATTAATTAACATGTGTGCACTAGGGACATGAGTGGGTATAGTATGAATTTATTTAATTGACGGGGGTTAAGGGAATGTGACCCAAATTTGGTGTTTCAAGAGGAGAGTAGGTAGGAGGAAATCACGAATGGAACCTAAAAACGGGTGTCAAACTTGATTATTTAATTGAATGGGAGGAAGAGCTAGCTGTAGAAATAAAATACAATAATTTCATAATAGTCCACATCATGAACCTAAGAAAAAACCAAGACCACAAATTGAGGTAAATGTTAATGTCAGTGGACAAACAACATAAACATAAAGAAAGGTTTTCTTTAGAAATGAATGGATGACTAAAGACATGGTTGGAGAAACAAGAGAAGTTGAAGAGAATGGATTGTCCATTAGGAATGATGCAAAAAAGTGGGGAGTCTCAACAAGTTCATTATTAAACTAGTTGAATGGTATCACAATCATGAAACACAAAGGATCCACAACCATTTTAACATATCAAGAAGAGTTTTAAAACAAAACAATATTGTAAATATGTGGTTGATATGGGTCATGGTTTGAAAATAAACTCATTAAAAGCTCACATGGAAGACATATGTGAAACAAGGTCTATTGCATTCACATATGGTATGCTTGGTAGATCTTGGTGTGCATGGTTTAGATTGAGGCATCGAGATGTGTCTTTGTTAGTGAAATGATTTGTTGTAGTGTAGATTATTGGTTATCACCAATGTTCACGGGGCTAAGCACCTCATTATTGGGTGTGGGGAGGCTCCTATTATTGAATGTAAACCACCTAAAATTGTGGGGTGGTCTGTTATAGTCAGGGATCACACACGCATAATCCTCTACTTAACCTATGGAAAATTTCTTATACAATGTACAAGGGAGGAATTTTCTGAGTGAAGGGAGGTAAAGGGTTAGGGGAGTAGGAGAAATAAGAGAGAGAGAGGTTAGTGTTGTGAGTAGGAACTATCATATTCTCACTAACAATAACCAAAGTAGGTCCACATTCAATTAGAAGAATACAAAAATGTAATAAATCAGACAAGACTAACAAACTAAAGACATATATAGTTCTATATAGATTCAATAATCAAGAACACAAAGTTCCTTCTTGGTTATACAAGATCACCATGCTTGCAAAGTTGGAGAGTAGAGAGGATAGAGGAACATAGACAAGGACATAGAGGAAATGTAGCTCTTATTTCTTGATGTAGTAGTGATACAAATCTCAACAACATACAACAATCAACAATTTCCAACCCTTTGGAATGGAGAATCCATTCCAATTTATAGCATACAAAAATGTCTCTTCCTCTTCCCTCCATGTGACTTTTCATCTCACCACCATTTGTGACTTTTCACATTCTCTTAGGAATGAAATTAAGTCCTTTTCTTATTTTTGAAAAGGTACTTTTACAATGCAACACTAAGTCACTTAAGTGAATAAGATGAAAGAGTGGAAAAAGTACATTCCCAATGAAGAAATAGAAAATTAGAGAGAGAGAGGAGGGAGAGAGAAGAAGAGAGAGAGATGGAAATCCGGAGACGGGAAAACTCTTGTTGATGAAGAATTTTCTTCTGATGGACCTTTGAGGAAATGCTTCATGAATGAGAGTCTTGACCTCTGACCACCTGTTGAACTGAAACACTATGATTACAATATCCTTCTTTTGTGAGATATGGAAACATTCTAAGGTGCATTGAATAAGTGTTCAGGAACATTATTATGATATTTTCACTATGATGGGAACATGATAAATTTTATCTTGATTACAAGGTAAGAGTTAGGATATGGAGATCATTTCCTTACTCCTCTAGGCCCTTCACAATTCACCTTCATGACAAAAAATCAACTCCATGATGCTCAAACCTTTTTATGCTTGTCTGTCACTCATTGAAATAGGTCTTCATCTTACAAGATGGATTTTGTCCCCTAAATGAAACTAGTTGCTCCCATCTATTGGAATAAAATAATAGTGATTGCATGTATGCTTCCTCCTATGAGGTGTAAACACACTTCAAGGAGTTGAATGAGTGTTTAAGAACACTATTGAGTGGGAAACAAGTAAAATGGATATTGAGATGGTTTCACATTCTTTATCAATTGCATCCTCTTAAATAGGTGTTCTCTTTTCCCTCCAGATAAAAGGATCCTCCTTGAATGGAATCAAGGAATTAGATGAGTGTTTACACCTTCTTACTCAAATGCTACTCATAAGAATAGATGACTTATTGATCATTACAAAAATGATGGTTAAATGCCCTCGGTATCTTGACTAGTTCATCATGATTTGTTTCTTCAGAAATTTGAACAATGGAAATCATGGATATGATTTCATCACCTCACTATTGAGCTTGACATTTCACAACCTCAAATATGTTTCAAATGGAAACATACTTAGGATATCATGTTTCACCCTTTTTCTCATATGATCCTCATGGAAATTGGATACAGAAGGGTTGATCCTTAATAAACTTGAAGGAATGTCCTGGGTATTCACATGATAGTTCTTGAGTAGACCACATTGACCATTAAATTATGATGAAGATGTACAATTGAACAGTAAGACACTATTCATGAGTTATGTGATACATTATTGTGAAGCATTGACCTCACTTCTTGAGCCTCAAATTCACCTTTGTGAAAAAGTTATGTCATCTTTTCATGAGTGGAAACATACTTAGGATTGATTTGGTTAGATTCCTTTTTCTCATTTTTTCCTCATGGAGATAGGTTAATCCTCTAAATATTTATCCCTACCCATGAAACTTGATGGGCCTTTAACCTCACATTGGGTTCAAAAATCTGGTTTCATTCTCTTTCACAGTGTGAGATACAAACACATTATAGGGAATTTTAATGAGCGTTGGAAAGGAATATAATCATAAGGTAAGGAGTTGTGAATGATATTGCCTACCTCATGGCATTTTGATCTTTAAATCATGACCTTTGCGATAGTCTTTTATGGGATGGAATCAACCTCAGAGGCTCAATTCATATTTGTAGAGTTTGAAAGACTCCATCAGAAATTTAGTTCAGAGCTTCCTTTTTATCTTAGTGATGAAGACATATCCTTCTTGAATGAATTCAAGCATGATGAATCCCTTCTGCCACAATTAGGATGATTTGAACCATCCAACTTCTTGCATCAAATTGTGCCATATAGAAATCACCTCTGGACTGATGCTTTGGGAGCATTGTGGGGGTTTCTCTCTTGTCTGAACCATGAGACAACTTCCTAACCTTGCAATGGTGGAAAAAAAATGAAGATATGTAGAATGGGAGTTTCCATAAGCTTTTTGAACTTAATTACAAAACTTTATATTTTAAACAGGTCCTATCTATGACTATTATTTTTAGCAAATATTCACCATTTTCATTTTTGATGTTTCTTTCTCGTTTAGAGTGTTGCGAAGGCTGAGTATTCAATATTTTTGGAAACTTAATATTTTTAGACATGCATAACCTTGTACACTTACTATTTTTAGAAAAGGGAATTCTGGGTGTCAAATTGAAATGAAATTGGTCTCAAAAGTTTCGTGATTTTTAAGGATTCTCTACTCTGATTTTCAGATGATTATCTTGTCCATATTAGTGGGAAAATGATAATTTCATTGAAGAGGGAAGAATAATGAGAGAAAACTTAGTCCTCCATATCTCCAAAAATCATCCACCTCATCATGCAAGAAATGGCTCAGATGAAAGCTGATTTTACGAGGAACATTCGCTCCAAATTTCAGGTAAGTTGGCTCACTAGATCACCGAGAAAATGAAAATTTATTCAAAGAGGGAAGAATAGTGAGAGAAAAATCAGTCCTCCATATCTTTAAAAATTCTCCACTTCATGAAAGAAATGGATAAGATGAAATATGATTTTACAAGGATCATCTACTCCATAAATTTAGGCAATTCAACTCACTAAGTCACTGGGAAATTACAAATACATTTTCAAATGTTATGTACAAAAAAGAGTTTATGGATGGGAAAAATAAGTCACCAATAACATCTGAATAGTGGGGTCACATACCATGAATCATGGTTCATCACGAAGGTGTTTTCAAACGAAGTGCACCAGTGAAGTTTTGCGGAGATCAAGTGCACAAATTGAGAGATATGGGAAAATGTTAGCTTGTGAGCTTGATGTTTTGGGAGTGATTGTGGTAGCATGAATTGAAATTAATGGATGTTGTGATGGTATTTCAACAACACTTTGAAATGTTTTGGAGAAATGGCTAAGTTTTTAAGAGGAGAAGTTAGCCAAATCTTTGTGTAGTTTTTGACTCATTTGTGACCATGACAACTTGGCTAGTGTGAAGGAGGTTGAATTAGAGGAAGGGGGGGTCACAATTTTTGTGTATCTCCATTGTCCCTTTTACACCTTGGGGGATATAGGGGACAAATGAGGTGAAAAAGTGCAACCTAGGAGCTTTCATAGTGAAGGGAATGAGCACTAGGGGCTTATAATCTGGTTTTCAGGAGCTAACTGATTATTTTATTATGATCAGGGGTTACTTGGGGTGAAGGATATCACAAATTTGTATCCCTATTTCACCTTGGTGGACATAGGGGACACAAGAAGTGTAAAAATATGACTTGGGTGAGAGCAAGGACTGGGAATGAGCACTGACAGTGCACCAAAATTTGGTCACATAGAGCTAAAAGTGACTCTTTGGGTGACCATGGGATAATTGGGGTGAAGGAGGTGGAAAATTTATGTCCCCTATTGTCCCATTTGGGGGATAGATGGGGACATTTGAGGTGAAACAATGTGACTTTTCCACTTTAGGAAAGTTGGTTTTACTCACTATGTCCAAATCGGGACACTGGAAATGAGATTTTCACCCTGAGAGCATAGGAAAATGTTTTGGGGTCAAACATTATATGATTTTGACTCCAATTTTTTTTTTTGAGATAGTTGGAACCATTATTGAGACCCAATTCTTCTTGAAATTTCAAATTTAGGACATATTTCATCTTTGTCCGAGAGGAATAACTACTGTGTTTTGAACTACCTCAGGAAATATTTGGGTCTTGGAATAAAATTTATGTATCCATCAAGTAGAGGGTTACAAGATATTTCAATTTATGTTATGTTTTCATCCTAACTCTTTCCAGAGCTCTCGAAATCATCTAGACAAGTTGGCTTTCACAATTGAAGCCTTCATTCTCTTGCACCTATAATTACCTGATGTTGAACAATTTGTTCATAAATCAAAATTATTCCACAAAACATTTCCTAAATTACCTTAGACACCTTCCATGTTCTTCCAAAATCACCCTTATATGCTTTATATTTTCCCTGTACACTTCCATAGGGTGTTTAATTAACTGTAGAATGGTCAGAAATGGCCTTTTAGGCCTCCGAAGGAAGTTGTCTTTCATCAAATATCAATGAGTTAATCAATCGCATTAGACACTCTTCCCTTGCACAATGAAATACACACTTAATAATAATTTTATCACTTTCCTCTGATCCTATGTGAGGGTTGAACTGAGGGCGGGCTGATTAGAGGAAGGATGCACAGTCAAAAGTTGGATTTTTTTCATGCTAGAAATTTTGCATGACAACAAATGGATCCATCTTGGGGACATTGGAATGTAAGGGGAAATAGAGAACATTAATTATATCATGGGGTACCAGACCAATTATTTTTCCATTGGGCCATGGAGTCACCACACTGAAAAATTATAAAAGCTACAAATAAACCCAAGAAACAAACACAGCCAACACACGACATGGAAAGGAAACATAAAATGAGAAGGAAACACACAACGAAAAGGGAAACCATGATACAAAATCTTAAATCACCTATGGTACATGTGTGGGGACAACCCACTTTCATTGTAGCACTAATTCTTTACTGAAAGTTTACCCATGCACAGGGTATCACCGAATGCACTCTGTTCTTATGCAAATCCATTGACGAGCTCATTAAAATATGACCCCTTTCTCAATTTCTTGAGAAATTTTGCATTATTGATTCTGGTAATTGAGGGTCCATTTAGGCAGTCTCATTTCCTTCATTGATTCAAAATCTTGTTTCCATCTACTCGTTTATTCCCAAATTTACTCCAATTGTTGATTTTCCATTCACAACTACAAGAATGAGTCTTGATAACACTAGGCTTGTTATTTTCATACAAAGCCTTATGATATTTGATGGGCATTTGAATTTGATTTGTCTATCTACTTCATGACCATGGTCTTCCATAAGTTAGTTCATATGCAAGGTGTTTCAAGAGTTTCGACACTATCATAAGCATCTTAGTGTTATGTGTTTACCAGTTACTCCAAACAATCTATCCTTCATACAAATTCAACTCACCCTTGACCTATGTTGCTTACTATGATGTGATGTGCACAATGATTTCATCCTCCTGAGAAATAAAACGAGCACAAGGATGGGATGTGAAAAATGAAAATCGTCATCTTGTCCATATCTTGACCATTTTAAACCTCGAGACCCATCTTCCATGATGAAAACACCCATTCCTTGAGTAGAGTCAACTTTGACAAGATTCAAGCATCTTCCTATTCATATATTTATTATTGAGAAGGTTTTCATCTTAAATAAAATTATCCTTCAAAGAATCAATCACCATTCCATCTATTTGTTCTTTACTAATAATTTCTTCATCTTCTTGAAAGGATAACTGAACACAAGGTTGGGTTTGAAATAACAAGATCATCATTTTCCTAATCTTGACCATCATGAGCTTGGAAATTCATCTACATGATGAAGTCCATCCTCATTTTTAGTAGTAGATTCAATTTAAAGAGGCCCAAAGCATCTTTTCATTTATGTATTCCTTCTTGAAAGAGTCCTCTTCTCCCAATAGCAAAGAGAAATCTTTCGTATTCACAATCATATTCATTGAACAAGTCTTCATGTTGAACCTTGAGAACATGATTGGAAACATGGGACTCGCCTGCCTGAGAAATTGTTTGATATCACTCTTTCTTCTTCTTGATCCACATTACTCATCACCTCAGGATATATTTTATTGTAAGTTAACAATTGCCATAACCCTCATCACTACCAAGTAGAGGATGAGCATCTCATATTCAAATTTAGTGGAAGATTACATACTTTCAAGTGATGGTTCCATCATAATCATTGTGATGTTCCTTCACTGGCTCCATGTGTCACACTTGGATACTCATCCATCAACATGGGAAGCTTAGCATATTTCTCTAAAGCTATGAAAAATTTGTAATACCTTGAATATTGAAATAAGATATTTGTGCTTGGGTCATCTAGTCTTTAAACAATGTATTTCATTTTCCTGATGGGAAGGACCTTATTCATCTTACCATCGACCAGAATGGTGGCATGTGACCAATCTGATCTGTATAACTCACCCCAACATCCCTACAAAATTTTATTCGATACTTTAACAATATACCATACAAGGCTGACATGTCTGCTACGACGTATTTTCAGCATGTTCTTCTTATCACTGGAAATTTGCAAATGCTACTTTGAGCATTGTTCAATTAGGTTATTGATTCATATCAACTTTTATTTATTCTCAGATGGATCAATTATTACACTTAAAAATTTGATCTCATAATTCCCAAAATTTTGGGCCAGCATAGGTGTACTAACAAGTGTGGGATTTACGGCTTAGACAAACCTCAGTTGTGTTGAGTTAGCTTCTAAAATTGATGTGGAGTTCACTTTTTAAGTTGAATTGTGGAAACAACTAATCAATAATCAGTTAAAACTGGGAGTTCTTCCCATTGATTTCCTTAGTAGTTGCACTAATTCATTCCCTATACTGATCCATAATGAGAGATGAGTAATAAGTCATTGCAAAATAAAATGTACCTAAGATTCAACAAATTGATAGCACTAGATTTACCATAGTATGGTATTCTCCAGCTCTTTGTGATTCACACATACAAGTTAGTGAATGAGGATCTACTAGTTGATGCATCTAAACTCAATGTGAGCAACTAAAAATCTTCTTATATTCCTATTGCTAAATGAAGATAGATTCATGTCAAACACATACATTTAAGGAAATATTACACATTTCCATGCTTGTATTATCGATGCTTAACAATTCATATCCAAGTTCATTGAGGCTCTGAAATCTTCCATTCACGAGTTACATTCTCTGTGAAAACATGAAGGCATCTGTTGTAAGAAGTGCAAACTGTAAACACTGTGAAGGAAAAAAATGCAGAAACCCTTATTCTTCATGTGAAATTTGGAGACAACCTTATTCATTTAGTGCTGAAATCTTGTCTTTAGGAGTGAGAAATAGAACTATAGGATTTCGCAAATTGTCTGGAATGGTCTCGTCTCCATGGTCAAAAAAAAGTCACTTTGGATAAAGTAGGACAATGATCACTATATAACTCAATGATCCCTTATGGCTTGTTAACCTAGGTTTATCTTTGACATCAAAATGGATTTGAACCCCCTTATTCAACTACCCACACGGTCGGTTTGGCTTGATGGGTAGAATAAATCTTTGACATGCCATGTAGGAAACTACATATGTTGGGGAAGTACTTCATTAAATATTGGTAGTCTGGTTGTACTGTTTTAGATTCATGGTTGTGGATTTTTTTCCTTCCACTTTTTCTACCACAGTTTGATGTTTTGATGTTGGGTGATGACAATATTTACATTGTGCCATGGGGAATCGTGTTTGGCATTGCCACATGAGTGAGAAATAGTCCTATGTTTGATGGCTACAAAGTTTTCTGTGCACTTCATTGCACAGATGCTCCTTCTATGGAGTTGGCAAGTTTGGTGAAGCCTAATCAGTTTCTAGGAGTTTGTATGATGCAATGAAGATAGCTTCAGTTGGTACCTCATGAGCTACCAAATTTCTTTAACTTGCCATCACTTGGTCCTAGCTATAACATTGTTATAACCCTTGGAAATACTATGATCTCATAATCAACTATCCACATAACATCCATGGAATTTAGTGTACAATAACAGTTTCTAATCTTATAGTTGCATTTGATGGCTAAAGAGTTTCTCCATAAGTTGCCTTGTGTGTCGACCCACTTCTTCTTTGTCCCACAACCACCTAATCTAATGCGAACTTACCCATCCCGTCTGTTCTATGGAGTTGTCGAATATGTGAGATCACTAAACATTTATTTATTAATAATTCTTGACACTATTTGTGCCACTTTTAACTTGTGATTGGCCAACTTGGAACTACTTGTGTCCATGTCCTCTTCTCTGTGGATTTTAGACTTTGCTGATTTTTAATCTTTAGTTGACGTACAATATTCAGTGGATGCTCTAACTTTGCCTACAAGATCCATTTTGATGCAATGATTTAAATTACTTAATACTGCAAAGGTTTAACATACTCTGTGAAGCACTTCTCTGCCAAATCTGTAAATAGTTTTTAGGGAGTAATTTGGGAAGTCATTGAACTTAAAAATTTCCTCTGAGCATCACCAGATTATGATGATATCTCCATACATGGTACTTGAGCACTAGATTTTCTGCAATAACTACCATATGAGGAGGGCTATTATTCTACAAGTATACTCATCTTGGAACAAATCTTCTTATCAGAAAAATTGTGGCTAAATTCAACTTGAGCATTCTTGAAGTTGTCCAACCAAACAGGGGTACTTCTTTGGACAACAATCTCCATGGAGTAACAATGGCCAGTGGGGAGTGAGAGTAAGAAACCAAGAGCTTTAGAAATTTTGCAAGCATGACATTGTCAGAGGCACCATAGTCAATAATGTAATTATTCAATTTATATCCATTGACCAATCAAGGCAAGATAGAAAGGTTATAACTTTCCATAGAGTTGGAGGATGTGGAAGCAAGAGGTTTTGAGAAGGAGTGGTATGAGGAGTGAGAAGGTAGTTCTTTGGTAGTGGCATTTTTGGAACATGAATCTTGAACTATTTCCTTTGATAAACTGGAGACAAGCCTATCAAATTTCTTGGGATGAGTTCTCGAGTACTCAGAGTCAGAAATATGAATTTTTGCTTTCTTGTAATGGTCAATTATGTTAAAAGGTGAAGAAGTTGTAAGCACATTGGGAACAATGCCAACCTTGATAAGAGTAGGATTTTCATCCTTAGGATCAATAAAATAAAACAGATTTGTCAAGAGGAGATGAAAGAGACTTACTCAAAGAGGGCATAGATGGAGTCTTGACTGAGATAATCTCGTGATTCTTCTTGGATGAACCCATGGAAGCAAACATGATGATCCTCTTTTATTTTTATTTTTCATAGAGTCACCATTTGAGGATTCAAATGCTTTACTTGGGTAGAAAAATAAGATCTTCTTTCTCCATTTGTGAGTGAGCGAACACTACACAGGAGTAGCTATCATATCAGGTTATTCTTTAAATATTCATCTAGTGAGTATTTAAAATACCCAATCCTGGCACATATATCTTCTTCTTCTTCTTAAATTTCTGATTCAACAATTTCTTCTCCTTCATATTCACAGGTTCCACATATTGCATTAACCAGTGGAGCTTCCAAGGTAAGCCTTTAAGGTGCTCATGCAATATGATTTATGTTCCAGTTTGGTATGATGCATGTTGAGATATTTCCTTCTTCAATGAATTCAAATCATTGACCACTCGTTGTAGCAATAGATAAACTCTTTCATATTTAGAACTTTGGTCTTTATTATTTGCTGAATAATTCTTAATCTTCCCCGAGATGATGAGGTCATCTTCCACATCAATGATAAGTTCTTGAGCATTGTCCAAAGTGTTTGGTTGAGCTTTCCACAATATGAAATCAAATTCGAGAAACTGAGAATTCATGAAGAACCTATTTTGATTATCTGTAGTAGGATGAGCACTAGTATGAATCTTGTCAATCAACTTATTGAACTTTGCTACAAATTCTCTCATGGGCTCTTGAAATTTTTTCTTCACTTGAGCTAATTGATAAGGAGGGAATGAACATATTCTATAGTTTTGAATATTTCTTCAAAATTGGTTTTCATATCATCCCAATTAGTAATTGAGTGTGATGACAAGTAGTAAAACTATTCCAATGCAACATATTGCAATGATTCCACGAATAAATGCACATAAACATCTTCATGTTGCACTCCAAGAACACCACATGTTGTGATAAAGATGTGATATGATCACCTGGATGTTGCTTTCCATCTCCACAAAATTTGAGAAACTTATTTCTTGATCCTTTTTAAAATTTATTCGGTGGAGGAGTCAAGGCCAACGAACTAGTGTTTTATCCCCATGGAACAGGTGCAACCATTTCTTCTTTGTATTCTTCTTCTAGCTCTTCTTCTATTTTTTATTCAGGAGGAATGAGGACTAGTGGTATTACAATTGGTCGAGTTTTATTATAATAACACTTATCATTCATCACTAAAAATAGCTCCATTTGATGCGTTGTATGAGAGAAAGTGTAAAACTCCTATCAACTGGGATAACACGGAGGACAGGGAGGTATTAGGCCTTGAGATTTGAAAAAAATGAAAAATAAAGTTAAGCTCATTCATGAGAGGTTGAAAGAAGATGCCGATATGCAGAAGAGCTACGCAAATTTGAAAAGAGTTGACAAAAAATTTGAGTTAGGAGACAAAGTTTTCCTAAGGGTTAAGACCAAGAAAAGCTCAATTTCATTTGGAAAATTAGCTAAACTATCACCTCGCTATGTTGGAAAATTTGAAATTTTGAAAGTGATAAATTTTTTGGTATACCGTTTAGCATTTCCTCTCACATTGTCCAAGATGCATGATATTTTTCATATTTCTTTGCTTAAATAGTACATTTATGATATAATGCATGTTATGAATTATAACTCCTTACAGGTTCAAGATTCAGGAATCATCGTGGTTGAACCAATCAGAGTGATGGAAACTCACAGGTTGCACTTGCAAAATAGTGATATTACTCAATGCAAGGTCCAATAGGACCAATATTATGAAGAAACTGTAACTTGGTAAAATCCCGAAGAAATAAAAATTGTGTTTCCGTACTTATTTCTACAATAAAAACTTATATTTTGGTTATTTGATACGATATATTGATATTATTATTGTTTTTAATGAGTTTAAAACACCATATCACTGACCATTTAGCAAAACTTGGATGATTTAAGGCTATTAAAGACATAAATTCTGCAAAATAGATGAATGAAAATGGAAAAATTATCTAGTTTTTTCTTATTAATTTTTGGTGTGTCTTATAGTAGAATTATGTAAATATATTTTTGAGTAAAATCATCGGGACGATGATTCCTTAAGGGGAAAATTATATGATGCAGGAGCATCATGGAGAGCATCAAAAATCTTATTTTCCCATTTTTCATGATTGTAAAAAGACCATCAGTGTGTTTGGGGATCCTAAGATGGGGCATGAGATAGTCTAGGAGTCACTAGTTCAAAATTGCAAGTTTCCCTCCAATTCTACATTTGAACTTATAAATACATGTATGTGAAAAAAAAGATTGAGTGGGAAGAGTCACGATGTTTTCTAGTATGAGGGTCTAGTCATATAAGGAATGAAGCTTCATATATATATATGTGTGTGTGTCATAAATGACTAACTAATGTAAAAAATGCCTCCTAGTATGTTAATGAGCATGAAAAGAGTCATTAAGAGTCAAGAAGCAGTTAGGTTTTGGATGTGAAGTGTATTAAGAATTTGGAAATTTGAATGAAACCAATTAGTTATCCTCTAATAAGGGAAGAGGAGAAGAGAACCTCTCAAGGGGAGAAATGGCAGAGGTGAAGCATGGAGAAGGAGGCTAAGTTGTGGAGGCCTATGGTTACGTAAAAAAAGAACATGGTGTGTTAATAAATATGGGAAATTTTGAATGTAAATGTTATGGTTAGTTGGAAAAGCATTGTGTTTCAGTTCTTAAGAGTTTCTTTGAAGATTTATAACTTGTCTTTAGTGTATTCACTATGGAGATTCTGCAATTTTGGTTGATAGAAACAAACAAGGAAGGTAGTGCTTTGTTTTGACATAACTGGTAAGTTCAGGACTGTGTGACTGTGACATGTAAGAGATTTTGTTAATTACTAGGTTGAGATATTTTTTATAGGAATTAAATCATAATAATAAAAATGAAGAATATTGATGGATGTGATACTTTAGATGTCAAGGATTGAATCCTTGGATTGCATGCACAAAGACCTTAAAACTGAGACAAAGTTGGTGATGAGTGACATACTTTTAGTTACCTTGCAAAGTATGAATTATATGGGGTAATGAAACTTGGAGTATGTGAAGAAATTATTAAAAAAAAATCAATTATAATTAAATCAAATCAAATGTTCTAATGTGTTTTAGCTTCTAGGGGATATGACTGAGATCAAACAAGTAAGAAACTCAGCCTTCACAGACCTGTGATGATTTGATCTAACCTAGTTTTAAAGGATATTTGAAAAATGCAATCCTATTAATTTCTCATGAATTTGAGAAGACCTAATCCAAACCCACAAAACCAATCTCAAGCTTTGGAAGCAAAGGAAAATGCCTTTTTCTAAAGAATTTACTCTCCTTGGGTTAGCCACAGTGCCTCAACTAAGGTTTTAAATTTGATGCCCTTGCACTTGGAGTTTGGACTTGAGATTTTGTAGGAAGCACTGTAGAAGTTCTTGTTAAAGGATTTTGAAATAAAATTAGGAAAATAAGGGTTAAATTTTGACATTTTAGTGACAGTCTCATGAAAGGGCAATTGTGCACAATCTTAAGCCTAATGGGTAAATGTATTTACAAAGGAAGTTGTAGTATCACTTTGAGTATGAAATTGAAAATTTATACACATTGATAAGCCCTTAAAGGGTACCCAAAACCTATTTCTTAATCCTTATAACCTTAGAGAAATGAAAATATGCACGATAGTTAGTATAGGAAGACCTAAGTAAGGGTTTAAGAGCAAGAATGCAAAGTAGGAGCTATAAGGAGTTACATAAAGAGTTGATCTTTAAGATTTTGTAGGCATATTAGGGATATGGAGACACAACTATTGGAGGTGTTATAACTTCATGGGCATAACTATAACCATATGGACACTAGTGGAGCAACAATTTTTTTCTTAAGAGACCTATAGGGCAGTCCAAGAGCAAATGAGAGAAAATATGGTCTAATGATTTTTGAAATCAAATTAATGGATACTTTAACATTTGTTGAAGTGTGTGAGTAGGATTATAGATCTAAGAGGCATTGGGGAAGCTTAAGAGAAAATGGTTCATGTTTAAGAAGAAGGCATTGGTGGGATGTTGAGGGACATATTGGTGAACATAGGTGAATTGATTGTTCCTTTGCATGGGATCATTTTGATGGATACTTTGACCCCGAGTACAAGTGTAAAACAAAGTAGGGGGACTGGTGAGACCATTTGGAGGTGAAGTAATTGAAGAAATCTAAAGTATATGTCATTCTAGACTTCTTAAGATACTCATATTGCAAAGTTTGAGTAAATTGTTGATTATCCTCTTGAATGACTTGAAATAATGGTGAAATGTAGAATTTGACTACATCATTTTGGTATCAGAGATGAGGATCTTATTGAAGTTGTTTGATGAATGAAATTTTATTGTTGTGGCTAACACATAGCTGAAAACCTAGGCAGTCATGAGATAAATCTCCCTCATTTACCGGTGAGGCTCCCGTGTAAGATTTGTCAATTAAATATGCTAGTATCTATTTGGGGGTTTTACTTTAACCATGCAGCTCATGAACCATAGCTGTATAGTTTTGCAGCAAGTAAGCAACTGTTAAAGAAAGGAAATATCTAATGAAGAAGGAAATAATAAAAACACAGGAAAGAAAGAGGGAAGATGTGCAACCCAATCAATAGATTACAGAGTTGATTGCATGCACATAGACAGAACCAATAGATATTAACACACAGAATTATAAGCAAAGGCAACTTTCAGATCTAGATCTAGAATAACACAAAGTTTATAAGTAGATCTAAGACAAAAAGTTAGAAACAAAATGCACCGTGACACAAAGTTCTCCGGAAATCTGCTCCTTTCTATTCCTTTGCTTCAAATAGCTATCAGGGGTTTCAGCACAAAGTCTGGAACACAAGAATGTTGCTTACAAATTCTGATCCTTTAACCCATAGGTTCTTCCTCTACTTATAGCATGTAGAGGGGAAATTACAAATAGGAAGCTTTTAGTGAACTGGCACATGTGGAAGTTGTAAAGGAAACAACTGGCAATCTCCCTCCTGGAATTCCTCTTTGCATGACATGCATGATTTGCAACTGAAGATAGAACCTTCTATTTTGCATGTCTGCCACCTATTTCCAAGTAGTTGACTTCTTCAAGTAATGGATTTTAAACCAATCACTTAAGTTTTATAATTTAATTGATCGCTCAATTACTTTGTCGGAGGAAATAAGAGAAAGAAGAAGAAAGAGGAAAGCTGCAGTCTTGTTCTTTTTCATATTCTGCATGCAGTTGATTCTTTTGCCTTTGATTCTCACCAAACTGGATCTGGAAGCAGCTGGATCTGGAAGCGGCTGGATCTGGAAGCAAGTGACTGTGATTTTCTTGCGGGTATTGCCTTTGACTTGTCTTCCTTCTTATCCTTGAAGCTTTTGTAGTTCTTCTCCAGTACATGCATCAGTGCAATGTTTGCCGTAAATAACTCATCATTTTTATTTTTAATTGCATATGAGCAATTAAAAATTTTGGAAAGCACTCTGGGTGAATGCAAATTCAATGAAGGCTTCAACTGGAAGATTGGGAGCACATGCACAAGATCCTGGAAGGAATTTTCCATGCACTGACTTCTACACGGGCTGCATTAGAAACAAGAGGATGAAGCCTTTGCAATTATGGATCTGGATCTGGATCTGAATCTGGATCTGGATCTGGATGCTATGCATGATTCTGCTGATCCTTTTCTTTCATCATGCTTTGCCATGGCCGGAGCAATCTTTGTCTGAGCAACTCTTTTTCTTTTAATTATGCCGGAATTCTTTACAATTGGTGCAGATCTGGGAATTTCTTCAGATTCAGAGATATATTCAATGTATTGGACATTGATTTAAGCTCCCTTTCAATTATATAAGCACCTGTAATGAATACCTGCAATTAATTCAGACAAAGACGGAATCCGGAGCATGAACACTTGATTTTTATCATAAAAATCTGCATATAAAGCCTGCTGCCCTAAAATTTGAGGCTTTGTTTGCATGCGAAGCAAGCATGAATATTGTCAACTTCACCTAAGCACCTGTACCACTATGCAGACAATTAATCAGACTTAAATCAAGCTCCTTCAAACCTAGGCGCCAAACTTTGAAGCTTTCCGGCAGTGAAAACACCTTTTTCTGAGCAAAATTCCTCCTTCTTTGGGCGCCAAAATTGCCTGGGCTGCACTCCTTTGCTAAAGAATTAATAACTCCATTAATATGGCAGCCCATGCTTATATAACCTTGATCATTCTATAATTAATAATTGCCCTTCCTATTTCCGGCAATTAATTAATTAAAAATCATGCTTTTCTCTTCAATTTGGGCGCCTATTTTGTGCATGCTCATGGCTGCCATTAAATAAATTAAATTTATTTAATTTTAGCTTTCTACTTCCAGTCTACTTTGACTTCACACTATGCTTTGACCTCATGCGCCAAAAATAGGAATTAATTCCATCAATAAATACTTTAAAAAGTATTATTCCTCCTCTAGGTGGGTCGCACTTTTTGCCATAGCTGATTTTCCTATTTTTAAAAGTCAATTTCTAATGGGATTATTCAATGGGATTATTCACCCTGCACCGCAGCTCCAAAAATCCCATGATCCACTTAAGCTGTTTGACTTTCATAATGGGATTTTTTACCCTGCAAGGCAGGTAAGAAATTCCCATCAATGCCTTAAGTGATTTTCTTTTATTTCACAATGGGAATTTTCACCCTGCAAGGCAGGTAAGAAATTCCCGCCTGCCTGCTGCCTCTAATTTTCCCATCATGACTTAAGTGGCTTTGCTTCCATGGGAAAAAGTACCCTGCCAAGCAGGTACAAAATTCCCACCTGCCTGCTGCTACCAAAAATCTCATTGTAGCTTAAAACCTTCCTTTCCCAAAAAATGCGACCTGCCCAGAAGAGGCCTTTTTTTGTGCATGACTTCGTCTTTTTAGAGAGAACCAGACCTCCTGTGGAAAATTCCTTCTGGCATGACGTCTATAGATGATCTCCAGATACTCCAGGCAAGAAAACAGACTAAACCGGCAAAGGAATTGACCTAGGAAATTTCACAGAAAACAAAACGAGAAAAATACCAAAAACGCAAAACATTGCCAGAAGTCACAGATAAAGCCCAGGATTCATTCCTGGTTAAAACCCTACTGGTATATGGGAATATTGACATGTAAAACCTCAACAGGGTTAAACCGGAGCACAATTTACCTCAAACGGGGCTTAAAATAATTAAATAAAAATTTCCCGCAGGCAAACCCCAGTGACAAAATATAACAATTTTGGGCATCTGGGTATTTGTCAAAATTGGCTTATATGACTCTCTGGGAATATCTTGACACAATACAGACATTTTTTGGCAATAAAAACACAAAACAACCCATTATTTTAAAAGTATAATTTTTTTAACATGGGGTAGTCTCAGATTTCAGGGTGAAATCTGTTACTCAAGTTGATTAGCCACAAGAAAAGAGAAAAATAAGAAAGAGAGAGGAAAAGAAAAGAGGAAAAGAGGAAGAAAAGAGAGATGCGGTTTCAGTAGGAGATCACCGAGTTGAAGTAAGAGGTAACACAATTGGTGGTACTTATCAAGGAAAGAGAGAAAAGTCAAGAAACCAGGCTTGATTTTGTGTTCAAAAAGAAAGCAAAATGGCCAATCAGGTTGCTTGTACAAAGGAGAAAACAAATGCAGTTGAGGACAATGATCAAACAAGAAGAAAGAAGACAAAAGTAGAGGAAAAAGAGGATGAAAAGGAAACAATAAAGAGAGGTAATCAAGGAATTGGTGTTGATAGAGGACACGAATGAAGATGATAAGGTGATAGAAGCATTTTTGGCTTCTCTTGAGCAAGAAGAACATAAATATGGGAGAGTTCAAATAGTGAAGGAAGAATAAGAGTTCCAAGAGGAACAAAATGAAAAGTTGTCATGGAGAGAAGAGCTTGTAGGCACAACAATGCCTCAAAATTTTGATTCTAACCTTATGTGCAAGTGTGTGTTTGTAGGTGTGGACAATGAGCTTGAAGTGAATGATGATGAAAGAAAGAAGACAATGGACCAAGAACTACCACTGGCTAGTAAATAAGACAATGTGTTTGTCTATGAAAGTCTTGAGCAATTGCAAAAGGAGATAACAATTTTGGAATATGCCATATATGGAGTGCAAGCATGTGAAGAAAGGACAAAAATCAGTCTAAAAGAAGAGGAAAGGCAACATGATGTGAGGATGAATGAGAGAAAATAGGTAATGAAGAAATAGAAATGAAGACTATGGAAAGCAAAGTAATGCATGCAAGATGGACATGAGCTATGAAGAGATGAAGGGGATGTTGAAACATGAAGAAATATATGTATTTTTTGTTTTTGTATTTGTTCATGCAGGTACAAGAGATGAAGGCATGAGAATAATGAAGACAAAGGTAGAGATTAAGAAGAAAGCAAGTAATGTCAAGGAAAATAGAAGGAATTAGACAACCATATGGGACCCAGAAGGTCGTAAGGAAAGAAAGGACAATGAGAATGCAGGAGGAAGCCTAAGCAAAAGACAAAATAAATAAGACTCAGCCAAAGATCCAGTTATGCAAACAAAATACATGAAGTAATTTCTCCACCTTGGGAGTATGATGCAAGAGCATCATGGAGAGAGCATCAAAAATGTTATTTTCCCATTTTTCATGATTTTAATAAGAATTTCAGTGTGTTTGGGGATCCTAAGATGGTGCATGAGATAGTCTAGGAGTCACTAGTTCAAAATTGCAAGTTTCCCTCCAATTCTAGATTTAAATTTATAAATACATGTATGTGAAAGACAAGATGAGTGGGAAGAGTCATGGTGTTTTCTAGTATGGGGTGTCTAGTCATATAAGGAATGAAGCCTCATATATATGTGTGTGTGTGTCATAAATTACTAACTAAAGTATAAAAAATGCCTCCTAGTATGTTAATGAGCATGAAAAGAGTCATTAAGAGTCAATAATTAGTTAGGTTTTGGATGTGAAGTGTATTAAGAAGTTGGAAATTCAAATGAAACCAATTAGTTATCCTCTAAGGAGGGAGGAGGAGGAGAGAACCTCTCAAGGGGAGAAAGGGCAGATGTGAAGCATGGAGAATGAGACAAAGCTATGGAGGCCTCTGGTTTTGTTAAAAAAACATGGTATGTTAATAAAGATGGGAATTTTTGAAGGTATTTATGCTATGGTTAGTTGGAAAAGCATTGAGTTTCAGTTATTAAGAGTTTCTTTGAAGAGTTATAACTTATATTTAGTGTTTGTAATATGGATATTTTGCGAGTTTGGTTGATAGAAGAAAGCAAGAAAGATAGTGCTCTATTTTTACATAACTGGTAAGTTAAGGACTGTGTTACTGTGACTTGTAAGATATTTTATCAATTACTAGGTTGTGATCTTTTTTATAGGCATTAACTCATAATAATAACAATGAAGAAGATTGATGGATGTGATACTTTAGATGTCAAGGATTGAATCCCTGGATTGCATGCACAAAGACCTTAAAAATGAGAAAAACTTGGTGATGAGTGACAAACTGTTAGTTACCTTGCAAAGTATGAATGCTTTGGGGTAATGCAATCTGGAGTATTGGAAGACATTATTAAGAAATTTTCAAGTATACTTAAAGGAAATCAAATGTTGCAATATGTTTTATCTTCTAGGGGATATAAATGAGATCAAAGAAGTAAGAAACTCAACCTTCACAGGGATTGTGATAAGACCTAAGCCAAACCCATAGAACCAATCTCAAGCTTTGGAAGCAAAGGAAAATTCCCTTTCTAAAGAATTTACTCTTCTCAGGTTAGCCACAATGCCTTAACCAGGGTTTTAAATTTGATGCCCTTGCACTTGGGATTTGGACTTGATGTTTTGTAGGAAGCACTGTAGAAGTTCTTGTTCAAGTATTTTGAAAGAAAATTAGGAAAACGCCGAAGGCGTTCCCCCTATGGTAAAGGACCTCCGGACGTTTCTGCAGCTACGTTAAATTTGACGGCCTCTTGGACGTTTTTTCGGCGTTTAATTTTGACGGCCGTTTGGACATTTTCAATTTTTTTAGGCTATTTTTACATTCCGGCAACTCTTTTGTGGATCTTGACAAAATGCTTGTGTTTTTCCGTTTTGAGGATTTTTGACAGTCCACGCCATATCTGTATTTGCTAATTTACGTTTCTCAAAGTTCTGATAATTTTTACAGTGAGTATACATGTGCGATATCTATATTTGCAGTAATTTCATGTGTGTATTTGCTAGTAACATTTTCTTGTTTCTTTCTATATTTGCTAATTTAAGTTTCTGTAATTTGGGACACCGATATGAACCAGTTCTTCTCCACCTTTGATGTTTCGGACTTCACCATTCCCAGGGCAAGAGTCGGTCTGGAACATTCATTTTACAGCATGACTGACCGTCGCAAACATACCAATCAATGTAACAACATAAATGTCTATTTTCATCGATGATCGTGGTCGAACTGTCTATCAGTGGTGAAATTCCCAAGAAGTGAGGAAGACCATGTTTCCATAGATACCAAATTCCTTCATACAATTGCTTTGAATCATTTGGAAATTCAGTTGAAGAGTTTCAATCCTTCTGCCATGGTGGAAGGTGTTTTGGGGCAGACTTACAGGCCTAATTTTAAGAATCCTGTGAAGGTGGAAGTTCCATTTTGGATTGCCTACTATCATGGGCGCTAAGACATCCATTGTTCCTGAATCACCTTCAATTTGAAAAAGTCATTTCACGGGCTTGTGGACAGACAAAATCCAACCACAAACTTGTATTGGATGCAAACCTACTACAAGCATGGTAAATGGAATTTAATTTTGGATGTCGTTACATAAAAATAGACATCAATCATATAACTATAATTTTACTATTAATGGCATCCATGCAAACTGATCAATACAAACTGTAGAGAATGAAAAAAAGATGGAATATAAAGAATTGCCTCTAAGTACAGTCTTCAAATGGCAAAGTGAAAACCTTGAAATGATTTCTTAAAGCCTTCAGAATGCAGGATATCTAGATTTATTTGTTATCTTCAAACTATGCGAAAAGTATTCTGAATTATGGGCTTGACACGATAGCTTGTGCTTTCTTAGTGGGTGAAGATTCTGCATCAAAAGCAAATTAAGCAATATACATCTTGTCAAATTCTACCTCTTGATTCTTATAACAGAGTACACAAGCTTCTGAATGCATCATTTTTTACTTTGGAGCTCCCAAATTGTATCCTCGGATCTTGGTTCTATCATTTTCGTTTTATGCTTCATAGGCATGTCAATGAAATGGATTTGCAAGTATGATCCCTTATTTTAGATGTGCATGCAATGATATGACTGCATCTAGAAAGGAAATTGATGATATGAATTTGATTGTGGAATGTCAAGCTACAAGTTCTGTTCTTATTGTATGTCTATATTTAGCATCTAAAATTTCACTCAAACTATTGATTCGTGCATTTACAATGCTATGGACAGTTGCAAGTTTGCATAAGAAATAAACCGTTTTGATTATGCTTCCCCTGTCTTTTGCAGATCTCAATTCCAGTGTGAAAAATAGAATCTCAAATAACATATAACATAGACAGACTGAAGCTTATCCCATCCCTTCCATGGGACCACAAGCTTACACTTGTGAGCCACTTTCTAATATGAGAAAAAGCAGCTCTGGTTTATCCTCTGTTCCACAAAAGAAAATTAGCCTTATGGCATGGTTTGACAGTGGCATAGGCTACTCCTGCCACCGATCTGAGCTTTTGTCTTTGCCATGAAAATTTGTTATCCAGAATATAAAGCTTCAGAATAAAGTTTGCATTGAATTTGATCCTCCATGAAGGATTAGTATAGCCCTATGTTCATAAATACTTTTATGATCAGCTAAATTTCTTTAATGTCTATATACTGTTGTACTTAAAAACTTTAAGCTTAATAGAAAACAGAGGTCTTGTTAATGGGGAAGGTAGTTTCATTCATGTCCATGTTTTGTAATTGGATGTACTGAAACTTTGAACATTAACATTCGTCCATTATAAATGTACATAATACAGTTGATGCACTGATCTCCACTAGATTATCCAAGGTGGGATATGAATATGTTAATATAGGTAAGATATAAACCCTTTCTTCTGTTGGTGGATATATGTATCGCATGTGTTCCCCTTTAATTTGATGGCTTATACTAATGCTAAACTGGTTTTTTCAATGCTCTACCAGATGATTGTTGGGGTGAGAAACACCGAGATGCCCAGGTATCACTATTATGTCATTAACTAAGCTGAGAACCAGATCATTGTGATTTTTGCTTGTTTTAGATTATAGAAATTCATAATAGCTGTTGATGAACTTAACTCAGAATCTTCTTCATAGCTAGGTTTCAGTGATGTTCATTATGTAGAGTGTATATTAATTAGTTATGAGTTACTGCTTTGTGAGTTTTTGCTAAATGTTCTTATGAGAGATTAGAACTTTCTTATTAATGCAAGAAAGCTTCAAGACCAACTCAGATCCATCTTATATATTGGCAGGGTAATCTTCTTGGTGAATGATAGGTCATGAGTTTGATTTATGATTTATTCATGATTTGTGGAGTGGGGCATTTGCGTGCTACATGGTAGCTATAGCGACCCGAAAGACGTGTTTATAATGAGCAAGCCCGAGGGCATCTGACAATAGATATTAATCGTCGTCGTCCACGTCTTCGTATTCTTCAACGTGCACGTACTATCAAAATCCTCGACGTTGACGTCCTCATCCGTATCAACGTCCAAACTAGTATCATGTACCTTGCTTGACCTTCAATAGCTGGTGATCATTGTTTGGCAAGTGTACAAATTGAGGCAAAGTGGATCAAGGGCGTGCGAAATCAGGATCCATCCCAAGTGGCGGCACGTGGAAGCAGGGATACGTCATGTTTGGAGATAAAGCGAGGGCATTTATCAACGACTATTGTATCGTAAATTTTCTTTATTTTAAATAGTTTATGTGAGTGGTTGAGGGAATATATGATTATTTAAATAGACACATCCTAATATGGATGAAATTTGATTTTTATTTTTATTTTAGATGTATAACCAATCTCTAATTGAATATAATATAATGTCTCTCATACTTTGAAGCATATTGATTATGTTGAGAAATACTTTGACGACAAACACTTCTTGATTATTTGCAGCATAAGCAGAAATAACCCTGAATTTTAGACATGTCTTTTGTCATGGGCATTGATAAACCATGTTCTTGCAATGAGGCCCGAGCTTCCACATCTTTATCCTTTGGAAAGATCACCAAGTCATCCATAGGCTCTAAAGAAGTAAAAATACAATGACCATTTCTACATCTAAGCTAAGTTATTGTAGGAATCTATGAGGACATTCATTTGGAAACTTTGTTGCATTACTAACCTATGTTCATGTACATAGAAGTTTTAAGAGCATGCTTCTATTGATGTTCAAAATTGTGAATGTTATCTTATGCCAGTGATTTGTTTTTGTAATTGGGTTTGAGTATTTGTTTAATGCAACTTGTTTGATATTGGGTTTGAGTATGAGAACTATGTCCAAATCTCCAAGGCGGCGGGGTAGGGTCTTTGCTATTGAAGTAATGTTTTGCAGGAGGTTTTGTTTCATGCGATGTGAATGCCAAACGGTACATGTTATTTGTTTTAGAGGTATAATTATTACTTTTGTAGTTGATGTTGATTAGGGGTGTGATTGATTTTGTAAGTGTAGAAATATAGATGGGCCACTTAATTTGAAGGTTGTTTCTACATTTCAAACTTGTTAAAAATTCATACATGAATACATTTGATACTATTTTTTATAGTTAATTTATCTTATAGTTGATGTTGTATGTATTTAATTCGGGTTTATTGCGTTAGTTGTGCATCGGTTGTTCGGTTGGTGTTTTGCTGGAAAAACATTTATTGTACAATTGATAATGTGTGTGATTGATAGTTGTAGTGTTGGAATTTAGTTGAAACACTACATTCAAATGTTGTATGTGTACATTTAATTCTGTTACAGATTCGTACATTTAAAGTTGCATATCATATTTCAAAACATCAAATAAATGTAGATCTGCTTGCACATAATGAGACATGTATACATTTGCAGTATTTATATCATGAATGGTAGCTTTTAGTGGGCAATTTTAGTTTCAATAAACATGATTACATTTTATACCCCTTGAACAATAGTGCCGCTTTGGATAGAAGAAGTGTTGAGTATAGTAGTAGTGGAGGTGCTATCAAAGCAGAGGGTAGTATTTACGATGGGTTGAGTGATAGTAGTCTTGCTTCCTCCTTTATTATTGCTCCAAGTGTTGGTACGTGCGCCATATTTGAGTATCTCTCAAATGAAAAAGTAGGTGAAATGCGCAGATTTGCAAGCGAGGGAACTCTGGAGAAAGTTGTGAATGTCAGACCCTACCTTTCAGTGGTTCCAATGTCGATGGTTGCTCTGTGCAAAGTAAGTCCCTGCGACTTGTGGATAGTTAATCCCCAGGCCATTTTAATCGGAAATTGTATTTGATTCCCTCTCGAAATATTGGGTATGGGAATATGTAACGGGTTGGAGGGATCCCAACATTGGCCATTGTATCTATCAAATTTGACAACAACAAATAAAGGTAATGCTGGTGGTTGCATTGATGCGTCGTAGACAATGTCGGTGATTGTTCCTGTGGCACCATTCACGAGGCCTGCATCAACCCATAGATTTGTAATAAGCATGATTTTTTGTTGTTTGCACAACAAAACTTTGTGTTCCAACTGATCATCATCAGAATTTCCTGCTCCAGTCTGCCTGTTACTTTCAACAATGGATTGGGCGATCGGAACGTTGAATGCCTTCAACATTTGTAGGTTGTGGGAGTCCACCTGATCATTTTTTGCAAACAAATGTGGTGCGTCCTTTAAAATGTTGAGCTCTTGCTGAGTTAGGTGTGTGTCTGTGCGATACATTAAGATTTCCCAATCCTCAATTAGAGGGGTTGAATCTCGCATGTGGAGCAGTAAATTCCAGAATGAAACTTATGCATTGGTTGTTCCTTGTTGCCGAAATATTGTTTGCAATGTAATGTAAGTCTAAAATCCCTTCCAAAGGGTTACTCCGTAGGAATTACTTGCATAAAGAGGATTGTCTAAAACCGGTGATAATTGGCCAAGGTCGTCAAGGAGGATGACTAATCCATTCCCAAATTAAGATGTTCTTGAGTGTGGGAAAGCTTCGCAGAGCCTACTGTCAATTTTGCTTAGTAACTTTGGGCCGATGAAACTCATTTCATCAATAAGAGCATATTCTATATGTTTCAGCAAATCTTGAAAAGACGATAATGCACTACCTTCAAGGGGTTTGAGTTCTTTGATTGGAATACACATGGTTGCGTGGATTGTGGATGTGGAGATGTTGAATGTTGAAACACCGGTAGGGGCGAGCACAAGTAGAGGTGAGGGATATGTGGTTGGTGATGTGAATGAATTGCGGATTTTATTTATCAGAAATAATTTTCCTGTGTCAAGTTAAGAGATAAAACTAATATATTTGTATTCTTTTACTTGTGTCTTCAAAGATCTGCTTGGATTGAAAGCATAGAGGGTCGTTTTTACTCAAGATTTGTCAAAATATAAATTAAATATAACAATATTTAATTGTGTTCTTGTTTATTGTCCTTTCCATACATCTACCTTATAATGTATTTAAATACATCTGAATACGATGTGCACCTACCCTTGGAGCTGCAAATTCCCATTAGATCAAGGTGATCATGATCCCCGTTATTTAAAACATCGCGCCCTTCTTCAAGATTCTCATATCAATGTCTGGTCAATGTAGAACCTTTATAATTTTTATCGTTTTCCTCATTTCCAGGTTATTGCAGGATTTGAACCTTATACTTCTATATCTTTTTCCTACTTACCCGGGGCTCTGGGGTGGAATCCCCTTTTCCTTTACCATTTAAGGTCATCTCATTCACCTAGGACCAAAATTACAAAACTCTCTTCACTCTCTAATTTAGAAGTCCTGAGAAATGGGTAAATGGGAAAACCAAGAATTCAAGAATATTAATGTTGTATGATACAACTAGGAAAAAGATACAAGTAGTGTTGAGTACAGTAGTAGTGGAGGTTCTATATACATGTTTAGTTCAGATGTCGTGATATAAGATTTGCAACTATATATGTATGAATTTGTAACAAATTTAAATGTACACATAGAACAAATCAATGTAATGTTTCATCTATATGCCTACACTACCACTATCAATCCCACCCCTTATCGATTGTACAAAAAAGGTTTTTTCAACAAAAGACCAAGCAAACAACCCATGCAACACTAACACAATTTCCCCGAAATAATTACAAACCACATCAACTGTAAAAGTAATTAACTATCCAAAATGGTATCAAATGTATTCATGTTTATGTACGATTTTGTAACAAATTTAAATGTACACATAGAACATTTCAACGTAATGTTTCATCTATATTCCTACACTACCACTATCAATCACACCCCTTATCAACATGTTATCGACACTACAAATAAGGCTTTTTCAACCAAAAACCAACCAAAGAACTGATGCAACCACCGTCTCAAACAATCGATGCAACACTAACACAATTTCCCCAAAATAATAAAAAACCACATCAACTACAAAAGTAATTAACTATCCAAAACAATATCAAATGTATTCATGTTTAGTGCAAAAAAAAATGGGCCACAAAACGCTACCACACATGATATTAAATCTGCACATGTACGGAAATTGTCATGTATTCATGTTTAGTTCAAATAAACAAATCTGCAAAATGCTACCACTCATGATATAAGATTGGTAAATGTATATGTACGAATTTGGAACAAGTTAGAAATGTAGAGATACAACCTTTAAATGAAGTGGTTCATCTATATTTCTGCACTTACAAAATCAATCACACCCCTTATCAACATCAACTACAAAAGAAATAACTATCCCTCTAAAACAAATAACATATACACTTCAACGTTCACATTGCATTGTACACATGCGATTGATCTGGGGACCACCAAAAAAGAGGAAGTTTTTTTGTTGTAGGGTGAAAATCACTTAGTTGAGTTTTATTATTGTAGTTCTATTGTGGAAGACATATTATGCGTTCTTTGTGGTTGGTTGTTGAATATAACTTACCACTGTGAGTTTCAATGACAAAGTGTGATAAATAAAGTACTCGTTCCAGATTTGCATTGAATGTTTCTATCAATGTCCACGTACTATCAAAATCCTCACCATCAATGTCCTCATCCGTATCAAGTTCCCTATTTGACCTTTAACAACTGTCATTCATTGTTTGACAGGTGTATGAATTGACACAAAGTGGATCAAGGGCGTGAGTGATCATGATCTATCCTAAGTTTCAGCACACGGAAGTAGGGAAACATCATGTTTAGAGAGAAAGCGAGGGAATTTATCATCGATTATTGCATCGTAAATTTTCTTTATTTTAAATCTTTTATGTGAGTAGTTGAGGGAATATATGATTATTTAAATAGACACATCTTATTATGGATGAAATATGGTTTTTTATTTATTTTAGATGCACAACCAATTTCTAATTGAATACAATCTAATATATTACATAATTTGAAGCATATTGATTATGTTTAGGAAAAACATTTTTCATTTTTATCTTGTCACATATTTAATGCCAAAATTACGAATGTAATAAAGATACACTCTTATGCTTATTACGACAAATCTCTTTGGGAGCCTTTGCAGCCATCAAGAAAGGACCAATGCTGGTTTGTTCAACAGGAAATTATAGACCCTCATGCATAACTGTCGAAAACATTTCAGCTTGGATTTTAATATCGGTGGAGGCACTATCGATAGGGATTACACCACCACCTTGAAGCTGGGAAATAACAGTGTTGTTGTTGAGACGTTGTTGAGGTGTTTTCTTTCTTACTTAACGAGGGGAACACTTTCGCATGGATATCCCATGCTTTTCTCCTTCACCGATCCGGGGACCTTACGTGCACCAAAAAGAGGGAATTTTTTATTGTAGGGTAAAAAGTGCTTAGTCTGAGTTGTATTATTGAAGTTCTATTGTGGATGATAAATTTTGCGTTCTTTGTGGTTGGCTATTGAATGTACCTTACCACTGAGTTACGATGACAAACTGTGAGAAATAAAGTAATCGTTCCAAATATGCATTAATTATATATAACTAAGAGCTTATATATCATTGCCTTTCAATTTAGTTAGATTTTTAAATGTTGCTTATTCAGTTTATAATTCTGAATTTATATGACGCCATTAAAATCCCATTGTTAGTCATCTTTTCTTTCTATGTACCATCAGACACGCCAACGTTGCAAATAATAGTAGAAAATGAAAACAATGAGCAAAACTTTGTCAAGAAATAGGACATGAAGCTTGACAAATCAACTTCAATAACACCCACATCCAACTAATTTTGTTGTTTAGGTATGTATTTAGTTGTTTCATTGGAATTAAATTTTGATATTTGTTTTAACATTTTTTTAACACATTTTAACTCTAATTTAAATTTTGATATTACTAATAGATTGCATATTTTTAGTAACTAATTATTCCATGACTATAATTTGCAAGACATGATCTGCTTAAACATAGACTAAATACATTAGATCTTAAATTAAGAAAATAAGCAACCCCTTTCCACATGTACATTGCATGGAACACTTTGATGGTTTTATTAGTTCGATCCCTCTTTCAAATGGAAAATAAAAGTCACATTTCCCTCATTTGGCCAACTGCTTGAAGGACTTAAATATCGATGATTTTTTTGCATTGACTTTTCTCGTGTGCTTGCTCGAGCTTGAAAATGAAAAGGGAAGTTTGTTGGGGGTTTCTCATTTTTAAATTTTGGTCCTTTTAAACACAAATTGCGTTCATGTTAATAATACAAGTGAAATCGAGATGATAGAGTGGAGCATGTATATCATATATTGTTTAGGTAAGAAAAATCTAAGCTGGGGAATGAGTGTGGGACATGTAGGTATTTAATTCCCAACATTTTACTAATACATTACTTGTTCCCATAAAATTACTTAATACTGAAATTTAATGCATGTCGTACTCTTCATAAATAGTTTATTTTCACTTTGTCTCTTAAATTCCTCTTTCCTTTATCATGCACTTCTCCACTCTCAAACAACTTTTGATACACCCTTCTTCCTTTCCCATTCTTCCTCTCCATCCAGTTTCACTTCTTCATTACGCCGAAGGTGTTCCCCCTATGGGAAATGCCTCTGCGGACGTTTCTACAACTGTATTAAATTTGACGTCTTTTTGGATGTTTTTGTAAGGTGATTAACTATGACAGGTTTAATGACGGTTAAGACGGCCTTTGTGATGGTTTCACTTTAATGCGAACTATATAAACAGAGTTTTTGATGGTTTCACCTCCACATTTTGCTCTCATTCGTAGGGCTCCGGGCTTAACATATTCGAACCTCAAATCTCTAGCTCAGAAAATCCCCGTCAACAAACCCTTTTTACAGCAATTTCCTCAGTACCCACCATAGAACACGAGACTGCATAAATGTACAAGAAACTTGATCAATAGCCAGGCTCGAGTTCATGGCAATTGACGGTGGACCTTTTGACTTCTAAACAGCCGGTTGCAACTTGCTATCGGGAGAAGAAATTTCTATCGATAGATAATTTGGGAAAATTGACCGCTAATTGCTACGGTATGACTGTATATTATGGATGGCGGCTGGGCTCAGGGGTGGCCTTTTTTCATAGTGTGTTTTTGCGGCTGGATTTTGTAAGAATGAAATTGTAATACTATGTGAGCAAAAGGGGATTTGTTTAGATAGTTTGATTTTAAATTAAATTTCTAATTTAATTGCAGACTATATTCTATAAATTGTTGGGTTAAGAGAATTCTTTAAATGATTAGATTAATTTCCATCTAAAAAGTTTTCAAATAATTAGGTTAACTTCGATTTCAACCAAATTACTTTTTATAAAAATTATTTTCAAAACTTTAAAAAAATTAAATGAATATACAATAAAGTTCCCCCCTGCATGTATTTGTTGACATAGCATGCGACTTTCCCGTTTACCTTGTTGTGCGCAATTTCCTTTTGTTAATGACCTTTGCAATTAACATGCAACGGTTATATTTTCCGTTGGTGTGTGCGTTGTAAAATGGACATAGTTTAGACTTCGGGAGGAGTTGCGTAGTTGATGATTTGTTGCTCGGATGTGGGTTCAACGCTCCAGGGTCAAAGCATAATATTGTCCCACACCGTGTCCCAAAACGCGAGTGGGCGGTTGGGCAAGGTGAGAAATTAGGGGTGTTCGCGCGAACACCCCCTTCGCCTGAAGTGCCACGTAGCGCACAAAATTGCCATGTATGACACGGAAAGGGGTTTGCATGAAGGGGGGGCGGTTGGCGTGAACCACCTTCATGCGAACCCCCAACTTATATATTGGAGGTGGCGTGGAGGATCTCACTTTTCCTCCTCTCGCCTTCCTTCGCACGAAGCCAACGCTGACAAGACAGAGCCCACCAACGCGAGGCAGAGCCGACAAGCCCAAAGCACAGAGCCGACCAGGTATGTATTTTTTTTGTTAAATTTGTTTCATTTGTAAATATTAGGGCAGGTCTTGTTTTTGTTAAATTTTGTTCAAGATCCTACAAAAAATATTGAAACCCTACATATCATTTTTTCCATTGAATGTTGGCAACATAACTACCTACGCAGAACTTACCCCTTTACTTAAATGTCTTGTATCATGACCAGGCTTCTAAAATTTATGTGTTCATTGCACATCAAAGTATGTTATTGTCTTCTTTCAATGCGCTTATTAAGATGACAATTACTATTTTTAGGAACCTAACAGAGTATGTAATGTTAATTTTGCATTGAAAGAAATGTAATTAAGCAACCAACTACCAACTGATTCAAAACACCAATATGAAGTCACCGTCAATTGTTTGTTGATGTTTGATATCGAGAGGATCTTGTAGATGTAAATCACTCAGACTAATCGTACATGACCATGCCTTAAATGTGTGTCCCCACTCCCAACAATCCCAAATTATTTTTTTTGTTAAACCGTTCACTGCATTATCTAGAGTCCTCTCCTTACAATACGTTTATATTTCTCCACCGTTCTCATTCAAACATTACTCAAGAATGTCTAAAACACCCAACCTTAATTTTTGTAGGAATGGAGAGCTTTGCCTTCAATCCTTTCCTCCCTTCCCCCCATCTTGAAACACACCTCCTTAGCATTCCCAACACCTCTAGACACCATGTTTATTGGGATACTAGAGGTTTCTGATTAGTGACAGAAAAGATATTGCAACGACATTGGCATTACGCTTCTGTAAATCCAGAAAAATATTATCAAAATTTTATTTCTTCATAAACTGTCTATGGGTTTTCATCTAAAGTTTTGTAACCATGACATGTTCTCCCGTCACAATATGAATACATAGTCATTCACGCATATATTTGGCCTGAAAATATTAAACACAATTTTTTTTTGCATTTTCTTTGGAAATTTTGATTTCTAATCATTACGCACATCTCTCTATTTTCTTCCCCGGACGCTTATTGCATTCCTTTCCTCACCAGCACAGGAAACTCGGTGTGACTGCAAAGCATATGACGCTTCGACAAACGCACCGGCTCGCTCTGCTCTACATCACTCCCTTCCCTTTGCTTTTCATCTACCTCTTGACTCTCACACTAATCGTCGTGTCTCCATTTCCACCTATCTCCGACAATACCCACTTTCTATTCTCCTTACTTCCTAATTTCTTCACCTCCTCCTTCCTTTCAGTTCTCCATTCCCCATTGGCTTCTTTTCCTCCTATATTCTTCTCATTCATAATTGGCACCCCTTTCACCTTGCTCCACCTTTCGGCGTCCACATTGCACTACTCGCGTGTGATTGCTAGTTATATCCCTTTCGGCGTTCACATCGTACATTTCACGTACGATTGCTAGTTGTATAAATACGCCATAGGCGTTCCCCCTAGGTAAAGGACCTTCGGACATTTCTACAGCGATGTTTAATTTGACGGTTTGCCGGCCGTCTGGACGTTTTTGCATTTTCCTACTATTTTTAACGGTTTTTTTATGCGCCATGGTCTGCAATTTTGGGGTTGCTTTCTTGTGCCTGGGACTGCATCTATTGGCATGTCTTTTCACGCCTTGGTCTGCTTTTTGCGGCCACATTCAAATGCGCCTAGGCTTATTCTTCTACAGTCCTGCGGACCTGTGCATTCGGGCTTCTGTTTTGCGTTCTGGGCGCGGTGATTCTCAGGGTTTTTGCATCTTTTTTGGGCGCCTTTTTCCCTGCTTGCTAGGCGTGGTGTCTTGGGGGTTTTTTGCGTCCAATCTGGGCATTGTTTTTCCCTGCATGGTGGATGGTTTTTGTGCCCTGGTTAAGCCGTTTTGGCTTCTTTTCCTTGGCCGCCCTTATTCCTGTCGTGGCTTCGTTTTTGCATGCTGAGCGTGGTTTTTTATCAATAAAATGTATGACAAAAGTTTTCAACGAAATTGGTGACTTATATTATTGTTCATTGCACACTATTATAATCATGTAAATATAGAATCTAGAGATTGAAAATTGTTGCTTATAGAGTCTGTTGTTGCTTATTTGTCAAATAGTTAATGTCTCTTCCACATATTTATTCTAAACAAACATATGTGGCAAATAAACCATTAACTCTGGACATTTTTGTAAATTAACTATCAATTTGTTAAATTATTGACATCAATAAAATGGCTTCATATGTTTTGCTCCTTCCCAAATGATTTCGTTCATCTAGAAGAATGAGTGACAAAATGACAACTATCATCAATGTTACATAAGAGAATATAATTGCAAAAATTGGCCCTCTTTTGTTAATGGACCTCATTTGCAAGCCATATACAACTCTTGAAACAATTATTCCATGCTTAAATGATAAAAAAAACCCAAATAGACAAATCAATAAACTTAAAAATTAATTGCTCATTTTTAACTACACAAAAGATTATAAACATCAACTATAAAATTCATACAACATATATAACAATCAATAATTGAAAGTTCCATCCCAAAGCCCAAACAAAAGGATTTTGTTAACAAATGAAGCCTATCATAGTTGGTTGTAGTGAAGCAAAAAAACACATCAATGCTACCAATGACTTTTAACCTAGATATATCTTCGTAATTTTAGACTGCAAATCAAATATAATAATATGTGAATATTACAGATCCCAATATATTTAGAGTTATGGCAAGTTCAAGTTGAAAACTTGAAAAATAATCCATGTACAATGTGCAATCTGACTCATGCTTATTAATATAGAACCTTCAATCTAATCCACACCTACTCCAAAGGAGGCTTTAATCTATTTTTTTAATGGCAAAAATTGGATCTCCATTTGGCTCAGATTTATGTATTCGAGGAATTAATCTCTTTGTGAATATAAGAAGGATATTGTGCCCCCCTCCACATTCCACATAATTGTGAATGATTTGACGACCGTTTGCATGAGGGGTTTGATTTAGGTCTCAATTTTTAATTAAAAGAACAAATACAGAGGATTTGTTGGCATTGACGTGTAACTGATCTAAATTGCAGAACAATGACCAAAATTTTGACAATTGTTCCTTTTCATGGTACGTTTTTAAATTTCCATACATTGTCGGTCATGTCCAAGTGTAGGGAAAAAGAGAGAGAAGAGAAAGCTCACATCATATAAATCAATAACAGCCTCATCAGGATAGGGCGAAAAAGCACTATTGATATACACCACTTTGCTTGGTAGGACCCCTCTTAACATCTGCATATTTTGATAACCATCCACCAAATGAAGAATTTGTTTTGATAAAGATAAGGAGACTCAGACGTGTTGCTAGAAAGGCAGCTACTCAAGGAGGCTCCTCCCATAAGAATTTATACATTTTTGTGGATGAATTTATAGGTAAGTTATTGCATGGTTAAATCATTTTAACTAATGGCAGGCTTTAATAAGTGATTTACACATTAATCACAAGTTTTGGATGCTTTATTTCATTTGAAATATGTTATTCTCTTCTGAATTATGGAGTAACATTTCTAACAGGGCTGGAATTGAATTGTCTCAGGGAAAGTTTTTTTTTTTAAATAATAATTTGAGTTAAAGGGTTACAATTTGAAAAGAATTCCAGACAGGTTGCAACACTATATGACAGTGGCATCACAAGCAGCCCAAACACCTGGGACTTGATATCAAAATTTATAGGCATAGATCTATAGTAAGCCTAAAACAGCCCAAAAACCTGTTTCTCTGTGAATTTTTATATTTCACTGTGCGAGATAAATTGTTTTCAGAATTATTCTCTTCTGCTTTAATGGAGTAACATTTCTAACAAGGCTGGAATTGAATTGTCTTAGGGATTTTATTTATTTTTAAATAATAATTTGAGTTAAAGGGTCACAATTCAAAAGGAAGTCTGGACAGGATGCCACACTATTTGACAGTGGTATCACAAGTGGCCCAAAGACCTGGGACTTGATATCAAAATTTAATAACACCGACATGAGAAGGCAGCAGAGATGAAGAGGCTGCGGATACAAACTGAACAATGGAAGAAGGCCGCCGACGCAGCTGCAACTGTTTTAGCTGCTGCCCACAACAGGGAACTTAATGGTAAAGTAGTGGAAAGATCAGCCTCTCTGTTATCAAATTCTGATGTTCTTAACATGAGATTCTCATCTCCCATGAAGGATGATTTTGATACCTTGCCGAACTCCAAGAAGAAGAAAGCCATGCTAAAGAAAATTGGGGATTTGTGGAAGAAACGGGGTCAGAAGTGAGGTTTCCAGCAATAGCCTTAGCAACTTCAGGCATGTCTGCATTTGATACATTCTTAAGCTAATGATATTTTTGACAAGAGGTTGCTTGCTTGCCTGCTTTAGGAGGGTATGTAATTTGATTGCAAAATTGAAACACTTAACAGCCTTTAGTATGTTGTACTACTTTTTTCTGGAAGCATCCCTTGATCTTTGTAGCACCATCAACGTCCTCTCTAGAAGCATATGATCAATTTGGAACAGAATCCACCAATATCTCGTCACTCGCATGGTTCAGAATCTTGAAAACCTGAACACAATCCGATTCCAGGTGATGCCTCCCATGGCTTTTTATCCGGTGGACTGGACTCAGATCCACAGCTATTTTCAGCGGCCTAGGGATGGCAAAGTACGGATAAAATGGATTAAGGAAAAGTTGTTGCAGATGGAGGGCGAAACTTATGTGGTGCACCTCTGGAATAAACAGAGCCGACACTTGCAGGTGGAAGAGGGTAGCATTATTCACCACATCTTCCATAAATGTTGCAGCATCTGCGACGAAAAACATTTTTTACAAATTACTCATTCTTTATAATTATAACTGAATTTTTCATTCTCCTCTTAGATGCGAAACTCGCAAATGGTAAAGAAAAATGGAAAGAGAGACTCTCTGTCTTTTGTTCAGATGGGGCAGTGGAATCAGAAAAACACTTTATTACAGAATGCAATGCTTATAATGACATTCTTTTAAAATTAACAAAAGAAAATAAAAAAAAATTGGTTGTACTGTCTCATAAACTATTTTAAACCTTATAGATTTTACAAATTTTTTATTTCACTTCATTTCATTTGTATATCATGTGGATTGTCATTGGATCTCTATTATTTTGTAGTTTCTTTTATGTGATTGCAATATAACACACATGTGTTTGTTGAATTCTTCATTCCTTTCTAGGGATTCACGGTGCTCTACTACACTTCATTGTATTAAATAACGTAACTTAAAATCGATAGCATTGTATATATTTAAAATGGCGAAGAAGAAACGGTTTCCGAATTTCATTAATTTAGGTGGATAAAACGTGGCACCAATCAAAGTCTGGTTCTTCTTAATATCCATTATCATCATTCTAACTCAACCATTCTAAGAAACATAAAGTTAATTTTTCTTATAATATCAGTTAATTTTTTATATAATTATCATTCTAAGAAACGTACCATTTTCATAGTTATTATATTGACAATACTGAGCGAATAAAAACTGAAAGAAAATTGAAATGGTGGCTAGCAACAAATCAATCATTGTTTGGACTTATTTAATTAATAGGTTGAATATAATGAACTTTGGCATTCTCATCTTGCCTTACAAAACGTTCAGAAGCTTCACAAATTATTTTTTTCAAGTATCATGTACAATAATACAAACTTGTTTGCTTGAAGTGAATATGGCATTGGAAGTCTTGCTTTGTTTGGTCACTAGTCACTCTCCACTTTGCAGCCACACGTACAAAATGTGTTCTTTACACTTTTCACAATGAAGGTACTCCATTCTGCAACATGGGTCCCCTCCCACATTTATCGAATCCCAAAAAAACAAATAGGTAACTTACACCATTCGGCGTTCACATTGCATTGTATACATGCGATTGCTAGTTTGAGACTTATTGTGATTGAGATAGGCTTTATGATGTCTACTTATTAAGTTTTTGAGTGTATCAAGTTATGATATAATTCTTTTTAGCTTGGATGTTAAGGACATTTATAAATATGATTAGATTCCTTGAAAGGACTTTGATGAATGTTTAGGACAAATGGATGATGTACTTGTTTTTGCTTGCAATGTATTAATGGGAAAACATAAAAGCAAGGGTAGTTGTTTATTTGTTAGATTTTGTTACTAATGGATATTGCTTAGGAAATTGTTTTCATATTTGGGTTATTCCAATGATAACTTGACGGTTATTACTTTTGTTGACTAGTAATTATGATTATTGATCAATAAGAACAAAGGTATACCTAAAATATAAGTTATAAAATATTATGAAGATTTTAGTTTATTAATTGCCGGTACGAAATGTTAATGAGGGATATAGTACTTTATTAGTTCTATTCAATGAGTAAAATTCAGTAATGATTTTTAAGAAAGAGATGTCTTACTATAAACATTATATCACAACGAACAATAGAGATGGTAAGTTGACAAAATCATGTCAGTTAATTTTGAACTCGCCAATATTATCATCTTTTTCTCTCTCCTACAGATAGCGGAGTTGAGTTGTTATTGCAGTGTGAATAAAGAAAGACTATGCATGTTGTCATGCATTGATTGTATATATTTGAATGAATAAATCATATTAATTATATTGCATTGTGTAAAGAGAAATTTATACTTCGCAGTTATAAGAAAGGGTAAATTATCCTATTGTAGATAAAATATTATATTTGATAATCTTATTGTACTTTTGCAATCACTATTATTTTTATAAATGAATGATGTTGTTTTGTACTTTATACTTGTTATTATGGCATCTTGTACTGTTGTATTATAGCAGATTGTTATTGTATAAATGGAACGATGAAATGATATTATTATTCAATGATTCTTTATGACTTAATGATAATACATATATACATTAGTATGAAACAATAATTAAGTAAATTTACTTATGAAAGAATTATCCATGTGACTACATTTAAATAAGTATGACATAATGTACCTTCCTAGAAAACAATTATACACATAAAATTAAATAATACATGTGATAATGTCATAGGATACATACGTACAAGCTCATTACGATACTGTAGGAAGATGTGATAAATCATAATAAAGACAATAATGAATGTACACTACTATTTGTACAGAAAATGTTAACGTAATTTGTTATCGTACTATAAAATTTAAGTTGCAAATAAGATACATGTATCGATCTGATAAACCTATCATTGCGACGAGAATGATAGATCATCATAAACCAACTAACGCGTATTAAACAAGAAATTTAGATACGATGTTCTTAATGGAAAAGTCTTATTCATGCCAACTCCAGATGACTATAAAAAGAAGATGATTTCATAATGACTCTAGTCATTATGAGAACATTGCCTTTTCGTAGGGATCTTGAGTTGCACTATTGAGATCCGATCATTACAAATATCGTAACATGATTGTTTTGGATATGAAATTTGTGTTTCGTTTACAAAACAAGAGTTGTATAACTTGAGCGTCACGTATACCTCTATACCAACTTAAGTTGGCTACGAGGAAGACAATGATCATGTAATGACGTAAGTCATTACGTGAACATTTTCTTTCCTCTAAGAAACCTAATGTGGCACTGGCATGTCCTTCTATACATGTTGGACAAGTCTTGTACCTTGTGCATGATTATAAAATATAAATGTCTTGACTAACTAAATCAAATCCAGATAATTGTGTGAAAGTGGTATGGTGATAGGACAATTTTTTATTGATGAGTGTGTCGTCATGAAACTGAGCAAGCAAGGCATGCCTCTTAAACTTTGGCCGAAGTAGTGTAAGCTGTTGATTACAATGTCAGATTCACCAAGTTTCTAAACTAAGGTGTGAGATACTATATAAAATTTGATTGACTAAATTTCAGGTAGACACTAAGGAACTACACTTAAATATCAATACAAGTCAAGGTTAACCAACAATATACTTTTTATACATACTCTCGAAGAGTGAACTATGGGGGGTCGGGTAGATCTAATTGACCCTTACAGTTGCACAAGGTTTTAATGTTATCAAATGGATTGGATTTTAATTAATGTTGAAGTTAAACATTGTGTATTTAAATCGGTGAAGGCATAAAGTTACTAAGGGTTAAAAACATTCCTTTGATTTAGAGCATTGATAAATTAGGTGTTACACGCACACACAAAATAAGTGAATCTTTCTTCCATCAATCATATGACAATAACAAAAGTTAAGAATGAATTTGCACATGCATCATTTTATAATGGTTTGTGTACTAACTATAGAATTCTCATACTTCGGTGATTCATTGCATATACAATTACATTCACTCCATTTAACAAACTATACAAGAGTACATTTAAATAGGAGATGTAGTGCTTTCTTTTTTGCCTTTGAAGAACAAACATATTACAAAGACATACATTTTAGCACTCAATGCTAATAATTATTTTATGCCACCACGCTACCTGCAACCTGTCAAAATTTTGTAAGCATGGTCAGTGAACAACGCCGACATGGAATTCTTTTATGATCTAGCAAAATTTCATGATTACTAATATTCTAGTTATAATGAAATAAAACTACTTTTTATAAACAAGAGAGGTAATGAATGCTTCATTTCTTTATTTCATTCCATTTTCAAAACTAGAGAGAGGAGAGAGAAATAAAATCATTTTTCCAACAGTCAATATTCTCAAAACGTGTAACTAAATGGAGATCCATACAATCATATGTTAGTGTCTACATGTTTTCCGCCATTTATTTGACTTAATATGGGTCCACGACAGTGTTTTCTCATTTTACTACAAGTTGGCGAAAACGTCCAAATTAGCCTAACTGGCTATAAAATTGTGTTTAAAATCCGATTTATGATGGTCTAACGCACCATGCGACAATACTATACACTCTCCCGTATACATGGAATTCATTGGAGATGACATAACATAGAACTGACAAACTTGCTTTGAATGACAACTACTTTTCCTGAGCATCTAGTTGTACTTGCACTAGTTTGTCCTTGTCACCCAATGATTGGAGGCCCACAAAATCCCCTTGAAAAACTAATTGGAAAGGTTTTTTTTCTCATAACCAAGGATTGAAAGCAATTTTCATGGATAAATGCTAGAGGCATGTGAAGATTAAATTTCATTCCCCCACCTAGGGCCTAAACGGCGAGCCCAAACCAAATTGAACTTCCAACTTTCAACAATGATATAAGGTTGCAAAAAGGTTTGCAAGGATCCTAGAGGGGTGACAAAATATGTATGAACGAACATGTGGAGTCATTCCAAGGTTTGATATAGTACTTCACATGACAAGGAACACATTCAAAAATTGACTTTCCTATTTCGAGGACTAGAGGGGTGTTTTAGATGTCACTGAAAATCATGTTTATTAACTTTTGCAAGGTAAGCAGAAAGGTAATTTAAACTAGAAAACAAGTTTGTATTGTCCTTCAAGTGGTTTATGTGATCCATCATGGCTATCCATGCTACCCAAACATCTAAGGAGGTAAATCAAAATCTAGTTTGCACTCAAATATAATTTCTTCAGTTGTGTAGAAAGGAGGAAAACTTCGTTCTTTAGTGCTATGGTTCATTTTAAAGTTTTCGTAGTATTTTTAAATATTTATTTGCTAGTCAGAATTTAAAATATTTTTGGCCACCAAGTGGCACAACTTATATGCTTTGACCCTTAGTGCTATGGTTCATTTTAAATTTCTCCAAAATGTACTCTTGCTTTGCTTTTATTTTCGATATCAAAGTAAAAGGGGAAAACAAGAATACAAAAATCATGCAAGATAAGGAAGAGAAAACCATGCCTGAAATAACTGGCAAACATAGTGACGGAGTTTGACATTACATGTGTCAGTTGCACTTGTTTTTGGTGATCTAAGGCATATTCAAAGCTCCATTTCAAGTGTGACTTGCAACTATTGTAGAGTTGGATTTAATCCTACCAAACGCCTTTTCAACAAACTCATTCTTTGTACATCCTGAAATCCCTTGGACTATCAATCACATTCTTGTAAGAATTTTGTCAAATAGTTTTCATATCGGTTGTCGGTGTCCACGAGAGTGTCGTTCTTTCATGCATTTCGCCAACAGTCCGCACGCTTTGCTTTTTCATTTTTCCCTACGTTTCTGCACCAATCTCAATCACAATCAAGGATCAAATTTACACCCGTCAGATCCCGTCACAAGGGTCTAAACTGTTACCAAAATATTGTGTGACATTATTAAATAAATTGTAATATTATTAATAATGAGTTTATAGAACTCATATTAATAATATAGTTGTAATAGTTTTATTATTAGTGAGTTGTGAGAACAACTCAAGTAGCTATTTTAGTGTGAGAGATATCCTTGAGATTAGCTAGAGATATCTTAGGGATAAGTTTGAGAGATTGTAGGGATTGAAAATCATGTTTGACTCCACCATTGTAGGGGTTAATTGATCTATATATGTAACTCTCTATCAATGAATAAATTGTCCCGGATGAATTTTATATTTTGTGTTTTATGATATTGTGTGAGATTATTTCTAATAATTTGGACCAAATTTATTATAAACCCGTCACATATGTGTATTAAGAAAATTTCCCATAAAAAAATCAAAAAATAAAAATTAAATGACATTGTTGAAGTGCTAACTATTTTTAACAAGGTCAAAAGAAGGGCCCAACTTAAAACTACCAGTTAACTAGTTTTCTAATCAATACAAATGTTATTGAGAAACCATCATTGTGAATTTCCATTTATCATATTATGGAATCGTAGCGTATGTGGAGGTAGTGGAACTATCCACGTTGGATTCCATTTACTTTAATTAGACAAGGACAAGTGTAATGGCAAGTTTTGAAAACACTATTAAAGCTATTTTGGGAAGTCATGTCTAATTAAATGCCTGCCCATTTGAGATGCTGCAGAAATGTTGCTCTTCAATTTTTTGCTACATTTTGACGCTCTTTCCAAATTATTCCCACTTGAAATGTTGTAGTTTTAAAACAGGCCACTAAAAAATTCTTCCCACTTGAAATGTTGGCAGATTTAAAACAATCCACTAAAAAATATTTAATCGCTTACATGGTAAACATACAAATCGTATGTGATTAGAAATTTGAGTGACATTATTAGGACTGAGGAGAACTGTATATAGACGAGTTACTCTTCTTTCAAGCTCCCAAAAGAAGTGGCGATTCAGTGTGTTTGGAAGGCGAATGCTTTGATGTTGGGTTTCCTAAATGAAACCCCAAGAAAATACCTACTTTACCACTATGTTTCAATCAGGATTCAAGAAGGCCAATTCAAAATTACACAGGTACTACTCTACTTTTTTAATACCCAATACATTTTCATATATTCGTTTTATTTTGTATGAATCTTTGGGTTAGCGAGCCTTATTATAGAAAAAAACAAGTTTCAACCAAAATCATGCCCTTACAAGTGACCCAGTATCATTATACCATAGCAACATGGAAATCAATGAATACCTAGATAATTTCAAACCAAGAAACATATCCCAACTAGTATTTTTGTTTACTATAACACTTTAAATCTTCATATGTTTTACTAATACCCAAATAACGTTCATTTAGAGCATTTTCTTTAATTTAGGCCCTTGATTGAAATAATTAATACCTAATTTTATATTCTGGGTAATTTCTCATGATCTTTGTATATTTTAATTTTTCACTTAAAGGGTTATTTTTTTCTTTTTGGTCTCAAGAGTTGACTACCGATGATAATGAAGAGAAGAACCTGAGAATTTTACATTCGAGTGTGCAAGTTGCTGATATGCATTATGCTAATAAAGTAGTGACCAGTTGTGAAGTTGTTTTTCCTTCAAGTTCCCATCTTGTTTAGACCTTAACACGTATATATTTATCAATCAGATGATTTGTCTATGACCACTAATATGTCTACAAACATTTTAACTATGTATTCAATCTTCAAGCAATGAGAGGTTTGTAAGTTATTTCTACTCTAAAATCCACTAGATCCATTAGTTTGGTTTCAATTTTAGGTAGTCCAATCTTAGTGCCACTATCCCACAAGCCCTGAGATCAAGATTTAAGACTCCAAATCAACAACCAAGTGTAGTCTTTGCCTTGGAAGAGCTCAAATGTGAAATAAGGTTTGATGATACTTTTAGAATTAATTTCATTGTTTGAATATTTTGTTCATGAAATATTGTTCCTTCGTAAATCTATATAATTTATAAAACCACTAACATGAACATTATGGAAAGTATCTAATAAAAAAATAGATGTATTGTATTTATATTATTGTTTATATTTGTTTTTGAATGAGACAACCTTTGCTTACATTTGCCTCTTACATCAATGAATTGTAGATCTCTCTTCTTGAATCAACAGTTCATGCTTTTTTCTTCTCTGACATAATTATAACATCTATATACTGTAAATTTTATAATTATAACTTTGATCTATAATGTAAATTTGAGGAACTTTCTAGTTTTTACTATGGTAAAATGTTAAAAATTGAATTGTCTTGTAGCTATAGGATTTTAGGCCAGTAAATATCTTCTAATGTTGGTAAAGATTTGGGAGGAAAAACACACTTTGATATTTACTTTAGTGACGTGTACACTTGATTTACTTTTGTCATATGAAGTGTTAATTTTTTACTGCTTTTCATTGTGAAATGGTTGGTCGAAAAAATACCCTTCACATCAAAATTTTGACTAACCCTTCAAATTTGATCCCTGATCACAATCTCAATCTCACAGCATTATGTAGAGAGGGTGAGCTGAAAGAGGCGTTACACATTCCAATCAATTCACTTATTATCATAGAATTCCAATGTCACCTGACACAAAACCGCCTGCATTCTACCATCCTAAGTAAAACTCTTATACATATTTCCAACTATTACAGAGCTGCATTTCCAAGAATGCCCTAATAAATGGTAAATAAATCCAATCCCACATCAAGGCATGAGACTTAAGTCTGCAACAATAAAACTTTTATAAAATTCCCTTATACACACTTGTGCAAAGTGGAGAGTTTCAGACGCCTTTTTTACAACAGTTCGTGCGTTTAGGCCTATGTCCCCCTCTTCACATTACTAGGGCACTTGCAACACAATATTTGGAGAAAACCTATTCCTGCTATGCTTTGTTACACGCCCAATACCTGTTTTGAAGCTCCCAATTTGGCATAAGATGGGAGGATGTGTGCAAGGTGAACTCGTTAGATTGAATGCGTGTTTTTTTTGTATTTGGTGAATGGTGTAAATGTTTTGTGAGGGATCCCATGCCCTGCCATATGTAACAAGACCCTTCCTTCACCCTCACGCCTCTTCAATTCTCCACCAATACCCTTGCAAGCCAACTCCATATCTCACTTTTTAAAAAATAAAATTTAATTTGTTTCAATTTGTTTTCCATTTCTACATTTAAATTTTGAATCTCGGCCTTCTTTTATTTTATTTCATCCAATTTATTGTATTTTATCTTATTCCATATTTTAATTATTTAATATTATTAGTTTAAATGTTAGATTTTAAATTTTATTATTATTATTATTATTATTATTATTATTATTATTATTATTATTATTATTATTATTATACATTCAACGATAAATATAATAATGATAATAATATCAACATCTTATCAAATTAAGGATACTCATGAGGGGGCAATTTGAAGCCAAAAGAAATTCAACTTGGGGATGTAGTTCCCATCAAAATGTCGAACCCGGGTGTTCGACAAAAAACATCATTTCATGAACATTTCGTCACCCTCAACAATCGAGCATATCAAATTGGGCATGACAATCTACACATTTCTTGTATTGCATGTCACTCTTCTCTAATTGTTTTCCCACATGTTTGTGCACTTAATGTATTTTTTGAAGTCTTATGCTTCTATTCTTTTCTTGCAATAATGCCCTCAGCCTCACAATTTCTTATGGAATTGTTCCATATATAATCTGGAAAGGTGACTCCCTAGGGGTTATGTTGATAGAGTTGTTGTATGCGAACTCCAACTGCATAAGAATCAATTTCCACATTCCTGCATTCTCTGCTACCAAAAATATCAACAAATTATGAAGGTTCTTATTGAAAACTTTTATTCATCCAAACATTTGTGGGTGATATGAAAAACTAAACTACAACCTTGTGTTCAATTTCTTCCACTACGTGCACTAAAATTGGCCCATAACTTTAATATCACTATCAGATACAATTGTGCATGGTAACCCATGTAGTCTCGCAACTTCCCTAAAAAACAAGTTAGAAATATTCATAACATCACTGGTCTTCTTACAAGTAATAAAATGTTTTTTTTAAGAATCTATCTACCACAACAAAGATGAAATCATCACCCTAGAAGTGATTGGTATAACCATGTATTTTGACTCTTCCCTTTCGCCAAATGGCATACTCTACATCTTTGCACATATTTTCATACATTTGTAGCCATCCGCAACTAAAAATATATTTCTCCCAATTGTGCCAAGGTCTTATCTAATTTGAGGTGACTTGACATTCCCTTGCAATGTTTATCCTGGATATTTTTTTCTCTCATTAATCTTGGCAATATGCAAAACTATGTGCCTTTGAAATATAATCATTCCTTTAGGAAGTACTCTAACCATGGTGTGTGGTCAACACTTGCTAGTTTTGTGCATTCCTTCCATGTTTTCACAAAATATCCATATTCTACATAGATTTGCTATTGATGAATTCCAGTGTTTGGTGTTTTGTATATAACACAAATCATTTAGGAAACAAATAATTCCTCTACTTCTTTAAAGATTACACAATGACATACAAATCTCGGTTATAAAATTTATTTCTTATCTTTACATCATTCAGTTTCTCTCTAAAATAAGTGATGGGCCTTCTGCTACTTCACTAGCATCGCAATCAACCTAAAATACTATGTTGAAATCATGAAAATCCAATATTGGCTAAGTTACATGACCTTCTCCTTCAAATTTTGGAATGCATATTGTGTATTTGTGGTCTACCAAAAATCCCTTTTATCCTTATGCATCATCTATGGTATTAGTGTGTAAATCTTATTGAATCCTCTAATGACCTTCCTATAGAAGCTCGAAAATCCAAGGAAGCTTTGAGCCTTTGTGACACTTTTTGGTAATGGAAAATCTACTATAGATGATACCTTCGAAGGACCCATCTTCAACCCCTCTTAAGATATTATAAATTGCAAGTATACTGACTCTTTGCACGTGAAACTCCATTTCTCCGTATTCACTAGTAACTTCTCCTCTCATAAACATCACTCTCCGCAAATGGACTAAGTGCTCTTCTTGCATTTTTCTGAAACCATAATGTCATCAAGATAAATACTAAAAAAATTAACTTGAAAAAATTTCAACACTTTGTTCATTAATACATGAACACGCTCTATGTGTTGGTTAACCTAAATCGTATGGCCAACCACTCATACAATTCTATTGGAAATAAACTGAAGAATGTCTTATAGAGCTCATGATAAATATTATCTTCCACCCACCATGATGCATTGAAATCAGGTCTAGTGTATATCTCTATGTAAAATTATCTTGACCGTCCTCTACCCAGCTTTCAATAATCTCCAAGTTTAATAGGTACGCCATCGGTAAGAAAACATCCTAATAACCAACTTGAAAAGAGGTCCCAAAAATGGAACCAAAATGTAGTCTTCTATTTCTATTTGATGCCTATGCGAGATGACACTTCATTCAAATAGATTTGAATGCTCACCCAAAGCACATGAAGCTACTAGGTCCCTCCTTTGTGATGCTTGTCAAGATGTTAGCATGCAGACACATGATGATAGATAACCAAATGTTCATTCAATCATAAGAACTCATTACACACATTCAATTGGAAACACACATAATAAGGAAATATACAGATTAGATAACAATCAAGATCAATTTCACCATATAGTCATTATATTTAGACACATCAATTACCATAATCCATCCACAATGATCCATTCATAGAGACTCTTACATAAGTGAAGCTGATCACATAATAAACAATACTAGCAAATATAAAGTTGAGTGTAGCTTACAAGTTATATTAGAATCACATAACATCAGTTGATGTGGAGTCATATGCTACTGGTCCCTAAAATCAGTTGGTGACATTTATAACAAATATGATATAGGGGTGGGGGGTTTTCCCTTCACCACTATATGTACATGACTTGCAAATAGATTGTATGCTCATGGAGATATGCCATGCATACATCCAAAAACAGTCCATAAAGCATGTGATGTTCTTGATCTATCAATCCTAATAATATTTATTAATTTCTACAAATAAACGTTTCATTTCATCCTATTATTAGATTGATGCTTGCATGACTCTTTCATGGTATCAGAACGATTGCATGTGATACATTTCCCATTAACAGAGTTATTTATACTTGATCTTCAAGTACTCCTCACCTTTCTCTGAGATCGGGAACATTGCTTGATCAAATAGATCTAACTTGTCTTGACAAGTCTATTTTGTAGTCTGTGGTCCACAAAATTGGCTAAGTCTCAGGGTTTTCAAATCTTAGGCCAAAAGCCTTCGCAAAAAATTGTCCATTCTACCCTGTGGGGACTTCCCCTTTATGCTTTCCTTACGCATGCCATAGTAGGTTTCATGTGTGGTATGTAACTTGTCCAAAATAGTTGGATGCAACATGTGTTTGGTTCATTTACCAGCTGGTTATGTATTCTCTGTCTGGTTCATGTGACTAGCATTGCCTCATACAAGTTTGTATCTGGCATATACAAATATGATGATCTCATGTCTAGACCCTTGAAGGCTATTTGAACTTGGCTCATTGGATTCATCTCTGGCGGAAGGTTGGTTGAAGGATTATACATCATGTGCTAGCTTCGGTGAAGGTTTTTAACGACCTATATATGCAGGTTGCCAAGCCACTGTAAAAAAAAATTTTTGGCTCTCACAAGGTGTTTCAGTTCTTGCATGTCTAAAAATACTTCACCGTCCCTTCCAAATTTGGACAACATCCTATTGGAATTCATTCACTCCCTTGCTGTTGTTTAAGCCTCTAGGAGTTAAAAAGTTTGAAATGACCTTCTGTAGACACTTGGATCGTATTGCTTAGCACATTTGATTGGGCTTTTATGACCTGCATCATCTTTGAAAAGTTCTCATTTCCTGCACATTTTCTTTAGTTATGTGCCGCCATAAAAAAAACAACCTCTTTGAGAGCTTGCTCAGGTGTACCTTCAACCTTTTAAGACCATTTTGATCCCTTGGCTATGGATACTTTGGAAACCTAAATGTTTGGGTCTCTTGACTTTTCATTTACCCTAAGAATGTCATTTTTACTAAAATATCCCTTAAAATAGGTTGTACAACACCACAATTGATCTATTTTTGACTCCTTGAATCTGACAATCCCCATTGTATGGCTAGTTCAATCCATTACATGCATCTTTGGTCTTAAAATAATCCTACAACCACTTTCATAAGAGCCATAACAACAAAGATAAATAAATTTAGGCTTTCCAACCCTAAAATCATCCCGACGAATTTTTTTAGGTGTGTTTATAATAGCGGAGGTAATGTGCTCTAATTTCTAAAATCTCAATTTTATTGTTCAATTATTCACTTTAGGTATGAAACAATTCATTGGCTTTGTAAAGGAGGGGACAATTATTGTGTTGCTTATTTTTAAACCTTGTATCTTTTCCTGACGAAAACGAAGGGTGAGGCCTAGATTTCCAGGAGGCCAATCCCCCCTCACAAGCTAAATCATTGTGTTCTTCATTATTTTCTAGTTCCAATGAGTATACACACGACCCCTTTTCCTCTCATTTCCGGCATTTTTTAATCAGTTTGCAAAATTTTAATTAAATAAGCCATTAGTTGTGGGAAACGGTTTTTGCTATAACTTTTGACCAGTAGCTTGGATTTGAGCATTGTTTTGGTCAAAAGTGCATGTTTTCTTGCACTCTTCATGATGGTTCCATTTTATTTTTGTAAATACACTACTTTATAAAGTGCCACATTTTGGGGGGGGTTCTTGTCAAAACTCTATGGGGACTTGTACTTTTCGCACTAAGTTATAAAGTTCCATCTGGGATATTTTTTGGGGATTTATCTGCATTATGGAGTTTAATTATTTTGTTGTTATGCTCGAATCTGGGAACTTAATGTCTTGGAAGTCATGCATTATCAATCATTGCACTATGTAATGTTTGTTTCCCTACCTCCATGGTCTCATTTCTGAGCCTGATGAGCCTCTACATAAGAATGAATGGTTTAACCACAATGATGAGGTCTATGGGCTTTTTGGTCTTAGTATTTCTAGGGATAAATTACATTTTTTCAAGCACACTAAGTTCCCTTTCACTTCCTGGACCATTATCCGATAACTGTATGCTGACCTTGTTTCACCATCTGAGAGTGACGCTTCCCTAGACCACCCTAGTGCTTTCATAGATTCTCCCCTTCTCAAATCTCTTTCATTGTTTAGTGTTCCTTTGTTCTTGTTGTTACTTATGAGTCACATGTTGACCATTCACCATAGGATATTTCTATTGAGAACACTCTCCCTATTGTTGCATCCGCATAGCTCATTGTCTTCCATGTTCATGCTTCCATTCACTCTCTGCAGCAATGTTCTATTGGAGAACCTTCCTTTGAGATAGATAAGACCATTGCCTCTCATGCTCCATCACATCTTGATTACTCAGTTGACAACACTCCACATACACTGGTTGCTACCTTTGAGTGCAACATTGCTTCATCTTGGACTTCCAACAGCTCTTCACAACAGTCTTCTCCTCCTACTTCATGTTGTGATGCTAATACATTCTTGTCAGACATTGCTCTCATTGAGAAACCCCATTGGGATAAGTATCTACCCGACCTAAGTTGTCTATTTGCATATTTCACTTGTGTTTCATTACAGGAATATGCTCTGATTGAGCCATCACACATTCTGGAGGACCCATTCATCTCTCTCGTTGGGAGTTCCCGCCTTGGGACATTTGTCACTTCCACTATTTCAGAGATGTTTCATGATCCACCTCTTCTTGTGGATCCCTTTGTGAGGGTTATTGGCCCCCCACCATTTTCTTTCTCTGACACATATACTGCAATGGCATTCCCATTGTCTTTTGTGCACACTTTTTCCATACCTATGCCACCTTTCAATTAAAGACTAAATGTAGAGATTAGAGTACTGTAAGCTTCTTCTTCCTTTATGGAGTGGGGTAACTTGTCCACTCAAAATTCCCCTGCTCTTAAGAAGGTGAAAATTTAAAATTTTGAGTTTAAGTGTCTTCTCTGTTGTACTGATAATGTGAAAAGCCAAGAAATTGAGAAAATCTACGTTTTTGGGTCATTTTGTGTGTTTTTCGGGCCTGTCGGACATTTTTGTCCCGCGTGTCCCAAGTTCAATTGGGCCCTCTGTTCCCCGATCGGCCGGTTTACCCGAAGTCTGTTCTTTTCGGGCCCGTCGGAACTTTTTGTCCCAAATGTCCCAAGTTCGCCCGGACCAGTTGTTCCATTTTCGTCCGATTCGGCCGAGTCGCGTACTTCGCGTACTTTTGTCCCGCGTGTTCCATTTCCCCGTTTCGCCCGAAGGCCGAGCCGCGTACTTCGCGCTTTTGCGTCCCGCATTTGTGCGTCTTTTCTCCGCTTCGCCCGAATCGGCCGAGTCGCGTACTTTGCGCTTTCGCGTCCCGCATGTCCCAAATGAACCAAGTGCCATTCATGCTGATTTTTCCCGCTCTACCTGAATATCTTGCTTTTCAAATTGGTAGGTATACATTTAATGCGCATTCATTGCCTTTCTCTCTCCTAAACGGCTATATAACGAGAGAACCCCCTATGCGTTTTGCACACTGATTTCATGCTATCTTTTGCTCAAACCTTTGCAATCTAAATTCCTGCACGCGTATCCATTTCCCTCTGCAATTCCTTCCCAAGTATAGCTTGCAGCTCTTCCCTCTGAATTACTATCAACATGAAGATCAAATTTCAGGGGCAAGAACAAATCTCACCACTAGAGTCTGCCGTTCCCGATATCGGGGACAGTGAAGTTCGCCATCTTGACTTTAGTGATTTTTGGTCGAGGATGACAGACGCGAACCCTACACCAATGGCACAGATGATTCATGACAGTGGTTTGGCTTTCGCTGGTGGTTTCCCAATCTCGGTGCAATGTGCAGATACAGTGCTTTCATGCGGAGCTCATTTCAACCCTGATTCGAGCGAATTGACCAACATACACGGGGAGCTCATTGCCAAACTTGACGCTGCCGCCATTGGCACTGCACTGAGGATTCCAGAAATGGATAATGCCATAGTTGTCTCCCAGAATCAAGCACAGGCCCTGTTCAATCAAGACAGTGACAACTATAAGGCGCGGGTGGCGAAGTCTTGGCTTAAAAACCCTAAGAAGGGAGCATCTCGCCTATCCAAGACCCTTTTCCGAGCAGATTTCAATGAAGAATTGTCAGATTTCATAATCTTACTGGCTCGGGTTATGGGCTTACCCTCCACTAACGAGTTCCATTTCTGGATGTGCCCGCTCATCAACATGGTGTGCGAAGGAACTCAAAATATCAACTGGGCAGAAATCATCAGCATGAACCTAGCGGAGCAGCTGTCCAATGTGCAGCAAACGAAGAAATTCTATATGACTTCGTACCTGATGTACACTCTGGCGGCATCAAGGAAATGGTTTGGCTTCTCTTACATTGATGCCCACAAGGCTGATCCTGTGTATGCCTACTGCCCACAGTTCACCCTAGAGACCAGCAATCGCAACTTCCGAAGGGTGAATGATGCTTTCACCATGTACATGGTCAAACTTCTTGAGGGTGACACTGCTAGAAGATTTTCTGATGAAGCCATGAATCTAATATCGCACTACGGTGCCTATTTTATTCAATTCAGAAAATTTTCTTATATCAGGCTAGCTGGCTATGAGAGCACCCCTCTGAGGCTTCCTATGTTCTGCAGTGACAAGATGGCTCTGATAGAAGTATGCAGGAAATTAGACAAATTGCATAGAACCTGTAGAGACAAGAAGATTACTGGTTTGCACTTCCCCATCTCTTTGGGAAACTACACTTGTAAAACAGCCCTGGACGCACAGAATATAGAAAGAGCCCTGGCTCCCATCACTGTCCATTTCTTCAAGCCAAGAACTTGCTTCGACTTGAAGAAGTTCATTGAGCAGAACATTAAGATAACATATCATCATAGGGCAGATACAGAAGACTATTGGGCTGACTGTGCCGATGATTTTGAGGCTAGAAGGAGGCATTATGGCAGGTTCTCTCTACAATTGATTCAAGAACTCGGCTTGTACCAAGTTCCTGAAGGACTCAAGGACGACAACTCTGATCTATACTCATATGAGTATGACAATGTGGTTAAGCACACTCCCTTGGAGGACTTGGATTGGTTTAAAAAAGAGAAAGATGATTTGGCCGAGATCCTGGCTCCAGTCTTAGTCAGGACTAAGATCTGGTTTGATAAGAAAGTTCGAGAGCTTAGGAGGCACTCAGGAGAATCCTCCTCCAAGGATGTTTCAACACCAAGGAGGGAAGCATCGACTCCAAGATCAGACACACCTGTGCAAACCCCTCCTGCCTCATCAACTCAAGGACCTGCAGCTTCTACTCCTTCATCCACCCAGGTATACCAGAAGAAACTCAAAGAGGTTAAGAAGGAGCCTGTGGAAGAAGATCCCCAGAGAAAGCAGGCAGAATTACCTTTGGGATCAGAGAACATTATTGTTCTCAGTGAAAGTGAAGAGAGTGAAGTGCCAGCTCCTTCAAGCACTCCTGAAGCTCCAACGGATAAAGACAAGGAAGTCCAGAGCACTGAACTTCCAAGTGCTATTGATTCCTCTGCACCAGTTGTCTCAAGCACCCCACTCATGTCTCAACTCGAGACAACAGCCGTGCAAACCTTGAGCACCATGAGTTCTCTGTCTCTTGGTCCTCTTGCCCCACCTGCTGCTTCCTCCTCCTCTTTTGCATGGGTGCAACCTTTTGTTGACAGTAGGAAGAGGAAATCTTCCTCTCGGAGCTCAGGGCCAAATTTTGATGCTGTGGCAGCCTTGTTAGGCACTACTCCTCCTCGTGCCAAAAAATCCAGAATCACCTCCAGGATAGTGTCTGATGCTCAGGGTCAGCAATTCCTGGAGATTGCTAAGCCTACAGTAGATAAATCAGAGCAGGACTTGCAAGCATCTGACCTAGAATTCTCAAGTATTCCTTTGGGAGAGTCTACCCCTGAAGGTGAGATCCACAACCTCCAGGAAACGGTCACAAGAGTCATTGGGAGGGTAGAAAAAGGGCAGCAAACTATTGAACAGTTGGAGGAACAAGCCCAGATTCTCACAGGTTTTATCAAATCTCTTTTGTCTAAGGACAAAGTTTTGGACCCTACCCCATTGACTACCCTTCCGCCACCTGTAATTTTGAGCCAAGATGAAGTACAGAGTATCAAAGACATGCACAAGTATTCCGTCTATGGCAGAGCTATGGAGGCCATGGTGGAAGATATGTTTGTTGCAGGATTGAAACTTCATCGATGAAGCTTTCAAACTCCATGGAAAGGTGAACAACTTGCAACAAAAGCTCTCCTCCACTATTGGGATCATAGATAAAGAGCTCAAACTTTGGAGCAGTTGCATAGTAGACCTCCGCCTCATGGGACAGACAGATGAGAACATTTTATTGGCGAGTAAGGTTTTTGATGATGCAAAGGATAATCTGTCAAAATCCTGGGTTTACAGCGTGGAGTGGAAGATCAAGGTCTTGGAGGAGGCTTCGGGAGAATTGAAGAATAGCTGGCAGAAGGGTGAGGCTTTCAAAACACTAGTTGTATCTGCTTTCAAAGATATACATTGTCATCTTCAGGATGAAACTTCTGGTGTGCCTCTCTCCCTACAAGAAATCAAAGCTCAATTCAGAGCTTTTGTCAAAGGAAATCTATTCAAGGAAAGCTCCATTTCCAAAGAGAAAATGAAGGAGATCTGCTCTCTTCAATCTGCCATTGAAGAAGCAAATAAGGACTATCATACTCATGTCGAGTTTGATAAGGAAATGGAGAAGTGCCTCGGATTTTGGACCCAGTCTACAGCCAACACATCAGTCCCTCGTGGCAGAGACATAACCGAGGCATTGAAGAGATTCAGGCAGCGGATTTTGAAGTCAGTGGGTCCCTCTCAGTCATAATCACCTGTCTTCTTCTCTTATTCTTCTGTTCTCTTCCAATTCTTTTTCTTGGATTTATTGTAATAAGTTGAGGTATTGTGATTGGAAATCCTTAACTAATCTTTAGTTAAAAGAAGTAGTTACCAAGAGTAACTGATTTGTAAACTATATAATGGCCTCTCCTCGCCATTTTGCAAAAAGGAAGAACTTGGCTTATTTTCTGAAAGTGTAAATAAATCATAAAGAAATCAATACAGAAGGGCTTTTCATTCTTCATCTATCTGATCTCTTTTATCCCTAAGCTTTTCATTTAATCTTGTTAAGATCATTTGTCTGTGTTATGATAAGAAGCTTTGTATTCTTGCAGATGTTATTTATAGAACTTTGTGTCTTTTAAATTTCATCTTACTAAGTATGATACAAATGATCTTGTTTCAATTCACTGTAACTTCGCATACATAAAGAATTACTCTGTCATCTATAATTCTGAATGTTGCCTTTCTGCTCATTCTCATATTCTCATTCCTCAGTCCTTTTGTAATTGATGATCCTTATAGAAAACACTTTCATAATATCCAAGTTCAACAAAGAAAATCATGTTTTGTATATTTGTAAATAGGTTCGTTTCTGAATAAGGGAACCTCTCCCATTAAAGAGGAGGGACTTCTTGTCCCCTGACTGTTGCTCTTCGTAAAGTCCTATTTGACGACCTAAGATGTGTTTATGGGGGTGTTAGTGTAGGATATTTATTTTCTGTGTATTTATTTATTTACTTGGAGCTTTCCTACACTCATGGGATATGCTTGCTTAGATGTATGAGTTATTTTGATTTAGCTTACCAGTTCTGTTGAGTTATCTTACTAATTGTTTGGAGTCAACTCTACTTCTAGTATCAGTTAGTGAGAGTTATTCCCCACTGATCTAGGAGGAGGTTGCACATTCACCTCATATATGTACATGAATTGAATCAGTCTATACTATGGAGCGTATGTAGCATTGAGTTGATTTGGAGTCATTCTTGTCTTGTGAGTTCTTGATCATATTGCATCTTATTGTTAGTTATTTTGATTTCTGTAATTACTTGTGCAATGGTTTTTCATCAGAAATCCAGAAACTCTTATACTTTTTCCCCTTTCCCTCCAATGAAACTTTCATCAATTTGAAATTTTTTTTCATACGCCTAATCAGCTTCACCTGAGTTTTCTTGATCCAAAACACATATGTAAGAAATTTATTGATCTCCCATTAAAAATGAGGAAGGCATTATATCTACCTAGCATTCTAATGAGAAAATACTTTAAGACTTATCATAAGCTAAGATATTCCAAAACTCCCTTAAGCTATCATATACTATGCACATTCATTGAGGGTAGTCCTCAACTCATATTTGTAAGCATTAAGAGCACATCATCCCAAGTCAAGTTAGGACAAGGGTCAAGTACAAGAACATTATTGCAAGGTCATGGTTATCAATTTGGTTGCATACATTTTAGATATCACGTGCTAGGCGAGAACAACATGCAGTTTGAGCCCTTTTCAGAGTAGTGGAAATGTTATTTGTGCATGAAGATTCTCACATCCTGACTAATTTTTGTTTTGTAGGACTCCCCTGCCATCTAGGGTTTCAAAGATTTAATCGGTTGCATAAAGAGCATCACACAATTTTGAAGAACCAAATTTCATACATGAACAAACTAGGAATTAGTGCATAAACCCATAAAGTTTTAGGAGTAGAAATAATAAAGGGATAGGAGCATCTAAAAAGGGTCATAACAATTGTATGCTTTGGTCTGTGACATATGCTTTGGTCTAGGAAGCTTTGCAGAACGAAGTTTCAGAGATGAAGCTTTATCAAATCAGTTCCACCCCTTTTTCAGCCATCAACAATATCTAGATCAGCACACAATCCATCACTAATTTTCTATCCTAATTCTTTATTATCCCTCTCATTGATAGTAATGTGTTTCATTATCTATCACTAATTTTCTTGTTTTCATGTATTATCCTGATATTGCTGTAATTAGCCTTGGAAACTAATTGATTAATGATTTAGACTAGACTGTAAGAATTGTACACATAATAATATTTTTTCTATTACGATCAGAATGCTACATGGGCTATTATATAGCCATAAGGACAACAAACTCACTTCCTAATAAATAGGAAGTAGGTACAACAAAGAACCCGGAATAATCACGGGTATAACAAACATATATATTATTGTTGTACTATACAACAATAATCCCATTACTAACTACTCACTAACAATATATTAACGTGAGCACTAATAAATATTTTTCTAACATTCCCCCCTTAGTGCAAACATGGGGAAAACCTCCATACTGCACTGCACCTGATTTCGCGATCATCATATATATATATATATATATTATTGTTGTACTATACAACAATAATCCCATTACTAACTACTCACTAACAATATATTAACGTGAGCACTAATAAATATTTTTCTAATATTCCCCCCTTAGTGCGAACATGGGGAAAACATCCATACTACACTACACCTGATTTCGCGATCATGTGATTTTCCTTTGGATTATCACAAACCACAAGTTGGTTTTCCATCGATTAACTAAAACCCGAGAGTGAGGTGGTTTTCCAGTGGTTGACCACAAACAACAAAGGGTGAAGATTTTCAAGTGGTTTTCCTACAACCATATCGCGATGTGTCAGTGCATTCTTCGTCTCTCATCATAGTTGCTCTTCAAAAGTTAACATTTTGGAATCCATGATAGTGCAAAACATATCATCCAACTCATAAAAACTGAAACATTGCGTTATTTCCCCCCCCCCCACAATATGAAGTCTCTATAACACATTATTCTGAAAACACCACACAGAAATCATATGAACCTTCGATGCACTCACACCATCACCAGTCAGTGATGTTGCTAGCTCAGCGGGATGTGAACATGAAGCTCGAGGATTTACATATTGGACGTCGTGTTCCAACGATAATGCGTCTGTGAGGCAAAAAATTTTTATTTTGACTCTGACTCATGATGACTATTAAAATATTCTAAAATCACCTATATGACTTTGACTCTAATGTGGGCTAGAATAAAATGATACAATAGATTTTGATGATGAAACTTTTATAATTTTCTACATAGAAAGTTTTGAAACCTTTAACCACAGGACTCAACACACTATGACTTTTCATTTGACACTTTTTACAGTGGAAGAAAGTGAATATCGATTCTATCAAGAATTTTAACGAAAGACTAAACTTTACCACTTTAAATAAATTTTCACCTAAAACAAAAACTAAGAATATGAAATAACAGTTATTGATGGATACACTAGTGACATTTTGACCACATAATCAACAAGTAAAAACAACAGACTCCTTTTAACACAATACCTAAACAATCACAGGAGAGAACCAATGAAGTTTTTACGATATACTGTAGTAAGGTTTTGTTACAAAGTCGTTGACTAACAGTAGAATGCCACCAAATCTCCTTTGGACTAGGTAGGCGATTTGATGCAGAATCTTGGAATTGCCACACTATTCACAATATATTTGCAAGTGAACCAATAACGCATTGACTTCGAAAATTCCTTTTGCTTAATTCAATATGCAATGTGAATCCACAGGAAGTGAATTAGATCTTGATCAGTGTGAAATGTAAGAGTTGATGCCACCACTACAGGTTGATGTTATTTGTGTAGCCATACCACAGAAATTGCTAAGTCATGTGAGTTCTTTGATGCAAAGCTTGTCGAGTTGGACATGCATGCTTCGGAATTTTGTTTCTCAACGCATGTCACTCAAACAACAATAGAATATTGTAACTAAAATCACAATCCAGAGTACCAAATCAATTTAACACACCAATATAGATCTGTAGGAGGAATGCAATAAGGAACACGTCACCGATCTTAGACTAGAACAAATTCAAATATGGCAGCGCTATTCAATGTCAAAATACATTGCATTCAGTTTCAAACCAAGGGAGATGCAGCTCTTGAATGACATTCAAGCATGAGACAAATACCACATTCCTGTACACAATGACTGACACAGAAAATGATGCATGCGTGAAGAGATGTTGATTGAACTATGCGGCCTGCTCAATCTTCTTATTTACATCCCAATAAACTAGAGTCTCAATTGCCCATGTCATAGGTCTGATTGCTTTGTTAGACCGAATACCAAAATCTGACAATGGAGTTAACAGATGCGAAATGGATCTAGACTCTCATTGTTATTACCTGCTTTGATACTACTGATAGGAATTATAAGAGCATTACACAGAAAACCAGACAATGAATTTAGCACACAAATTGAAATAATATATTTCTTCTATTATATATTCTATGATCAAAATGCTACATGGGCTATTATATAGCCATAAGGACAACAAACTCACTTCCTAATAAATAGGAAGTAGGTACAACAAAGAACCCGGAACAATCACGGGTATAACAAACATATTGTTGACAACAAAATCACTTCCTAATAAATAGGAAGTAGGTACAACAAAGAAACCGGAATAATCATATATATCTTATTCAATTTTCTTGAGTTATTCTTCCAAACCCTAATGGCCCTAGGTTTTGCATTTTATTCCTGATAGTGGTCAGTTTGGTTCTTAACAATATCTTGAACTCCCACTTCCTACTTATAATCATTTCAAATTCATACCATTCTCTATACCTATGAATAACAACCCTCCATTTAAGTCTATTCAAGTGCCCTTAGAAACTTCTAACAGTGAACATTCCTATGATGAAGATATTGATGTTGATCAAGAACAACTTGATGCTCTATCTCATTTCCGTTCTAAATTGCATTATAATCCAAATCATGTGCAGGTAGTCCTTAATGTTCTATTAGTTGTCAAACTTTTGCATAATAAGGCTTCTCATGAGAGCATGCTTTGGAAATTAGGGTCTTCCTCTTCTATTCTTGTTTCTTCTCCCCTACCTCTATGGGGGAATCTAGTCTTAATGTCTTCACTCATATGTCTACTAATCATTTTACTTCTCCTCTTATCTCTCATATTCAACATATTTATTCTTATGGAATCCATTCCTTAGAGTCCTCGATACACGATCTACAATCCCAAGTTCTTCAATTACAACGAGGTACCACTAGCTCCTCTTCTTATGTCGATTCCTCATTTATTCTACATAATCCTCTCGTCTCTAAGGTTGCATCTTATCTTCTTCCTCTCATTGTTGAGGTTGTATCTTATCCTCTTACTCTCGGTTTTTTTCCACCTAAAATTCCTCTTTTCAATGACAAGGAAGATCCATAAAAACATCTTATATCATTTCATGGTGTTTTCTTAGATTATGCTTTTGATGATACATTATTAACAAAATTATTTCTTAGAAGCTTACAAGATTATGCATTATAATGGTTTTATGATTTGCATATTCATTCTGTATGGTATTTTACTCCATTAGAAATTGAATTCTTGACACATTTTTATTAATATAGGTACTAAAATATACTATGCACAAATGGCTAAAATGAAATAAGGATCTAATGAGCATCCTAACAACTATGTTTTGCATTATAAGACTAATCTTACTAAAATTAATATTGTCCTATTTGATTCTGAATTACAAGATCTATTTTTACAAATCCTTTTGCACCATATCCAAGATTCTATCATATTTTACACCTTTAGTTCCTTCAATCACTTGTGTCATATCCTTAAGAACCGTGAAATCAAGCTAATTTCTATGGGAAAACTGATGTAAAGAAAAACTAACTTCATCATGCTTTTAGTCAGTTAAGAGAGATCACAAGACAACTTTCATCAATTGTCCTACCCTGAGGTTCTTACTAAGAATCCTAAAATGGTTTTAAACTACAAATATTGATCTATTTTACCTTGGATGGATTGCTCAGTCACTTACCATGTCTCCTACCCTGCACAAAAATGTAAATTCCATCAACAAGTAAATCATCATTCACTCAATCCCTTCTCAAACTTGTCATTCTTGTCTTGTCCTTCTCTTTTAACTCACTATCCTTTCTTCTCTACCAAAGAAAATTTGATCTTTTTAGATTCTCCAAGGCTTCCTCTTCATTTTCCCTATTTTATCACCTTCCAACAAAGTTATTCCACCTATAAACATGATTCAAGAAGAACAAATCATCACCATTTTCCTATCTTACTCAAGACTGTCTTATAGTGCTCTTAAGAGTAAGTAGTCTGCTATCTTCATGGATGGAAGGATATATCTTTACCCACAAGAAAATACTAAATTTTCTAAAGACCATTTTTCCTCACCAAGGTGCGGGCTAATTTTTATAGGCTGAATAAAAAATATGCTCCTTTAATCATTCATTCTCCTTTCCTATTATTACAATTGTTACTAGCCCTATCTGTAAACAATTTCAAGCATATCTCTCCTTCTAAGTGGAATTAAGAAAAAAATAAAACAAATTATATCACCCATTTTATTGTTATGTCAGTGTGTCAAGTGATAAGTTTTGATCTCTCCTCCAAGTGCTACTTCCTTTGTTAAATGTCTCTTCCGAATAGGTCTTTCATTGTGCAACTGTCCCAAGACCCAGACTGTCATCGATATCTCTAATTTTAACTAATGAAACTTTAAGATTCCTTTTCAATCTCTTCAAGAAATACTTCATTATTATGTTTTTCCAAATTTGGAGTCTAAATTTGTTACATAAAGGCCTCAAACCTAATATTTTCCCCTAAAACCCTAACTGTGCACCGTATCAACCCGATAAAGGTTAAACGATTATAACTTTCAGAATACGGAATTCAAGACTCCAAATTGATATTGTAGACTCCTAGGGTATTGTTTCTCTTTATAATTTTACCATTAGCTCTTGGTAATGTCAAATATTCTCAGGTCTAATGATAGTGTTATCTCCTATGACTAGTAAGGTAGGGTTTTAACTTGCTAGAAATAAGGTTTTTTACCATAGTTACCTATATTTCACATTTACCATATGATGATAAAGGTTTTTCATACTCTTGTTCCCTAGGGCACGTAATCATGATCACAAGATGTTTAAGAAAGTACTCACCTTAACCTCAACTTTCCTATAGAAGACTATGTTACATATTGCTATGAAATTCTTAGCATCAACAGTGTATAAGGTTTTCCTCAATTCTTAAGACCTCTTAATATCTCCACACTATATTTACTCCAACAATTTTACTCACACACCCATCACTTGGTTACTGTAAGAGCTTCCATAGGTATATCAAATACAGTCTTGGTTGCTTCATACAAATCAAAACAAGGTAAGATCATCAATTATTGGATTAAAACCTCAAAACCATTTCCATGCAAATACATTCATGATTCAACACCCTACTAACTGAAAGAATTCATAGAGATAAAGGAAATTGTGCATACAAAATAGGAGGTAAAATATTCAAAATCCACCTTCATGATTCACTTGTCATAATTACATGTCACTTCTTACAAAAATCATATTCTTTCTTCACAAATTATCTCTCTCCTTTATTTATTCTTCCTCTCCTCATGATATCTCCCTCTCTCTTGCCTCCTCTAGGAGGATAACTACCTCAAACACTCGAATTTAATCTCTTTAATGCAACTTACTATTTTAAACCTAACTAAATCTTTAGATTCCCTATGTCCTTACATTCAAAAATAAGCTTAATTACAACATTTTACCACTTCGCTAACTCAACCCTAGTTTTCCCATCATCCTAAGATCACTCTACTCAAGCTAACACCTTAGTTATGCCATGTAGGCTCATTACAAGTTTAGAAACATCTTCATTTACAAATGTAGGCCCTTGAATTATAACTTAGGAATTCAAATTTTTGAATATGCAACTTTGGTGGGGGAACTCCAAACTCCACCTAAAGAGACTTAAATGCTCCAAATGACTTGGAGACTTGTAAAGACACCTAAATGAGACCATTTACACCTAGAACAAGCCTAACCCACATTGAAAACCAAAAATTTTCATTTACAAATGTACAAGGTTTGATGCTCTTGTATCAAAAACTCAAATATAGTGACCAACCTTCTAGTCCGTCTAATGTTAAATTACAAAATAAATCTAATTTCAAGAATAAATCTATTGATCCTTAAGATTAGGCTAAAGCCATTATTAATGTATTGTCGCAACCAAAAAAGCTCCAACTTCAGAATCCTCAATTTAATTTTACAAAATTTCTAATACTACTTCGAGTGGTGTTACAAAAACTAATTGACATTAACCTTATCTCTCTTCCTCCACTTCTTGAGTTAGACTCTATTCATCTTCAAGGAAATAAATTTGAAAACAAAACATACTATGACTATCACCGATGTAATGGGCACTCTATCAATTGATGCTTCTAGCTTAAACATGTAATTCAATACTTAATCCATTTCGATGTAATTGAATAGGCTGATAATAATGTGTCTTAACTTACAAATGATAATGTTAAGCTTAATATATTCATTGACTCACTTCCAAAACACAAACAAGATGCATATGAGGTAATTGTTAATCATGCTTACCATGCAGTTCCACCTCCATAATTTTAAAATACTCCTCTAGACTTTCTTGTTAGTGCCACTATTGTTTTACCACCAGTCATACCTTTACTGATGGAGATTTCCATGCTAATTTCACATCTTCTAGACTTCACATTATTGCATACATTGATTATCAAGCTCTCAATAATGTAATGATCAAACATGATTTCAAGCATAATGTATGTTTATTTCACCTCTTATATTCTATTGGCTTTCCGTTATCCCAAATTAGGTAGAATTCACCTACTTCCTATAAGTGTGTAACACTTCCCATCACAGTTATGCCCCTTACTACTTGCATGTTATTTTTTGTAGCATCGAGAATCAAGCATTGTGACATGGTCTTAGATATTCCTTGGATCAAAGCTATTGGGTTTTTATAATCTATTATGCACGAATGTGTCAAATTCATACATGAGTGTTAGGTAATCACTATTCAAGGTATCTTACCTTGGACCCCTTTACCTATTATTTCTCATGTTTCTTAGGTCCCTACAACTAATACACCATCCACTCCATTTAGCATTGTCCCTAGTTCACTTAATATTGTAACTACTCCTACATCTAGGAATGATGGTGTTAGGGTTTTGTCACACACTTTTAATGTTTGTCCCGCACTTTCACTACCGACTTCTCGACTTTCAATATCTATCACTCACTCTTGGCATATCTTTAGGACTCATAGTTTGTCAGATGGGACTATTCCATCTAACAGGATTCAACACAGCGCACATATATGTATTCTCGTAGGTATTTTTCACCTTATACATGACATAACTCCTTAGGACGCATCTTACCTATACACACAATCATACACTGGGTCTCACATGACACTAGTCTCTTGATTCATGATCACATGATTCCTTCATTCAAAATGAAAGATAGTGGGTCTTCATTCAATGTACTCATTAGATCATTTATATGATACTCACCCATTGGGGGCATATGACTTACCCTTTGTTTATGGATTGACACATTATGTTTATACGTTCAACTTGACTGTTGAGAGAATGGATACACACCCAAACCTCACCTTATACATACACACATTGGGGGGAAACCTTTATTCCCATCTCTATTTACAAAGTATATATTTATCAAAAGTGCTAAAAAACTAAATATTTCCCACTAGGGCAATTCTTTGATCACCCTTCCTTCTCTCCTGAGAATTGGTTTTCATCTATGCTCTCGTGGGGCCTAAAAGTATAAAAACATTCAAATATGCTAAAAACCCAAAAACATTCAAATATATGCAAACATCTTAAAATATTTTCTTCGCTCTTGCTTGGTTGTTTATATTGCACGCTTATATTATTCATGTTGCACATTACTCATCATGTTAGCTTGATACATAGTATGGTATATTATTTTTCTATGCATATGTTTGTTCATGTGGTATATTGACTTGAATGCAAGCTACACATAGATTGTTACATGATGTAGGATGCTTAACACTACTCTTTAGCAATTCTTCTGCAACAACTAAGGGCATCCACTCTACATTTTTTCACATATAGGTGTTATTATTCCAATGTTTACTAATTTACTTTTTCTTACCTCATTCATTCAATACATTCATTGTGTCATATGATTTATTACTCTAACATGCTAATGGGTGCTTCATGTGTAGTATCTTTTTTGCAGGTTACTTCTAAATCGGGACCATCTACATCATATTTCGTGTTTCTTGTTTTACATGCTTGCTTTATAGTTTCACTTCTTTGCGGGCTATGCCCTATGTTAGATGTTTGTTACTACATGCTTGTTATCCTTGAGTGCCTCAATTTTCTTACAAGATATTGAGTGGTGTCTAATGTATGTGGCACTGAAATCTAGGACTACCCCTTTTTTTAAAAAAAATTGTTCTTTTTAAAATAACGGGTCTTTTTGTGTTTTTATTGCCTGAAGTTGTCTCTATTACATTAAGATATTCCCAGTGAATCATATGAGCCAATTTTGACAAATACCCAGATGCTAAAACTCATTTTATCCCTCCGTCAAGGTTTTGTCTGCGGGAATTTTATTTAATTATTTATTAAATAAATAAAGTTCCGTTTAAAGTAAATTGTGTTGCAGTTGAACCCTGTTGAAGTTTTTCATGCCAATATTCCCACATCTCAATAGGGTTTTCACCAGGAATGAATTCAGAGCAATTGTCTGCAACTTCTGGCAACATTTTTCATTTTTATTTATTTCTTTTTGCATTTGTTTTTGGTTTTCTCCGCAGTCTGTCTGTTAAATTCCCCTTGATCCGTTCTTTGTTCTGTATAGCCTGTTTAATTGCCTGGAACATCTGGAAGTCATCCATGGCCTCAGCAATGGAAGGAATTAATCACAGAGTGCTAACTTCTGACCAAAAAAGAAGAATTTAAGCAGAAAAAGCCTCTCCTAGGCAAGTCGCACTTTTTGGGATAATAGATCTAAGCTGCCAATGAGAATTTTGGCAGTGGCAGGCAAGCGGGAATTTCTTGCCTACCTAGCAGGTTACTTTTTCCCATCAAGTCAAAATCACTTAAGCTGTCAATGGGAATTTTAGAGGTGGCAGGCAGGCGGGAATTTCTTACCTGCCTAGCAGGGTGAAAATTCCCATTATGAAAGAAAAATCACTTAAAGCACCGACGGGAATTTCTTGCCTGCCTAGCAGGTGACTTTTCCCATCAAAGAAGTTTATTCACCCATGCAAGTCGCATTTTTGAGAAGAAGGCTATTTTCCATGCAAGTCACACTTTTTGGAAGGAAGGATTTAAGCTGCTAATGGGAATTTTGGCAGTGGCAGGCAGGCGGGAATTTCTTACCTGCCTAGCAGGGTGAAAATTCCCATTATGAAAGTCAAATCACTTAAGTGGAAGATGTGATTTTTGGAGCTGCATTGTAGGGTGGAAATTCCCATTACTTTGAATTCCTATTTTTAGTAATTTCCCTTGCCAAAATGTGTGACCCACCTTGACATTAATACATGTATTTAATGATATTTATTAATGGTATTTCTAGCTAAGTTTGGTGCCATAAATAGAAGGAAAGTCAATGCAAGTGGATGAGCTAAAGAGAAGTCAAGGATGCATGCTAAAAATAAATAAAATAAATTCATTAAAAAACAATCAGAAGCATGCAGACTTGGGCGCCCAAATTGGATGAAGAAACATGGCTTTTAATTAATTAAATTGCCAAAAATAGGGAAAGGCAATTATTAAAAATAGCATGCAGATGGCTATATAAGCATGGGACGCCATAAGGGAGAAGCAATTAATTCTTTTTGATGAAGTTTGCAGCCCGGACAGGTTTTGGCGCCAAGGGAAGGAGGATTTTGCATTAAAGAGTATTTTCCATTGCCGGGGAAGCTTCCAGTTTTGGCACCTAGGGTTGGAATAACCTGATTTTTGTTATTCTAAGTGTCTGCATGTTGGTATAAGTGCCCAGGTGAATTAAATAATATTTTTTCTTGCTTTGCATGCAAGCAAAGTCTCAAATTTTAGGGCATCAGGCTTTATATGCAGATTTTGGTGATAAAAATCAAGTATTCATGCCATGGACTCCATCTTTGTCTGAATTAATTGCAGGTATTCATCACAGGTGCTCATATTGGTGAAAGGAAGTTCAAATCAATGTCAGATACATTGAATATATCTTTATGAATCAAAAGAAATTGCCGGATCTGCACAAATCGATCCAATCACAAGAGATTCCGACAAAACTAAAAGAAAAAGAGCTCAGACAAAGATTGTTCCAGGCATGACGAAGCATGATGAAAGAGAAGGGTCAACAAAATCATGCATAACTTCCAGATTTCAATGATACAGACATGGGCCCTCAATGATACAGACATAGGCCCTGATGATAGATCCAATCTCATAATTGCAAAGGCTTCCAAAACTAAATTTCATCCTCTTGTTTCTAACGCAAGCCCATGTAGAAGTCAGTGCATGGAAAATTCCTTCAGGAGCTTGTGCATGTGCTCCAATCTTCCAGTTGAAGCCTTCATTGAAGTTACTTGGTTTTCCTTCATCCTGCTTTCCAGAATTTAAAATTGCTCATATGCAATTAAAAATAAAAATGATGAGTTTTGTCTGAATTATTTAACAAACATTGCATTGGTGCATGTACTGGAGAAGAATTGCAAAAGCTTCAAGGATAAGAATGGGAAGACAGTCAAAGGCAATACCCGCAAGCAAATTAGTCATGCTTCCAGATCCAGTTTGGTGAGAATCAAGTCATTTCCAGATGGGAAAAGAGCATTGAATTCGTAGCATATGTTCTCAGATCCAAGCAGAGATATCATTCAATCATTCATTTCTAAAATAGAGAACAAAGTAAACAAGATTGAATCAGCTGTAGGGTGTTGGACAACTGACGGAAGATGGAATAACTTTTTTTCTTTCTTTTTATTTTCTCTCAAAGTAATTGAGTAATCAATTAAATTATAAAACTTAAGTGATTGGTTTAAAAGCCATTACTTTAAGAAGTCAATTACTTGGAAATAGGTGGCAGACATGCAAAATAGAAGGTTCTATTTTCAGTTATAAATCATGCATGTCATGCAAAGAGGAATTCCAGGAGGAAGATTGTCAGTTGTTTCCTTTTTCATAGCTTCCATGTGGCAATTCATTAAAAAGCTTCCTATTTGTAATTTCCCTCTATACACTATAAATAGAGGAAGAACCTACGGGTTAAAGGATCAGAATTTGTAATCAGCATTCTTGTGTTCCAGACTTTGAGCTGAAACCCTTGATATCTTTCTGAAAGCTAAGGAATTGAAAGGAGGCAGATTTCCAGAGAACTTTGTGTCAACGGTGCATTTGTTTCTTACTTCTGTGTAGATCTTTGCATAAACTTTGTGTTATCTTAGATCTAGATTTGAAACTTTCCTTTTCTTTAAATTTGTGTTTTGAGATCTATTGTTTTATCTATGTGCATGAGACCAACTCTGCAAACTATTGGTTGGATTGCACATCTTCTTTCTTTCTTCTCGTATTTAATTATTTCCCTTCCTTCTGCAAATATTTCTTTACAGCTGCTTACTTGCTGCAAAATTGCCTAGCTATGGCTCATGAGCTTTGCAATTAAAGTAAAACCCACAAATAGATACTAACAAATCCATAATTGACAAAAATCTACACGGGAGCCTCACCGGTAAATGAGGGAGATTTATCTCATGACTGCCTAGGTTTTCAGCTATGCAGAAAATCTAGCCAATACTTGAACTCGACACATTTCACTTATTAGAATAGGGCAAAGTGTTAGACATGCTGATATCAATTCTGGAGGCTAAGATCATAGTTAGACACGGGCACTGAGAAGGGTGAGGGTGTTTAGGATGAGAAATATAACTTATGCATGAAGAGACTATGTAAATGCTCAGAATGAAAAGCCCATTTGTGTTCAAGGGATTTCACACTTAGTTCATCTTGATCACTTGGATAATCACACTTGGTCGCCAAGAAATTACAAGTGAAATGGACACAAACTTAGCAAAATGATTAGCAAAGCGTCATAAACACATCAAATTGGGATGGGCAGATAATCATAAGGGAAAATGAACAGTATAACAGATGGCCCCTTGTTTTTCAACCATGTATAGGCTCTTTCACTACATTGATGAAATCATGTTGCACTACATTTTAGACTATGTAGACCAATCGGTGCTTGTGTGTGAAATTACATCACAAGAGTTGTTTATCCTTCATGAATGACAAATATAGTGGGTTAAAGCTAGACACAAATTGGTCAAATTTATACATGGGTTTTGGCAACAAAAATTCTTTTAGTGTTTTTAGAGTAATCAATTTTAAGGATGTAGTCCCTTTGATAAGTGGATGTTTTATCATATGTTTTGCTTTCAGAAGGTGCCTGAAATATTCACTTCATAGGATTCACCAATTTTTTGTGTATTATAAAGGTGATGTCTTGTTTGAACTTACACTCTGACATCATTCGACTTCAACATGCTAGGGATATAATACCTCAAATAAGTAAGAAACACTCGAATAATTTCAACCACATATAGATTACAAAAATCCGCTGAACAATAACCAAAGAGGAAGTTCAACCTTGGCTCTAGGACCAACATAACAGGTTCATCCAAGGATTAACTAAGAATTAGGACTATATCTAAATAGGAGGACTAAAAGACAAGATATAAATGACACAATAAATAAAGTAAAGTAATATGCAATAAATAGAGATAAACTATTCTAAGTGAAATAAAAACCCTAATGTGCAAGAGAAAGGTGCAAGATGACTTAGTTGATCACGGTAAACTAGCGCAGGTTGTCGCAGACCTGAAACTGGAAATTAGCTATGTAGACAACCACTCGGGGACCTTGCGAAAGGTAGATCTGGACTATCTGAAGTGACGAAGGTGTTTGGGAGTGTATTAGGCACCCCATGGGCACCCTAGTCTAGATTCTGGGCACTCATAATAGTATAAATGCTCAAAATATGTTTCGGCATAGTGTCACAAGGATATCTAAAACCCTATTGCTTCATTGTGTAAATTTGTTGGATGAACTGGATGAAGCCCTACACATGAAGAATAATAATGGGTCAGACTAACCTTAGTCACCAAACCGGTGGACTTATCATTGAGTGTTGCACTACATTTCAGACCCGGATGTAGTTCTGGTGAGTGTGTGCATGTCGTGCCCTAGGTGCTCTCATGTCAATCACACTTTGTGAAGTAGCAAGCTATAATAGCTATAGAAGATGTAGATAGTAGAATAGAATGAATAGAATCCCTCCTCCTCTAAGAATGTGTGTGATGCAGACTTCCTAGCTTGAATGTATGGAGCTATGTGGATGCAAGTGATGTAGTAGATGCAACCCTAGATGGAGTGATAGTAGTGATAGGATGCAAAGACCTAGGACCCTCATTATGGTCTTATAAGATTTATATTTATAGGGCTCTCAAGTTTAATTTCATAATTAATCTCGACAATGCCGACTGAGGAAAAGATAAACATGAAAAATGAATAGAAGTAACCCAAAAAGGAGTGAAAGAGGTTTTCCATAGATCGGGGCACCCCGGGGTGCCCAAGTGCCCCAATATAGGTGTGGGCCCCAGAATTAGGGCTAGAATCTCAGGGAAGTTACAAAATGGGTAGATAAGTAATAGGAAAGATGCAAGAAAGATGAAACAAAATATAAAAGAAAGATGGAAAAAAGTGGATTAATTGGTACTTTGTACACTTGAGAACCTTTTAAATAGTAGTATAAGACTAGGCTAAATATTGTCTAAAGTGCATGATTTTATGTCTACATTTTTCCCCCACTTTATGTTGGTGAGTGAACAACTCGGTAACATAAAGTAGATAGAGAAGCGTACCTGATGTCCATGCAGAGTGTAGAAGAGAACGTGTCGATGGACTAGAAGTGTGGAATGACAAAAAGAAAAATGTGGAGGAGTGTGGATTCTAAAGATGAAAAATGTGTAAAAAGTGATGAGAGTGAACCTAGGGCGGAATGCATGTGTAGCTGTTATAGTGTAAAGGAAAATGCTTGTAGTGGTGTGTTATCATTGTCATTGTCATTGTTATTGTTGTTGTTGCCCCCAATTTGACTGCTTGTTTCTCATACATGGACCTGCAAGGAGAAAATGATCAAGTAGTCAAATATGTATGTATGTAAAAATGTTGTGTAAAATACGCAAGTGTAAAGTACACAAATGTAAAATACGCTAGAAAAATGTAAATGGAACATGTGCACCTGATCCATGTCGAGAAGAAGGGTGTAAAAGGATATCCTGTACTGTCACAAGTTTTTTGAGGATCTCATGCCACCCTCGCTGAAGAAGTGTAGGGAGGAAATGCTCTATGTCCTCCAACTCTAACCACTTCTGTTGTATTTTTTTGAAGAGATATTTGTACCATGCTAGTTTTTTAGGTGATCCTACGCCACTGGATGGAGAAGTGTAGAGAGGCCACCCACTGTAACCCCTGAGCCTGTAACCACTCCACAAAATTGCTGAAGGACACCATGTCCTGTTATGGCTGATGTGTATGGAGTTCAGTCTGGTTTGAACTCACTCATTGTGTCTAAACTGGTGTAAATACGTTGTGTTAGTAGAAACCCATAATGATGCCCCCCTCTTTGGGGGTGCATGCGATGACCCTGGAAGGAGAATGTGGCCCCAAAAGAGGACCAACCACACTCTGACCTTGTAACCAACTCAACCCTGCAGGGGGGAAAGGGAAAGCACTTGGTAGATACCAAGGCATGCACAAAAGGGGATGGCTAGCCAAAACAAGTGTTAGTCCACAAGCACATGCATGTAATCAGTGTAAAAACACAAAAAGTGTAGAAAAAATACCAAGCACAATAGTGTAAACATGCAAGAAATATCAAGAAGACCACACAAAGTGGGTTACAAACAAGGGACATCACTCACGATGTTGCAAGACACGCAAGGCCATCATGGCCACAAACAACAGATACAAGTGTGCACACAAGAAAAGGGAAAATCCCACATACAATAGCAAACAAAGGCATAAGTATAGAAACAAAAGTAGTCATGGAAACATGTAATCTTCTAAAACAAGTGTTGCACATGGAACACCCATTAGCATGTTAGAGTGATAACTGATATGTCAAAATGTGTATGAATAAGTAGTATAAGATGCTAAGTACAAAATGAAACAATAACACATGTATGAGACGAATGTGGATGCCCCCAATGACCAATATAGTAAGGGTAGAAGGTGAGCATCCATACCGCATGTAGATTCATGTATCTACGATCACACTAAACAAAGAGGTGAACACGCATGTGTGTATGATAATGACATATAAGAAAGCAAGATAACATGTGTAGTAAAGTGATCATGAAAACACTAGTAAGCCAAAGTAAATGCCCCCAAGACAATGCAGTATGTTGTGGATGGATGGAATGGAATGTAAAATGGAATGATAGGGGCAAAGTGCCCCTTGAGTGTATGGAAGTGTATGTAGTGAGGTTCATTTTGTTTTCCCCCTCAGCAGTCAAGAATGAACCGTAAACGAGAGTGCGTCATCGGGAAATGGTCGAGTAGTGTTGGTTGTGTCTAGCGTGCTGTGATGAGTGTGTATATGTAATGGTGATGAGATGCGACATGGGGAGATGATGTGCATGGACCCTATAGTGAAAGTGTATACCACGACTTTGTTGAATAGACGAGTGATGATTTAGCCCTAAGCGTATATCACTATGGAAGAAGTGTATGGTGAGGATACATATGGAAAGATAAGCGTGGACCCTATAGCCTAAGCGTATACCACGATGTGTTGAATGGAGGAGTGATGATTTATCCCTAAGCGTATATCACTATGGGATGAGCGGTAGAAGGTGATGAAGCCTATAACGATGTGTATAGTAGGTGATGATGGTTTATGACGTGATGAATGGTGGAGTGATTTTAGCCTAAGCATATATCCACTAAGTGATGAAATAGTAAGGTGATGATTTAGCCTAAAGCATATACCACTAAGTGATGATGGTGATGAGGGTGGCGTATAACTAAGTGATATAGGACAAGGTTCATGATTTATCCTAAAGCGTATACCACTAAGTGATGAATAAGAAGGGTAAGGTGGTGATTTAGCCTAAAGCGTATACCACTAAGTGATGAGGGAGAGTAGTATGGTGATTTAGCCTAAATTATATACCACTAAATGATGAGTAGGATGGATGATGATGTAATAGAATATCACATAATAGGATATGTAGAATATGTGATGATAAGTATGTAAGAGGATAATGAGACAATTGATGAAGGGAGTGGTGATTTAACCTAAGGTGTATACCACTACATATGTGATTGAAGGTGTGATAATATAATGGAATAATTTTAAATGGACAAAATGTAATAGAAGGATATAATAGGATGATAGAATGTAATAGGATGATGTAGAAGTGATGAAAGGAGTGGTGATTTAACCTAAGGTGTATACCACTACGTGATGATGGGTGTGGGTGACGATATAGCCTAGAGCATTGGTCACTAGTCTGATGAATGTGGTATGATGACATGTCACATATAGGTAAGGTCCATTTGATTGGTAAACCCTTGGCAGTCGAGTATGGACCGAGGAACTAGAGTGCATCATAGGGTAGTGAGTGTAGTGCATAGAAAAATGTAGTGTAGGTGACCAAATGGTGAATAGGATGTGTAGATGCTCAGTAGAATGTAGAAAGTGTGATGATAGGTGTAGATAGAGGAGTAGTGATGATAGAAATAGTATGTAGGTAGGTAATATAAGAATGTAATGTGGCATGTATAGAAATGATGATGTATAATGCAACCATGTGTGTGGTCAGTGTAATGGTAATGAATAGTGTAGTGTGAACTAAAGCACAAGAGTGTGTCATCAGGTAATGAGGGTATAGATATGTAAGAGGTATATATATGTGAATGTAGTGTAGGATGTGTAGCTAAAAATGTATAGCAAAAAGTGATAAGTGTGACCCTATGGGTGAGATGGTGACAAAGGTGTATGGAAACATATCAAGCAAATCATCAGTGCTGGTCAAAACCGGCAGGGACTACGTTGGAAACTTGGTAGGTGATAGAATGAGGTGGGTCATATAAGGATGCATTACGACAGAGGAGATAAGCATTCATTTCATATTCTTCATCTGTAAAGGCTAAATCAATGGTTGTGGAGCCATGAGCAACCCAAATGCATGAGATGTTAGGTACATATGCAGGAGAAAATATCATTAGTAATATGAGATGGTGCCCGTAAAGGCATGGGGTATGAGAGATAGCATATGAAGCAGGTCAAAGTGTGTCATCAATATAATCAAGCCAAGAGTGTCTCATCAAGGGGCAAGCCATAGGTAGTTCAGGAAAAAAATAATATGAGATGAAAAACCCGTAGGCCATATGTGGCAGTGATGTGGAAATAATCGTGGTAGAGGTGGGGTGAGTGGGGAAGTGGCAATATGTCATTAAGCGTCATGTCAAACCTAGGTATAATCAATGTGTACATCTTTCGGTACTAGTGAGATCTAGTGTGAAAATGTGTGATTGATGTATAAGGTGCAAGTGAAAGGATTCCCGTGAAACTACCACTGGCTGTAGAGAGGAAGATGAAATGGTATTGACACTATGAACAGATCTTTTATATAGTACCATAATATTAGTGGATGGAGGGTGTTTGAACCGATATTCACCTCGACCATCAGGTGAAAAATGTATCTTCAAAATAAGAATTGGTCACAAAGAGGGGTAAAATATAATTGTTGGTAGTGACTTGGTGAGTTCGATGACATCAAATTCATCATCATGAGATTTAGTGGAGACATCAGTATGTAGTCATCAGTTTGGGTAGCGTGGTAAATAGACATTGAGTAGGTGGATTGGGTGAAGAGGGTGGTGGAGTATAGCAGGGACATAGACATAGGGTGAGATAATAGCCAAGTGTGAGTGGAAATAACAATAGTAACCAAGTGGGGGTTGGTACTAAGTAGGGGTACTAGCAGGAACAAATACAGTAGGTGAAAGAATAGCCTAAGTATGTATGGAGGGAGGAGGAGAAGATATAGTAGGAAAAGTTGAGGTGGGTACACTATGCTAACCAACATCATATTTATCTAGGTTATGATAGGGAATGAGTTGAGGGGGTGGGACAAGCATAGAAGTGAGAGGATCAATATAGAAACACTTGAACGGTTCTGGATCAATAGTAATAGTATGTTCATAACCATCATGAAGGAATTTAGGTTCATTGATGTATAGTGGAAGGTACATGGGATGTGGATCCAAGGCCTACCAAGGAGGAGATTGAATTGAAGAGAAACATTGAGAATGACATAGAATTCAGTAAGAATGGTTTTAGGTCCAACACGAATCATGGAAGATATAGTACCAAGGCATGTGTGAGTAGAAGATTCATAGACCACATATGAGAGTGGAGTTACAGAGATGAGATCCTTGATTGACCTAATTGGAAGATTATGAATGGGTGCAAAGGTTAAGGTGGAACCATTGTCAATGAGGACACATAGATACAAGTAGTACTAATGGCAACAGTAATGAGTAATGGTGCACAAGGGTTGGTTTTGGCAGTGGGTGATATAGCATCTGTAAAAGAGATAGCACGAGGTAAGCTACAAAGGGACTGGATAAGATGTGTGAACGCTTCAATATAATGGTCACGCTCAACATGGATGGCATGAAGAGTAGCTTCAAGAGTGCTTTAGAAATCCAGTGTGCATTGCAAGTAATAAGATAGAAGTGATGATCTTACAACATTGTATTCTTAAGTTGGATGATATCATAACCTTTAAAGGGGCTGAGGGAGCATAGGGATGGACTGGTGGAGGGAGTATGGTCAGATAGGATGGATTTGTGCTGAAAATGTGAGGATATTAACTACATTAAAGGTGGATGGGTCAAATGAAGGCGTCACATAGGAATATCACGGGCATGTTGAAGATGATTGGTATATGAAGTCGGCAAGTGGTTAGCTATATTGGTAATCTTAAAAGGTGTAAAGGTGGGCGATACAAGAGATTGGGCCATGACTTGATAAGGAGATGACATGATGGGAAAATAGGTAAAAGACCCTATAAGGTGGTAGAAGAAGACATCAGGTTCACCAAAATGATTAACTAAAATTAGGATAATAAGGGGATATAGTAATCCTAGTTAATCTAAATAGGAGGAATAAAATATTGTATAAACATAGTAAATGAAGTAAAGTAATATGCAATAAATAGAGATAAACTATTCTAAGTGAAATAGAAACCCTAATGTGCAAGAGAAAGGGGAAATGACTTAGCTAATCATGGCAAACTGTCGCAGGTTTTCGCAGACCTGAAACTGGAATCCAACTGTGCAGACGACCACTCAAGGACCCTGCGAAGGGTAGATCTGGACTGTCTGAAGTGACACAGGCACCTGGGAGTGTACTGGGGCACTCCCCGGGGCCCTGGTCTTGGATTCTGGGCACTCGAAAAGTATAAATACTCAAAAACTGTGTTCAGCAGTGTCACAAGGATATCTGAAACCCTATTTGTCTGTCGCTCTGAATTCACTGAATGAACTGGATGACACCCTGCACATGAAGAAGAAGAATGGGTTGGACTGACCTCAGCCACCAAACTAGTGGACTTATCGCTAAGCGTTGCACTACATTTCAGACCTGGATGTAGTTCTGGTGAGTGTGTGCATGTCGTGCCCTAGGTGCTCTCGTGTCAGTCACACTTTGTGAAGTAGCGAGCTATAATAGCTATAGAAGATGTAGATAGTAGAATATAATGAATAGAATCCCCTCCTCTAAGGATATGTGTGATGCAGACTTCTTAGTTTGAATGTATGGAAACTATGTGGATGCAAGTGATGTAGTAGATGCAACCCTAGATGGAGTGATAGTAGTGATAGGATGCAAAGACCTAGGACCCTCATTATGGTCTTATAAGATTTATATTTATAGGGCTCTCAAGTTTGATTTCACAATTAATCCTGACAATGTTGACTGAGGAAAAGATAAAGATGACCAATGGCTAGAAGTGACCCAAAAAGGAGCAAAAGGGTATTTTGCCATAGATTGGGGAGCCCCGAGTGGGAACTACACCCCGCCCCCAGTATAGGGTGCGACACCTAGAATTAGGGCTAGAATCTCAGGGAAGTTGTGAAATGGATAGATAAGTAATAGAAAAGATGTGGGAAAGATGAAACAAAATATAAAAGAAAGATGGAAAAAAGGGAGGATTAATTGGTACTTTGTACACTTGAGAACCTTTTAAATAGTAGTATAAGACCGGGCTAAATATTGTCTAAAGTGCATGCTTGGCCTAAGGAGGTGAAACAAAGGGAAATGAGCTGATTGGATACAATGGAGGTCACTTTGGGTTCATTTTTCCTATATAAGGAGAGGTCGACTTGCTTGTAATACATTCCAAATTTTTATTTGATATCTTCTCTTTGCATTGAGAGCTCTGAGCTTTTCTGTAATTAAATCTAAGGATGAAAAACCCTTGGATTTTTATACTCTTATGGACGAAAACCCCGAGAGCATTGAGAGGGATTTCCACTCAGGGAATTCTACATATTTTTCACAAATTTCTCCATTTCCAACAGTGTTGTTTGAAGAATAAATTGCAGCAATGACTTCCATATTTTTCTAGAGTTGGACAACTCACTTTTTGGTCATTTTATGCCATTTCAAATCCATTCTAGGTCTGATTTTGTACGTTATTTATCGTACTGCATATTTGGAATCAAAAGCAATTAAAATCGGAATTTTTTGAAGGCTTTAAAGAGGTATTTCCAATCATATTTATGTGCAGATTTTTGAGTTATTTTGCAGCCACTATTTACCTTTAAAAATCAAGTTTATTGCATATTTGGGCTTCTAAAAATATTGTAATCAGTTTATGATTGAAACAAATTTATTTGAGTGATATTTGTGTTGGCTTCCCACTTAAACCCTAGTCACATTTCTCTTATAAATTCATATATGTAGTATTGGTTTTTAGTTTGTGTGTGTTTCAGCTGGGGTTCCATAATTTCTCCATTAAGCTTTCAACTAGATATTAGTGGGGATCTTTCACTCTCCCCCTCTCTCACAAAACAATCAAGTATACACTTTCCTTTGGTTTAATTTTTCTTCATACATTTTGTTATTTTCACACTAACTTCAAAATTTTCAAGTTAAAGTTTGATTTCCTATACTATGGGATTTGACTAAACTTTTCTCTACATGTACTCATCTTGGAAAAACAAACACAATTGAAACAAAGACGAAGTCCTAACACAAGCACAAGGCACTTTGAGTGAAGATAAAGTGTGTCTACACACTCGGGTAACTTTTCCTTAAGTGCGCAATTTCTAATTCCATACTTAAAGGGGGAAAATATAGACACTCATTTTGGTAATTCATGTATTACAAAAACACAAATTGTACAACACTTTTTCACTAGCTCACACTTGCTCAAATTGACCAGTTATGTTATCCTTATCTATATGGCACTCAATATTGCTTACACATATAGCCTATTTTTCATATAATGGTCATATTAATTGCTCAAACTAGGTTATACCCTCGTACATTACAATCCCAATTTCCAAATTACTTGCACATGTATATGGGACCATAGCACCCAGAAACAACCATAACACTCATACATTATGGGCCAACCTGGTCACTTTTGTCCCTTTCCCTCTAATGACACTTTTTATCAATATAAAATTCTTTGTCACAATCCTATTCAAATTCACCCGAGTTTTTCAGATAAAAAACACATGTATATATAACCAATTTATTCATATCGCATTAAAAAGTAGGAGGGAATTCTATCTACTAGTATTCTAATGATTAAATACTAAGAGCTATTATAAGAAAATTTATTCTAATACTCCCTTAATATCTCATATTTACAAGCACTCATATTTGTAAGCACAAAGGCAGTCCTCCACTCATATTTGCAAGCACAAAGAGAACATCATCTCAAGTCAAGCTAGGACAAGGTTCAAGTACAATCACATTGTTGCAAAGTCATGGTTATCAATTTGGTTACATACATTCTAGATTTCACATGCTAGGAAATAATTACATGTGGTTTGATCCATCTTTAGAGTAGTGGAAACATAAGTGGTGTACAGGGGTTCCCACAACCCAACTAATGTTTTTTTGTAGGAATTATCCACCATCTAGGGTTTTGAAGATTTAATCAACTACACAACAAGCATCACACAGTGTCAAAGGTCCAAATTGTATATAGGAATAGATCAAGAAGCAATTCACGGACCAATAAATTTTTAGGATCATAAAGCATAAAGGGTCATAAGCATCCAGAAAGGGCCATATCACCTGTATGCCTTGGTTCGTGCCATACGCCTTAGTCTAGGAAAATTTGAAGAACATAGTTTCAGAGATGAATCTTTATCATATTATTTCTTCCCCTTTTTATTTATCAACCGGATCCATGTCAGCACATAATCCAAATTATAAGTGAATTATTTCTTCTCCCTCTCATTGTTAGTACTTTGTTTCATTATCTATAGTTATTTATCTTTATTTCATGTATTATCCTGATATTGCTACAATTAGACTTGGAAAATAATTGATTAGGATAATATACCAATGGTTGCCAACCCTATTAAAATCAACCATTTAGGTTAAATAACAAATCATCCATGTGCAATAATGGAAATCAATACTTGATAGTAATATTATCATTGGCTCTAAAATCAATGAACATTCTCCATTCTCCTTATTTCTTGGATGTCAATATTATGGGTACTCTGCATTCTCAAATATTATTTGATTAACCCATTGTAGACATAGAAAATCTACACTCCCTCATCTTTTTCCAATTCCCTAATTAAACACGACCATGTTTAATACAATACATCCTCCTCTCTAATTAATTAAACACATTCCATTCCATAAAAACATCCTTTATCTCTATTCATTTAATCAATTAATTTGATTGACACCCCCCTTTCCCCCTTTATTTTTACCTTTATCTAATTAATTAAATACATGCCTTAGGACCCATACTACACCCCCATTTTTATTAATATTTCATAACATATACACCATTTAATCAAATTAATATATCCACCTATGAAAATCATTATTTTCCTTTATCTTAAATAAAACCTAACTATCTAAATATTCTAATCATTTCTTAAACTACCCAAATCAACATTATCTCTTAAAAATCCATTTATAACCTATTTCCTAACTCTCGTACCTTATAAACCAAATCATCATAATCATAACTCAAATAAAATTTAAATTAGATAAGTCCATCCAGAATTGGTTCATTCATCACCACCAACTCAAACATTTCTTAACAAATTAACAAATTTGTCACCTCGAAATCCAAAATCAAGAATCCTTGATTTGGAAAATTGTTTCAACCATTTGCTAAACAAACCTAAACAGACTGAAATCACCAGTGATTTGGTTAATCACTAGGATTACTTAAGCCAATTTTCAGTCTCTTTTCAGGATCATCCACTTGCATTTCGTGAATTCTATCTTCATTGTTTTGAGTTCATGGCGTTATTTGGCATCCACAACGTTCAAGTTATTATCTAGTAGAATCCTAACACTCTCCAGGTACCTCAAAGTTGCTTCAAGGCTCTTGCAAACCAGCATCCCGTCATTTTAGCTGCAAGTTTTCTCAACCTCTTACATCACTTTTCATCAAGGTTAAACATCATTTCATAGCTTCATCTTTGCACTCAGGTATTCTCATCTTTTCATTTGTTTACCATTCATTATCTAAGTCCCAGAAAGGCCTCAATTTCTAATTAATTAGTCAAATAATATATTTTATCAGTCTGTTATAATCTCCCACAATCTCTAGTGATTGCATAAATTGTTGGTGATTCTTGTTATATTCATTTTCCTTCAAGTATACATCTGATTTGTTTATCATTCATTTCAAACATGTTTTGTTCTAACATTTTTTCCAGCATGAATTACTTTAGATGGAAATAGGTGGTCCAAGTCACAAGATTACCAGTATCCACTCTCTACCCATTGTCTGTCATCCATTGCACTAGGAGAAATATGACATTCTACACAACCTTGAGTTGTGTGCCATCCACTCCGCCCCTTTGGATCATTTAAAAACCATCTTTGAGTCTACTCAATGAATCTGAAAAGCTACAGAGGAATTCTGGGAGGCTTACTTTGAGGTCCTATGCATCCAAGCTGATTTATCTTGGTTTGAATATCAATACGAAGTTGAATTAGAATATTTGAGCTCCGAGACTGAATCTGAAGATGAAACTGATTCTGAGCACTCAGATTCTAATTCTGAATATCAGTATGACACTGAAGAAGAAGATCTGGAATACATTTCAGAATTCTTTAAGGAAGAATACACCGAAGATGAGAATTTAGATTTCTCTGAAGAAGAAGACCCAGAGTCCACTGAAGAAGAGAATTCTTCTTCCTCTGAGAATTCAGATACTGATTTAGATTCCGATTTCGAACCATAGATTCATATCTATCATTTCTTATCATTTATCAACTTTATATTTGTAATAACGAAAAATTTGTCAAAACATTTATTATTACCATTTATCATATATCATTTATTGTTCTTGTACCCACTTGATTGTAAAAGTGGATTGACACCCTTGTCAGGAAGTCCTTTGATTTCTGGGGACTGGCCTTTGCCAGGAAATCCACCTCATATTTTACTAATCATATTTTGTTTAGTGTCTGTGATTTTTAGGTGTTCTCACAGAAAGAAAGTCTAAATATTTTCATATACAGAGCACAACCATCAAGCATCATTCATCCACATCCATGGGTATCTCTAAACCCCATCATTCTGAGGTTAGGTAAGTCTTATTTTCTTGCTTATTCAATTAAGTTGAAGAGGTAGGATTTATTCTCAACATCTTGGCATGCCCAGTGGGACCTTTTCCCTCATTTCATTATTTATTTCATTAAAAATAGCATCTATTTTTCATTTTTGGTTCTCTGCACAGTAATTTCCAATGATTTAGACAATTACCAGCGATCGGATGAATCGCCAACGATTTAGCCAATCACCGACAATTTCCTGAATGTTTTTTCTTACTTTGTAGTTTTCCCTTTAGTTATTGTTTTCTGGTTATTTCTCTATTTCCTGTCAAATAAAGATTTAGATTTTTGTTTCTGATTGTTTATTGTGAAAATATAAATCGAAAAAATCTTTCATTCATCCAAAAAATCTAATTTTTCTGTATCCAGTTTATTATTTAAGTAATCGCAGCGATTTGTGCAATCACCAACAATTCCTTCTCTTTTTTATTAATTTATAAATTACTTGATAATCTATATTTTTGCTATTTTCTACTTCTTCTACTAACCTATTTTTGTAGGTTGTTGTTGCTATAACTAATTTTACTTGTTGGATTGCTGGATTGTTTACTTTAAAAATTGCTAAAAAAAATAGGAAGAGTTTGTTACTGTGAGTCCTGAAAATTTTCATTTTGCTTTTAGATTGCATTTTTTTTATTGTCTTCATCGAAAACAATATTTTGATTTGGGGTTTTAAAACGAATAGTTCATCCTTCTTGCTTCACTTAGTTATAATTAGGGAAGGTAATTAGTTGCATTCACTTTATTTTCCCCACACACAACCAAACCACATAAAACAATTAAAAACACATTTAAACAATTCCCACCCAGGTGGATACCTACTTGGATTTGATCACCAAGAGGAGAAGTTGACTCAGTGTTCTAGCTGAGTATAATCACCTATCTGTTGGTATATTGGCAAAGCACCCGACACCCTTATCGCTGTGGGACCATGAAGTGAGGGGGTAGGCCCCAATACCACACCCGTATCGGTAGCAGTACAGAGTTGGGCCTCACATACCTTCAGGTATATCGAGGACTCCACCCTTAAACATACCTGAAACCAGCCATAGCTTTCCATTTCCTAGGACCCTTGTTAACCATTTTACACATTTCACTTTTTTGTAATTAAATCAAGAAAATCTAAAAATCCATTTTTCTTGCTTTTGTTTGTTGTTTGTAATTTACCCACTTAGTTAATTTTCATTTTTAGGTGATTTTTGTGTTTGTTCACTATGGTGCAAACAAGACAACAAGCCCATAATCAAGCCTCCAAAAACATGTCTACCTCATTACCTACACCATTACAACAAAATATCCCATTATCTACTTCATTTATCTACCCCATTACCTACTCCTCTATCTACACCGTTACAACATCACATTCCCTTATCCTCATCTTTCTCTACACTGTTGCAACAACAAAACACATTTCGTCTACAAACTACATCTACTCCTCTTATTGATGATCAGCAAGCCTATAATGAAATAGAGGAGAAGTATAATGAAGATATGTGACAACATCTCTTGGATTCCACACGTCAATTTCATAGCCAAATTTTCCATACCTCTGAGAAAGAAGAAACTGAGCAACCATATTCTCCAAGTTCCCAATCAGAGTCATCTGAACCTCCTTTCTATGATAGAGGAGACCCATTTTTTGAGGAGATGTTAGATTTGAATCCCATTTCCCTTAATGTTTACCTTGCAGCTAGAGGTGTTCAACTCCAACCATTCAGACCTCCACCACCTCCATACGATCCTTCATCTAGTATTGCAAGTCTTATTGATTCAAATTAGGAACCTGCTGTTCAATAAATATACTCATATACATCTATAAGTCAACCTGAAGTGTCAAATATCAAATCTTCCATTCCATTAGAAACTGAAATATCAAATATGGAATCTTCCATTCTTGTAAATCAAACTTGAAAATGTTGAATCCTACATTTCTATTAGTCAACCTGAAGCATCTAATGTTTCTATTCCCATTTTTAGCTCCACATGATCTCTTCTCAAAACACATCCACCCAACAACCACTTCTTCCTCAGAGCCTTCTATTGGTTTAACACCTCCTCAAAGCAATAAAAATACTTCTTCATTTATTCCTTCAGTATCTTCATCCACTCAGACCCTGCCATTAAGTTCTATTATTGCTTCTGCTACTGTATCACAACCATCACATACTCAACTGGTTAGCACCTCCGTTCAAAATATCACTGTCTATTCCTACATCTATTCCCTTAATTAATACTAGTGTCATTGCCACCACTCATCCTGTTTCAGTCCAATCTACTACACCCCTTGTCTCACAACATATTCCACAACCATCGCAACCATTAATTTCCATACCATAATCTATTCCCATGCAGAACATCCCACAACAAACACCATTTTCTGTTGCCTCTACAATGTATTATCAACAACCACCTCCTTATTCACAACCGTTTACCATCACATCCATTCCAAATCCTTATCAATATATTCAATCATCACAACCATTAGTGTATCAACCAACTTATGGTATGTCATCCCAATAAAATATTCTCCAGAAAAACATTTTATATCAACAAAATATTCCTACCAGTATTTCATCGCAGTAGAATATACCTCAACAAAACATTCCCACTTATAGTATTCCATCACAAAATAACATCCCAGAAAAAATATCCCACAACAAATCTTTCCATCTCAACAGAATATACCTCGACAATATAACCTTCCCCAACAAAATGTTCCACAATATAATATTCCGCAACAAACTATTCCTACCAATATTCCATACCAACAAAATATTCCCTATAGCAAAACATCCCTCAGCAGTATCAGACATACTCACAACCTAGCCAGTTCTCATTCCAACCTGGCTCATCCTTGCAGTAACCAACACAACATGATCCTCTCCAAGTCCTCATGAACCACATATCCAACCTAGAAGCCACCTCACCAAGACCTAAAAATGTGCTCTCTTATGACCAGATCTGTAATGATCCCATTCACCCTTTAGTGCCATACAAAGCCTATCCACCTCACTAGGAACTTCCAAAATTTATTAAATTTTATAGCAAGGAAGATCCTCAACAACACATTGTGCCTTCTGATCACACTTTTATCTAATAGCTCATGACCAAGACCTCATGCTGAGGATCTTCCCCATGTCTCTTGTCAGTCTTTCCCTAGACTGGTATAATAGCATTCCTCAGTATTCCCTTTTCTCCTTCACATAACTTGCACAAAACTTCCTAGAGAACTTCTCCATAAATATATCCCACAAAGTCACTATCAATGACCTTTACGCTATCAAATAGTTTGAAGATGAATCTATCACTGAATTTGTTTCCCACTAGAGGGGTACGATTAACCAATTATCCTTCTCATTACCAAAAACTGAGCTGATTGAAGTTTTTTGTCATTCATGTGCTAAACATATTTCATCAACATTACAAATTCAATCATTTCAGACATTTGACGAAGCTTTCACTATGGCCCGAAAGTTGGAACTGCGAGCCTTAGAAGATGGTTGAGTCAAACTTTGTCCTAAGAAACCACAAACTGAATTTCCATCTAAATCATCACCCAATCTTGAAAAATCCAAATCAACTGCAAACGATGTAGTAGTTAAGTCCACCCCTAAGGAAAAAACCACTACTGAGCATTCCCATCCACAACAAAGCTACACACCCATAGGAGAGACTTACAGTGTTATCTTTGATAAACTGTTTGCTGCAAATATGATATCTCTCCCACCTATCTGACCAATCGATACATCTGTATCTAAACCCACTTGGTATCGAGACAATGATTATTGTAAATACCATAGGGTCAAAGGACATGATATCGAAAGGTGTCAAACATTCTGCAAATGTCCTTCAAGACCTGATTGATAAGGGTGAACTTCACTTAGATAATCCAAATGCACCCCCAAATCAGAATCTTGACATATTTAAACAAACTTTTCTTAACCATCCCCCGTCTACCAATCAAACACAAACGAATGTTCTTCAAGCTCACCTTACAATCAACCCCCTTACTAAAAAATTACGTACTGATGAGTCCACAACAATACCAGTTGAGTCTGAATCCACATCTGTAGAATCAACGATAACATTTATCGAATCTGAATCTCTAACTATCAAGTCTTCATCTGTTAAGGATGATGCAAAAATTACTCCCTTATCTTTACCATATGACATTACTGAATCCACTCCCACACCCATCACATCCTCTAGTATAACCACATCCATGCCTACACCCCAATTTACAAACATAACTATGATACCTCTCGAAACATTCATGACACAACCACCTCCACCTAAACCAACCATAAGCCATATTCATCCCCCATCTACAAGACCAAACAATCTGAAACTTACAAAACCTACAAATCATTTAGATCTCATTAACCATATTATTCAAAATCCTCTTCCATCATCAACACCTACTTCAACAATCACACCTAGCTCATCCAAAACCACAAAGGGACCCAATAAACAAGGTGTTGTTCAAGTCTTTAAAATTCCTCACTATACTTTTCCTTAATCATACCATTTCCACAGTCCTCCACCTTTTCTTTCACCACCTCCTAGAAAGGTCATTTCCACTCCTACTAATCACCTTGTTATTTCAGGACGAAGCCCACTTACAAGCTTCCACATCAACCCTCATCCCCCATCCTTCACATCATCCAAAATTCCTCAATGACAAACACCTAAACAACCCCTAACCAAAATCTTACTTCCTTTGGAAGATAAGATAGACAAAAACCTCATTACCATCCACATCTGGACCTAAGGGGTGTTATGCAACTATTTTGGATGACCTCCTTCAACAATCACTAATTACATTACCACCCCTCAAACCATCAGACCCATGAGGATGGAAACCCGCATGGTATGACTTTAATGTTTCCTATGATTATCATAGAGCACAAGGACATTCCATAGAAGATTGTAAGGCCTTTCACTTAATCACCCAAAATCTTGGTAATCCTTCTTTCCTTCCTTCTGAACCACACCCAACAACACCATCTTCATCCAAATCTAAAGAACCCTTAGCTGAAATCTCATCCCATCATGTCGACATGTACACATAGTTACTCACTCGTAGACTTGCGACATGGATCATTCCAAGACCAAGAAATCCAAAACTTTCGTAGCCATACCTCCATGCATAGAATGATGTTATTCATTTAATAAGCCTAAATTATATATCTCTGTAGTGCCTGAAGCTTCTGATCAAACACCATCACCCAAAGCTAAGGTTTCCATACTCACTGCACCACCCTCATCCACCACTATGCAATGGGTCGTTCTCAAATAGTTACATCAATCCCCTGTTAGGATGTCACTTTATGAGTTGGTCCAAACATCACCATCTCATAAACAAGCTATGATCGAAGCCCTCCAATCAATAACAATACCGACAGATGATCCTCTTCCCTTCACAAACTTTGTAGGTTCCCTTAAAACATCCACAACCATATCATTCAAACCATCTGAAATCCCTTCACTTAGGCCAGAAGATCATGACCTACCACTTTTTATTACCACCCAAATCAATGATGTCCTCATCAAGAGGGTCATGATTGATGGGGGTGCATCCATTAATATCATATCATCTATTTCTTTCAATCAACTTAAGTTACCTCCTACTGTCATTGATCAAACTCCAGTCTTATTACACGCTTTCAATGACACTATCGCACCCACGTTAGGTACCATAATTCTACCACTCAAAGTTGGTGTCAAAACCTTACATGAACTCTTCTACATTATAAAAGGAGAGTTTCAATACAACATGTTATTAGGATGCCCCTGGATATGCACTATGAGGTGTGTTCCTTCTACATTACATCGTTGTGTTAAATATGAACATGAAGGCCAAACATTCACAGTCCCTGTAGACCCAAATCCATTCACTGATTGCTATATGACATATCATCCAAATGACATACTTGTGCCCAAATCCACATCAAAATCATCTGATGAACCATCTACTAGTACATCCATCCCTTCCTCTAAACTACCAGATGATTCCTCCCTTAATGATGTTGTACAATGCCTTACACTAGGGGGAATACCACCTTCTCATGCTTAACTCCATCCCTTCACCAAAAACTTATTGTTGGCCTTACAAGCAACCTATGTATGAGCCTAACGTAGGATATGTTCTCTCTTATGGCCCCACGTATCTCAAAATGAACCTTGTTTATGGGGGACTTGATCATTCTCCATCCCATTCTATCAACCAACATTATACAAATCCCTACACATTGGACTTAAAATCTTTAGATAACCCATAATTTGCTTACATGTACCTTCATCATTGTGCATGGAAAGGTTTTGGTCTTGGTTCTTACGAACAAGGAATACATGAATTGATTATTCAACATTCCCTTAAAACTTACAATAAATATGGCCTAGGTTATGAGAAACCTAGCTCCAAACCGTTTAAGCCTACATTCATACATATCATTGAACTAGAACCATCATCACCCACAAACCCTGAAGATCCTATGGACATTGACGATACCATATTCATTCCACCTAACTATTTTTTTTAGTCAATACTATTTCCTTAGGTCCTTTAACTTATCAATCTAACCACGTCACCAAGAAAATTCCTCTCATTTTGCCAGAAATGATTGAGGAAGATTCACCCACCATTGATATCCTCCAATGTCATGATGATCAAGATATCCTTTCTCATATGGGAACTGAAGGTCATTTCCTTCAGAAATATCTACCACCTGACACATCAAATCTTCTTAATGAATCCACTATCGACATTAACTTAGGAACCTCTCAGGATCCTCATATAGTTAAGGTTGGTCAGTCACTAAGTCCACAAGAACTTGAGGATTTCACTTCCTTCTTATCAAAATATAGTCAAGATTTTTCCTGGTCATACAATGATATGCCTGGTCTTGATCCTAATATCATCATACATAATATTGTCACATATCCAAATGCCAAACCTATTAAGTAGAAACTTCATAAGATGCATCCCCACATAGCTCTCCTTATTAAAGAAGAGTTACAACACCTTCTATCAGCCAACTTTATCATACCCATTGATTATCCACAATGGGTTTCTAATATCATTCCTGTAACCAAAGCCTCAAGAAAGTTACACATCTGCACAGACTTCAGGGATCTCAATCTTGCATGTCCTAAAGATGATTTCCCCCTTCCAAACATAGATCAGCTCATTGACCTAACAGCCGGCCACAAAATGCTTTCCCTTATGGATGGTTTTTCTGGTTATAATCAAATTCTTATCACCATAGATGATCAACATAAAAAATCTTTCATCACCCCTTGGGGAACCTTCTGCTATCGTGTCATGCCATTTGGTCTTAAAAATGTAGGAGCTACTTACCAACGTGCCATGACCTACATTTTTCATGACCTTATCCACAAAATTGTTGAAGATTATGTTGATGATATTTTAGGAAAGTCCAAACAATGCAAAGATCACCTCGACATCCTTGAATCAATATTTTCCCATCTCATTCAATATTGTCTTCATCTCAATCTCGCAAAATGTGTTTTTGGTGTTCTCACCAGAAAACTCTTAGGATTCATCATATCTATCTGAGGTATTGAAGTTGACCCAAAAAAGGTTAAAGCCATTGTTGAAATGCCTCCTCCATCCAATCTTAAGAAATTACATAGCCTCCAAGGTAAGTTACAATCCATTCGGTGCTTTATATCACAACTTTCTAATCGTTGTCAACCATTTCATCATCTTCTCCATAAGGATGTAAAATTTCACTGGGATGATGATTGTTAGAAAGCCTTTGATGAACTTAAACATTATCTTCTATCACCACCTGTGCTCACACCTCCTCGTGAGGGGGATCCATTTTACCTATACATATCCACTTCAGATCATGCCTTAGGCACTATGCTTTCTCATCGTGATGATCAAGGTCAAGAACATGCTGTATATTATATCAGTCACACACTCCATGAATATGAAACTCATTACACCGAAGCTGAAAAGTTGTGTTGTGCCTTATACTTTGCTACCACTAAGCTTCATCATTATCTTCTTAATCACAAAACCTATGTCATCACTAGCTTCAATCCCCTCAAAACTATGCACTCTAAACCATACCACAGTGATCGTATCACTCGATGGCTTATGCTTATGACTGAATTTGATCTCGAGTTTATATCAAAAAAATCCATCAAGGGACAGACTATTGTAGATCAGCTTGTTGATGCACCTCTTTCTGATAATCAAATCCCTCATGAATACTTTCCTGACGAATCCATCAGCAATGTTGATGAATATGATTTTATCCCTGTCAAAATGACTCTCTTCTTCGATGGTTCTAAATGTCAAGAAGGGGGAGGAGCTGGTATTGTTATCATACCTCCTTGGGGAATTCCACTTCCATTATCATTCAAACTTAACTTCGAATGCACTAATAATATGGAAGAATGTGAAGCTTTAATCATGGGCCTTACAACTTCTATTCTCCTAGGTGTCCACATCTTAGAAATCTATGGAGATTCACAACTCATTATCAATCAAGTTAAAGGAGAATATCAGTGTAAAAATGAAATATTACAAAAATACAAAGCTAACGTTGACTTTCTCCTCGACACTTTTGATCATTACACCATCCAAACCATCCCACGATCCTCTAACAAGTTTGCAGATACTATGGCCTCTTTAGGAGCCCTCATCCCATTAGAAACTAAAGAATCAAAGAACAAAACTCAAGTATATGTGATCATTCAATGATTGGATTACCCCTCACATCAAAATGAACTCCCTCCTATCAACACTATTGACAACAATCCAACTGACCTATGGTACTCACAAATTTATGACTACCTTACTGAATCTAAAATCCCATCCAACTTATCACACAGTGCTAAATGGTCATTCCTCCAACGCGCCACCCATTTCATCATTATAGGTGGTATCCTTTACAAACGTAGTTTTGATGGTATCTTGTTAAGATGCCTTAAATCACATGAATCAATCAAAGAAATCAAAGAAGTTCATGATGGTATCTGTGGAGGTCATTTCAGTGGAAATTCTGTCGCTAAACATGTCATACGGCTAGGATATTACTGGCCTACTATCACCAAGGACTGTTGTGCATATGTTAAGAAATGCATAAAATGTCAACTTCACTCAGATCTCATCCATGTCCCCAGTCAAGTGTTACAACCCTCTCAGGATCTATGGCCTTTCTCTCAATGGGGGTTAGACCTCATTGGGGAAATCAATCCCAAATCATCTCAACAACATCACTCCATCATCACAGCTACTGAATATTTCACTAAATGGGTTGAAGCTATTCCTTTAACCTCAACTAAATCGGGACCTATTACTAATTTCATATATCAATATATCATATGTCGTTTTGGCATCCCACATAAACTTATCACAGACAATGGAAAATACTTTAAAAATAAATAAGTTAAGAAGTCTTGTGATACTATTAACATCAAAATCAGCTTTTCATCACCATATTATCCTCAAGAAAATGGATAGGTTGAAGCCTCTAATAAAACACGTAATAAAATCCTTATGAAAATAGTAAATGATGCGGACAGGAATTGACATCCCCAAATCCCATTTTCTCTCTAGGCCTATCGAACTAGCATCTGTATGTATAGGTGTTCCTTAGGAATCACAACACCCAATCTGATATGCATGTGCTTGAGCTCTTCAATGTGACTAGGTAACATGGCTACTATCTCCAAGTGTGGGACCTTATCTACTTGAGATACTTTGACCTCCAAAGAAATATGGCTCTTCTTCCTATCCTAGTGCAAACTAACTCTACTAAAAGATGTACTACTGATTATATCTATCATATATCATTTCTCAAGGGACAGGCTTATGAGAATTAGCATGAAAATTACAAAAATCTCACTACAGAGGTGATGCAACGAAATCAGGGGATGAGAACAATACCTAATGTCTGAAAATGTAAGCTGAATTAGAGAGGGTGATAACAGTTCTCCACAGTTAACAACATGAATTTCCATGCATCCCTAATAAAATGATTCCCTACAATAGCATCACAATTTGAGATTGAAGAGGCAAGAAGAATGCAAACAAACATAGCAAGGGAAGATACATTATACAAACTTGGGGGTATATTGCTTCATTGATATGCATTTAAGATATTACAAAAACATGGAAAGGCCTAGATCTTCCAACATGGAGTCCACTATATAAGGCCAACAAGGTGTTCACAAAACTAAAATGATAGAGTTTTACTACTCAAAACTTCCATTCCTACAATGAAACACTCCAATTTATAGAATTTTGAAGAAGAGAAGAGAGAGAAGGGGATAAAAATCCTAAAAACGTTGACTTTTCAACCTTATAATTCATAATAAATGAGTGTCTAATTTTTGTGATTACTATGGACCTTTCATCCCAAGGTTCCCATAACCAGTAGTGAAAGAATGATTTCCCAAGTATCATTTAATGCCCCTCCAACCATTTTCACCAACCAAACAAATGGGATCATTTTCCTATTTAAAACACCATTTAAACAATCATCAATTTATTTATGGTACTCGCAAATTTATGTGCGTCCTTGCCGAGTAGCCATAATTCCATCGAGACCAATTTATTGAAAAGCCTTTGAAATTGCTCAAGTTATGACCTTTTGAGTGATCACAACCATTTTGAGTTTCACTTTAAAGTACTTCTACGGGACTACAAATTCTTATGTGGATGTTAACTCTCATTATTCACTAACCTAACCTCGCTAAACAATAAGAGGATGGAGAATTTTTGAAAAGTCCAATTTTGTTATAAATCAGAGATCCAGGTCAAAAGTTTCATGCATATGGTTATCTCACAGCCGCTATCCCAAGGATTGTTCCCTTTGCATTGCAGGTATGCAGATTTTTAGGGGACATAAGACACTTGGGTCAAGGTCTGCTTAGGCCTCCAAATTGTATTTTATCAACCTAGATTATGCCTCCTTTGTTATGCCTTGCATTTCACCTCCGCGGGGAAGACTCTACACTTGTGCCATTTGGCGCCCTAAACTTCCGCTTCATCCATAATACATGAATCCAACCTTTAATTCCTTTAATTAATCAGGATTTTGGGGAACTTGTTTAAACCGATGGAACCTCCTATTTTACCTGTAAATCAATGTTTCCTCAATTTCAGGCCCAAGCTAGTTTGTTCCGTAATCGTTAGACAATGGAGCCCTCAACCCATAATATTAAAAATAGGTACCTTTTCCATTTTTCAAAAATATTTTTCATCAACTCATATTAGTTTTTTTCTTGAAAAGGGGAGTATAGAAAATCAAAGGCATGCCCTCAAAAATCCACTTTTCTCGTTTTCACCATTTATGTCTATCCAAGTCTAAAGAAATTGTGAAGTGGACCTATCAAATCACCTTGGGGTAAATTTTATATAACAGTGCTACACCCTTCTCACTCATCTATTCTGAAGTTGTCCTACCACTGGAAATTCAAATCCCATCACTTTGTGTGTCACTTAAATACATTATCCTTGACAAAGAATATCGACAAGATTGTTTAACACAACTTGAATTGTTAGATGAAAAACATCTAAAATCCCTTGAACATCATCAAGTTTATCAAGACACCATCAAACGAGCTTATAAAAAACATGTCAAAGAGCATGACTTTAAAATTGGTGATCTTGTACCAAAAAAAATCAAAATGTCACTCACATTAGAATGGAGTAAACGTGGAAATTTTTCCCCTAATTGGATTGGTCCATATGTTATCACTCATAAGTATGGTCGGGAGCATATCATCTCACTTCCCTTGATGGTGAACCTAAAAAGGAACCTCTGAATTCCTTGCATTTGCAGCCTTTCTACTGTTAAATGGTCCATGACCATTAAGATCATTATCATTAAGCCATCCATTTTTCCACAGTAATGATTTGAAAGCATGTGATTATCTGTCATTATCCTAAATATACCTTAAAGGTGAGCACTATGACTCTGTTCATCGCATATTTCACTACGGATAAGTTCCTCCTTTTCGGAACCTCTTAAATCATTACACCCATCCACCTTGTACTAACTAACATGACATGGGTAAGATCATATACACATATTTTCCCCTCCTTGAAATGTTTGTTAGGGTTTCACCCTCAGCTCAAAAAATTAAGAAGAAAAAAAATCCATTGGATACTTCATATCAAAATCAAAAATACAATAGACTGGTCCCTCAAAGGACAGCTACCAAAAAAAATTATAGACTGATCCCTCAAAGGACAACTATTTTGTAAAAATTCAAAAATAAAAAATGTAGACCATACCCTTGAAGGATGCCTACCCATGAAAAAGTCTTCCTGCATTGATCAGCCTTCAAAACAAATACATCAATATTAAAAGCATCCACGAAAGCTTCTCACATTGATCATCTTTCCCTTCATAGAAAACTTCCCGTATTGATCAATTTTATTTAAAATCAAATATGAAAAGCTAGGACATTTCTCTATAGATCCGTTGAAAAGGAGAACCCCTTTTTCCCACATTGATCTACACATATGAAACCCCTTTCATGTCCTAGGAAGGTACATTTATTTCATCCTACATTTTCACTGAGTTTATGAGTAACTACCAATTGATAATATTGTTTAACATTTGTGTTAAGGCTACAAGTGCAAATGCTTTCAAATTTTCAAACCCATTGCGTATGTCTCAAATCCATAATGGGGTGTTAATTCCACATTTACCCTATTTTATCAATTACATTTTGATAAAAATCACATTCCAAGATCACGTTTTAAATCATGTCTTACATAATCATTTAAAACACTTTACCAATACATCATGTTTTAATCATCACATACATCAACATCCATCACATTTAAATTAAAACCATAACATCATTAACAAACACATCACCATATACAAATCATCAACACAAGTCAAAACAACATAGGTCAAAACCTCATCATCATCATCATATATATATATATATATATATATATATATATATATATGTATCAATCAAGTCATCACATATATCATATCAATGTCATACAAAAATGGGCTTCTAAGATCCGTACATCAAAATATATCATATCAATGTCATACAAAAATGGGCTTCTAAGAGTCGTATATCAAATACATCAAAAATATCATCAGCTAGTAAATTGATAACCTCCAAGGAACCCACTAGGAGGGTAAGTACTTCCCTCTCCTCCCTGATCACCAGCACCACCAATGGCTCCAACATCTCCACCAGATCCTCCTTCATTGTCACTTCCTCTATCTGGTCTCTAAGGTGGGTGACCCACACTCGCTGCACTAGTACTCGGGATTAATGATTTAGTGGCCAAATGATCATCATAAAAAACAACATCAGGATAATCATTAGTGATCAAATCAACATAATACTGTAGCTCCACCCATAATGACTGATAGTGAGCCTTAGAGATCATCTTAGAAGCTGCAAATGTTGCTCTCTACCCACTAGCATGCCTCCTTTGTCCACTAGCCTGAGCCATCACTGCTAACTCTACTCCATAAACAAAAGGCCAATAATCCCCAAGGCCTTCCTCAGGCCCTCCCTCTGCTCATGATATCTATCTCGATCTGTGATAGCCTAATCCAACTAAATCTTGAGTCCATCTCACTAAGTAATCACACTATCCCATTCAACAATAAATTTATCTTGAACTCCTAAGTGGTCATCCCTCTCTCTCCTAGCAACATATCTCTCCCCCTTTACTATGGGCTTCTCAGAACATCACCACTACAATATCCACTACCAAATCATCATCACCCTCCTCCTCATTATCATCATATGAACCCTACACTTCCACCTATATTGATACTCCTCCCTCCGCTCGAGCACGTACCCATCTAACTCCTTGTGTTACTTAAGTCCTATAAAAACTCCTCAAAGCTCGAGTCCATCATGATGTATACTCTGGGATCACCCTTGCATCATCAAGAGGGAAAATCTCTTCATCCTCATTAGGTCCCATATCCCCCCGATCATCAATAATGATCAAGGTTCTCATCACAACGGCCCTCGGAGTCTTAGTATCTTCAGCATTGTTGTCCTCTCAAATTTTCCCCTCTTTTGAGGAAGTTCAAAATTGAAAATTTTTGAGTTAATGCCTTTTCTGTTGTTTTGGTAAAGGGAAAAAATCGAGAAGTCAGAAAAAACTACGTTTTTTGAGTCATTTTGTGTGATTTGCGGTCTGTCAGACATTTTTGTCCCATGTGTCCCAAGTTCATTTAGGCTCCCTGTTCGCCGATCAGCCGCTTTACCTGAAAATCTATTCTCTTATGGGCCCGTCAGAACTTTTTGTTCCAAATGTCCTAAGTTCGCTCAGGATCACTGTTCACCTTTCACCCACGTCGGCCACATCACACACTTCACGTACTTTTGTCCCTCATGTCCTAAAAACATTTGTGCATTTTGTCCCCATGTCACCTGCATCGGCCGAATCGCTCTTTCGCGTCCCACATGTCCCAAATGAACCAAAGGCCATCTGGGCTAATTTTTCCCGCTCTTCCCGAATATCTTGTTTTTTAAGTTGGTAGATGTGTATTTAATGCACATTTATTATCTTTCTCTCTCCTAAACGGCTATTTAATAAGACTGCCCCCTACGCATTTTTTACACACTACTTTCTTGCTATCAATTGCTCATACCCTCGCAATCAAAATTTCTATGCGCGTACCCATTCCCCCTGCAATTTCATCAAGAGTTCAGACTGTGACCTTGTTTTTTCCAATTTCTATCAGCATGAAGATTAAATTCCAAGGTCAGGAGCAAGTTTCACCGCTCGAGTCTGTCGTTCCTGATATCGGGGACAGTGAAGTTCGTCACCTGGACTTTGGAGATTTCTGGACTAGGATGACAGACCCGAACCCCTCTCCTATGGCGCAAATGATTCAACGATAGTGGCTTGGCATTTTCCGCTGGTTTCCCAATCTCAGTGCAATGTGCAGACATGGTACTCACCTGCGGTGCTCACTTCAACCCCGACTCGAGTGAACTAACAAATGTGCATGGGGAGCTCATTGCCAAGCTTGATGCTGCCGCCATTGGCACTACCCTAAGGATTCCTGAAATGGACAATTCTATAGTCATCTCTCAGAACCAGGCACAGGCACTCTTCGACCAAGGACAGTGAAAAATACAAGGCAAGGGTGGCGAAGTCATGGCTTAAAAACCCTAAAAAGGGGGCGTCCCGTCTATCCAAAGCTCTGTTTCATGCCGATTTCAATGAGGAGCTGTCAGATTTTATAATCTTATTAGCTCGGGTCATGGGCTTACCCTCTACCAACGAGTTCCATTTCTGGATGTGCCCACTTATCAACATGGTGTGTGAGGGTACTCAGAATATCAACTGGGCAGAAATCATCATCATGAACTTGGCAGAACAGTCGTCCAATGTACAACAAACTAAGAAGTTTTACATGACTTCTTATCTGATGTATACCCTAGCAGCATCAAGGCAATGGTTTGGCTTCACATATATTGATGCTCATAAGGGTGATCCTATATATGCTTACTGCCCTCAATTCACCCTCGACACTAGTAATCACAACTTCAGGAGGGTGAATGATGCTTTCACCATGTACATTGCAAGACTTCTGGAGAGTGACACTGCAAGGAGGTTCTCTGATGAAGCCATGAGCCTAATAGCGAAGTACGGTGCCTACTTCATCCAGTTCAGAAAATTCTCCTATATTAGGCTAGCAGGCTATGAGAGCACCCCTCTCAAGCTCCCTATGTTCTATAATGATAAAATGACCTTGATAGAGATATGCAGGCAATTGGAAAAGTTACACAGAACCTGCAGGGATAAGAAAATCATTGGTCTGCACTTCCCCATATCTTTGGGAAACTACACCTGCAAGATGACTCTGGATGCACAAAACATAGAGAGAGCCCTAGCTCCCATCACTGTCCATTTCTTCAGGCCAAGAACTTGTTTTGACTTGAAGAAATTTATTGAACAGAATCTCAGAATCAATTACCATCATAGGGTAGACACAGAAGACTATTGGGCTGACTGTGCTGATGATTTTGAGGCAAGGAGGAGACATTATGGCAGGTTTTCTCTTCAACTGATTCAAGAGCTTAACTTGTACCAAGTTCCTGAAGGGCTTCAGGATGACAACTCCGACCTGTTATCATATGAATATGATACCTTGATCAAACACACTCCCTTGGAGGATTTGGATTGGTTCAAAAAAGAGAAGGATGATCTGGCTGAAATCCTAGCCCCTGTCCTAGTAAGAACCAAAATATGGTTTGACAGGAGAGTTCATGAGCTTAGAAGGCATTCAAGAGAGTCCTCCTCCAAGGACACCTCAACACCAAGGAAGGAGGCACAGACACCCAGTTTGGAAGCACCTGTACAGACTCCTCCTGCCTCATCAACTAAAGGGCCTACATCCTCCACTCCTTCCTCATCCACTCAAGTATATCAGAAGAAAATCAAGGAGGTCAAGAAGGAGCCTGTTGAAGAAGATCCCCTGATGAAGCATTCAGAATTGCCCTCAGGACCAGAGAACATTATTGTTCTCAGTGAAAGTGAAGAGAGTGAAGTGCCAGTCTCCGTAGGCATTCCAGAAGCCCCAATGGATAAAGAGAAAGAAGTTCAAAGCACTGAGCTTCTGAGCACCATTGACTCCTCTGTACCAGAAGCCTCAGTGCCCCACTCATATCTCAACTAGAGGCAACAGCAGTGCACACTTTGAGTGCCATGAGTTCTCTTTCTCTTGGTCCTCTTGCCCCACCTTCTTCTTCCTCCTCCTCTTTTGCATGGGTGCAGCCTTTCATTGATAGTAGGAAGAGGAAGTCTTCCTCTCGAATCTCAGGACCCAAATTTGATGTTGTGGTGGCCTTATTGGGCACTACTCCTCCTACTCCTGCCAAGAAAGCCAGGACCACCTCACGAATAGTATCTGATGCTCAAGGTCAGCAATTCCTGGAGATAGCCAAGCCCAAGGTTGACAAGCCAGAACAGGATTTGCAAGCATCTGATCTAGAGCTCTCGAGGATCTCCATGGGAGAGTCCACCCCTGAAGGTGAGATTCACAATCTTCAAGAAACAGTCACCAGGGTCATTGGGAGGGTGGAAAAAGGGAAACAAACTATAGAGCAGCTAGAAGAGCAGGCTCAGGTTCTTACAAGTTTCATCAAGTCACTGCTATCCAAAGATAAAGTTTTAGACCCCACCCCACTGACTACTCTTCCACCACCTGTGATCCTCAGCCAAGACGAAGTCCAGAGTATCAAAGATATACATAGGTATTCCATCTATGGAAGGGCTATGGAGGCCATGGTGGATGATATGCTTGTTGCAGGGTTGAATTTCATTGGTGAAGCCTTCAAACTCAATGAGAAGGTAAATAATCTGCAACAGAAACTCTCCTCCACCATTGGAAATATAGATAAAGAGCTCAAACTCTGGAGCAGCTGTATAGTAGACCTTCGCCTTATGGGGCAGACTGATGAAAATATTTTAATGGCAAGCAAGGTCTTTGATGATGCAAAAGATAATTTGTCAAAATCATGGGTATACAGTGTGGAATGGAAAATCAAGGTGCTGGAGGAGGCTTTGGGAGAATTGAGAAATAGCTGGCAGAAGGGTGAGGCCTTCAAGACTTTGGTGGTATCTGCTTTTAAGGATATCCATTGCCACCTCCATGATGAGACCTCAGGTGTACCTCTCTCCTTGTAGGAAATTAAAGCTCAATTCAGAGCTTTTGTCAAAGATAATCTGTTCAAAGAGGATTCCATCACCAAGGAAAAGATGAAGGAAATCTGCTCTCTCCAGTCTGCCATTGAAGAAGCAAGTAAGGATTACCACACACACGTCGAATTCGACAAAGAGATGGAGAAATGTCTCAGATTTTGGACCCAGTCCACTGCCAACACATCAGTTCCACGTGGCAGAGACATAGTAGAGGCTTTAAAAAGGTTTAGACAACGGATCCTCAAATCAGTGGGCCCTTCTCAATCATGAACACTTGTCTTCTCCTCCTGACTTTTCTCCCTCTTTCTTTCCTCATCTTGGATTTATTGTAATTAGTTGGGGTTTTGCGTTAAGCATCCCTTTAACTAAACATTAATTAAAAGAAGTAGTTACCAAGGGTAACTGATTTGTAAAACTATATAATGGTCTCTCTTTTCCATTTTAAAGGGGGGGAACTTGGCTTATTTTTGAAAGTGTATGAAATAGTAAAGAAATCAATACAAAAGGATCTTCTTTCTTTGTCCATCTGATTCTTTTATTCGTGGCTATCTGTTGAATATTGTTAGATCATTTGTCTGCATTATGCCAAGAAGCTTTATATTCTTGTAGATGTTATTTATGGAACTGTGTGTCTTTTCAATTGCATCTCATTAATTCAAGTACAAATGGTCTTATTCCAATTCATTATATTCTGGCACGCGTAAGGAATTATTTTTTCATCTATAATTCTGGAGAATGCTTTTTTTCTCATTTTCACATCTTCATTCCTCTGTACTTTTGTGTTGATGATCTATTTTTCAAAACGCTTTCATGATATCCAAGTTCCACAGTAAAACTATGCTCTGTACATATGTAAATAGGTTTTGCTTTTGAATAAGGGAACCTCTCCCACTAAAGAGGAGGGACTTCTTGTCCCCTGACTGTTGTTCTCCTTGAAGTCCTTTTTGATGACCAACAGTTTTTTGGTGACTCCACTGGGGAATCATTTCTTGACGTATTCCAGTTCCATAATCATTTATTGATCATCCTTTGATCTGGCGACTCCACGTTTTACTCGCGGGAGAAGGGCCCTTGGTATTGAAGATTCTCAGTTTCAGCTTTTGGAACAGTAGGGTTTTCCTTTCCCTTCAGCAGGAAGAAATAGAAGAGCTCGTTCAACAAGCACTCCTCCTGTCAAAAATAGAACCCCTGCGGGTGGTATTCCTTCAGAGCAACTCAGTCCTAATCTCCGTGCTCTGATTCTTGCTGGTGTTTCAGTTCCCCTTCAAGCCATTTTTCCAAGAATGGCAGTACCATTGCCTTGGGGCCATCATGTTGGGCCTCTCGCCCTTCCTCAGCCTTTGCATGAGTTACCCAGAGGTAACCAGAAGAACTTTCCCAAGTTCAGAGGTGATGGCAAGGTACATCCTGATGAACATATCGCGGCCTTCATAGTTGCATGTGGAGTTCTGGGAGTTGAACATGAAGATGTCTCAGTAAGGATTTTTGTTGAGACCTTACAAGATAATGCAGCAGATTGGTTCTATCACCTTCCGGCCGGGGCTATCACTAGCTGGAACACAATGAGAACAAGGTTTGAGAATCGTTTCAAACCGGCAGAAGATGTGCATGCTTTGCTGGCCCAAATTTCTCAAATAAAGAAGGAATCACAAGAACCCATGAGAGAATTTGTGGCTCGATTCAACAAGTTGATTAACAAAATCCCACCAGACACTCAACCTATAGATCAAATCCAAAAATGCTTCTTCCTGAATGCCCAATTACCTGAAGTTAGTTATGCATTGAGAAGAGCTAATCTTGCAACATTGGCCGAGGATCAAACTCTTGTTGTTAGTGTCGAAGATGATTTAATCATGTCTGGGAAGTTGAGAAGAGATCCTTCTAAATCTAGGTCTTCTTCTTCCTCCTCTTCCACTCCTGGGCCTAATACTGATCCATTAGTACAAAAACTTGCAAATGATCTCATCGCCATTAAGAAACAATTGGCCCAGCACGCCCCCTATGCAGATGTTCCAAGGAGGAATTTTCAGCCCAGAAATCATTTTCCTGCTTCTCAGACAAGGCTAGCACTTGAAGGACCACCTATTAAAGTCCCTGTTAACACAACCTGTGAAGTTGAAGAGCCGGAGGATGAAGAGGTTAGTGAAGATTGTGAAGAATTTGTTGAAGAGGTCGATGAAGAAGCAGAGGAACTTGAGGGATCTCGAGTTAATTTCTTCACTACTGAAGGTGTTGATGAAGAAGATGATTATGATGAAGTAGTAGCAGACATGAATAGTGAATCATACGCTGTCATGACTCGAGAGCAGACAAACAAAAAGGAGAAAGTGATGCAGCCTGCCAAAAGATCCAAGGAGCATCCGACGACTATCCCTGTAATTGCAAAAAGAGGATCTCCTATCCCCATTACGTCCACACCAAAGGTGAGTCCTGCCAATTCTGCTACTAAAGTTACTTCTTCTTCAACTCCTAAAACCGATAAGCCTAAGGTCCCAAGTGATGATAGCCCATCCACTTCTGGGTCTTTCGATATCATTGATCACCTGAAAAAGACCAAGGTTCAAATCTCAGAGGCTGAGTATTATCAAACCCATCCCAAGGCTTTTGCTAAAATGGTTCACTTTGTCAATTCCCATTCCAAAATTACCTCTAAAGGCCTTTTACCCACTCCATCCTCTGCACCACAACCCAATCTGGTAGCCACTGTCACCTCACCCAATGACAAGATCAAACCATTCTATGTGACCCTCCTTATAGCAGGCCATAAACTCAGCAACTGCGTCATAGACTCAGGGGCATCAGACAATGTAATGCCTGCCAAAGTAGCCCATGCCTTAGGCCTAACTCTCACACACACTTATGGGTCTTGTTATTCTATGGAGAGTAAGGAAGTGCCCCTAGTCAGAAGAATTAAAGATGCACAAGTAGCTTTTGCTACTTTGCCTGAGAAGAAGGTTTTGGCTACTATCCTAGTAGCAGACATTCCTCCTTCATATGGAATGCTGCTAAGTAGGAACTTCTGTAAGGATGTGGGAGGAGAAATTCAAATGGATTGGTCACATGCCCTCATACCTGTTAATGGGAAAATGAAGAAGTTGTTGCCTGAGAAGCAGTCTGAGTATATTGTACAAAAAACAGATGATCCCAAAGCACAAATACTTTATGAGGATATGGGGCATGGCAACTATATGATTATGTCTCCAGAGGAGATCCAACTTCCCAAAAGATCACTTAAGGATCCTAATGGTGTTTGGATATTAGAGTTTGATGGAAGTTGTTCCTCAGCTGGTTCTGGAGCTGGTGTAGTATTGGTGTCTCCTGAGGGAAAGGTTTGTCCTTTCTCATTCAAGTTACAATTTGAAAATACTAATAATACAGCAGAGTATGAAGCTCTCATTCTTGGGCTTAATGTGGCAAAAGAAAAGGGTGTGAAGAATCTTCTAGCTCGCGGAGACGCGGAGCTGATTGTCAAGCAAGTTAGAAACCTTTTCCAGGTAAAGAATAGAAGGTTGAAACATTATAGGAATCAGGTTTGGGACTCTATCAAATTTCTTGACGCCTTCTCCATCGAAGCAGTGCCTAGGGAGGAGAACACCAGGGCTGATTCACTAGCAGTCTCAGGGTCATTGCTGATACCTCATCCTGACTTCTCTCAAGATAGGTTTACCATTGAGATGATCCATAGGCCCAGTGTACCTGATAATGCAAGTAACTGGCAAGTTTTCAATGATGATCAGCATTTTCTTTCTTTCTTAGAACTCAGGGATAACTTTGAACAGTTGTACTTTGAAGGAAGTGACAATTTGCCTCGTGAAAGTGTGCCTTCCAATAAAGAAGATGTCAATGAAGAAGAGATAGATCAAGATGGATGTATCAAACTCAAAGGGAACAAGATTCCAAAGGGACTGGTGAGTTTAGAAGAATTGTTTGACAAGCATGATAGGTATGTGAAGTCTAAAGCTTCTACTGGATCACAACAATCAGCTGAGTATGATAAAACTAATATTAGGAGTTCTATTGACCCTAAACTCGTGAACATTGGAAAATGTTGCACGCCAGAAGAAAAGAAGAAAGTAATTAATCTTTTAAGGAAGTATAAAGATGTTCTTGCTTATTCCTATGAGGATCTAAAAGCTTTTCAACCAAAGGAGATGCAGCATTTCATCCCTCTCAAACCTGGGATTAAGCCTTTCAGGCAGAAACAAAGGCAATACAATCCTAAGATAGCTGACACTATTTTTCAGGAAATACAGAAGCTATTAAAAGCCAAAATCATTTTTCCTATCCACCATTCAACATGGATTTCCAACATTGTGCCTGTTAGAAAGAAAAATGGTGAGATTTGTATCTGTGTTGACTTCAGAAATCTGAATCAAGCTTCTTTAAAGGACAACTATCCTTTGCCCATGATGGATCAAGTCTTACAAGCTGTGATGGGGTCTGAAATGTTGTCTATGCTTGATGGCTTCTCAGGATATAATCAGGTAGAAGTTAATACCATAGATCAACACAAGACAACCTTCACTACCCCTTTGGGTACCTTTGCCTACAAGAGGATGCCTTTTGGGCTCATTAATGCCGGTACCACTTTCTAGAGAGCTATGGACTTGGCCTTTGGAAGTTTAAAAGGGAAGTATATTGTCATGTACCTTGATGACTTGACTGTATTTTCCAAAGCAAGGGCAGATCATTTTCAGCATCTAGAAACAGTTCTTTTGAAATGTAGAGAACATGGGATCTCTTTAAATCCTAAGAAATCTATCTTTTGTGTCACAGAGGGAAAATTGTTAGGGCATGTTGTCTCTAAAGATGGTATAAAAATTGATCCTGAGCGAGTTCAAGCTATTCAGCAGATTCCCCTTCCAACCAGCAAGAAGGGAGTGCATTCTTTCTTTGGTAAGATTAACTTTCTGAGAAGATTCATCCCTGATTTTGTAGAGCTAACCTTGAATATCTCTCAAATGATGAAGGGAAAATAGATGTTTGGCTGGTCTCCTGAAGGGAAAGAAGCCTTTGAAGGTATTAAAAAGGCTATTGCTAAAACTCCCATCTTAGCATGTCCAGATTTCAGCAAAGATTTTATTATCTATTGCTATGCCACAGATAACACCCTGGCTGTTGTTTTGACTCAAGAAAGATTCTAATGATCATGAACTCCCAATTGCATTTATGAGCTACATTCTAAAAAATCATGAGTTAAAATACACCATAATGGAGAAACATGCTTTCGCAGTGGTTAAAGCTGTCAAGCAGTTTCATTTTTACATTCTTAACTCTCACTCCACAATATTTGTACCTGACACAACTATCAAGTCCATTCTCACACAACAGGAGTTTGGATCCAAGAGAGGGAACTGGGTGGCCAAGGTTCAAGAATATGATATTGACATCAGACCAACCAAGCTCGTCCGTGGAAAAGGCCTGTGTGAACTCATTGCTGAGGGAGCTAGACATGAGTTACCCAAGATAAAGTTGATCTTCCTACCATTCTATTTCTTGGCTCAATTGATGAATGGTATGCTGATATCACACACTTTCTCACATATGGAGAATGTCCCTCTCATTTGACTTCCAAAGAGAGGAGAGCTGTTAAGTTAAGATCAGCCCAATATGTGTTGTGGGAGAATGCCTTGTTCAAGCGTGGGTTGGATGGAAGATTTCTAAAATGTGTGGACAAGGAACAACAGAGGAAGCTACTTTCAGCTTTCCATAATCAGGCGTGTGGAGGGCATTACTCATCAACTGTCACTACTCATAAGATTCTTCATGCAGGATATTATTGGCCTACCTTGTTCAAAGACACATCAAAGTGGATTGATAAATGCGAAGCTTGTCAGACCTTCGTGGGTAGACCCAAGTTGGCTTCTTTGCCCCTTAAACCAGTTGTGATCGAAGAGCCTTTTCAACAATGGGGTTTAGATTTCATTGGAACACTTAATCCCTCTTCTAGTGCTGGTCATACCCACGTATTAACTGCCACAGATTATTTTACTAAGTGGGTAGAAGCCATTCCAGTAAAGAGTACTACTTCTGAAGTAGTATGCAGTTTTATCAAAGAAAACATCTTGGTGAGGTTTGGTGTGCCAAACAAGATCGTGACGGATAATGCTTCAAATTTTTCTTCAACTGAGATGATGGATTTTTGTTATGGATATGGCATCTCCCTGGCTCACTCCTCGGATTATTATCCTCAGGGGAATGGACAAGCAGAATCAACAAACAAAAATCTGGTGGCTATAATAAGGAAATTAGTTAATGAATCTCAGAGGAACTGGCACAAGAAACTCTATGATGCTCTTTGGGCAGATAGGATCACACCTAAAAGAGCCATTGGGATGTCTCCTTTTCAGGTAGTATATGGAGTGGAAGCTCAATTGCCAGTAACATTGGAACTACCAGCCTTGCATTTAATGAAGGCCATTGAAGACACCAGTTTCAATGATTCTTTGGATAAAAGGATCATGTACCTTTATAAATTGAATGAGGACAGGTTGAAGGTTGCTGATAGAATATCTGCTCACCAACAGAAGGTAAAGGCCTTGTTTGATAAAAAGGCCAGGTCCAGGGATTTCAAAGTTGGAGACATTGTTTTGCTGTGGGATAAAAGGCATGAACCTCGTGGCAGCCATGGCAAGTTTGATTCTCTTTGGCTCGGACCTTTCAAGATCAGGCACTTTGCTGGTGAGAATTCTTTTTACCTTGATTATATGGATGGTTCTTCCCTCCCACTTCCTTATAGTGGGCAGTACCTGAAATTGTTTAAGTCATAGGTGATTAGGAAGTCCTTTGTATATTCTATATATCGTGTGTGTGTTTCCCCTTCCTTTTTCTTGTTTTGGTGTGTTGTTTCGTTTGGGGTGTTGTCTTCTGTATTGGTTTGCTTTTGACTCCATGGCCCAATGGATAAGGCACTGATCTGCTTCCCCTAGATTTTCTGAGAGTTCTTGCCTTGTCTCATTCCTTTGGACTTTAGCCAAGTCATCCCCAGAAGGAGCCAGCTGTTGTCCTCTCAAAATTTCCCCTCTTTTGAAAAGTTAAAAATTGAAAATTTTTGAGTTAACACCTTTTTTTGTTGTTCTGGTAAAGGGAAAAGTCAAGAAGTTGGAAAAAATCTACATTTTTTGAGTCATTTGTGTGATTTGCGGGTCTGTCAGACATTTTTGTCCCATGTGTCCCAAGTTCATTTGGGCTCCCTGTTCGCCGATCGGCCGCTTTACCCGAAAATCTATTTTCTTGCGGGCCCGTCAGAACTTTTTGTTCCAAATGTCTCAAGTTCACTCAGGCTCATTGTTCACCTATCACCCGCATCAGCCGCATCACACACTTCACGTACTTTCATCCCTCATGTCCCGAAAGCATTTGTGCATTCTGTCCCGCATCGCCCGCATCGGCCGAGTCGCTCTTTCGCGTCCCGCATGTCCCAAATGAACCAAAGGCCATCCGGGCTAATTTTTCCCACTCTTCTCGAATATCTTGCTTTTTAAGTTGGTAGATGTGTATTTAATGCACATTTATTACCTTTCTCTCTCCTAAATGGCTATTTAATAAGCTGCCCCCTACGCATTTTTGCACACTACTTTCTCGTTATCAATTGCTCATACCCTCGCAATTGAAATTTCTGTGCGCGTACCCATTCCCCCTGCAATTTCATCAAGAGTTCAGGCTGTGACTTTGTTTTTTCCAATTGCTATGAACATGAAGATTAAATTCCAAGGTCAGGAGCAGGTTTCGCGCTCGAGTCTACCGTTCCCGATATCGGGGACAGTGAAGTTCGTCACCTGGACTTTGGAGATTTTTGGACTAGGTTGACAGACCCGAACCCCTCTCCTATGGCACAAATGATTAACGATAGTGGCTTGGCATATGCCACTGGTTTCCCAATCTCAGTGCAATGTGCAGACATGGTACTCACCTGCGGTGCTCACTTCAATCCCGACTCAAGTGAACTAACTAATGTGCATGGGGAGCTCATCGCCAAGCTTGATGCAGCCACCATTGGCGCTGCCCTAAGGATTCCTGAAATAGATAATTATATAGTCATCTCTCCAGAACCAGGCACAGGCACTCTTCGACCAGGACAGTGAAAAATACAAGGCAAGGGTGGCGAATTCTTGGCTTAAAAACCCTAAAAAGGGGGCGTCCCATCTATCCAAAGCTCTATTTCATGTCTGATTTCAATGAGGAGCTATCAAATTTCATAATCTTGTTAGCTCAGGTCATGGGCTTACCCTCTACCAATGAGTTCCATTTCTGGATGTGCCCACTTATCAACATGGTGTGTGAGGGTACTCAGAACATCAACTGGGCAGAAATCATCAGCATGAACTTGGCAGAACAGCTGTCCAATGTACAACAAACCAAGAAGTTTTACATGACTTCTTATCTGATGTATACCCTAGCAGCATCAAGGCAATGGTTTGGCTTCACATATATTGATGCTCATAAAGGTGATCCTATATATGCTTACTGCCCTCAATTCACCCTGGACACTAGTAATCACAACTTCAGGAGGGTGAATGATGCTTTCACCATGTACATTGCAAGACTTCTGGAGAGTGACACTGCAAGGAGGTTCTCTGATGAAGCCATGAGCCTAATAGCGAAGTACGGTGCCTACTTCATCCAGTTCAGAAAATTCTCTTATATCAGGCTAGCAGGCTATGAGAGCACCCCTCTCAAGCTCCCTATGTTCTGTAATGATAAAATGGCCTTGATCGAGATATGCAGGCAATTGGACAAGTTACACAGAACCTGTAGGGATAAGAAAATCACTGGTCTGCACTTCCCCATATCCTTGGGAAACTACACCTGCAAGACGGCTCTGGATGCACAAAACATAGAGAGAGCCCTAGCTCCCATCACTGTCCATTTCTTCAGGCCCAGAACTTGTTTTGAATTGAAGAAATTTATTGAACAAAATCTCATAATCAATTACCATCATAGGGAAGACACAGAAGACTATTGGGCTGACTATGCTGATGATTTTGAGGCAAGGAGGAGACATTATGGTAGGTTTTCTCTTCAACTGATTCAGGAGCTTAACTTATATCAAATTCCTGAAGGGCTTCAGGATGACAACTCTGACTTGCTATCCTTGAATATGACACGTTGATGAAGCACACTCCTTTGGAGGACTTGGATTGGTTCAAAAAGGAGAAGGATGATCTGGTTGAAATCCTAGCCCCTGTCCTAGTCAGAACCAAAATCTGGACAGGAGAGTTCATGAGTTTAGAAGGCATTCAAGTGAGTCCTCATCTAAGGACACCTCAACACCAAGTAAATGAGCCATAGACACCCCAGTTCAAAAGCACCTGTACAGACTCCTCCTACCTCATGAACTAAAGGGCCTACATCCTCCACTCCTTCCTCATCCACCCAAGTATATCAGAAGAAAATCAAGGAGGTCAAGAAAGAGCTCTGTTGAAGCAGATCCCCTTATGAAGCATTCAGAATTTCCCTCAGGACCAAAGAACATTATTGTTCTCAGTGAAAGTGAAGAGAGTGAAGTGCATGTCTTCGTAGGCATTCTAGAAGCCCCAATGGATAAGGAGAATAGAAGTTCAAAGGACTGAGCTTCTGAAGCTGTACATTGACTCCTCTGTACCAGAAGCCTGTGAGTATCCCCACTCATATCTTTCAACTAGAGGAAATATGCAGTGCATAAATTTCCCAAGTGCCATGAGTTCTCTTTCTCTTAGTCCATTTGCCCCCGCCTTCTTCTTTCCTCCTCTCAACAGTGTGGGAACGAAGTCCCTCCTCAATGAAGGTGAGGCTGCCTTTATTGAAAACCAAAACTGTATTTACATCTGTACATTCAAAATTGTATGTGGGGGGTGTTTTGGAACATCAATGGAAAGAAAAGTGAATGAAGGAGATGGAATGAAATGAAGGAAAGGAGTGGAATGGAATGAACTGAAAGAACATGCAAGAGTTAGGTAAAAACAGAGCCTAATATTGCATGAAGAGGAAAGATGAATAACTAACACAAATAAAATGGAGTTTGAGTTAGCCAAACAAGAACGTGTAAAAGGGAACACACATGAGCAAGTAGATAATCAGAGCTTGATCACTGTGAACTAGAACAACTGATTAATAATGTTGACAATAAGATCAAAGATAATATTTGCATGCAAGATTCAAACACCTAACATCTAATGAACATAAGAACATCAAATGTTACAAGAGACAATGAATGAGACACAAAGTTCATATTTCATTAACTCCAAAATGTTTTTCACAAAAGAACACAAAGTTTCTTCCTGAAACAAAGCTTGCACAAAAGTATTTTCTTCTCCTCTCTCAAAGTCACCCTTACAAATGAGCCCCTCACTTCCTTTTATAACCCAAAAGTTGGTTACAAAGTAGTTAGGGTTTTAAATGCACATTAAATAGGGCACTTAAGTGACTTTGAATTTTTCTAACCAACTTTATTAAAAAGTGACTAAAAATAGAAACCACTTAAGTTAAAAAGTCATTTAAGGAAAAATACATAAATAAAAGAAATGGGTACATGTGGACCCCACTTAAATAACCAGTGCCTTAACCATTGAAATGGGGTGACTTGGATGCACACATAGACATCCTAGTCAGCAATGTGCCACCTAGATCAAGACACCTAGGATCAGTGCCTTATCCATTGGGCCAAGAGTCCACCTATCCCGATCGTACGGGAATGAACTCATTGACTGTGCTCTGCAATCCTCCAAATGACAAGAGTACTGAGCTTGAAACTTGAGCAATTCATCCACCCCTCTGTCTGAGCAATATCCTGGTGTGAGAAAATTTTGTCTTCATTCGTATTCACATTCACAATTCTCTCACATGCTCCGAGTACCTTTCCATGGTGAATTATTCATTTGTGTGAGACCATAGTCGTTACGCCACCTTGGTTTATCAGAATCCAGCTTCTGGTCTTTCACCATTGAGAAGATCTCCAAGAGCCAAAATTGCAATTCACCTCTAATGGTATTACAAAACATGGCTTTAAAAAACACCCCATCTTAAATTGGCCGAATTGAGCCAGGACCCTGTTGTGCCAACTCATACATCATGAACAAGTTGACACGAAGACGAAAGGCATTGTCACGAATGTCTGGGAGTTTGTTTGTCAAGAGTGACCAATTCATTTGAGCAAAAATTGAATAACCTGAATCCAGATTCATCTCACTGCACCCAGCATATCTTTGCCACCTCATTCAACTTAACATCACCTTGGCACAAAATTTGATCTATCCAACCCCTTATCGTATGGCCAATGAATGTTTTTTCTTTTGATGCTGCAAGCGCCTCCTGATTAGGAATAGCCACCAAGACTAGAAGTTGGACATCGGAGGTGATCAAGTTGATCAAATGTTGTATAGATGCCACGAGCTACAAACTTCGGTTGAGCTGAGATGAATGTCAGCATACCTTTCCATTGTTGAAGTATTCAAGTGACTCTCGAGCATCCATGTTAATTTATAGCGTTGATTTCCAAGAAGCATCCGTGAGACTTCATCGTCTTGGACAACCATCTCATAGACATGGAAATGCAAAATTCCTCATTTATTGTGACTAGAGGAATGGTTATTTTAGTCATGAACATTTCATTGACATCCCAAATTGAAGCAAATACCCTGTTTCAAAAGTCATTGGCAGATTAAATATTTTTCCTCTCAAGGATCTTTGATGGGGAATGTCAAAGAAGGCATTTCCCGTGGCCTGGAGAGAGTTTCATGAAGATTGAAAGATACCATGGTTGATTCAGTTGAAATGCTCCCCATTCCAACAAAACAGCTCAACCTCGGCTATTTCCTATTTGAGAATTTGATATTTCGGGTCTTTGGTGTGTATCAATATTTTGCAAAATGTTGATCTCACCTCCCATTGGCGTGGAAAACCTTCACTTCACTTCAATTTACATCTTTTATCCAAATTATTGCTGGACTATTCTTTCTTCCTTATCCCATGGGATGCGTGAGAAGTTTTCTTTCTTGGCTTTAAGCAAATAAAACAGATTTGTTCTTCTTGTTTTGTTTTGTTGATCCTACTAAGCAATACTGTTTATTTTTATTATGTTCAGGGCCTTAGCTTTCTTGGCTTAGTGTGTGGGATTTGGCTGGGAATTGAACAACAATAATAACATTCAACATTTTTCAGCTGTCCTTCTTTGCTATCCCAACTTGCGTGGGAACAAGATATCTTGTTTTCTTTAGAATTTAAAACAAAACAAAATACTTCCTTTCTCCTTTTTTTCCTTGGCGTGTGAGTGCATGGATTTCAAAAACAATTCTTTATCTCTTTGTTCAATGCGTGAGTGGAGCTGCTCCTTTCTGCATGCGTGGAGAATGAATCTTCTTGGCTGGGCGCAAGTTTATTTCTTCAACTGGCTGGTGCGTGGGTTTCCTTTCCTCAGGAGCAAGTGGTGGAAGGCTCCAACAGTGATAGGGGCTGAACATTCTACCACCTTCTTGTTTAAAAACCTTCTCCTGGAGACAGTGCAGTGTGGTCCTTCATTCCACTTGGCTGACCCAGGCACAGTATAGAACAGGTGCATGGGAGCTAGTTTGCTCCCCATTGGTCTTCTTATGCCTAAAAAAAAACTTCTTTCTGTCTTTTCCATGTGTTAGCTTGGACCAATCCTTCTTTATTCTTTGGCTGTCTCCCTTAGGCTTGTTATGATTAATTCTCACTTTGCATACATTGGAAGCTTCTGGTGATTCTTTCCTAACATGCGTGGAAAACTGTTTCTTCTAATTTCCCTCCAATGTGTGGGTTGTTCTTTCCTTGATTTCCTGCGTAGTCCTTCTCCCCTTTTCTGGGAGTGGAGTTTTTGGGCTCCCAATGTGTAAAACTGACTTTGAAAAAACTATTCAAGACTATTTTATATTTTGTTTCTCTAGGCATATTTCTTTCTTTGTTTTGAAAGCTTCCTTCTCTTGGCTGGGCGTGGGAATTTGCTTTGAAACTGTGCCTCCTCTTGTGTGCTTTTGGTAATACATATCCTTTGCGTGGAGCTTGAAAACAAAACTATTGTTCTTGTATCTTCTTTTTCAAGAATGGCGTGGAGTTTTCTTGCATGGATGTAATGACAAAATATTATGTCTTCAAAGAAAAAAGAAGCAATTCTGACATGAATTTTTCCAACGGGTTTGATGGAGGAAGTTACGAGGATTAATTCAACTTCCTCTCTTCCCGGGTAGTGGCTTAAGTGCCAGGGGAAATGGGGAAAGCAACGGACAATTGCCAACGGGAATGGCAAAATGGGTTGGCAATCCCCGTCCAATTTCCCCATGTGGGAAATTGGGGAATTTTATGCCCGTTTGCCAATCCATGATTTGGCAATTGGCAGAGGAAAACCCACGTGTGGGAAATTGAAGGAAATTGCCAGGAAAGTGGAAATCCGGGTTCGGGAAGCCAATTGGCTTCCCGGCAGTTGGAAACAAAAGCTTACTTCCCCGGCACTAAAACTTGTCGAATGAACTTTAATTTATATTTATTTAATTAAATACTCCTTAAGTGATTTTTTAAAAATTAATTTAATCAAACAAGGAGCAATTAATTAATTAAATATTAATTAATTATTTTAATGTATTTTAACGCGTTTTAAAGCCTGGCGGGAAGAGTTCTCGCCCGAAAATCATGAAACGAAGACCGAAACGATCACAAAAATAAGACGATCATGATGAGTCCAATGAACCATGCAAAGTAACACTTTTCAAAATTTTCTAATTTATCTTTTTTTAATTATTTTTTTTAACAATTTTGCAAAGTCAAAATTGGCTGATAACAGATGGCTCTGATGGGGACAAGGACTTCATGGATGCAGCAATGGACCCATACCAAAATAGTCATGAACATGATCATAGAATGATGGGGCACAAAAATGGGGTGACACAAGAGAGGAGACCGAAAAACAGGGAAACAAACAAACCAAAATCCTAATTACCTATGTACATACGGGGAACAACCCGTTTTCAATTCTGGTAATACTTGAGATACTGCCCACTGTAGGGCAAAGGAAAATGAGTTCCATCAGGATATGCCAAGTAGTAGGTACTATCTCCACAGAAATGTCTTATTTTGAACGGTCCCAGCCACAGTGAGTCAAACTTCCCATGCTTTCCCTTCGGCTCACGTCTTTTATCCCAGAGAAGAACTAAGTCATTGATTTGAAACTGTCTCTCTCTAGTTTTCCTTTCAAACAACTTCTTTACCTTGGATTGATGTTCCTCGATCCTGTTGGCCACTTGACTTCTTTGTTCCTCGAGCTTGCTTAGGAACATGACCCTTTTATCTAATGCATTGGTGAAGCATTCATCATCAACTGCCTGAGCTAATTTTAACGCTGGTAGCTCCAATGTGACGGGAATTTGAGCATCAGTTCCATACAGAAGTTGAAATGGAGACATCCCAATTGCCCTTTTGGGAGTTATGCGGTCAGCCCACAATGCATCGTATAACTTTTTGTGCCAAGTTCTTTGATTTTCTTCGACTAACTTGCGCATAATAGTAATGAGGTTTTTGTTGCTGGATTCAGCCTGACCGTTTCCCTGCGGGTAGTAATCTGATGAATGAGACAAAGATATCCCATATCCATAACAAAAACCTATCATCTCTGTAGAAGAAAAATTTGAGGCATTGTCCATCACGATCTTGTGAGGAATTCCATAACGAACCAATATGTTTTCTTTGATGAAATCACAGATTACTGCAGTAGATGTTTGTTTCACCGGTATAGCTTCTACCCACTTTGTAAAGTAATCAGTGGTGGTGAGCACGTGGGTATGACCAGCGCTAGAATTAGGATTCAAAACCCCGATGAAATCTAAACCCCATTGTTGAAAGGGTTCTTCAATGACAACTGGCTTCAAAGGCAGTGCTGCCAACTTTGGTCTTCCAACAAATTGTTGACAGGCTTCACATTTGGTCACCCATTTCTGAGCATCAGAAAACATAGTGGGCCAGTAATAATGTGCTCTCAGAATTTTATGGGCTGTTACTGGGCCAGAAAAATGACCACCGCAAGCATGATTGTGGAAGGCTTCCAACAACCTAGGCTGTTGTTCTTTATCAACACATCTGAGGAACATGCCGTCAATTCCTTTCTTGAACAACGTGTTATCCCAAATGACGTATCTGGCAGCTCTTAGTTTGATAGCTCGTTTCTCTTTAGCTGTCAGATTCTCTGGACACTCGCCGTATGTGAGGAAGTAGGCAATATCAGAATACCATTCATCCGTGGTACTGACAAAAACTACCAATGGTAAATTTTCTTCAACTAGTTCTTCTTCAGAGTTATCTCGTGGTTCATTCTCTGCAATGAGTTGGCAGAGTCCTCTCCCTCGAACCAACTTGGTAGGCTTGATGTCCAGATCATATTCTTGGATCTTGGAGACCCAATTACCTCTTTTAGATCCTGGTTCCTGTTGTGTCAACATTGATTTCACCGCGGTGTCCGGAACTAAGACTTTGGTGTGAGAATTCAACACGTAATACCTGAAGTGTTTCAGGGCTCTTACCACCGCGTACGCATGTCTCTCAAGAGGAGTGTAATTAAGTTCATGTTTCTTGAATCCTGAACTCATGAATGCGATAGGAGATTCAATCCCCTCTTGATTGTGCTGAGTCAAAATGGCAGAGATTGTGTGTGGCGAAGCATAGCAATAAATTATAAAATCCTTCTTAAAATCGGGACACACCAATGTAGGAGCTTTTGCAATAGCACCCTTGATTTTCTCAAATGCCTCTCTACCTTCCTTTGACCATTTGAAAGATTCTTTTCCTTTCATCATATCAGTGATTTCTTTAGTCAGCTCAGCGAAATCTGGCACGAACCTTCTCAAAAAGTTCACCTTTCCAAAGAAGGAGTGGACTCCAGGTTTACTTGTAGGCAGGGAAAGATTCTTTATAGCTTGAACGCGTTCAGGATCGATCTTAGTTCCTTCCTTAGAAACAATATGACCTAGGAGTTTACCTTCTGTAACTCCAAACATAGACTTTTTTGGATTCAGAGAAATCTTATGAAGTCTACACCTTTGCAATATTTTCTCTAAATCTCTTAAGTGATCTTCTCGCTTCTTTGAGAACACTGTCAAGTCATCTAGGTATATCACAATGATCTTGTCTTTATAATCTGCAAATGCCATATCCATGGCCCTTTGAAAAGTTACGCCAGCATTGATCAAACCGAAGGGCATTCTTCTATACGCGAACGTACCCCAGGGGGTAGTGAATGTAGTTTTATGTTGATCTTCTCTAGCCACTTCAATCTGATTATAGCCAGAGAAACCATCTAGCATAGATAGCATTTCCGATCCAGTTACTGCCTGCAGAATATGGTCCATGACTGGTAGTGGGTAGTTATCCTTCAAGGACACTTGATTAAGATTGTAGAAATCCACGCAAATCCTAATTTCTCCATTTTTCTTGCGAACCGGTACAATATTAGCTATCCAGGTCGAATGTCGAATAGGAAACACTATTCGTGCATCTAGCATCTTTTGAAATTCATGAAATATTGTCCCTGAAATCTTAGGATTATATTGTCTTTTCTTCTTCCTGAATGGAACTACACCAGGCTTTAAGGGTATAGCATGCTCCATTTCCCTGGGTTGGAAAGACTTCAAGTCTTCATATGAATAAGACAAAATGTCAGAATATTTGGTAAGGAGATTTATGAATTTCTTGTGCTCCTCAGGTGAGCAACACTTACCAATATTGATCAAGCAAGGTTTATCCTTGATGCCGATATTAACTTGCTCATAGTCAGTAGAATTTGCAGGTCCTGCCTGCTCTTTCTCTTTAATAAACCTGTCATGTTTGTCAAAAATTTCTTCAAGTGAAACCAATCCTTTGGGAATTTTATTTCCTTTGAGTTGAATGATGCCATCACCAGGATCTTCGTTCTCAACTCCTTCCTGAATGGGTGAGGTAGTTGATTCGCGAAATGCCGAATCACTTCCTTCAAAGTACAACTATTCAAAATTTTCTCTCTTTTCCAAGAAGGCAATAATTTGTTGATCATCATTAAATACTTGCCAATTTTCTGCATTGTCAGGAACACTTGGCCTAAAAACCATTTCAATGGTGTATTTGTCTTGATCAAATTCTGAATGAGGAATCATTAATGACGCTGAGACTGCTAGAGAATCCACTTTGTCATTCTTTTCACGAGGGACAGATTTAATGGAAAAAGCATCGAAAACTTCTATTGCGTCCCAAACTTTATTTCTGTAGTGTCTCAGACGATCATTCTTTACTTGGAACTGATTTCTTACTTGTTTCATGATCAATTCCGCATCTCCAAAGACTTCCAGATTTTTGATCCCTTTCTCCTCTGCAACTTGGAGGCCAAGGATTAATGCCTCGTACTCTGCAGTGTTATTAGTATTTGAAAATTTGAGTTTATAGGAAAAAGGAAAAATTTTACCATTTGGAGATATGAGCACCACTCCTGCACCAGAGCCCGTTGAGCAACAACTTCCATCGAACTCAAGAGTCCAGATCTCATTGGAATCTTGGCAAGTGATCTTAGGGGTATGAACTTCTGCAGTCATCATATAATTACCCATACTTGAGCCTTGGAAAAGGATCTGTGCGCGAGGATCTTCAGTTTTAGTTACCGTGAACTTTGCCTGAGCTTCTGGCATAAGTTTCTTCATTTCTCCATTGATAGGAATCATGGCATGAGACCAGTCCATTTGAATCTCACCACCCAAATCCCTACAAAATTTCCTTACTCAACAACATTCCATACGAGGCGGGAATATCAGCAACTAAAATAGTTACCTTAACTCGCTTTTGAGGGAATTGGGCTAAAACCATTTGGGCATCTTTAATCTACCCGATCAGAGGAACTTGCTTGGTTTCCATAGAGTAACATGATCCGAATGTTCTCGTACAAGTCAAACCAAGAGCATGTGCTACTTTTGTCGGCATCACATTATCCGAGGCTCCAGAGTCTATAATGCAATTACTTAACTTGCATCCGTTGATCAGAAAAGACACAAAGAAAGGTTCGATCTTTTCATTTGAAGGTGTAGTGGCCGCCACAATATTTTGAGTTTTCCCATCTTTGGGAGTTTTTAGAATTCCTTTAGAGGAATGAACAGTAGAGTCACCTTTGATAAACTGGACCAACTTCTCGAGCTGATCCTTGTTGGACTTCAAGTACTCTGCCTGTGACATGGAAATTTTTGTTTTATTGATATGATCAATGATATCAAATTTAGGCAAAGTAATTGCACTTGAAGTCTCAGATATGAGTTCTTTCGAACTTGATGATGGCACACTTTTGACCTTGGCCTCGGGCTTGGTTGATACGGATGTGGAAGAAGAAGTTTTCTTCGTAGTTGGTTTACTAACTGATTGATCTAACAAAGGCTCTCCTTTCTTTAAGATAGTCTTGACCTTTGAAACCTCAGTATCTTGGACTCTTTAGGAGCCTCCTTTATCTTGGATTCTTTGAGAGTTTCCTTGGAAACCTCTTTATCTCCCGCCTTGGTGGTATCTTGGTCCTTTTTCTGAGAGCGTGTGAAGACATCAAAGGATTGACTATTCATATCTTCTATAATTTCTTCATATCCGTCTTTCTCATCGGAACGGTACTCAAAGAAATGATTATTACTTTCTTCCTCAGGATCTTCAACTGTAGGTTCAAATGTCTTAGAATCAGGCTCCTTGTCATCAACCTCGATGAATTCAATCTCATCATTGCTTTCTTCAATGACATCACATTTGGAATTAGTTACGGGAGCTGCTTCAATAGCAAGCCTCGTTGGAGCACCTGAAATCCTGGCTTTGTTGGGAACGTATCCTTTTCGCGGGATGTCTTTGTAAGGAGCAGGTTTACTACTTTGAGCAACTTGCTTTTTCAAAGCTAGCACATCATTAGCCAACTTAGTGAGTATAGTTTCTGAAGTTGGGAGTTTCTTGACTCTTTCCTTTGAGGGAATTTTTCTTGAATTTTCCTGCCATGATTAAGTCATCTTCAATTTCTATGGCCAAAGATTGAGCAAGTTCCAAAGTAGCCACCCTAGCCCTTCTTAGCTGATAGCACACTTCTGGTTGTTGTGCGTTAATAAAGAAACATTTTTGTCCATCAAGGTTGGGACGAATCCCGGCGGGAACTTTGTTCACCATCTTGTTGAATTTGGCCACAAAATTCCTCATGGGTTCTGTAGGCTCTTTCTTTGCCTGAGATAGTTGGGCAAGAAGAGCATGTTCATCTTCCGCCATTTTGAATCGATTTTCAAACTTAGTTTTCATATCATCCCAACTTGTAATACATCCATTGGGCAGATGATGAAACCAATCTGCAGCAATATCATGCAATGTCTCGATGAAGAGACGAATAGCAACATCTTCATATTCTACCGAAAAAATAGCACATGCAACGAAGAAGGCAGAAATATGATCATCTGGTGACGTCTTCCCATCTCCGTCGAACTTGGGAAGAATCTTTCTTGATCCTCGTGGGAGTTCATGTCGAGCAGGTAAGGCCAATGGGCCTATGGCATTTCCCCATGGTACATTGGCTGCCATTGGAGAAAAGGTGGTATGTGAAGGTAAAACAATGTGAGCAAGGACAAGTGCTTGACTGGTAGTGATTCCTTCCTTGCTTGCTCTTTCAGGACTTGATGCAAGGCTTGCAGATCTACGAGGTGTGTTCTTCTTGGGAGGAGATAACTTGAAACCAAATTTTCCTTGAAAGTCAAAAGTGGGGTCAGATCGACCTTTAGCTTTTTCTCCTCGCGTAAACCTCTTTCCTTCTAGTTTGGAATATTTATGGTGAAGAGATCACTGGCGTGTTCCGACCAGCTCTAGCCTTTTCTCTTTGCTCTCTTTCTTGAGCTATTTGCACCTGAATAACTCTAACAACTCTCACGGCTTTCTCTTCTTCGTTATCTAGTACTGATGCGGCGAGATGAAAATGATGGTTACTTGTGCACTTTTCCCAAATAGCTTGCCTCAAATCTGATGATATGTCTTCTTGAGTATCTGCAAAAACAAGATTTGGTTGCAAGATAGGTGGGTTACCTGTAATAGTCATACAACTTATTACCTGGGTGGAAGAGGACCACGTCGGTGAACAACTATCAACACGTGCCCAAGAGGTCTTCTGGCCACAAGTGCGGGTGCTCTTCTTCTAAGGTCTTCGATGTAGATTTCTCTGTCAATGGCTCTATCAACAGCCACAAATTGCTGCAAGCTTTCACGGTTTTCCCAAGCTACTGTTCGAAGGTTGGCAGTAATGTCTCCTTGGAAATCTTCGTCGGGCACAAGGTTCGGTTGAAGAACTGGAGCTTGTGCAGAGGGGATAGTCATAAAGATTTAACCAAGCACTGGTTAACGATTTCTGAATCCCCAGTGGAGTCACCAAAAACTGTTAGCATATGGATTTGCACGCATGCAAATGACATGCAACAATGTGGGAATGAAGTCCCTCCTCAATGAAGGTGAGGCTGCCTTTATTGAAAACCAAAACTGTATTTACATCTGTACATTCAAAATTGTATGTGGGGGGTGTTTTGGAACATCAATGGAAAGAAAAGTGAATGAAGGAGATGGAATGAAATGAAGGAAAGGAGTGGAATGGAATGAACTGAAAGAACATGCAAGAGTTAGGTAAAAACAGAGCCTAATATTGCATGAAGAGGAAAGATGAATAACTAACACAAATAAAACGGAGTTTGAGTTAGCCAAACAAGAACATGTAAAAGGGAACACACATGAGCAAGTAGATAATCAGAGCTTGATCACTGTGAACTAGAACAACTGATTAATAATGTTGACAATAAGATCAAAGATAATATTTGCATGCAAGATTCAAACACCTAACATCTAATGAACATAAGAACATCAAATGTTACAAGAGACAATGAATGAGACACAAAGTTCGTATTTCATTAACTCCAAAATGTTTTTCACAAAATAACACAAAGTTTCTTCTTGAAACAAAGCTTGCACAAAAGTATTTTCTTCTCCTCTCTCAAAGTCACCCTTTACAAATGAGCCCCTCACTTCCTTTTATAACCCAAAAGTTGGTTACAAAGTAGTTAGGGTTTTAAATGCACATTAAATAGGGCACTTAAGTGACTTTGACTTTTTCAACCAACTTTTTAAAAAGTGACTAAAAATAGAAACCACTTAAGTTAAAAAGTCATTTAAGGAAAAATACATAAATAAAAGAAATGGGTACATGTGGACCCCACTTAAATGACTTAGATATACACATAGACATCCTAGCTAGCAATGTGCCACCTAGATCAAGACACCTAGGATCAGTGCCTTATCCATTGGGCCAAGAGTCCGCCTATCCCGATCGTACGGGAATGAACTCATTGACTGTGCTCTGCAATCCTCCAAATGACAAGAGTGTTGAGCTTGAAACTTGAGCAATTCATCCACCCCTCTGTCTGAGCAATATCCTGGTGTGAGAAAATTTGTCTTCATTCGTATTCACATTCACAATTCTCCACATGCTCCGAGTACCTTTCCATGGTGAATTATTCATTTGTCGCGAGACCGTAGTCGTTACGCCACCTTGGTTTATCAGAATCCAGCTTCTGGTCTTTCGCCATTGAGAAGATCTCCAAGAGCCAAAATTGTAATTCACCTCTAATGGTATTACAAAACATGGTAGTAACAAACACCCCATGAATAAATATAACCAGTTATTTGCACTATACATGGATTTGATGAAGTCGAAAGCATTGTCTAGTTTTGCAAACACTTTGATACAAATTGAATAAGACTCTTGGCATCTCACTGCACAGCCTATCTTTTATTGGTTCACTTAACATCAATTCCAATAATCACCAAAAATAACATTTTCCTTGTTTGAAATGATCATAGATTCATGCTTCTCATCAACGACCCTCAAACCTTGGCACAAAATTTGACTTGAACCCCTTATCAATCCCAATGATGTCATTTTCACTTGATTTGCAAGCGCCTCCTGATTCAGAATAGTCACCGGGATAGAAGTTGGACATCCAAGGTGATCATTTTGATCAAATGTTGTATGTATGCCACGAGCTACCGATTCTTTTTGAGCTGAGATGAGTGTGCCTTATTTTCCTCATTGAACATCATTCAAGGAATCTCGAGCATGTTCCATGTTAATTTATACCCTGTTTCCTGAGAAGCATCCATGAGACTTCATCGTCTTGGATTTAGATAATTAAAGGTTCCCTACGCAAACTTGCTTACTTTCCATCATCAATACACATCCGTGGAAATGTATTGAAGATTCTAGCTGATTCGAAGAAAATTTTCTCCCCTGCCTTCCATTGCCATCTCCACGGTACGCATGTCCATGTAGCAAGTGATGAGTAATGAGGATGTTGAAGAGGATCTCCAGATTGAGAGATACCGTGGTTGTCTTGACAAATGCAACAATTGCCCACTTATGCGTGGCTCGCCTCGGCTATTTCCCACAATTTGTATATTTCAACGGGTCTTTCCCTTTTATAAATACCATAAGGTGTGTCAATAGCTTGTAAATCCGTGAATGTTTGATCTCTTTGAATCGTTTTTAATTATTCTTGGCAATTCGCTCCTTTCGCATGGAAAATCTGACATCCTATCAGACTGCCTTTAATGCTGGGGGCCTTTTGAAGCAGGGGCCCATCTTGCCCTCGTAAAACAAAGTAAGGACTAGTGACTCATATAGCCAACTACTGATCACGGCACCTTTAGGAGAATTTCCAGTTTTGGACTATTGCAGATTTCTTCTTTATCCCACCCATCGCGTGAGAAGTTCATCTTCCCATGGCTTTAAGCAAATGAAACAGATTTGTTTTCTTCTTGTCTGCAATTTGAATATCCTCCTTTCTTTTTAAATTTGTTTTTCATACGGATCAATCCATCCTGAATTAACATCTCCACTGAGTGCGTGGTATTTGGCTCTAAGCAAACAATAAAACAAATTGTTTTCAGCTGTCCCTTTTTCCTATCCCAATGCAGTGGGAACAAGAAATCTTGTTTTCTTTATTTAATAACATTCAACAAAATATTTCCTTTCTCCTTTCTTTTCCCTGGCGTGTGAGTGCATGGGTTTCAAAAACACAATTCTTTATTCTTTGTTCAATGCGTGATGGAGCTGCTCCTTTCTGCATGCAGTGGAGAATGAATCTTCTTGGCTGGGCACATGTTTATTTCTTCAACTGGCTGGTTCATGGGTTTCTTTCCTTTAATTTTCTTATTTAAAAACCTTCTCCAACAGGCCAATGTGTGGTCTTTATCCACTTGGCTGAGCACAATATATGAACAGGTGCATGGGAGCTAGTTTTGCCCCCCACGTTGGTCTCCTTATGCACCTCCAAGAAAAAAAAACATTCTTTCTGTCTTTTCCATGTGTTAGAACCAATCCTACTTTATTCATTGGCTGTCTCCCTTGGGCTGCGCATAGATTAATTTCTCTGCTTTGATTTGTTTGAAAATATTCTTTATAAAAAAATTTTGGATTCTTCTAAAAAAACCAATGTATGGGCTTTGTGAAGACGTTTGCGCAGTCCTCCTTGGGAGCGGCCTTTTCTGTTTGACTTTGAAAAAGATTCAAGACTATTTTCTATGTGGCTTTGTTTCCCACGCGTATGGAAAGCTCCTTCTATTGGTTGGGTGTTGGATTTTGCTATTGACTTTTGGAGTTTCCTCTTGACTTCTTGGTAATACATAGCCTTTGGTTTATTGTTATGTAGATCTTCTTTGATGAATGCGTGGAGTATTGAGGGATGCAATAAAAATATTATGTTCTCCAGAGGAAATAAGAAGCAATCTGAAGCATGACTTTTTCCAACGGGTTTGATGGAGGAAGTTACAGGGATTCATTCCACAAAAAATCCTGGAAGTGCTTCCCGGGTAGTGACAAAATTTAAGTGCCAGGGGAAAAAGCAATGGGGAAAGCAATGGGCACGATTTTTCAAACGGAAATGGAGGAAAATGGGATTAATCAACTTCCTCTCTTCCCGGGTAGTGGGCTTAAGTGCCATGTGGGAAATGGGGAATTTTATGCCCATTTGCCAATGGCATGGGTTGGCAATCCCCGTTCAATTTCCCCATGTGGGAAATTGGGGAATTTTGGCCCGAGGAAATCCATGATTTGGCAATTGGCAGAGAAAAACCCACGTGTGGGAAAATTGAAGGAAATTGCCAGGAAAGTGGAAATCTAGGTTCGAGAAGCCAGATTGGCTTCCCGACAGTTGGAAACAAAAGCTTACTTCCCCATCACTAAAACTTGTCGAATGAACTTTAATTTATATTTATTTAATTAAATACTCCTTAAGTGATTTTTTAAAAATTAATTTAATCAAACAAGGAGCAATTAATTAATTAAATATTAATTAATTATTTTTAATGTATTTTAAGGTGTTTTAAAGCCTAGCGGGAAGAGTTCTTGCCCTAAAAATCACAAAACGAAGACCGAAACGATCACAAAAATAAGATGATCGCAATGAGTCCAATGAACCACGCAAAGTAACACTTTTCAAAATTTTCTAATTTTTCATTTTTTAATTATTTTTTAACAATTTTGCGAAGTCAAAATTGGCTGATAACAGCTGGTAAGATACTTAAGTTTATTATGTAATGTGAACCGTAAATTTATTCTCTACTATTAAAGAAATAGTCATACCTTGGATCAATTTCAGTGATCCAAGGCATGCCTTCAATAGATAAATGATACAATCATTTTTATTATTAAGTCTAGCTGACTTTGACTTATTTTAAGTGTGACATATCTACCCATCATGAATGAAGAGATGCCACCGGGGCACCTGGAAGCATCATGTAATGCACTCTTCAGTAAGAACAGATCACTTTGTGTGGTGATCGCATGTTGGAAATATTCTCTTTAAATGTTTAATTTGATACATGTGGTAGAAACCTATTTGAAACTATATTAAGGTGACATTTATTATTTTTGAGAACCTAACTTTACTAAGGCTTTAGATCTTAATCTAAGATGGGAAGTATTTTGGGAAAGGGGATTCTAATTCCTAACTACCTAACCAATTATTTTATCTTAAGCTAAGGTTTTTAATGTTTAAAAGGGACCATAGACCTAAACCTAAGTAGGACTTGAACCTAACCTAGACTAAAAAACTAAGGAGATCAAACTCTAGAGCAACTGTATAGTAGACCTTCGCCTTATGTGGTAGGCTGATGAAAATATTTTAATAGCAAGCAAGGTCTTTGATGATGCAAAAGATAATTTGTCAAAATCATGGGTATACAGTGTGGAATGGAAAATCAAGGTGCTCAAAGAAGCTTTGGGGGAATTGAGAAATAGTTGGCAGAAGGGTGAGGCCTTCAAGACTTTGGTGGTATCAGCTTTTAAGGATATCCATTGCCACCTCCACGATGAGACCTCAAGTGTGCGTCTCTCCTTGTAGGAAATTAAAGCTCAATTCAGAGCTTTTGTCAAAGGAAATCTGTTCAAAGAGGATTCCATCACCAAGGAGAAGATGAAGGAAATCTTCTCTCTCCAATCTGCTATTGAAGAAGCAAATAAGGATTATCATACACACATAGAATTCAACAAAGATATGGAGAAGTGTCTCGGATTTTGGACCCAGTCCACTGCCAACACATCGGTCCCACGTGGCAGAGACATAGCAGAGGCGTTAAAAAGGTTTAGACAACGAATCCTCAAATCAGTGGGCCTTCTCAATCATGAACACTTGTCTTCTCCTCCTGACTTTTCTCCCTTCTTTCTTTCCTCATCTCGGATTTTATGTAATTAGTTGGGGTTTTGCATTAAGCAGCCCTTTAACTAAACATTAACTAAAAGAAGTAGTTACCAAGGGTAACTGATTTGTAAAACTATATAATGGTTTCTCTTCGCCATTTTGAATGGGGGGAACTTGGCTTATTTTTGAAAGTGTAAGAAATAGTAAAGTAATCAATACAAAAGGATCTTCTCTCTTTGTCCATCTGATTCGCTTATTCGTAAGCTATCTGTTGAATATTGTTAGATCATTTATCTGCATTATGCTAAGAAGCTCTGTATTCTTGTAGATGTTATTTATGAAACTGTGTGTCTTTTCAAGTTGCATCTCATTAATTCAAGTACAAATGATCTTATTCCAATTCATTATATTCTGGCACGCATAAAAAATTATTTTGTCATCTATAATTCTGGAGAATGCTTTTCTGCTCATTTCAACGTCTTCATTCCTCTGTACTTTTGTGATTGATGATCTATTTCTTCAAAATGCTTTCATGATATCCTCTCTTGCTCTGCAACCCTTAACCCATATATCATATTGTAAGCCTATCAACTAGTGTGAGTACTCAGGCCAAGTAGGGAAATCTAGATATGACCTCCAAATCACGTTACCCACCTGCAATCCTATTACCAAGTCTCTATAAAAACTAGCCCTCTTCTTCTTTTGTCCCCGTCCATTTTCCTGCCACCATCTCATAAAGCCGGCATGACTCTCATTAATACCCCATGACAGGCCTAATGGATGAGCAATATAAATATTCTCATATGCTCAACATTATAGTATAAATCCAACATCAATACCATAATTCTTGTGGTCCTTTCAAGCCAACAACTCTCTGAATGTTTGTGGCAGTAATGTGGCCCCCACTCGAACATTATATGGTGCTCCATCATCTCAGCAACAACCCCTGTCATCATCCATGGAAATCATCCACCTCACCAATCTAGAAAAGTGAAACATGAGATGGATGTCATTATCATAGTCATCCGTGTGCAACCAACACTCCAAGGCTCATACAATGCCTTGTACTCAAATGTCCCTGATGCATATATAATATCTTGTGCATGCTCTCCATACAACCTCTGCATCACACCCGGGCTCTTAGCCTCACTGATGCAGTAAATCCCCTCTCCACATATGGGCAGTCTCATGATACGATGGACATCCTCTAGCGTGGTGCTCATCTCTCCTGTATGTAACCAAAAGGTTCAGGTGGAAGGATTCCATCGCTTTAACAAGTCCAACATCAAAACATGACATTTGTGAATCCTTCTATAAACCCTCATGCCCCTGAAACCCATTGTGTCAATATGATCCCAGTCATCATCTTACATGGCTTCCCTCACCTCATCCATAATCACTAGAATACGGTCTCGGATAATGCTCAAATTAGTCTCGCCCCATTTGTCATTGAAATTCCTCAGTTTGCGGCCTCTGTCATGTTTTCTATCTCCCCGTATTGGTGCTTGAAGACTCTGTCCTCCATTTGGTTGCCATGATCAGTCCCTTCCTTGGTCGAGGATCACTTAAAGGTCCAGAATTTGTTTTTCGTTCCTCTGTCCATCTGAAAGAGTCTGTAACTTGGGCGTAAAACTCAGTTTTTCCTTTCCTTCTGTTTTCCACAGTCACGTTTTGTTGTCCCTATCATTTTTGTCCCAAATACCTATGGAAACATGATTGGATGTAGCTCAGAGGATCATATTTGAGCCTTATAACATTTCCAAATTCTCTGTCCTTGAAGAAAGATTCATTTCCGGGCTCAAATGGTGATTTTCCTACATTTTATGGTTTGACGGGTGTATTTTTCCCGTCAAATTTACATCTCAGCATCAGTGGAAATGTGGCCCTTTTTGGTTGGATGCGGCTCGGTGGGGCACTCTAAAAACTCTAAGGCTCACTTCAACCCAAAACTTGTCCACATGGAGGAACGACGCTCATTTGAAAATTCACCTTTTGGTTTGGCCTTGGAGTTGCGCCAGGGGGACACGTGGAGGTTTCCACTGCTTTTCCCAGACTTAGACAAATTTTTCATGCAGCCGGTACAGTTTTGGTGGACCATGGACACATGGAGGGCTGGCGCTCATTTGAGGATCCACCTCAGGGTCCCACCTTAACAATTGCGACAGGGAGACATGTGGAGGCTTCCGCCGGCTCCGCTTTGTACTTAAACTTTTCAAAGCAATTTTCTAAGGCCTGGGACATGTGGTGAGCCCGTGCTTGTTCAAGGTCTCTGCTCTTGAGCACCATCTCAAAGTTGCACCATGAAGACATGTGGAGGCTTCCACCAGGTCTTCCCATACTTAGAATTTTCAAGAAACTTTATAAAGGTCTAGGACACATGGAGGGACCACATGTTTGTTTGGGGACCAGCCCCTAAGTTTTATTTTGAAGAAGCACCAGGAGGACACTTGGAGGCTTCCGCTCACTCTGCCCTTTGCTTGGACTTTTCAACGGCCAAAGGAAAAATGTCTCGGACCCTAGACACATGGCGCCTTCCGCTGAACCTTCAAATTTTTTAACAAACTCTGCCAGACTGAGACACGTGTTGAGCCCGCACTTGTTTGGGGTCTCTACTTTTGGGGACCATCTCAAAATGTGCCATTGAGACACGTGGAGGCTTCCACTGGCTCCTTTTTTCACTGAGACTTTTCAAAGGCCAAAAGGCATTTTTCTTGGGCCCAGGGTACGTGGAAGGCTCGCGCTTGTTTGGGACTTGCCTCTGTGCTTCTCCTTTGCAGTTTGTACCAAGGAAACACATGGATGGCTATGATATAAAGTGGAAAAGGGGTAGAATCAATTGTTGTGCATTTCACCTATTTTTCCACCATTTTTTCTCCAAGACTCTTGGAGATGTGAATACACACTATTTTTCATCATTCTTTGATGAAATTCCTTGTCATCTCTATCTGTAAGGTGCCATTGAATGGATTTGAAACTTAAATTGTGAGTCCAAGGATTGTTAAGGTCGATATTTTGAAGTGGGAATTGCTCAGGCACTTGAAAAAATGGGAATTACCAGAGGAAATGGATGCGGGGTAGAATTGTAGAGGAAAGAGAGGGAAAAAGGATGAAATGATGAAAGTGCAGGTGCAAAAGATGAAAAAGGTGTTGCCTCGAGAGTGAAAAAGATTACCTGTCATATCCAGCTATGCAGAGTCTCCAAAAAATGATTAAAAAGGGGATTTCTCACATGACAGAATCAGAATGATTAAAAGGACTCCCAAAAAGTTGTGGCATGGCATCCTAGTCATTAGTCGAGGGCCCAAGAAATGTGATCAGTTCACAATTGGTCCACCTGGCAGATTTCGGATCTGAATTTGTTAAACGTCACTTTCTGAAACAAATTGGTAACAAGCAAAGGTCCCTCGAATATTCTTCTCTTTTGGGGGAAAATTGAGTGAGAAAAATGTATAAATGCAATGAGAATACTCTTGCAAATGGTCAGGAGGTTGAATTCTTAAGAGAAAATTTGAGAAAGTCATCTTCCTGAGAGACCAAGCCGAGATAACCTGTTATTTTCTTCTGTGTTAGATTTTCTATCATGTCAAGTTGGTTGCAGATGTATAGCCATTGACGAGCACTGAGATTTCTCTGGAAGCTTTCCCCTGCTGATGAATCTAAGCAATTTTGAAATTAATTTGTGTCCAATCTCTAGCAATTTGTGTCTGCTTTGTTTCAGAATGTCTGCAAATAGTTTATTTCATTCCTATTGCAATCTTACATTGAAATTTTTTTGTGAAATCACACAGGATCTCATCCCTATGACAGTTTAATGGTATTTGCAATTTCATTTCAAGAAGAGCCTTCATCTTGGATGAGATAAACAAATTTAAAATCAATTCACTGTCATTTGTTGATAAATATTGTCTGTAAGTCTTCGGGTGTACCTTAGGCATGATTAATCAGAGACTTTGGTGTTTAATTGAGTCTTTCAATTCAAGCCTTCATGTTGGAGTCTCAAAGATTATGTGAAAACGTGTTGATCTGGGCCTCCATTGAAGCACACCTTCTGGTTGAAGGAACATCTTAACTGTTCTGAAGCTTTCTGTTGTTGAAGTTGTTCATTGTTGTGAAGTCCCTTCAAAGATCTGGTATAATCAACTTTATCCTACTTCATCTCCCACCAAAATTATTCAAAAACCATTGACTCCACCTTGAACTACCCCTGTTTTCCCTGTGTATCAACAAAGGAACAAAATCTACTTACTAAAATATGCAGAACAATCAGGATTTCTTAATGTCTTCAGTAACCTTAGCCTTGTGTTGAAAGTATCTCCATCATTTAGAAGTGACAACTCTTAAGAGTTAAATCATGGAGTATTGACCATATTTTCCCAAGGTTTTCTTCATAGAATTTGTGCAAAAGAAGGATATCTCCATCTCCTTCATCAAACAGAGGTTACACTAAGGGTCCTCTCACCCTGGTCGAAGAGGCACGACCTAAAGTAGTGAGGACAGGTCAAATCCTCTTAAAGGTGTTATCCATCTCTCCACAAATCTGAGTAACAAAGGGCCAGTTAGATCTCATCCCTGGCTACAAAATGACACACACTATGATCTATCTACCTCTAAGCTCCATGTCCAATCTGTGTTGCTGCTCGGCTTGAAAAGGAGAACAAATTTGGATACCAACACTCATGGCACCATTGCCAGGGACTCTTTGAAGTATTTGAACAAAGGTGTACACGTACAGACCCTGGTAATGCTTTTTACAGATTTTAAAGTGCTAATACATTGTTGAAACATCATTATCTGTTCAGATCTGTAAGAATTGTTCAAAGTTGTGAGTTCTGAGTGCAATATTTCCAGCTTATACAGTTATTGCACTAAGATTTGTATCATCATTGATAAATTTGGGTAAAAGAAGAGCAGATCTTGTAAGCTTTGCATGAATCTGGTATTGACAGACATTTGATAGGTCTTTCATAGTGCATTTGCACAAACTAAGGTGAAAATCCTTAGTGGCGACTCCATGTTGTTTAAATTCTTTATAAATACCAGTGTCTTAACATATATCAAGTAAGATTTGTCATTAATATCTGCAAAGCTGGAAGGAAGAAGATCTTTCTTCACCAAGGACCCTAGTAGAAGGTTGTTTCAAGAGCTGGGAAAGTCTAATTCAGAAGGAAGAAGAATTTGGAAGGCTGTTGGAGATCAAGCATCAAGAAAAGAGATCTCCATTGGTGAAACTGATCAGCCTGTGATTGAAGATTGTAGTACTTCCTCAAGTGCTTCTGAATCAGGTAGTCTCTTTGTTGAATTGAATTCTCCATCTGGAGAGGGTCCTTCATCTGTATTTGAAACATTTGCTTCTCAATCTGCCCCTGTATTTTCAAAATCTAATAGAGTTTTCCAAGAGACAGAGCCTTTAGAGGGAAGTCATTCTGAAAATTGTATCCCTGTACCACACAGACCCCTCACTCCTCATCATTTTGTTTCTCCTGTAAGATCACCTCCTCAGAATAATATGGCTCAGCCTCCACCCAGACCTCCATTTTTCATTAATACTTTTGGTCCCATCAGTTTTAGAGGTATGGTTGGCTATCCAAATGTTGTGCCACATGATGTAAGAAATAGATTGCCTAAGTTTCAAGGAAATAATGCAATAACTGGTGATCAACACTTGAAACTCTTTGTCAATATGATGGAGGACTTTGAAATAGAGTTTGAGGATGTATACATTAAATTATTTATCCATACTCTAGAAGAAGATGCAAGGGACTGGTATAAATCTCTGCCAGATAATTCCATTGACTCCTGGATAGAGATGAAGAATGCTTTTAGAATGCAGTATGGTGATAAAACAGACCCTAGGTTTCTTTTATCAGAGTTTGAAAATATAAAAAAATCCTAATGAATCAGTGCATGATTTCAATACTAGATTTAACAAAACATTGAGAAGACTGCCTGTTAATTTGAGGCCATGTGATGAATCATGTCTGATAAAGTATTCAGATGCATTTGATAAGAAAGTTGCTTACTATTTGAGGGATAAGAACCCTGGGACTTTGAGGCAGGCCTTTACCATGGCTCTGCAAATTGAGAACAACATTAAAGTAGTTGGAAAACCTCCTAAGAGGGAGGGTGTTAAACTGATCAACCCTGAGAAGCCTCAATCAAGTAAGGTTGTGGATCTTGAGGAAGTTGTAAGGACTTTGGCCGGGGCTGTAAAAGAAATCTCTTACAAGCTGGCTAGGGTAGAGAAAGGAATTGGACAAGGATCTCAGGGTTAGCATAGGCAACAAGGACAAGACAGACTTGCAAATCATCCTAGAAATGATCAGAGGTCTGATGACAGAGGTAAAGGACCCATGGGAGTTAGACAACCCCAAGCTAGGGAAAATAGAGTAGTGCCTGATCCTCTAAATGCCAGAGTTAATGTTGTTGAAGAGACAAATCAAATGGATTGGTGTGACAAATGCTTCTTACCCCACCTGCCATGTGAAGTAGATCAGCAAGTTGAAGAAGCTGATGATGATGATAACACTGATGATGATGCATGCATGGTGGACTGCTCTACAAGCTCACAACAAGGAGAAACTTCAACTGAGGTAATAAGTGCAAGAACTGCTGCAAGTTTTTGGGACTGCATTCACCAGGTACCTCTTCTTCCTCCCTCTCATGCTTTAGAAATAGATATGGTACAAGCATTTGAACTTCCTAATAATGATTTTGAGTACCTAAGAGCTCTAATGATTAAGAAGTATGATGGAGGAATCCCATCAAAAGAGGATAGACATCTATTAATGAATGTTGTTGTGGCCCAAGAAAAGGAGTATAACACAAGAAGTAAAGTTGTCAAAGGGGCAGGGCCTCAAGCCAAACCAAAGACCCCAGTTCTCACCAATGTCCCAAAAGAGACTCCAAAGAAAGATGCATCTGGAAAAGGCCCTGTTGTCTCAAGTAGAACTAGTGTTCCCACCCATGCCCAAAATGTTAAAAACCTTGTGCCATCTGATGAGTTTGTCAATCTTTCTCCAAATGTTGCTTTTCCCAAATACATTCCCTATGACATTGCCCAAGTCTTGAGTCAGATCAAGATTTTTGTCCCAATTGTGGAACTGCTTAGGATTCCTGAGCACAAGAAGAGGGCTTTTGAGTATTTGGGATTGGGGGAAGGTAGGAGTGCCCAAGGTAGAAATATAAATAATGTAAACACTCCTCCTTCAACCATCGTAGATCTAGAAAAACCACCAACATTAGAGGAGATAGGTGAACCACCTGAAGTTTACTTGGGGACATCTTTAGTTGAGTCTCAGTTAAATGTTGATCCATTTTTTACAACACTGATTATTAAAGACAGACTGTTGCACAATTGTATGTTTGATTCCAGAGCATCATGCAATGTTATGCCTCTGGAAGTCATGAATGAATTGAACATTAAAGTGACAACAACTTATGGAAAGTGTACTGCAATGGATTCTAGAGAGGTTCCTGTTGTAGGATGTGTAAAAGGTTTGGTGGTACAACTTGCAGCTTATCCAGGTAAGAACTTGAAACTTGATGTTGTCATTGTTGATTGCCCTACCAAATGGGGCATGTTGTTATCAAGAAAGTGGGCTGCAAGTGTTGGTGGAAGTGTTCAGATGGATATGTCTTTTGCCACCATTCCAATTGAAGGAAGCCTTGTAAAGTTGTATGGAGAGAAAAAAATGTTGCACCTCATTGAAGATCCAAATAATGCTTCTTATGAAGTGTTGTATGCTGATGTAGATGCAGATAACTTTGTGGGGTTTGCTGATGGCAAAGAGCATAAGATTGATCAGTGTAAATGTCTTGAACAAGTAGGTTTACCTTGGACCTTGTTATTTGATGGAGCCTGTTCCAAGTTTGGAAATGGTGTTGGCATTGTTCTGATTTCTCCAGGCCAAGAAGAGTTTGTCTTTTCTTTCAAACTTAACTTTGAATGCACTAACAACATTGTTGAATATGAAGCATTGTTATTAGGCTTGAGAATTGCATGGAAATATGGTATAAAGGATATCATTGTCAAAGGAGATTTAGAATTTATCGTCAAGAAAATTAGAAAACTATATACTACTAAAAACCAGAGAATGAAACAATACAAGCATGTAGTTTGGGATTTGATTGAAATGTTTGACTCTTTTAATATTGTGCACCATGATAGAAAGTTTAATGTTGTTGCAGACAAGTTAGCAGTGCTAGGATCCAGATTTGGGAATTGTACAGTGTCTCCATTTCATAAGTATGATGTTGAAATACTAACAAGGCCATCTGTCCCTGATAACGTTAAAAATTGGCAAGTGTTTGATGATGATGCCCAGGTGAAATGGTTTTTGCGGAACCAAGGTGAGTTTTCTGACCAAAATATAGATTGGGAACCAATGGTGTGTGTTGCTGAAGGAAAGGAAACTTTATTTGGCAAAGACATCATCCAACTGAAGACAAACATGATTCCCAGAGGTTTGGTGGCTCTTGAATCAAACTTTGATAATGTTGATTGCATTATTAAAAGAAGTATGTCAGTTTCAAGAGATGTGGAAGAGCACGACCTGGGCACAAAGGAAAAACCACATAAAATCTGGTTAGGAAGCAATCTCAGCAAGGAAGAGAAGCAGTCCTATGTTCAATTGCTGAAGAAATATCAAGACTGCCTAGCTTGGTCTTACTCTGAGTTGAAGGCATACAGGGAAGATTTGTTCCAACATGAGATTCCTCTTGAATCTAATGCCAATCCTTTCAGGAAAAAATAGAGGCCCATCAATCCACTCCTTTCTTTGAAGATGCAAGAAGAACTGAAGAAGTTGAGGGATGGAGGGATCATTCAGCCCACAAGGTACTCATCTTGGGTTGCAAACCTAGTGCCTGTCAGAAAAAAGAATGGTGATATAAGGCTATGCGTAGACTTCAGAACCTGAATAAAGCATCATTGAAAGATAATTACCCTCTGCCAAACATGGAGAATATGCTACAATTGGTAACTGGTTCTAAATTGTTATCTACTATAGATGGTTTCTCTGGCTATAATCAAGTTGTTGTGAAGGAGTCAGAAAGAATAAAGACTACCTTTACTACTCCTTGGGGAACTTATGTCTATGTCAGGATGCCTTTTGGCTTAATGAATGCTGGAGAAACTTTCAAAAGAATAATGGATGTAGCATTTGCTGGTTATATCAATTATTTCATTGTTGTTTATCAAGATGATGTAACTGTGTTTTCCAGAAATAGAAATGATCACTTGCAACACTTGGAGAGAATGCTGATAAGGTGTAGAGAGTATGGCATATCATTGAATCCCAAGAAGTGCCACTTTGGAGTGCAAAAGGAAAAGCTGCTTGGTCACATTGTATCAAAAGGATTCATGATTGATCCAGAGAGAGTGGAAGCCATCAGCAAGGTTCCAATTCCAAGAACTAAGAAGGGAATTCAATCCTTCTTTGGACAAATAAACTTTATCAGAAGATTTGTGTCTAACTTTGTTGAGCTGACCATCCCCATTACTAGTATGCTGAAAAAGGACCAAGTTATCAAATGGGAAGAAGTTTCCATTCAAGCTTTCAATGGGATCAAAGAAGCACTAAAGCATGCCCCTATTTTGGCAGCCCCAAATTACAAGAAGCCTTTTCAAGTGTTTTCTTTTGCTTCAGAAAACACCATTGCATCTGTTTTGTTACAGAAGGATGATGAAGGGGCTGAGAGACCAATTGCCTTTTTCAGTAAGGCATTGCAGGGAGCTGAGTTGAAGTACACCATCATGGAGAAGCAAGCATTTTCCTTGGTGAAAGAAAAAAGGTTTTCAGACCCTACATCTTGAGCTCTAAAGTTGTTGCTTATGTTCCCCACACCATGGTGAAAGACATCTTATCAGAGATGGAGGTCTCAAGAAAAAGATGCAGATGGGTGAACAAGTTGTAGGAGTATGACATGGATATCCAAACCATGAAATTGGTAAGAGGTTTGGGCCTAGCTAAGCTTATGGCTGAGAGAAACTTGCAAACTATTGAGGTGAATGAAGTAGAAGGAGAAAGGGTGGATGTCCTTGAAAAATTGGTAAGTTCTGAATGGTACAAGGATATAATATTTTATCTCAGACATCTATGCTGCCCTGAATATTTGAGTAAAAATCAGAAAAGAGCTCTTAAGTTAGCCTCTCAAAAGTATGTCATTACTGATTTTGGGTTACCTTGGAAGAACCCCGAGGGAGTGCTCTTGAGATGCATTACTGAAGATGAGGCCCCAAAATAATTGTTGATCTCCATGGAGGAGTTTGTGGGGGACATTATTCTGGAAGAGTTACAACACATAAAATGTTAAGGGTTGGATATTAGTGGTAAACTCTCTTCAAGGATACAACTCTATTGGTTAGGAAATGTGAAAGTTGCCAGCATTTTTCTGGAAGAATGAAAGCTTCAGGCTCCCTTCCTTTGCAGCCTGTGTCAGTTGAAGCCCCATTCAGACAATGGGGAATGGATTTCATTGGGGAAATTTCTGATCCTTCCAGTGCTGGTCATAAATGGATTCTTGTAGCCACTGATTATTTCACTAAGTGGGTGGAAGCAATCCCCACCAAGAAGGAAACACACCAAGTTATCATGGACTTCATGTTGAATCAAATCATATGCAGATTTAGAGTGCCAACTAAAATTGTTGTTGATAATGCCATGAGTTTCAGAGCCAAACCTTTGGTGACAATGTGCAAAGAGTATGGAATCAATTTGACATATGCTTCTAACTACAATCCCCAAGGAAATGGACAAGCTGAGTCCAACAATAAAAACTTGTTGAAGATCATTAGAAGAACCTTGGAGCTGAACAAAAGGAAGTGGGGTGAGCAACTGAAGTTTTTTGTTTGACCTGACAGAATCACAGTCAAAAGAGCTACTGGTAAAAGCCCATTTGAATTGGTATACAGAACTCAAGCTTTTTTGCCCCTCCATTTGCAATTGTCTTCATTTCAGTTTGTTCAACAAATTGAAGACCAAGAAGTTAGCCCATATGATGCTCAGATCAATCAGATTATTGAGTTGGATGAAGAAAGAAGGGCATCCCATCAGCGACATGTGAAGTTCAGAGAAAAGTTGAAGAAGTTATTTGACAAAAAGGTGACTCCCAGAGCTTTCAGCATTGGGGATCTTGTGCTTTTATGGGATAGCAGGCATGAAGATAAGGGAAAGCATGGTAAATTTGATGCATTGTGGATGGGCCCTTATTCAATTGATATTCGAATTGGTGAAAATACCTTCTTCCTAAAAGACTTAGATGGGGAACTACTTGAATTGCTTGTTAATGGCAGGCATTTGAAACATTTCCTTGATTGATTTCTCAGAATCAAGGTATACTCCATTTGTATAGTGTATAGTTCTTTGTTTTCATTCTGCTTTTGTGTTTTTGTTCATTCTGGTCCTTGGTGACCTGGTTTTGCTGGTTTCTCGGTTCATTTTTTGGAGGATGGTTATGGTTGTTCTACTCTGCAAGCTTATTCTTTGACTCCATTGCCCAATGGTCTATTTTTGGCACTTGGTCTGCTATTTGTTCTTGTGGCACTCACAGGGAGTGCCCATCCCCGAGTCGGAGCCAATGTTGGTGCTCAAATTAGTCTCACCCCATTTGTCATTGAAATTCTTCAGTTTGCGGGCTCTGTCATGTTTTCTATCTCCCTGTATTGATGCTTGAAGACTCTATCCTCCATTTGGTTGCCATGATCAGTCCCTTCCTTGGTCGAGGATCACTTAAAAATCTAGAATTTTTTTTTCATTCCTCTGTCCATCTGAAAGAGTCTGTAACTTGGGCGTAAAACTCAGGTTTTTCCTTTCCTTCCATTTTCCACAGTCACATTTTGTTGTCCCTGTCATTTTTGTCCCAAATACCTATGGAAACATGATTGGATGTAGCTCAGAGGATCATATTTGAGCCTTATAACATTTCCAAATTCTCTTTCCTTGAAGAAAGATTCATTTCTGGGCTCAAATGGTGATTTTCCTACATTTTATGGTTTGACGGGTGTGTTTTTCCCCATCAAATTTACATCTCAGCATCAGTGGAAACGTGGCCCTTTTTGGTTGGATGCGGCTCAGTGGGGCACTTTAAAAACTCTAAGGCTCACTTCAACCCAAAACTTGTCCACGTGGAGGAACGACACTCATTTGAAAATTCACCTTTTGGTTTGGCCTTGGAGTTGCACCGGGGAGACACGTGGAGGTTTCCACTGCCTTTCCCAGACTTAGACAAATTTTTCATGCAGCCAGGTATAGTTTTGGTGGACCATGGACACATGGAGGGTTGGCACTCATTTGAGGATCCACCTCAGGGTCCCACCTTAACAATTGCGACAGGGAGACATGTGGAGGCTTCCGTCCGGCTCCGCTTTATACTTAAACTTTTCAAAGAAATTTTGAAAGGCACTGGGACACATGGAGGGACACGTGCCATTTTCAAGTTTGGGGACTGGCCACACATGGGCCTATTTGGGGACTGGACCCTAAGTTTTATTTTGAAGAAGCACCAGGAGGACACTTGGAGGCTTCCGCTCACTCTGCCCTTTGCTTGGACTTTTCAATGGCCAAAGAAAAATGTCTCAGACCCTAGACACATGGTGCCTTCCGCTGAACCTTCAAATTTTTTAACAAACTCTGTCAGACTGAGACACGTGTTGAGCCCATGCTTGTTTGGGGTCTCTACTTTTGGGGACCATCTCAAAATGTGCCATTGAGACACGTGGAGGCTTCCGCTGGCTCCTTTTTACACTGAGACTTTTCAAAGGCCAAAAGGCATTTTTCTTGGGCCCAGGGCACATGGAAGGCCCGCGCTTGTTTGGGACTTGCCTCTGTGCTTCTCCTTTGCAGTTGTGCCAAGGAAACATGTGGACGGATATGATATAAAGTGGAAAAGGGGTAGAATCAATGGTTGTTGTGTATTTCACCTATTTTTCTACCATTTTTTCTCCAAGACTCCTGGAGACATGAATACACACTATTTTTCATCATTCTTTGATGAAATTCCTTGTCATCTCTGTCTGTAAAGTGCCATTTGATGGATTTGAAACTTAAATTGTGAGTCCAAGGATTGTTAAGGTCGATATTTTGAAGTTGGAATTGCTCAGGCACTTGCAAAAATGGGAATTACCAGAGGAGATGGATGTGGGGCAGAATTACAGAGGAAAGAGAGGGAAAAGGGATGAAATGATGAAAGTGCAGGCGTAAAAGATGAAAAAGGTGTTGCCTCGAGAGTGAAAAGGATTACCTGTCATATCCAGCTGTGCAGAGTCTCTGAAAATGATTAAAAAGGGGATTTCTCACATGACAGAATCAGAATGATTAGAAGGATTCCCAAAAAGTTTGTGGCATGGCATCCTAGTCATTAGTCGAGGGCCCAAGAAATGTGATCAGTTCACAATTGGTCCACCTGGCAGCTTTCGGATCTGAATTTGTTAAACGTCATTGTCTGAAAAAATTGGTAACAAGCAAAGGTCCCTCGAATATTCTTCTCTTTTGGGGGGAAAATTGAGTGAGTAAAATGTATAAATGCAATGAGAATACTCTTGCAAATGGTCGGAGGTTGAATTCTTAAGAGAAAATTTGAGAAATTCATCTTCCTGAGAGACCAAGCCGAGATAACCTATTATTTTCTTCTGTGTTAGATTTTCTATCATGTCAAGTTGGTTGCAGATGTATAGCCATTGACGAGCACTGAGATTTCTCTGGAAGCTTTCCCCTGCTGATGAATCTAAGCAATTTTGAAATTAATTTGTGTCCAATCTCTAGAAATTTGTGTCTGCTTTGTTTCAGAATGTCTGCAAATAGTTTCTTTCATTCCTATTGCAATCTTACATTGAAATATTTGTGAAATCACACAGGATCTCATCCCTGTGACAGTTTAATGGTATTTGTAATTTCATTTCAAGAAGATCCTTCATCTTGGATGAGATAAACAAATTTAAAATCAATTCACTGTCATTTGTTGATAAAGATTGTCTGTAAGTCTTTGGGTGTACCTTAGGCATGATTGATCAGAGACTTTGGTGTTTAATTGAGTCTTTCAATTCGAGCCTTCATGTTAGAGTCTCAAAGATTATGTGAAAACGTGTTGATCTGGGCCTCCATTGAAGCACACCTTCTGGTTGAAGGAACATCTTAACTGTTCTGAAGCTTTCTGTTGTTGAGTTGTTCATTGTTGTGAAGTCCCTTCGAAGATCTGGTATAATCAACTTTATCCTGCTTCATCTCCCACCAAAATTATTCAAAAACCATGAATCCACCCTGAACTACCCCTGTTTTCCCTGTGTATCAACAAAGGAACAAAATCTACTTACTAAAATATGTAGAACAATCAGGATTTCTTAATGTCTTCAGTAACCTTAGCCTTGTGTTGAAAGTATCTCCATCGTTTAGAAGTGACAACTCTTAAGAGTTAAATCATGGAGTATTGACCGTATTTTCCCAAGGTTTTCTTCATAGAATTTGTGCAAAAGAAGGATATCTCCATCTCCTTCATCAAACAGAGGTTACACTAAGGGTCCTCTCACCCTGGTTCGAAGAGGCACGACCTAAAGTAGTGAGGACAGGTCAAATCCTCTTAAAGGTGTTATCCATCTCTCCACAAATCTGAGTAACAAAGGGCCAGTTAGATCTCATCCCCGGCTACAAAACGACACACACTATGATCTATATGTCTCTAAGCTCCATGTCCAATCTGTGTTTCTGCTCATCTTGAAAGGGAGAACAAATTTGGATTTAAGATAACTTACCTCAGCCATCGTGGGCTTGCATTACCAGCTCAAAGATGTCATTTTGTCCTGATATCACTTTTTCTAATCAAAAACATGTTTTTCACATGAGTTTTTGCTTGCCCAAACCGTTTTTCACCATGGTAACAATGATCCAAATAACCTTGTCATCGGCTATTTATAGCCTAAATTTTTTTACCTTGGGAAATCACCTATGATTTCCCTAATCATCAGCGATTTCATCAATCGCTAGTGATTCATCCCTGTTTTATCCATTATCCTCTTGTTTTTCCCCAAAACACGTCAATCATTACTCTTTTTTCACAAAAATGTCCCTTTCAAAGGACCCTAGTACTTGAAACATTAATTGAACAAACAAAATCAATATCAGGATTCGTCATTCGTCTATGGGATGCATCCTCTTTGGCCCCCATCACTTGGATTTCTTGTTCATTTTGTCTACCTTCACGGACCATACGATTATAGGTGTTGAACCCTTTGGTTCCACTTATCATTTGATCACCTGGTAGAACATTTTGTTTTGATATCCCTTAGACTGGGGAAACTATTTTTTGAAACACATCATGAAAAATTGGTGTTCCTTGTATTGCGTTGTAGTTGGATCACCCATTCAAATCTATTTTTCATCATTTTTGTCTAACGCTTCTTCATTAAATGCCGCTAGACAAAAAGGGGAAAATGTAACACTGAAAATCTACGCTCCCTCATTTCTTTTCCAAATCCCTAGTTAAATGCGATCATGTTTAATACAATACATCATCCTTTCTAATTAATTAAACACTTTCCATTCCATAAAAATACCCTTTATATTTATTCATTTAATCAATTAATTTGATTGACACCCTTGTCTCCCCCTTTCCTTTTACCTTTATCTAATTAATTAAATGCATGCCTTAGGTCCCATACTACACCCCCATTTGTATTAATATTTCATAACATATACACCATTTAATCAAATTAATATATCCACATATAAAAATTGTTATTTTCCTTTATCTTAAATAAAACCTAACTATCTATCTTATTCTAATCATTTCTTAAACTACCCAAAATAACATTATCTATTCAATTATCTCTTAAAAATCCATTCATAACCTATTTCATAAGTCTCATACATTATAAACCAACTCATTATTATTATACTCAAATAAAATTTAAATTAGATAAGTCCATCCAAAATTGGTTCATTCATCACCAGCCAACTCAAACTCCAAAATCAAGAATCCTTATTTGCAAAATTGTTTCAACCATTTTCTAAACAAACCTAAACAGACCGAAATCCTCAGTGAGTTGGTCAATCACCAGTGATTACTTAAGCCAAATTTTCAATCTCTTTTCGAGATCATCCACTTGCATTTCGTGAATTCTATCTTCTTTGTTTTGAGTTCGTAGCATTGTTTAGAATTCACAACATTTGAGTTATTTTCCAGTATCATCCCAACATTCTCCAGGTGCCTCAAAGTTTCTTCAAGGTGCTTGCAGATCAACATCCTGTTACTTCAGCTACAAGTTTCCTCAACCTCGTACATCACTTTTCATCAAGGTCAAACATCATTTCATAGCTTCATCTTTGCACTCAGGTATTCTCATCTTTTCACTTGTTTACCATTCATTATCTAAGTCCCAGAAAGGCCTCAATTTCAAATTAATTAGTCAAATAATATATTTTATCAGTCTATTATAATCTCCCACAATCATCAGGGATTGCATAAATCACCGACGATTCATGTTATATTCATTTTCCTTCCAGAATACATCTAATATGTTTATCAGTCATTTCAAACATGTTTTGTTCTAACATTTTTGCTAGCATGAATTACTTTAGATGGAAATAGGTGGTCCAAGTCATGATATTACCAGTATCCACTCTCTACCCATTATCTGTCATCCATTGCACTAGGAGAAATATGACATTCTACACAACCTCCAGTTGTGTGCCATCCACTCCGCCCCTTTGGATCATTTGCAAACCATCTTTAAGTCTACTCAACAAATCCAAAAATCTACAGAGGAATTTTGGGAGGCTTACTTTCAGGTCCTACGGATCTGGGCTTATTTAGCTTGGTTCTAATATCAATACACAGATGAAGTAGAAGATTTGAGCTCCGAGACCGAATCTGAAGATGAAACTGATTCTGAGCACTCAGATTCTAATTCTGAATATCAGTATGACACTAAAGAAGAAGATCCGAAATACATTTTGGAATTCTTTAAGGAAGAATACACCGAATATGAGAATTTAGATTTCTCTAAAGAAGAAAACCCAGAGTCCACTGAAGAAGAGAATTCTTGTTCCTTTGAGAATTCAGATACTGATTTAGATTTTGATTTCGAACCATAGATTCATATCTATCATTTCTTATCATTTATCAGCTTTATATTTGTAATAACGAAACGTTTGTCAAAACATTTATTATTACCATCTATCGTATATCATTTATTGTTCTTGTATCCACTTGATTGTAAAAGTGGATTGACACCCTTGTCAGGAAGTCCTTTAATTTCTGGGGACTAGCCTTTGCGAGGAAATCTGCCTTATATTTTACTAATCATATTTTGTTTAGTGTCGGTGATTTGTAGGTGTTCTTGCAAAAATAAATTTTAAATCTTTTCATATACAGAGCGCAACCATCAAGCATCATTCATCCATGGGTATCTCTAAACCCCGTTATTCTGAGGTTAGGTAAGTCTTATTTTCTTGCTTATTCAATTAATTTGAAAGTGTAGGATTTATTCTCAACACCCATTGTAAATAAATTCATATACATGTTCCCTTTTTTCCTCATCCTCCATAAGTGTCAACCTAAATACAACGTTTTTTGGTAAACTAGCCCCTATTATCAAGTATGTCTAATGATTGATATAGGTGGTAAACCATCTATAATATCATTTTTCATGATATATGTGTAGCATCTCACCCACATTTTATGATATCTCCTCTATTTTTGTGGCTTCAAATTCCTTTATTTCTCATACGAGCCTTGAAATGAATGCAAAACATACACTATCCCTTTTCATCAATTTCAAGAATTATTTTCTCAAAACCAACAATACATGTGGACTCATCTCAGGTTCTACACTTGATTACTTCAAGGACTTAAGAGTGTACTTATGTTTGTATTTCACCAACGTGTTGGTATTTTAATGACCATTGTTAACCACTTGTCTATCATATTGCCAAGTTCCGCCCAATAACACATGACATGTGTCCATATACATTACATTGCATGAGACTTCATCTTCGTATGCATCAATCTTGATGTGAACTTTACATTGTTCATTTACAAGTAATCAATGCATCTTTAGTAACCATGAAACTTTATGTAATTCTCTAAAAACCAAAGTTCTTAAATATTTTATTAGAAACAATATTATCAGTGTTACCACTATCAATAATGACCTAACAACACTTACCTATATGCTTGCAAATGGATTGGAACATATTATTTCTTTGTGTAGGAACATTCTCTTCTTTTATGGGGTTCGATAATATTCTTTTCATCACAAGATATTATCCACATTCGATTTATTTTTCACTGCTCATTTATGAATGTATTTATGTGTATGTGTGTTAAGCAACATGATTTCTAGCATTGTTCCTCTAATCACCATGATGTCAAGTCTCTCCACAATGGAATAAGTTCCATTATATCCTCTTATGTGTTCTCTTACTCTAGATGAATATCTACTTCCACCTCTTTGTCCATGAATATTCTCATGCAAATTTATTGTCTCTCCTTCATGTGCATGAATGTGTTAGTCATTGGGAAAATTTCCATCTTTAGGTAGGAACTTTCCTTTTCTTCATGGGTTTCCCTGTTGTCTTCGAGATAACTTATATTTCATCTTTAGTGTAAAATGATAGGCTTCCTTTATAGACCTCAACCTCGTGACCATACCAAGTTTATCTTGAATGGAAATGTGTAATCCATTACCATACCTTGAGATTCATTCTACACTATCCTCCACATGTCCCAACTTTATTGTTGAGCCAATAGAACTCCTCATTGTACTTCTCACAGTTTCTTCTAATATAAATTCTATAGCTTCTTGAATAAATGGGACTGGTGATCTAATGACATGAACTTAGCCTTAAAATTTGTCTCCATTCAATCCCACTTATTTATTTTATCTTTATCTCTTTAGACTATATTGTCTTGCACATGATCCCACCACAAGGATGTATGTCATTTCAACTTGGTACTTACAAACCTTACCTTCTCGTTATCTTCCATTCATTCGTACTCAAAGTATTTCTCCATTTACATGATCTATTCTATTAGATATTCCAAATCTAAGTTCCCAAAGCATATTAGAACTTATATTCTTTGTGTACTTCTAATCCTCGAGATTACGTAAAAGAATTGATCCTCTTGATCATTGACGTGATCTGGTGTAGCTTCTTGATTTGTAGGAGCTCTCACTTCTCATTCATCATCACTTTCATATTCATCCGCAAAAAATCCTCTATAATGAATAATTTCCATGGACTCTAAATGGGATTGCATTCCCCTAATCACATCAGCCAAGTCTGTAATTCGTGGTTCTTTATTTACTCGATGTGCCATCTTTTCCTCGTAGTTTCTCAAAAACAAGATTTTTCGACCTCACACTCTTTACCCAACAACACAAATATTGGAGATGTTTGTAAATTCTTTCTAGGCACATCCCTAGTATGGAAAGAAATAAATTATAAGGTCACCACACAACCTAGATTGATGTCTATATTGGTCTCTTCAATAATACTTCCAAATTCTTCTTCCAATGCCAAATTGATGTAGTCGCAATCGATTCACAAGTGAAGGTATGCCTTACACAACACATCCACTTATCAGAGTTATACCTCATCAAAGAATGATCTCAAACACAACCATTTACAATAAAATAACAAAGTTTCTCTATTAAATTTAAGGAAAGATTACAAATTAAACACAATATATTAACACTTCAGCTACAGTTTTGTAACAAGGCTTTATAAGAATCCTTCTAGGGATTCTAGTCCTAGACCTATCTGAAGCTTACAAACTCTAGGAATATTCTACAAAATCACATGTAGTACTCACTCTCAAGGACATTTTCCCAATTCTTTAACTTGGAATTCGACCTCTTTTCTTATATCTAATATTATTTATAGATTCACAGCTCCCTTCTACTTATAGATTTCACATATCTCTAGTGATAGAACAAGACACCTTCAACAAGAAAATGTTCTTCATAGAATAATCCTCATGTTTCCTCTCAGATCCATTGATAAAATTATAGAACTTTCCCTCTATTGGATCAAGTTCAAAGGAATATTTTTTTTGTTACTTATACAAAGTAGATGTATAAAGGACCATGTGTGCTATCTGTTAATTGTATTGATTTCAATAGGTGATTTTGTCTGTGAGCAAGTAAAATTGAAAGCTAATGAATAAGTAAGCAAATAATAGAATGTAAACCTTTCCTTTGAGTCTTCTTACCACCATGGATGAGATAGCTAGAGTGTTACTACACTTTTTGAATCTCTTGGGATTCTTTGATTTTGGATGCTCCAATTTTGTCTTCAAATGAAGAAGAAATGCTACAAGAAAGAGTGATCACGAGGATAGCCTTTTGGTATGCAGATTCGAATGGAAAATGATTAGATTTTCACTACAAATACTTAAAGCTTCCAAGGATGAATTTCAAAGGATATGGATTGTTATTTATAGCTACGGGAGAGGCCATAGATTGTGGATCAAGTTTTGAATGATTTACAGGTTCATGATTGCAATTTCCTTAAATAGCCATTTGATTTGGTCAGTGCAGTTAGATGGTTTGAATATTTATTAAGGGGGAAATGAATATTTGGTTGGAATTTTTATTTTATCCAAGAAGATGACTGTGCATGAATATTTTTGCTTCTAACTTTGTAGGGTTCTAGAAGGAGTGGAGTGGGATAGTTCAACTTGAGTGACTCGGATGGTGAGTGGAGATGAGTGGCATGAACAATGGCAGCGAGCTCAAGATCGTGTGGAGCATAATTCTGTTCATATAACTTAAGCTTTCTGCTTTCATAAGCGATAACATGGTTATTCTGTAACAGAATACCTCCAAGGCCTTCTCCTGAGGCGTCCGTTACAACCATAAAATCTCCATTTGGATCAGGTACAGTCAAAATAGGTGCTGTAGTTAACTGTTCCTTTAACTTTTTAAAGGCAGATTCACATTTGTCTGTCCAGACAAATTTCTTTTCTTTCCTTTGCAACGAAGTGATTAGGGCAGCAATTTTTGAAAAGTCCTTAACGAACTTTCTATAATATCCAGCCAAGCCCATGAAGCTCCTCACTTCGTGCACGTTCTTAGGCGCAGGCCACTCAGTTATAGCTGTGATCTTTGAAGGGTCAACAGCTATCCCGTCCTTGCTTATAACGTGTCCCAAATAATGCACCTCTGCATCATAAAAGGAACATTTGGACAGTTTTCCATACAACTTCCTCTTTCTTAAGATTTCCAGCACTATCCTGAGATGTTCTTGGTTTTCTTCGACATTTTTAGAGTATATAAGAATGTCGTCTAAGAATACAAGCACAAACTTGTCTAAGTATTCTTGAAAAATGTTATTCATTAGATTCATGGAGGCGGTAGGTGCATTAGTCAGCCCAAAAGGCAAAACCGTGAACTCATAATGCCCATACCTCGTTCTAAAAGCTGTTTTATGAATATCTTCCTCTTTTATTCTCAGCTGATGGTACCCTGACCGCAGATCTATTTTTGAATAGACTGATGCTCCTCGCATCTGATCAAATAGATCATCGATTCTCGGAAGTGGGTATCGATTTTTAATGGTTGCTTTATTCAGCATTCTGTAATCAATGCACAGCCTCAAGGTGCCATCCTTTTTCTTTACAAAGATTACCGGCGCTCCCCAAGGCGAGACGCTCGGTTGGATCAGCCCTTTAGTCAAAAGTTCTTGTAACTGAGCCTTCAGTTCTACCAACTCTGTAACATCCCCATTTTAAAACACCAGAACAAGGGAATTTTTTTTTTTTTTTAAAATAACGTTCTCTGTTATGAATTATAAAATTCAAACACACGTTCAAGTTTTAATAATTGTTCTCTGCCCAAACAACACAGTTGGGTTCACACAATTTCCTTTTAAAACGAATGTTCCCTGTTCGCATATTTACAATATGGAACACACATTCAATGCCATTCAATCTTATAACAGATTCTATATGCTACTGTAAATGACTCGATGAACTACCGATCTTCCATTTTCATGGCTCGGAGTTTCAACGATCCTTCATTTCATGACTCGGCAACAACCGATCCTTCATGTTTATTTATGCATAGTATATTATATATACCTGTTCTCATAACCTTCCCCGGTTATCGAAGTGATCCATTTAAGAAGCCTATCTGAATATCTGTTACTGATATTCATCTGACATCCTGCATCTTAAATTAAGTGATAAGGACAACGCAACCAGCAATTGCGATACTTTGGCCAAAGATTTTCACATGCTTTGCATGATCATATTCCTGGATGTGATACACATCTACGGAATACGTCCTTCACTTCACTTCACCTGTTATCTAGAATGGTCTTTCCTGGCTCCTACCAGTCCTCATCGTTTAAGGTCAGTTTTAAACTTTCAATTCCAGCTAGTAATATGAACGGGTATAGGAAGGCACTCCCGGTAACTAAAGATACGCAGACATACGGTGTCGTTACCCCACGACTCCGTGTGTCTATTTGTCTTTAGTATTCCGGAGTCACTCCGTATACCAGATCATACCCTATGCCCCTGCCGAGATCTACACATTCAGCCTATGTATTCTAAATGTTTTAATTCGGGAGGGCATTGCTATATGTCAGCTGCAACATTGTGTCGTCATGAAGACCCCGTCTTCATGAAGACACCTTGCTGTAGCTGGCGTATGCCAATGTCCTGCAGAATCCACCCATCGAGAATACACATCCTGCTCAAGTGCCTTAGCCACGAGTTAATAATTAAATTCAACTTTCAGCATTCGTGTTGATCCCTTGATCCTCGTTTCCGTTGCAATTGTATATAACTAAGAGGGACTAAACCGTCCATTAGTTTATTATGTATCTTCACCTTCGTATCGAAGGGCTACAATTCCTTACTTGGTTTATTTCTTAATCATTGGATTAAGCAGTCCGTACCGACGGACGTGATAAGTTTAATCTATTAAACTTAGCCAAGATTTTTCCAACTGCAACTAATTTCAGAATGTTAACTTATTAGACGTCATTCAAACGAGGTCTAACTTCAAGAAATGAATTCATTTGTTCTCCTTAACGTTATATAGTTAAGGTCCATTAGTTATGGATATATCTATCTTATATCCTTAATTCTAAATTTTATCAAACGGGATCATTAATGGAGTTCGAAAGCGAAGTTCGATTACTCCGAAGTTGAATTGATATTCCTTAGCTCCTAAGCTAATCCTGAATACCTTCTGATTATGAAATCATATTCTTCTTAATCCTTTTAATGTCAATTTAAAATTCATCTTTACCCAAGTATGAACTAATCGCATCTTCAACTTAAAAGTTGCATTTAAGTAAGAATAGATATCAGTTTCAATTCAACATCCATCCAAGGATAATGAAACAATTCCAAATCAAGAAATAACATCATATTTCCAATTTAAACAACAATATCAAACTGATATAATTATTGAAAATATCACACTCGTAATTGTATTCAATGTTCAAGTCATAATCTGTACAGTTGCCAATCCAGCTGATTGGGCATAGTTATACAAAGCATCCATACAACTCAAGGACAGAAGAATATATTTTCTTCTTTTCACAATTCCTCAAAGAGGAATAAAAACAACATTTACAATTTGTTTTACATCTAATCAAGAGGCATCAGAAAACAGCCAAGCCTTCATTCTAATCAAATTCCATCTGCAAAATGAATTGCACGGGTCAGTTCAATGAACTGAGCACATTAAGCACTTATCCTTAAAATAAGATGCTTCAACTAACTGTTTCAATAAAAGAACCCTGCTTTTATGAAACTACTGCAAAACATCAATCTCGAAATAGGCACAAAGGGAAGATCAGCATGTCAACTGAACTATCAAAATATTATCACAATCAGCAATAAGACTGCTGTCCCGTTTTCACATAATCATTGCAAGTATCAATTTACAATATTTGTAAAGTTAGGAATACAAGTAGCTTGCTGCCTATATAACATTCAGTTATCCTTTCCACGCCTTTCATTAATAACAAATGCAAAGGATGAAACTAACTGAATATAAATCCTTTACTTTCCTTTCCGTTCATGAAGTATTTTAAATTTAAAGCATTCAAGTACAGACAAGAAAGCGAACAGCAGTGCATATAGTAGCTCCCATCTAAGCACTATAAAATTTATCATTCACGAATTCCAGATTCCAACTGAATGAGAGAAGAAAGATCATTTCTCTAAAACATTCATTCATATCTCTATTTCCTTCCACATGACTGTCCTAACAGTGGAATCCAAACGAAAATCAATTCAAGATAACAGTTCAGAGTGAAACTTACAAAATCCGCTCGGAATTCACTTTCCGGCAGCAAGATTAATTTCATATATAATCAGCTTTACATGAAAACAGGAAAGAATTCACCATTCATATCCATACTTCATTGGAATCAGACTCATTTAAGGATTCGAAACGTATTAGTACAACATTAGGTACATCCAAGATCAAACAATATAAGGTTACATACCATATATTGCCATAATAAAGGAAACCATATTTCTTTTGCTGCATACTAAACAGAAACAGTATTTCAATCATGCAGTCAATCATTCACATGATGATCTAATTCTAGGAACGTACCCCGTTCAGAATAACATTTATTCATTGCTGTTACCTACAGCAAGTCCATTATTCACATGACGATGAATTTCATCAGGTTAAAACAGCAGGCAGGAAAAGAATTCATTCCCTTTTAATTTCACTATGAAACACCATTTGTTCAAAACGAAATCAAACACCTAATCCGTGTTCATCTCAAACAAGACAGCTCATTATAAGGATAACAGAACAGTCGTTCTTATCAAAAAAACAAACTCTCATAGCCTGTACCGTTCAATCCAATACCACAAACAACTCATATTCAACTGTCCATACTTCTATAAGAGCAAACCCGAACCAGGTGTTAATTGTATGAGCTCGGTACAGCCAGAGCAACTCAGAAGACAAATTAGATCCCAAATTTTTTTTTTATTACAGTATATAGAAATACAATCATTCTTTGCATAGAATTCAATCAAGTGGAAGCTGTGTCAACAGTCCGTATAAGAAGACCAAACAGCATTCATATAACACAGTGAAACCACCTTATTCTTTCAACAAGGAGAAACGAAATCCATAGATAACTTTAAGAAGGAAAAACAGTTATCTTTTTCCCTATTTCACGAATACCCAATACGTATTCACTTAGTTCCTACTCAAGAAAAGGTACAGCAATGATATTATTGCTTAAACTTCCTATGGTTCGAGTTCAATTACTCAAGGTGAACCCGAATGCCACTTCCATCCAATATCCAAACAGTACAAGAAGAAGAATCTACTTTCTTAAAGAAAATTTCTATAAGAACTACTTCATCAACTATTATTCCCTTCCTTCCAGTTCGTTAGCAATAACGATTGTTCAATAGTGAAAACAACTCATAAATAGTGTACAGTCACAAGATATATATATATATACAATGAATTTCCCATTACTGTCAAACGTCCAGCACACAGGGAGATACATCATTCGAGAATTACAAGACAATAAAACTCAGCAGTCAAGGCAATATTTCCTTATTGTTTCCAAAATGACAGCAATATTCAATGAAACCCAATTCATAGAAACATACACAGCTGTATCTCCACTTCCCTCTTTTTGTTTACATGCAAGGACAATTCCCCATATAACAGCAAGAAAAGATTACACTTAAAGAAACAATTTCACTATAAGGAGCGATTGCACAGCCTATTCCAATTTCGAACAACACGAACAGTGAAAGGAATATCCATTTCAAACCATTTATACAGTCAACAACCAATACTGTAAATCATTTCCAACATGATTCGAGCAAAAACAGATCAAGGCAGAGCAACCCAAGCAAATCTCCTTATCATTTTCCAAAGAAAAGAAGCAAGAACCAACAAAATCCATTTCCAAATCAACTCAACAGCAATCATGCAATCCCAACCCAAGAGCAGGGTTGTTTTAATGAAACATTTAATTAAAGCAAAGATTTTTAAAGAGAAGGGCTTAACGTGCCTGAAATCTCTTTTCCAGAGCTCGATGAAAACCTTATTTGCCGCGTTTTTCTTCCACAGCGACAACACAAAATTCCCAGCACTCCTTTCTTCTTCAGGCTTATCAACAGCCTCAAAACTTCCAAGAAAATGTCAAATGCTAAGAGCTGGTTCGACTGAACCAGACCAAAGAAACCAAATGCAGAGCAACTTCGGCCAAACCAAATCGAAACAATGAAAGATCAAATTCCCTCATGCTGTTTCCAAGGCGAGCTGGTCGCGAGGACCGAAACAATTAATGCAATTAAGGCTCACCCCTTTTTCCTTACTTTCCACGCCACCGCCACTCGGGTTGGCGAGTTCTAAATTTCAAAATTTCCATGCAAACTGAATTTGGCTCTATTTCAAAATAGATGCCTCTAAATTCCTTACCTGCCCCGCCAAAACTGGCGCTGTCCACGTAGGGACAGTTTATTAAATGCCATGAATGCCCTTTCCATCCTTATCCCTTTCCTCCCAAGGGTCTGCGTACCCCTTAGTTTAGGATTAGTTTAGGTTACATAAATCATTCGACCTAGGTCTTAGTTTAGCCTTAGGTTTATTTTCCCCCTTTTTTTTTTAATTTAAAAATCCACTTAGGATAGTGGTGTAGGATGTATGTTAGGCCTTAGGGTTAGTTTAGGTTTAATTCACACTAACCACTAACACTAAACACCCTCCATCCAGCTTCCTTACAGACATTCACATTAACGCAGAGCAGGACGTTACGTCCTTCGGATTACGTGCCAAGGCCACCCGTGTCCAGGCGTTTCTCACCTTACGAGGTCCCAAGTTCGACAGTACAGGATTAAAGAATCGAATCCCTGTCGTTGGCATTTTCGTGCTAGCTGCTCACACCTGCAATCAGGCGCTGCACGCTCATAACAATCTCGGGTTCGGTTCAAGTGTGGATCGACCCAGAAATCACAAGAGAACCTCAGCATACTTGGATCAATGGAATTGATTCAAGGTATGCTGTCAATCAGCAATAAGAGCAAGCAAGTATACGACAATCTGTCGTCACATCAGCAAACACACAAGTACAATATTTGTTGTCCCATGCAATAAATCACAGTATGCAAGAATCCAAATTAGCAACACATTCTCTTAAGATCAAAACATATCTTAACATGTTTGCTTTCATTCCAGCAGCTATAACAGTATGTAAAACATTCACCAAGTTAACATACAGTTCTCTCCTAGGCGCCCCAGTTGAGTCAAATCTCCAACTTATGTAGTTTCTAGAACAACATCTCCACATCCAGTCCAACTCACATATCAGTCGGTCCAACACACAACAAGGTAATTTATATTCAGGTGAGGATCTTATCCCTTCTATTTAATGTATTTTTCTAAATTTAATATCAAATAAAAACTATTTAACACTAGTATTTCAATGCATATTAGTTATTCCATTATTGTTTATATTTAGTTTAACTTAGAAAAAATTCTTATTTTAGTTAATCATTTTGGTGAACCTGTCTTTTCGAATTTTTTTCCCTAGGATCCAATAAGACCCTAATGGCTAAAAATACCTCATCTTCTTTTCCCATCATGTCTCCTATTTATGATGAGGCTGCTATACCTGAACTCAAGGCTTTATACAATGTTCCACTTGCTACACCTCCTCACATCCAACAACTCTTAGACGACTAACAACATGTGCCTACTAGTTTTACATATTCTCCTATAGGCATTAGCATTGTTGATGATCCTATTGCATTTACTCATTATACACCATGCCATATGGTCACCTATGACCCTCCTTTTGACCTTTCACAAGAAACTTTAGATGATTCACTTATTGATTACTTGTTAGGTATTGACAATCATTCACAAATCCACAACGATTCTTCTATTGATTCTCTGGCTCTTGACATAGTTACCTCTCGTGGATTTACATCTTCTGACATTGCTTCTCATGATTCATCCCCTCCTAGTTAGCACACTCCTTTACATTATGTTGATGATCCTATTGATAGCATTTTTAGAAATACCCTCTCCTTGTAGTCTCTATGAGATAATGGTGAACCATTTGAAGATCATGATTTTCCTTCTTTCCATACTGCAGAATGTGTCTCACCTACTCCATTGATATCTTCCCCTGAGGTTACATCTAATACTATGTATGAGTCACCACCATCTTCTACTTCCTCTTCTCCTACTATTTCATCTCCTCTTAATAGTTCACTTATGTCTCTTAGTATATCTTCTATACCGGTTTCCTCACCAGCTGTTTCACCTATCATGGAAGCTTCTGATGCTAGTTAGACTATTACCACAGATATTCCACCTATATCACATGCTATACCTCCTTTAGCACCTACAATTAGTTTGCCTTTAGCATCAGATCCTTCTCCATCACCTTTGGATTGTTACAAATATATTGTGTAACATTATTAATATATTGTAATATTATTAATAATGAGTTTATATAAACTCATATTAATAATATAGTTAATATTTGGGTGAGTTGTGAGAACAAATCATCTAGCTATTTTTGTGTGTGAGAGAATAAAGGCTTGTTAGAGTAATTCTAGAGATAAGAGAGATACATGAGGAAGACCAAGTGATAAGACTTGACTCCTAAATTATAGGATCAAGCATTTGTATAATAAGCTATCTCTAGATGAATACAACATCCCAGATGATTTCAAATTCAATAAATGTTTTTTATATAATCGTGTTGCTCAATAGTGGTATCAGAGTAGGTGATCAAGTTCAATAATGGAGCTGTGATGTGTTGTATGGGGAAGATCCACTCTGGTTCTTGGTTGACCCGACTAATGAAGAGATAATTAATTTTGCGTTACAAATCATAGTGAAGTAGTGCTTTTCCTTTTGTAAAAGGCGTTCTAAAGTTATTTATTTGCGTAGCAGAATCAAGCTGAATGCATATCTCAACTAGTATATTTTCCAATCTACATTAAGCATTGACCTGTGTTATTGCATTGGTTGTGATTCACCATACTCATGCACCGGTTAACCCATGTATGTTCTGTGCATTTGTCTTCCACTTGCCGTGCGCTTCACTTTGCATCTGGCTTGATATATATTGCATCATTCAGATTTCTTTGACAGTGATTTGATCGGTTCGGCTTCAAAAGATTTCAATGCTGCCAATAGCAATTGCAAATGAGTTGCAAGTTACGCCGGAGAGGGCTTGAACTTTATGTGTATAATATGGTTTGGATGTAAAATATATTTTGCTAAACAGTTCACATGTCTTTATGTAAGGTTCCACATTCTGCATACATGTCTATCAAAACATTTGGAACTATATCTAACAAAATTCCTCTATCTTTTGGCATAGGTTGGGAGTACTTTGGAAAATTTAAACTAATTGGGTTGGAGCCCTGTTTGTTGCATATGGTGAAACAAGGCAAGGAGTATGTTGGCAAATGTAAACAGGAAACCACTCTCTGTACCTGAGTGGTGCAAGCGGTTGCAAAAGTTGACAAATATGTACAACGGGAGTAGAATCGGATGGATAAGAACACAAAGATGGAAGCCTCGTTTATAAGAAGCGTGGAGATGCTCTTCTGCTACAACATCTTGGGTATCATTGGCAGGTTTCTTAATCTCATCTACCCACCAAACATAAAATTCCCTAGAGATATGTCATCTCATGGAATGAAGTGATTGAAGGATACTGACAAAATGGGATTGTTGTCTACGCTTTGGGAACATTTAAATGCCAAAATATGAACTTTTGTAAATAAACACCAAGTGTTCAACCAAATGATACAACATGTTATCTTTTAAATGAATATCATAATTGTATCTTATAGAAGACATGGTCATCGTCAAGAGACATTGTGGCCCATAACAAAATACGAGGTTTATAGCAACGTACGGACATCCATCGAGGCATAGTAGGCAATGTTTTTTTTGTTGGAAGTTACTATATTGTCCTCTCCCCATCACACAAACTTAAAATAGAAAAATTACAACTCCAATAAACTAAACATTGTTATCCTCTCTGGCGTAAATTGCAACTCATTTAGAATTGCATCGGATTCTTCAGAAAGTAATTGAATGCCAGAGAAAATTCTTTGGCTCTTAATTAACATTGCTTCTTCACACGATCTGACAAAAATTTCTAGGTGGATACATGATCTCCAAAGATTTGGTTATGTTTTTTGTTAGATGGAATCATTGAAATAGTCTCCCATGGCCCTGAATGTCTAGTGTGCACCATCTGTGAGAGCCCTTTTGAAAGGGGCTAACAGATCAAACTACCACATATCCTTAAAATCTGGTCTTTTTGGGACAAGGCTCTTCGAGACACATAATGCCTTCCCTTCCAAAGTTTCTCAAGTGGCTCGCAAAAAATAGAACTCGTATTGTTATGCAAGACAACGCTACGGGGTCATATGCCACAACCCTAGCAGAACTGGCCCAGTCTGTGAATTCCCTAGATGCTATCAGTAGAGACAATTATACATTAAATTTTCTCTACATTCTTTTTGACAAGAAAAGGATTGACCTGATTGGTGAGATTTTCAAAGAGTTTGAGACTGTCTACAACAAACTGACCGACACAGAGTTGGCAGTTGTGTCTTCTGTAGTCAAGCTTGAGAATCAGATTTCTCTTGGTCCTTCACAAAATCAATGCAATGTTTTTTGTCGATTTAAGTCATATCTTCTGCTAGAGTGTTTCCATAATGGCTTGCAGAAATCTGTTAGGCCACAATTCATCTATTGTTGCCCTGTACTCTTCCTCTGACAGAGGAGTTCGGGATTCTTCTACATGAGCGACACCTCTGTCAATAATAACCTGATAATGAATATATGCAATTCAAAATTTAGAATTTAGTATAAAATATAACAAGGTATGGGCAGGGAAAGGTCCTCAGTCCTCGTCCGTATATTGAAGTCTCTCGATGACTATGTGTCAAAGCAAGCAAGCATCATGAACTTTGACAAAAATGCAGAGCTGGCTTCAGAAGAAGATACTGAAGGCAAGTACATATAATGATTGCATACTATCGCCAGGGATGCAGAATTAGTCCTAATGGAAGGTCAGAAATAGGGCACACTCTACAAGATGCATCACCGTTAGGGAGGAAGTTTGACCGCATGATGTTATGATTAACATATGATGTATTTACATGCTTTCGGTTGAATTGGTTAGTTGCTAAATACTGATACAATGTTGTAAGTCCTAAAATGATGTCTGTTTCGGGCATCTTGACAAGCCCATTTGGGTAAGGAAGTTTGTTCTGCATATGTCTCGAGGAAGAAAAGGATAAATATTATCAGTTGTTGAAAGATTACATATTGTTTCTTATCTTAAGATCCATTCGCAGCAGAGTCATATGTTATTATCATTGTTATTAAACTACTTTCAGTATTTACTTTGTTTATCCAGGAAAAAAAAGACAATAGTTTTGCGAGCAACCCAATTGAATGGGCAAGAAGTCGATAAGGTGAGTTACTTGATATTATTTACAACTATAGTTGCAGACTACATAAAGCATTTGCATATTAATGATTGCAATGTTTAGCTAATATGCAATAGTCAAGCAAGAGTGGCCTGATATGTCAAATGAATGCCATCTATCAACGAAAATTTACACAAACCCTACAACTATACGGAGGTCTTCATGTATTCATGTTTAATTCAAATAAACTACTCCACAAAATGCTACCACTCATGATATAAGATTTGCAAATGTATATGTACGAATTTGTAACAAATCTAAATGTAGAGATATAACCTTTAAATGAAATAGTTCATTTATATTTCTACACTTACAAAAACAATCACACCCTCAACAACATCTACTACAAAAGTAATAACTATCCCTCTAAAACAAATAACATATACAATTCGGCGTTCACATTGCATTGTACACATGCGATTGCCAGTAATAAAAGTATTAACTTTATGTTATTAAAATATAAATTTATGAAATCCTAAAATCAAATACTCAATAATAAAACTATTACGTTTTTTTTTATTAAAATATAAAATTATAAACTCATAAAAACAAATAAGACTCTAAATAATAGAAGTATGAACTTATTATAATCAAATAAAATAATTAAAAAACATTATAATATATATCGATAGGTCACAGTTCTTCACGGCTGCGTGACTTCTTTTCTCAGTTTTGAACTGCGATTTTCTTAACGGTGGTTTTACGCATAACAGTTTTCTAATTCACATATTTTCTTAATCACAGCTTCACATAATTTCCTAGAAGATTCCACATTCATGGATTCACGACAGGGTTTAATAGGGCGAACTTAAAATGGGGGCACACAGGAGATAAAATGCAATAAAACAGAAGTTCCGTAAGTAAAATAATTAATAAAGTGACAGGATGTTATTTTTTGCAAAAACCATAGAAACAAATTAATAACAGATTTTAACAAATTATAGAATGATTTTTTCACGATATTTGTGGTTGTGATTCACAATTCAAATTGTACAAATTTGTTCGCAAATTGTAACTAATTTTTGTGATGTGGGTTTAGATCCGGTGAAATTCGAATTCCAAGCTTAAAATGCGGCGAATGCGGCACAGAAGCACAAAGTCTTCTCTCGAACAAGATTATGTTCTAGCACAAAGACCATCCACAAGAGTTAGCAAAACAAAATTTGTTAAAGCCAAGGGTTAGCAATCCTTCAAGCTGTTCAAATCAGGTGGTGCCGAAGTTGCCTTCTTCGAAACTCGGTCTGCCAGTTCCTGGAAACATTTGACAATAGACCGCTGGAGACACCAGAAAATTCTGTGAGAATACAGTGGCTCTTTTTTGTCTGGAAGCCTCTCAATCCATTCATCTACAGTGCTGCCGCCGCCTCCACTCTCACAGGAAGCTGAAGCGTTGGCTTTAGCACATGTGGCTCTTCTTCTTAACTGCCCAAAACAACTAATGAAACCCACTTTCAGAGGATTTCTACATTGTGTACTGTGCCTTGAGAATGTGGAGGTGGGTCGAAATATTGGAACGCTGGTTAAAACCAGAGCAGGCATCTTCGCAAAAGAATTGGTCCCAAAATCATACCAGGAACAATCATACTTATCAATTAGGAACATAAAAATGGGTATTCGTATTTACTAGTTTTTAATTTCTATAATTTTTATATTTTATATATTTGTTGTATGGACGTACCCATGGAATTTTCTTTTTTGCCGTACCCACGTACTGGGTACTTTGTACCCAAACCCAAATTGCATCTGAACCGGCTACATAGCAGGAAATAACAGAATTCACATGTGGATATTAAAAATCTAACAAAGAGACTGACTGCTATCTGTGTCAGCAAGGGGTCCTTCCTCCAACAACTTATGCAATTATCTTCCAGACAGAGACTTCAATCCTCTTTAACTCGCACAGGAAAGGGAAGAATTTGCTCCTTGTATTACTTCATGATCAGAATGATTGCTGAATAAACAATCTTCTCACCAGCTAGGCCTCTTATCCTCTCAGATTTCCAGATTGACGATGTGTGAAAGATGGAGAAGTGAAGGCAGGCGATGAACTAATTATGTTTGTTTATTTAGTACTGACTCATTAAAACATTTTTTACATTGTAACTGCTATGCACAATATGAGTTTAGAATACTAAGATTTGTGCACGCTTAGTCATTTTGGCAATGTCATAAAACAAATATGACATGAAACTGAAATCAGATTGAAGTAATGGAAAGGCAGACCTGGTTCTGAACTAAAAGATGCAATCAATCTTTTTTAACATTCCAATAAATATCAGTGCCTTAAAGTATCAGATTTTCCATTTTGGTTCTGCTATTATCAAAATTGTTGCTTCTGCAATCAGATTTATACTAACATTGTAACCCGTAACAATAGTCATGATCAGATCCAATACACGGCTAGCTGATGTGATGCAATGATGGAGGTTCAAAAGACACGTCCAATGATGAAGGTTGATAAAACATGTAAAATAAAGATTTTGTTCATGCTCCCAGAATGATGAAATGGTCTCCAGATTGGCTGCTATTAAATATTGCTGTAGAGGCCTGTATACATAGCTGCAATTTTGAAACAAATCTGTAAATCCATGCGAGAAGGACAATTTTACTGTAGCAAAAAATCTAAAATTTGTCAAACTTTATGTGGAAAGTAATTTTACTGTAGCAAAAAATCTAAAAAAAATCTACTAAAAAAAATCTAAAATCCGGCAACCTGTAAAGTTAAGCCACCGGAATTTGACACTTTCCAGCAATGCCTTCTTCAAAGTAAACGCCTCCGGCGAAGGCTTTTAATACATATGGCAACACATGGAACCTTACCAAAATAATGTGGATTATTTCGACCCATACAATGTGGTAATAGAACTTAATCCTGTTGTCATTTCCACTTGTCGTCTCCCGATAGGCAAATCGAGTGAATTAGACGAGTGTTGGATAAACCACGTGTCACAGTGCGATTCGGTCCAATATTGACCAGTTGACCAGAGTTGACTTTCCTATTGACTGAACTTTGACCGGACATATCTAGAGCTCCCGATGTCCGTTTTTCGCGTTCTCATAGTCATTGGAAAGCTCTCGAGATGATCTTCTGCACTGACACAATTTAGGGATGTTTAGGGAACTTTTGATGAAAATTATCCCCTGATCACACCTCCCCACTGAATGAGAAAGGCTTTTTGTCCCAAAAAGCTTCCATACTTTTGAATCTGAATCTGGAAACTTTGCTGCCACCTCGGAAATGTTGTTGTAGTAGACCCTTGGGTCTTCTCCTCCAACCTTCTCACTTCGACAAATCTTCTCTGATCCTGGGACCTGTGGGTTATGGGTCCACGATGCTTCCGCTGCGCCACTCTGATATCTGAAGAAGACCTCCACGCCTCCACTACATGATGTTAAGCTTCTTGATATCTGACAACAAGGATCTTCTTTTACTCTATAACACAGCTCCTAGCTTACGAGTTGATTCCGTAGAATCCAAATTAGTTTGAAGGAACTCCATGTTACATAGAGCTTGTCCCTTGATCAATATGTCAATGATGGACCTCGATCCGATGTATTGTCCTAAGTTTTTAGACCTCAACACCTCCAATGCATGATGCTAAGCCTCTTTCAAGACCTCAAGCCTCCAATGCATGATGCTAAGTCTATTACAGACCTCAATGCCTCCGATGCATGATGCTAAGCCTCTTTCAAGACCTCGAGCCTCCAATGCATGATGCTAAGTCTGTTGATCATGCTACCATTCGAATGTGTGGTCAATTAATGCCTTGACACCAAATGACGTTCCGAGCTAATCCTTTGAGAGCTCCTTTGTTGACACACTTTAATATCAGGTACCATTCTATGCACAGTCACAATGCCTCTACACAGAATGAAGTTCCGACCCGATGTTAATGCCAACATTGATTCAGCTACCATTCTGCTGCACGGTCACAATGCCTCTACACAGAATGAAGTTCCGAGCTGATCTCTACTGAACTCTACTGTCTGCACAAATGGCAGATCAATCTCCAAGCTTTATATGAGTTAATATGAAATCCTGTATCCAAGCTGTAACAGGTACTCACATGTCCAACTGATTAGGAGATATGTTTGGAGCATTAATCAAATTTTCTAAGTAAGAAAATCCACTGAGTATTGTAAACCTTTCTCTCAGCATTTTCTCACAAAATCTGATCTCCAAACTTAATACTGCATACGATTCATCAATTTGAATTATGCAATATATAATTGAAAAATTGTTGACTTACCCATTTTAAAGGACTTTCACTTTCAGGTATTACCTGGTCCTGGGTTGAATTGTCAACTAGTGGTGGAGTAGAAACTTCCTCTGCCTTTGCAATAGGCCTCCATTCCATCTTTGGCTTGCCATTACTCTGATGGCGAGATGGATGCAGTTTCCAGCAATTTTCCACCCGATGCCCATTCCTCTGGCAATGAGCACAAAAATTCCTCTTAATCTCCTTCTTTTGGGATGAGGAACTCTTTCTGCCATTTCTCGACTCTGCATGACGAGATTGGTCTTTCTGATTTGCCTTGTTCTTGACGAACGACATCAACTTCTTCATCAGTGTCCTTCTCTTCCAGCATCTGGCCACTGAATGATTATGCAATCCACAAAAAGTACATGGAAAGGAATTCCACATCTTCTGAAAATCATAACCATACTTCTTAAGCTGAAAAAGTGGATCAGAAGTTTTATTGTGCTTATGATTATGGTAAGAAACTGGAGGTGGAATCTCATTACCTCTTCGCTGATTTCTCTTACCACATCTTGCCTGTGACGACGAAGCACAACTTTCCTGCTCAGAATCTTCTTGCAGGACTAGTGGGGTAATCACTTTGCTTTCGGAAGCTTGTCTCCCGTCAGCATTCTTGGAGCATTCTCCAATTTCCATTCCCGCACTAGGATAACCCAAACCTGCAAAACGAGGACGATCCTCGACCTGTATTGGGTTAGCAATACCTTGGCCATTTTTACCAAGGCCTCTTCCATCAAATCCCATTTTATCTAGTAACTTGGATCCAATGCCTCTAGTATGCTTTTCAAACAAACCAAAGACTTCATTACCTGAATCCGAAACCAAATGGGAGGAAGAAGAAGATTCCCGTGGTGAACAACTTACAGTGCAATCATCTGTCATGGCCTCTGCATCTGAAGTTGAAGGTATTTCCTTCCTCTGATCACCACATTGCAACCTTGCCAAGAGCTCATCCTTGGTTTGCAGTTCCAATTTCAAACGAGCATTCTCCTCTTCCAAGGAGGAATACATTGATCGCAGGAGAGAGTTCTCTTCCTGGATCTGGTGATTATAAGCTTCAATCTCATCGAGCTTTGCCTGTTTAGACATCTTGCCCATAGTGCACTTGTACCCTGTTCACACAAACTGAACCAACTGCACCAATCTTGAAGCAATCACTTTGTTAATCAGATTTACTGAAAAACAAATATGGAGCTAAACCAGCTCTGATACCAAACATGATCCGAAAATAATCAGATTATTACTACCTGATCTCGGACCCTTATAGGCTTTAATTATTTGCCGATAATTTACTCCTTTTAAGTAATCAATTTAAAATAATGCAAGACAATAACGACAATTGCACACAGATTGATTACGGAGTTCGGCAATTGCCTACGTCTCCGGGTTCGTGATCGAACCGTTCCACTAGTCAAAACTTGTAAGTTACAATAGTACTTTCACAAGAAAACCTAATGGAATTTTACTTGCCTACCAGTACACCAGTTCTTCAGAACGACAAGGGTGAAAAATAGCACCCGACTTCCACCTTCCTGGCGTACAATCTCCTTCGGCTGTGATCGGCCTTCCCGACGCAAACAATGCGAAGCTAGCACTCCGGTCGACAATCCAGGATTTGCAAGTAATTGGTGTGGCGCTATGGGCCTATTAGGTAGTTTGAATAACTCCTATCCACAAATATTTCATTTATTATTGCCTAAAATAATAGGCCAATAACAATAAAAACCTATACACATGCCTAAATAATTTAGGTCTTAACAAACAATTTCTCATTCTCCTCTTGGCTCGGACACCCTCCAGTGCTCTAGGAATGAGCTTCTCTCTTTGACCATTGTGCTTCCACAACAAGCTTAACAAATAATGTCTTGTTTGTGTTTACAATGAATTGGTTCCCTATTTATACAAAATTAGGGCCCAAAAATAATGCATTAAAATATTATCCATAGGCTATTATTAACCTAGCCCGTACATGAAATTGGGATAAAAATTTCCCTTGGGCGGATTGCATAAAAATGGGATAATTCCCAATTTAGCTTCCTGTATTTGCATTTTTAATGGGATTAAAATCCCATTTTGGCAGCATTAGCATTTTTTTAAGGGATGGGATAAATCCCACATTTGGCACCGGCATTTGTTAAAAGGATTAAAAACCCCTAAAAGGCTCCCATAGACATGTGGCTTCAAGATTTACAATATTCAAAGTGGGTTTAATGCCTTAGGCTTTATTTAAGCCTTTCCACACGCATGAGTGGTCAAAGACCACGTTGGGATAAAACTGCCCCCAACAACCGCTTCACCTCCTTAATCCACGTGGCAGCTACGCATGGGTTTAATGCCTCCCCATACACCGCTTCACCACCTTCACGTGGACATTTGGCGGCTTTAGTGGAAATATTAATGTATAAACATTAATCATATTTAATACTAATGTACATTAAATGATATACATGTGGCTTTTGGATATATGGCGCTTTGGACCGTGAACTTACCAATATAATATTATTTCGACCCATACAATGGTGGAATAGAAATAATCCTGTAGTCCACTTGTCGTCTCCCGATAGGCAAATCGAGTGAATTCGACGAGTGTTGGCAAGCCACGTGTCACAGTGCGATTCGGTCCAATATTGACCAGTTGACCATAGTTGACTTTCCCGTTGACCGAACTTTGACCGAACATATCTAGAGCTCCCGATGTCCGTTTGTCGCGTTCTCACAGTCATTGGAAAGCTCTCGAGATGATCTTCTGCACTGACACCATTTAGAGATGTTTAGGGAACTTTTAAAAATGATCCCCTGATCAATTGACCCCCAGATCATAGGGAATTAACTTACTTCATCACATGTCATTGGTTAATTTCTGCAACTACAATCTCTATCCACTTTGGATAATCTTGCAATTTCTCTCTATACATATTACATAACATTACCATGTACATGTCACATAGTGATACCATTGGAATCATCCCCAACATCTACTTAACAAAATAATTATAAGACGCATCTACTATGATACGCTGCTACACATGAACACCCGTTAAATATGCACTCTAGTGGAATGAACCATACTTACTGGATGACAAACTATAAAATCAAATGGACTTACTCACACACTCAAATTCAAACCATTCAAAATATCATTTTGCAAAACTCATGACATTCTCCAGATCTGATAACTCCTGGGCATCAGTCACTTCTATTCTCTATGATTTGCTTTGGTTAGTGATTACACCTTCATACATCATAGCACATTTGGTCCACCATATTATTTTATGATATACATCTTTAGGCATTACCATAATCGATCACTTAGATTTTATCATCTGACTTTAAATTCACTGATACATTCTAATTAGGATAAATCATCTCACAGGTTCTCACCTGAATCTATAGGTTATGTCTTTATTCATCAACATCTGCTAAACACTTAATGACAACACATCATTCTAAATGGACCATTTCTCTATTGACACACTCTCGTTTATGGTTCATTCTTGACTGTTGAGGGGGCATCAAAAATGAATCCTCATCTGCATGCATAATTTCACTCAGGGGGGCAATGGTAAACTATCATTCACTTTGCATTCCTCATTCCATCTCATTCACAACATACTGAGATCTTGGTTGCATTTACTCTTTTTTACATTTACTTGTTACATGTTCATCTATTACACATGCTAGATATATATCTTGTATGTCATTATCTTTATCATACACACATGCACGTGTCACTTTCTTTCTAGTTGTGATCATATTATATAGATCCATTACATGACAATATGGATGTTTGGTGAAATACCTATTACCAAGTCCCACAACGGCTTGCTTGGGGGCATCCACTTTCGTACACTACATGTGTTATTGTTTCATTTTTACCTATATAACATTACATTATTGATTATACATGCTTTGACATACTTTTTATCTTTCTAACATGCTAATGGGTGCTTCATGTGCAACATTTTTTTGTAGGACTATTTGTTTCCATGGTTGTCTGTTACATTGTTTGTACATTGTTTACCTCTTGTATATGCCATTGTTTGTGGGATTTTCCCTTTGACTTGATGTGCACACTTGTATGTCTGTATGGCCACTATGACCTTGAATTGTCTTGCAACATTGTGAGTGATGTCCCATGTTTACAACCCACTTTTCACATGGACTACATTGATCTTCTTGCATGTTTACACATATATGTCTAGCTTACACATTGTCTTAGCAAACATTTACACTTGAGTTTTACATGCATTTTGTTGTACTAACACTTGTTCCTAGCCACTTTGTTTGTGTGTGCCTTGGTTTCTACCAAGCACTCTCCCTTCCCCCTATGTAGGGCACAATTTCACACAGGATCACAATCCTCTTTTGGGCCACATACTCCTTTAGTGACATGATGCATGCACCCCAAAGAGGGGGGCATCATTTGAGGTGAATCAGTCACCCCATAACAGTGAGTTCATACACAACATACAACATGGTACACAGGTACATATAGAACAGTTCAAGGCTTTAGATAGGGATCAGACATCAAATGTTTGAAGTCCTATAATCAAGGATTATTACTCAGACATGGATTCCTTAAAACAGTCTGGGGAGCATACACATTAGATTTTACATGGTAGGTTGTCCATTAGAGGATTTACACATCATACTGCATGGTAGTTTATTATGGGAAGTTAAATTTAGAGGATAACTCCATACACAATTCCTCTCTGCATTTATATTGTGATCAGAATATTCAAAAAACTAGGCATTTTACAAATTACAGTTCATTCTACAACGGGAAGTAGTTAAAGGTTGGAGATGACACATGACTATTCTCCCTATACTTCTTTGGCCATTGGCATGAGATCACCAAAAAACTCACACTTGAAATCATTTACATGATCCTTTCTACACCCTTTCTCTCATCACGGATTAGGTGCACATGTTCCTTTTTCACATTTTCATACATTTTCATACTTCCTTACATGCGTTTTACACATGTTTTACATATTTTTATCATATACATGCATATTTGACTACTTTGTCATCTTCTCTTTTGCAGGTCCGTATGGGAAGCAAGGTAGTCAATGTCAACATCATCAAAATAAAAGAAACTAAAACACATCACACAATACTGTCAACATCACACACGTACATCGGCATCTACACATGTGGTTTTGCCCTAGGTTCATTTTCATCACTCACTTTTACATTTTGCACTTTCTCCTCCACTCTCCATGCTTCACATTTTTATCACTTCACACTTTGTCTAGTCCCTCGACATGCTTTCTACATCATTCGATCTACATGGTTATCAGGTACTACATCTCTATCTAATTTATGTTACTGAGCATTCCACTTCACCAATATAAAGTGGGGGAAAATGTAGACACAAAATCGTTCACTTTGGGTAATTATCTAGTCTTGATTACATACTACTATTCATATGATTCCTAAGTAAGAAAAGTACTAATTAACCCATGTCTTTGGCCACCTTTCTTTTCTTTATGTTTCCATTTTTAGTCTTCACCCTTACTTGCTCAGTCTGCATTTTTACTCTTTGGCATTTTTCATCTTGGACACTAACGCCCAGCCAGGATGCCAGTGTTAGGTGCCCTCGTCCCCTCTGGGCACCCATATCCCCTTTGTACTTTACTCACACTTTTTGGGTCCTTTCTAGCCATTTGAGCATCTTATCTTTTTGGTAGTCAGCCTTTTTAGGGTTAATTATGAAATTCAAGCAAAGGAATCATATAAATATAAAGTTATGTGATCATAATAAAGGACCAAACACTAAGCATTATCTATCACCACCTAAGGTTGCATCCATCAAGGCATCTAAGAGCTCCATTACATCCATCTAGCTCCATCACAAGGGACAAAAGGGTTGGTTTTCTGCATCACACTTCATAGGAGGGAAGTTCATTCTATTCCATGCACACATTTATTACATTTCTACATCTAGCTACTTTCTCGGTATCTAAGTGTGACACACACAAGAGCAAATTAGGGCACAATTCCACACACACACACACACACACGTACACGCATGCACAAAACTACATTGGGTCTGAGATGTAGTGTAACACTCAGTTGTAAGTTCACCATTGTGATAGCTGAGGACAGTCTGACCCCTCATTTTGCATCTTTCTTTTTTAGGATTTGATGTCTATTTGAGGGTTTTGCAGGTTCATTCTTTATTGCAGGTTTTCAGTGACCTTGGTGATCTTCGTGTGACCTTAGAGCGATCAAAGGAGATTAAAGGTGAAAACCTTACGACACCTCAGAGGATGTTTTCTGAGCATTTATATAGACCTAGGCACCAGAAATAGGTCTAGGGCCCACATGGTGCACCCTTATCCCTCTCCAGGTGCCCCAGTACTAGCCTATCTCCTCCAGATCTACATTTTTCTTTGCTCTAGGTGTGACGGTCAGTGCTTCACTTTTCATCCATAGTTTTCCAACTTCGGTACAGTAGTCCAATTTAACCTCTGTGAATCAGGTAAGTACATTTTTATAATCCTTTTACACTTAGGGTTTCATATTTTCACAAAACCACTTATCCAACCATTAATGTGTGCACAATATCAAATACCATACATGCAATCAACCATGAACAAGAGAATCAATAAAAAGACACAAGATATAAGTGGGAAAAACCATGGGGAAGAAAACCCACTGAAACACAAATCTTTATACTGATATGTTTCAAATTTAGTGAGGCACGAACCCCACAGGGAGCTCCAACCCCTAGTTTAGTAGAGCTACAACCCTACAAGGAGCATCAACACCACAAGGAGGATACAACCCCACCAATATGATCAAGAACCAACTCAAACCACCTTATGAAGAATATATCTGATGTGATTCTTTCTCCCAAAACTGATAGAGATCACAAATTCAACTCATAACATTTTCAAACCCTAGGTCTTCAATATCTCACAATCTTTCTCTTTCTTCACTTCTCAAATATTAAACCATTCCACACATTAATTTCAATCATTATTCAACCTATAACACACTTTATGATCTCAAATTCATTCCCTCAACCTATAAAAATCTCACACCTAGGTCACACTTTTTTGCACACACTCTCTCAACTAGCTCACAAAATGACCCAAAACATAACTTTTATAACTTCTTCTTGATTCAAATTCAAAATGAGGTCAGTTTACCTCAATTTATCTTAACCAAAAAAATTTACAAACATCCCATAATAAATAATCATAATAGTCACATTTGACCCATATAGGTTGGACCTAGCCAAAAACCCTTCATCCATGCACCAAAATCCTCAAAACCCCATCACTAGGGAATGAGAAAAATCCTCTAACACCAAAAATATTTTTAATCAAAGCTCTAAAATTCACCACACATGTTTAAAATATGACATTTAAAATCATTTATGGTATCTCAATTTACTTGAACCAATCAAATTATTTCATTTAATGGGTCCCAGTGGCTCATTACCTTCACAAAAACACATGTTTCCAGCACCCTGATCTTCACCTTTGGGCTTCAAGATCATCCTCAAATGACGTAAATCATGACATGTGACACTCAATGGAAATACCATTTAAACTTGTATAACACTTATAATCAATTTATAACTCATGAAATAATCCATTCATGTTCAAACTACATCAACTTTTTCCTTCACCAAAACAAAATGCCCAAAATGTAGTTTTACAAATCAACTAATTTACACCCTTTAAGATAACATTCAATACCTAAAAATGGATTAAATAGATTTCAAATTCATCCCTATTCAATTTCCAGGTGATATTAATCATCAAATCAATCCATTTCATGCATTAACCAACTCAATCTTTCAAAAAAATAGTAGAAATCCTAAAAAAGTAATTGAAACCTTCTTGCTCACAAACTAACCTGGAAACCATATCAAAGTAAACTCATCATGAGAAAAAATTATATCATTGAAAATATATCTTAATTTATATTTCCATAAATATATTGTAACTCCTTCCAACTCCTAAGTGGAAGCCTTCAACCAAGTCCATCTCTATTGCAAACTTTCCTGAAACTGTGCCCCAAAATCACCCTTTGACTAGTCAACACTAAATGAAGCATAATTGATCAAATTTTAAATGACATCCTCATGACCTAAAACCATCTGGAAATCAACAAAAACTCACATAATCACCATAGTGATCATTTATTTTGTAACTTCTTTGGATAACCTTGTCTCAAACTTTACTTCTTCAGAAAATGACATATTGAGTGGGGTCCACTCATCACCACAACCTCTACCATACCTTTTTGGAAACTTGGAGGATTACTATACATGATCCAATCATCATCCATGCACTAGGAATCAAGAACTTTTTCACTTAGGAAGAAATTTCTCTCAAACTACTTTTGAGCTAGGGTTTCAAACACATAAGAAGTTGTTTACCTTCTTAACATTCGTTCATAAAAACATGACAATGAAATGACCTCATTATTTTTTTGAAACCTTCTAGACTCAATTTAGAAACATCCCTGAAAGCCACAAGGTCCCATGCAAAGCACACAATTTAGGATGAGCATCATAAGATCTAATTTGAGCTGGAAATGACCTTCTTCTTGACCTTGTTTCACCAAAAACATGACATAACTTGAAAAATAATCATCATGAAAACCTGAAATTTTTCCCACAACACCATGACACATCTTAATAACATCTCCAATCATCTCTATGTCATGAATATCTCTCAATATTTCTAGACACTGAGACTTTGCATAGTTATCCCTTAGGGTTTTACATTGTAAAGCTTAGGGTCAACTGAAATAACATCATAAATCATCATAGAAAAAATCCAAAAGGTCCTAACATACCTGGTACATCATGATACAACTGATTTACATGCATCCATGATCTCATATAGCTCCAAAACTCACTCTCATGCCTTCTAACAACCATACCTGGTTCAAATGAGCACCTAAATCTTGGTCACCAACCTGTATCTACACCCTCAAAACTCATGTGAGTGCCCAAAAAACTCTCAAAAACTCTCCATCATGTCAACATGCTTCTCAAGTCACCAAGAAGATCCAACCACCATGCACCATCACCCAAGCTAGCTAGGTCACTTGATTAGGCTTGCAAGAATAAGTCCATTCTCACTAAATCAACATATATCACCATGAACACATTTGAATCATCATCTCATCATCATTCTCAAAATTATCTAACCCTACTCCATCATCCAATTTTTCATTAATGAGGTTTTACATCAATGAAAACACATATGCAACAACATACCAATAATCTCCCCCTTTTTCATTGATGGAAAACCACCTAAACTTCTCCCCCTTTTTACATTAATGAAAAAGGCATACCTATACTGATCCAGGGGATCCCCACTGAGAAACGCTGATCTATGATCTTCTTAGAATCAAATGTAGTCAGTTTCATGGTATGGAGAAAAAAATATGATTTTTTCGATATCTCATTTGTAGGAAACAAAGCTCGTATGCAAAAGTTATGGCCCACTGAAAATTTAGGGAAATTAATGAATTTTGGGGCACAAAGTGCAGGTTGAACACATGCACACTCATCAAGAGGACAAATGAAAATGTAACACATGGACAATATAGATGACAAAGCAAAATTTATTTTGGAACACTAGTCTTTGACACTTGGTGACGGATAGGTGGGCCCCGCTATTTACTGGCTGGGGGCCCTTAGCTAGATTCAACACACTTGATTAAATGGAGGGGTGTCTTAGCCTCCTTCATGTCATATTGCTATAACAGAGCTCTCATATATGTTTACCTTGTATGTCCGTTGTATTATTCATGTGGGACTAATTTGATATGACAATTTAAACTATACAATTAAACCATATGCTAATACCACACATATTCCAATATTTTCATGCATTATTGCCAAATACCGCACATTTTATACCAATTTCAACGCATATATCCCAACTTCCACATATAAATATCCACGCATTATCCCACCAAATATTCCATGCCATACTTCAATTATTATACAAGTCTATGTGCCAAACTTGGGTCAAATACCCATCCTCAATGTCCATGACAATCAAAATGGCTCAATAGCCAATGCAAAAACCAACCACCCACCTATTTAAATGGTCCCCTAACCCATTTTGCATAGAAATGTGGGATAAATCCCATGGGAGGCACCTAAGGAGGTGGAGGGGTAGGGAGGATTTGAACCTCTATCCTCTCATGCAAAATGATAGGCACCTAACCATTGAGCTAGCCTCTTGGGAAACAATATAAAAGGAGGTATTTTGTATTTGAATAGGCATTTGGGACTGTAAAAAATATTCAAACGCTCATAACTTGATCTCGGAGTGGAATTTTGAGGAGATCTAAAAAGCAACCCCTTCTATTTTTGATAGAGGAAGATTGTGAGAAGGTAATAATTTTGTAGAATTATTTGTAGGGAATTATTTTCAAGATGTTAATAAATCGGTCCCATTCAACCAGACATGGAGATGTAGGCCTTAAGCATCAAACTCCGTTATCACGCTTGTGTCGAATTGCTGGTGAATTCTCTTCATTTATTTGTAATTTTTCACAGTACTTGTAGGTTTTAATGTTTTGTTAAAAATTATAAAAAGGTCATAATCGTCTAATTTTACATCAAAAATCAATACAAATCAAATTTATTTGTGTGAACAATTGCTAGTTAAAATTAACTTTCAGATCATATGCCAACATGTTCTTCATCCTTCTCAGCTTCATAGAATCACCTCTTGATTAGAAAAATCAACAGAAGGTCTCAAACAAGCTCAAAATAATTCAAAAACTGATTTTAGCCTCTTTTCAAGCATAAAGACACTAATCTCCCCCTTACAGTAACACACATATTATCTTAACATGCCATAAATAATGACGAAAGTAACATCTTACCTCTTTCTAGGATAACCTTATACCATCATCCACCTCTAAGAATGCAAAAACATGTCATTTTTCCTCTAAAATTTGTTTTTGCCATTATTAGATCAATGTAGCAGAGCACTACCTGAAGCATACATTCTGAGAAACATGCTAATAATGGTGAATAAGAGCTAAAAACCTCCTTCTTACCTTCAATTTTGGGCATATACCATAAGAGCTAAAACTTGTTTAGTCACCTAATTCTTGACAACATCCTTCATTTATAACATGGGTTTCTGAATAGACCCTTCAGTGGTTTTAGGACACACTTTTTCAATCTTTCATGCACCATTCACATCATGAAAAGGCATACCATCACTCCCCCCAGACTAATTCAAAATGAAAAGGCACCATATATCTAGTAGGAAAGCACAAATTTAAGCATTTTTCCTTGATAATTTGTCAAAAAATTGACTCACCCACTTTGGCAATACCCTAAAGTTCTTTCATAGTCCTTGATAGTCATATTTGACTAAGATAATGCATTTATGAATCATAGCTTGATTTTTTCTCTGAGAAGACACTTATTACATACCTCACAAGCCTTGAAATCAACAAAGTCTTCCTAAAGAAACACTCATACATGCACCTACTGACTGGTCTGAGACATGCATACCTTCTTTCATCTATAGAAGCATCTTTTTTATATTACTTGTGCAATAATCACCATCAACCTTACTTCCATATATAGCTTCAAATTTGTCAAGAGTATACATTTTTCTACCACATGAGCTAACTGAGAAGATCCCCTTACAACTTTGAGCATCATTTTTCTCTTCATAATGCACTGTAGCATCCTATTAGACCTACTAAGGTATGGAACCATCAAGTTTGACTCAAACATGACTTATGAGCATAGAAATTAACTTTACCACCATCATTTTACTTCAACTACCTTGGAAAGAAAACAAGAACATCATGAAACAAAAAAAGGAGCATTTACCATTTTCAATATTCACCTACATGTTTGTAGGTTATCATTCATTCTTCAAGTATCACAATAGCATTAAAAGAAGATTAGATATTAATTTCAACCTTTATCACCAACATTGAGCATTTATACACCTTGAATACTTCCAAGAGTGACTAATAAGTCCACAAGGATCATTTTAAACTATGAAAGACACATACTCTGCCTCTTATACATATACACTGCGCCAGTAGCTTTTACATTTTTCTCAAGACCCATATAAGAGCAACAATCATGCTTAGTCATACTAGTGATCATTTTAGCATACTACAAGGCCATTACATCTTTTCACAAATGCATACTCACCCTTCTTGGAGAGTCAGAGATCCATACAAGGATTTAGACCAACTTTTCGTACTTCCAAAAACATGTAAATGCATCTAAGACACTTACCTCATGGTAGCAAGATCCATACAAGAGATTCTCCCTGACTCAATAGCCTATCTCAAGAGGATAATACATTCTTATCATGTCTTAGATCATCTTCTTCAACTCAAGAACCCTGATAGACATACTCACCATTGCATATTGATGCTCATTAAGTCCTCATCTTTATCAAGAAGGAAGCAAATTAGTCAAACATACATGTAGCATTCCATTCCAAAAAAAATTGTCTACTTGTATACTTGACTTTGATGTCGTTTCAGAGCCTTCACATGTCTTCAATAAGCCTTGCTTCTTCTTTTAGGCTTGTATAGCTATATTAGCCATTCATAAACATATATGTGATGTATATCTTGATCAATTATTTGGGTAACTCTATTAGCTTTCAATCCCCTGGTTTGAATGACAGAGACGAGGTATATACCACTATCTTCACTTGTATCATCTTGACAAAGAACATTTCTTGGGCTTCTCATTAGGCTCTTCAAGAGATTTTTATCAACTTATATCACTTTTGATCCTGAGTCAGAGACAGATACTCATTTACATACACAATCATGATATACCTACCTACTAACTACACTTGTCAAACAATTTTTCAACACAAATATTAAATGGTGATCCTTTACTACTTCATGACTTTCACACAAACTTTTAAAAGAAAGGGCTCACAGACTTCATTAACTCAAGGTATTGTATGCACCCAAAATTCCACAGTGATATATTGTTGGAACAGTAAAATCCCCAATGATGATAACATTCATTTCAAGAATAAATAATGAATCCAAGTCCTATTTCTTTTCTTACTGCTTATACATGTGACTAAGTTTTCTTTTCTTATTAGTTTCTTGGCCCTACATGATTCCACAAACGCTTTCTGGCCCCTTTTCCTTAGCTTTTTCCCTTAAGTTATGTAACCACCGATCTTCCTTGACCGGTGGTTACGTAACCTCTGTGGCAGTTGCGTAACTGCCAGTCTGTGCAGACCAACATTTTTTTGTACTTAAATTTGATACTTTAACAGTGTGCTTTATATGCGTGTTGCTTACTTCTAAGTCATTTTCTCGCATGTTTCTTGACCAAATTATCTTATTTTGAGCTTGATAGATGCATATGAACTTCTTCTTCTTGACTTACTTTTATTAGTAAGTTAATTGCCCCTTCTTGTGGTGATTTGGTACTTTTTAGTTGCCAAGTGTGCTACACCATTTCCCTGCCAACTTTCTATTAAAACCAAGATTTTTTCTGAAACATTAGTTAGAGTCTCTTGAATTGGAATTGCATCATTACTCTATTGAGATCTTACAAAGAAGCATACAAGAAAACTCAAAGCCTTTTCTTTGTTACTTCCTTGCCTGCATTGCTACCAGACTACCTGCAACTAATTTGATCCATCACGTCTTCAACTTCTTATGCATACTGACTAGCACATCTCCCTAAACTACATTGGAATCATTATTGGAAAAGAATCTAAGAGGATAAAGAAAATCATATCCAACACTTGATATTGTCTCAATTCTACATTTCCAAGTTGGAGGTGTAATTAAATTCCTTTAAAGCTTTCTTTTTAGTTTAGATTTCAATTCATAATCAACATAAAAGCTTGTTTTAAGAAAAGTAGAATTTACAAGTTAGTTTTATTGCTTGTAAGTAGCTTACATTGAAAACTCTTTCTCAGCTCATCCCTGTGGATTTTTCTGGGAAGGATTTGGAGGAATTTCATGTGCATAGAGCCTTTTACTTCTTCATTATCAAATTACCCATATCTTTCCTTTTATTAATTAGTTAGATTTAGAAGTGCATATGATAAAATCTTCTCTTGAAAGCTTCCTCCCTATTTATCCATGTGGATCTACAAGGGAAGTAAGTTTGAAGAAGCTTTTTTGTCTATGCATGTTGGCTAGATTTTCTGCACAACTGAAAACCTATGCAGTCATGAGATAAATCTCCCTCATTTACCAGTGAGGGTCCCGTGTAATATTTTTATCAATTATATTCCTAATATCTATTTGTTGGTTTTACTTTAACTTGTAGCTCATGAACCATAGCTAGACAGTTTTGCAGCAAGTAAGCAGTGTAAAGAAATATGTGCAAGAAAGGGAAATAATTGAATGTGAGAAGAAAGGAAAGGAAATGTGCAACCTAACCAATAGTTGACAGAGTTGATCATATGCACATAGACGAAACAAATAGATCTTTAAAATGCAGAATTTGAAGCAAGGGAGAGTTTCAGATCTAGATCTAAGACAACACAAAGTTTATGTAGAGATCTAAAAAGAAATAAGAGACGAATGCACCATTGACACAAAGTTCTCCGGAAATCTTCCTCCTCTCTATTCCTCTGCTTTCAGAAATCTATCAAGGGTTTCAGCTCAAAGTCTGGAACACAAGAATGTTGATTACAAATTCCAATCCTTTAACCCATAGGTTCTTCCTCTATTTATAGTGTATAGAGGGCAATTACAAATAGGAAGCTTTAAATGAATTCCCGCATGCGGAAGCTATGAAAAGGGAAGCAGTTGGCAATCTTCCTCCTGGAATTCCTCTTTGCATGACATGCATGATTTATAACTGAAAAATAGAACCTTCTATTTTGCATGTCTGCCACCTATTTCCAAGTAATTGACTTCTTCAAGTAACGACTTTTAAACCAATCACTTAAGTTTTATAATTTAATTGATTGCTCAATTACTTTGTTCAGAGAAAATAAGAGAAACAAGAAGAAAAGGAAAAGAAGAAGAAAGCTGCAACCCTCTCAGTCTTGTTCTTTTTCCATATTTTGCATGCGGTTGACTCTTTTGCCTTTGATTCTCACCAAACTGGATCTGGAAGCAGCTGACTGTGATTTGCTTGCGGGTATTGCCTTTGACTTGTCTTCCCTCTTATCCTTGAAGCTTTTGCAGTTCTTCTCCAGTACATGCACCAGTGCAATGTTTGTCATAAATAATTTAGACAAAACTCATCATTTTTTATTTTTAATTGCATATGAGCAATTTTAAATTCTGGAAAGCACTCTAGGTGAATGCAAATACAAGTAAATTCAATGAAGGTTTCAACTGGAAGATTGGGAGCACATGCACAAGATCCTAGAAGGAATTTTCCATGCATTGACTTCTACACGGGCTGCATTAGAAACAAGAGGATGAATTTTTGTTGGAAGCCTTTGCAATTATGAGATCTGGATCTGTCAATTAAATCGGTGATAGGTTCAGGGCCTATGTCTGTATCATTGACTTCAGCAAATCTGGAAGCTATGCATGATTCTGCTGATCCTTTTCTTTCATCATGCTTCATCATGGCTGGAACAATCTTTGTCTGAGCTCTTTTTCTTTTAATTCTGTCGGAATCCCTTGCAATTGGATCAATTTGTGCAGATCTGGCAACTTCTTCAAATTCAGAAGATATATTCAATGTACCTGACATTGATTTGAGCACCTGTGATGAATACCTGCAATTTATTCAGACAAAGATGGAGTCCATGGCATGAATACTTGATTTTTATCACCAAAATCTGCATATAAAGCCTGCTGCCCTAAAATTTGAGGTTTTGTTTGCATGCAAAGCAAGAAAAAATATTATTTAATTCACCCAGGGCACATATACCAACATGCAGATGCTCAGAATGACCAAAATTAGGCTATTCTAACCCTAGGCGCCAAAACTGGAAGCTTCCCGACAGTGGAAAATAAACTATTAATGCAAAATCCTCCTTCTTTTGGCGCCAAAACCTGTCTGGGCTGCAATCCTCATCAAAAAGAATTAATTGTCTCTCCCTTATGGCATCCCATGCTTATATAACCTCCAACATGCTATTTTTAATAATTGTCTCTTCCTATTTCTGGCAATTTAATTAATTAATAGCCATGTTTATTCATCCAATTTGGGTGCCCAAGTCTGCATGTTGCTGGTTGCTTTTTAAATAATTTATTTTATTTATTTTTAGCATGCATCCTTGACTTCTCCTTAGCTCTTCCACTTGCATTGACTTTCCTTCTATTTATGGCGCCAAAATTGGGTGAATAAACCATTAATAAATATTATTAAATGCATTGTTATTCACCCAAGGTGGGTCACACTTTTTGGCAAGAGGAATTGCTAAAAATAAGAAGTCAACTTGATGGGAATTTCCACCCTGCACTGCAGCTCCAAAAATCCCCTCTTCCACTTAAGTTATTTGACTTTCATAATGGGAATTTTTACCCTGCAAGGCAGGTAAGAAATTCTTGCCTGCCTACTACCTCCAAAATTCCCACTGGCAAATTAAAACATCTCCCAAAAAGTGTGACTTGTATTAAAAATAGCTTCCTTTGATAAAGTGCGACTTGCATGGGTGAATAAACCTCTTTGGTGGGAAAAGTTAGCCTGCTAGGCAGGCAAAAAATTCCCATCGATGCTTTAAGTGATTTTTCTTTATTTTATAATGGGAATTTTTACCCTGCAAGGCAGGTAAGAAATTCCCACCTACCTGCCGCCTCTAATATTCCCATTGCAGCTTAAGTGACTTTGACTTCATGGGAAAAAGTACCCTACAAGGCAAGTAAGAAATTTTTGCCTGCCTACCACTACCAAAAATCCCATTGCAACTTAAACCCATTCATTCCAAAAAGTGTGACTTGCCTAGGAGAGGCTTTTTGTGCATGACTTCATCTTTTTTGGTCAGAAGTTTGCTTTCTGAGGTTGATTCCTTCTGGTGCTGAGGCCGTAAATGATCTCCAGATGCTCCAGGCAATTAAACAGACTATACATGACAAAGAACAGACCTAGGGGAATTAAACAGAAAGACCACAGGGAAAACTAGAGAAAAATGCAAAAGAAATAAATAAAAATGAAAAACGTTGCCAGAAGTCACAGACAAAGCTCTGAATTCATTCCTGGTGAAAATCCTATTGAAATGTGTGGATACTAGCATGCAAAACTTCAACAGGATTCAACCGGAGCACAATTTACTTCAAACGGGGCTTTATTTATTTAATAAATAATTAAATAAAAAATTCCCACAGACAAAACTTGGCAGAGGGATAAAATGAGTTTCAGCATCTGGGTATTTGTCGAAATTGGCTCATATGGTTCACTGGGAATATCTTAACATAATACAGACATCTTCTGGCAATAAAAACACGAAAAAGACCCGTTATTTTAAAAAGAATGATTTTTTTTAAAATGGGTAGTCCCAGATTTCATGGTGAAATTTGGGGACACCAGTGCATCTTGTTGAATTTCCTCACACCGTAGAATTGTAGTGTTCACTGAGGAAGTTTCAGGGGAAGAAATTGTTTCTGAGAAGCATTTACTTCTTCCCGTGATTCTAAGGTAAGACCGACAAAGGAAGTAGAATCCACAGTTACAAATTAGAAAAATCCTCAATTTAAGTTAGAGTAGGATTAATTAATCTATGACAAAGGAATAGCCACATCTAGATATTTCACTGGTTGTTTTAGTTTGTTTTAGCATAGAAGTAATTTTAATTTAATTAGAAGCAATTTTCATTTCTCTATAACTTTTGCTTATTTATTTCCCTTAAATTGGAAAAATCCCAAAAAAACATAGATTAAAGTAATTAGATTTGTTTATTTGTTATATTCCCTTTCATTTTAAAAAGCTCCTAGAAAATACAAAAAAAAAGTAGATTAGATTGTTTGCATTTCTTTAATTACTTAGTTGCACGCTAATTTAATTAAATTAAAGGAGAGTAATCAAATTTGTTTGCATTAATTGTTTAAAACAAAGACCTAGATTTAATTAGAGTGGAATTAACACAAGCTCCTATATTTCCTCAGTTCCTTAGGTTACCCGAACTTAGCCTTAGCCCCTTTCAGTTTCTTTACTTGCTTTGTTTACTTCCGTAGATTCCTTGTTTCAAGCCTACATGACCATCTAGGGCCCAAGACAACCAAGATAAAGAGTTTGTGATCTAACCCCACCACAACCAAACATTGGCACATGATTTATTGATATCGACTAAGGCCTTACACAACTCATCTATCAAAATACCCAAGTCCCACCTACCATCATTATACAACTGATTGTTTTGAATGAAGAGGTAGACATTGCTGAGGCGTTTTGGGCAAACCAACCTGGTAGAGATTAGATTTGTCCTAATCATACGTATTCTCTCACATTTTCATGACCCTCTCTGGAAAATAATTTACGAGAGATGAAGGAATTTTCCCTTGTGTTTCAAAACCAACTCAAGGTTTACTTGGCCCTATAGAAATTGATCCAAATCTTTGCGTGGCCATTATCTTTGACCGTTCCATCACACCTGAGCAGGTTAGATAGGCATTCGTTAAACTCAATGAGCAAATACCTATTGTGCATGTTGAGGATATCTATTTGCCTTGATTTGTCTTGTAGACATTTCTCATTTATCCCACTTATTCCTATCTATCCATTCCATCCATGTTATCCCGACACAACCTCGAGAGGTCATGTGTGCCTAGGAGTCACGTGTTGATTCTAAGGCGTACAAAATTGGTGAACCCGATGTGAAGGACTAGTTCCTTTTTATTTCCTCCTTTCTTTCTTTTCTTTCATCCATCCTTCTCCTCTCCCATTATTTTGTAGGTGTTTATACACCCCCCGAATATGTCAAGTCAGGAATGCAGAAAGCCCATTTTGGGTCTCAAGGCCTATTACAATCAAATGGGTATGCAACAGTCACCCTCTTTGTCAGGTTGGGCTGATAATTACTCACAAAATTTCTTAGCTCCTCACACGCCCCCTCCTCAATGGTTTAATAATGGTTCATTGGTTGGGATTGAGGAGATAGACCAACCTAACCACACTGCACAACCGGAGTTCTCCAACTATAATAAAATGACATTCACGAGAGAACAAAATTTTTATCCATGGGTCTTATCCATACCTCAAATCAATATGTAAATTGATTCCTTCTCTTCTTATCTATCTACAAATGACGAGTTCTCACACATAGAACTGATTAAGCTAAATGTGAAATATATGCCTGTGCATATCTAAGTTAATTGTAGCAGTAAACATAAGATTAAATAATTATAGAAATTAGCCCAAGCAAGCCAAGCCAAAATATGTAAAACCCTAAGTGCAAAGAAGAGGTAAGATGACTTAGATGATTCACAGAGATCTCAAATGTGTACAGAGCTGGAAAAATAGAAAATATGAAGCACTGACCATCACACTGAAGCTCAAACAAATGCAGATTTGGAAAAATAAGTTGGGTTGGGGCACCTAGAGAGAGAAAAGGGTGTCGTCATGCTCTTTAGGCCTGTTTCTGGGCGTTTGGGTCTGTGGAAATGCTTAGGAAACTTCGTATGAGTGGTCATGGGTTACCCTCAAAGAGACGTCAAATCCTAAAAAAGAAAGATGCAAAAGGAGGGGTCAAATTGTCCTCAACTTTCACAATGGTGAACTTATGACTAAGTATTACACTACATCTCAGACCCAATGTAGTTTTGTGTGTGTGTGTGTGGATTTGTGCCCTAGGTGGATTTTTTGTGTGTCGCACTTGATAGTGAGAAAGTAAGTTAAATGTAAATAAATGTAATAGATGTGTGTATGGAATAGAATGAAATTCTCTCCTATGAATTATATGTAAAATAACTAGCCCTTGTGTCCCTTGTGATGGTGTTAGATGGATGCAATGGATCTCTTAGATGCTTTATGGATGCAACCTTAGGCGGTGATAGTTAATGCTTAGTGCTCGATCCCTTATTATGATTAGACAAACTTTATATTAATATATTTCTCTTGCTTGAATTTCGTAATTAACCCCAAAAAGATTGTTGTAATATTAAAAATATAAGATGTTCAAATGGCTAGAAATGACCCAAAAAAAGTGTGAGTCAAAGTACAAAGGGGAAGGGGGTGCTAGGGACCAAGGTCGGGTGTTGGCATCTTGAAGCTGGGCGCTAGTGTCCTGGATGATAAATGTCAGAGTATAAAAAGGTAGACTGAGAAAGTAAGGTTGTAAGACCAAAATTGGCAGAAGAAAGAAAATAAAGGTGGCCAAAGACATGGGTTGATTAGTATTTTTCTCTCTTAGGAATCATATGAATAGTAGTATGTGATTAGGACTAGATAATTACCCAAAGTGTGTGATTTTGTGTCTACGAGAAATACATTGGGTTTGAGATGTAGTGCATTGCTCAGTCATAAGATCACCATTGTGATAGGTGAGGATAGTCTGAGCCCTCATTCTACATATTTATTTTTAAGGAATTGATGTCTATTCGAGGGTTTTACAGGTCAATGACTTTTTATTACAGGTTATTAGAGACTTTGGTGATCTCTAGTGTGACCTACATAGCAACCAAAGGAGAAAAAAAATCGAAAAAATTAGCAACCACTCAGAGGAGGTTTTCTGAGCATTTTCACTTAGACACAGCGCACCATAGAGATAGGCCTAGGGCATCGACAAGTGCGCCCTTGTCCCTCTCCAGACACCCCAATCCATCTTATTCTTCCAGATCTACATTTTTCTGAGCTTTCGATGTGATAGTCGAGTGCTTCATTTTTTCTAGTTTTCCATATTTTGTATCACCTTCGAGATTTCTGTGAATCAACTAAGGATTTTACCATCTATTTTGCACTTAGGGTTTTATACTATTTTGGGCTTAGTTTTCTTGGGTTAATTTTTGTACTTCATTATTACATTCATTTACTTGCTACAATAGCAATTAATTAGGCATAAAAAAATCACATTTAGCTTAATAATTTTGGTGAACCTGATCAAATTTCAAATACTCTAGGATCCTTCCATTTTTCCTCTTATCATGGCTCATCACTTTGGCTCAAATCTAATTATGATTGAATTTACTTAAGAGGGGTCACCCATATTGCAGGAATCAATTCTCCACAAAACCCTAAACACTATGTATCTTCCTATCAACATGTTTCCTACAAAAGTAATGTTATCTTTAATCGTCTATCTGATGACTCTCTTGGTTCCATTCCAATCAATCTATATTAAGTCCATTCAAGCCATTCATTTATTTATTTCAAGAAAATTTCAGGCTATGGAATCCACGTTATATCTCTTAAAATGTAAAATCCAACAAGGGCTTAAGGATGCTTTTTGGCTCATGTTATTCTATAAGTCTACTTTTTATCTTCATTCTATATGTGTTCTAAGGTATGTGCGCATATTAGAACCTCCAATTTTCACTCCCTGTACCTCTACATTTTTGAGTTTGAATAGGTCAATAGCTAAGTAACATGATATTCTTAAAGGAACTTTAACTCATCAATTAATCAGCTTGCCATCTATTGGATTGCTAATCCTTATCGACTTGCAGATATCAAGGTATTCCCTCAATTGTAACTTATTAGTCAAATCAATGGACATAATGAAAATGATTTATATGGGTTACAACAAAGAATCAACCATTTGAGTGTTAATGGTTTCATCTCATTCACCAAGAATAGTATGTTTTACATTTGGTCCTTGTTAGACTTTGTTACATCTTAATGGGCTCCTAAATCTGATTCATCTAATGAGCATCATCCTTGAGAGCCTCCTAAGCAACCATCTTTAAAAATCAATTTTACAACATTGGTGGTCTCGATTCATTCATACGGCATCACCAAGTCAACCTAAGTAACCTCCTCTAAAAATCATTTCAACACCTCCTACTGAGTCTGCTACAACATTACCTAATAATTCACCATTTTAGAAACCAATCATTTTTGTCAAAGAAAATTCTCCTTCTACTGATGGCACAAGGCCTATGATTTCCAACTCTGCCACCATCGCAAGAAGGTTTGGTCCTACTGTTGTTCTCATACCATTGTGTTGCCCTCTCATATCATGACACAGTCAAGTTCTGAGACAATGGCATGAAACCTCTCACGAATCGGGTAAATAGATCTCCATCATCATAATACACTTGGGGGAAATTCCACCTATTCCCCCCCTTCTAGAATCAACAAGCGTCTTATTTTCCCATCACTTCACATCTAGTCTAACACATACACCATATACATCTTAGTACACGCTTGTATTCTCATTCCTCGACGACACACTCTCATGCTTTGGTTCACACTAGACTTTTGAGGGAATACTATCTACATGAACCTCACACACTACACACTCAACATTACACACTACATACTTCACATCACACACCTATGACATCTTCTCTCACAACCATTACTACACATTTTGTGTCTTATTCACTCTACACGTTCAAGATATATCTTTCTTACATCTACTACTATGTGTTGGGCTCACTACCTTATGACTCACTCTAATTCCGTGGTCCATAATTGACTATTGAGGGTCTATATGTCCAATGGACCTGGTAAGAAAAGTTCACATTTACTCACACATTCATTCACTCGTATGCTTACATTCTACATTTTGTGCTTTATCAATCACATCTTTATATCGCACACATTCAAACCATTTCCCTATGACGCACTCTAGTTCCACAGTCCATACTCGACTGTTGAGGGTTTGCATCTTAAATGGACCTCACCTCACTTGCGCATTCACTCAAAAATTCATTCACTCATATACTTACATTATACGTTTTGTGTTTTATCGATCATATCTTTCTATTGCACACATTCAAACCATTTCTCTAAATGATGCACTTTTGTTTACGGTTCATTATTCACTACTAAGGGGGCATCTATAAATTAACCTCATTTCATGCATACACATCCACTCAAAGGGAATGTGGTTCCTATCAATCACACTACATTCCATTCTATACCATCCAAAACATACCGCATATCTTGGTTACATTTTCTCTTTCTTACTTATGCTTTTACATGAATAGTTTATTACACATGTGATGCATGAACATCAACTCCCTAGCCTGTAAAGAGGGTAATAATATAAATTTTGGCTTTCTAAATGAGATCATAGGTCCTAGAGGTTATCTAAAGTCTATTAGTTATGTTAGTTCAGTTCAAGACCTTCAAAATTTCAAATTAGACCATTTCCCTCCAAAATGGCAATTTGAACCCTAGAAGGCAATTTTGGTGTGTAATTGGAGTTATGATACATTCTTGAAGCTACTAAACATTTGTATGGATGAAATGAAGAAAAATAGGGCTGGTTTCAAGCACTCTCTTAGAATAGAGGTCATATCAAATTAATTAGCATTCATAAGTTTAAGTCAGTTTGTCTAAAAAGACATCCAATTGTGACATTTTGCATATGAACCATGAGTTAGGAGCTTATATTTTGTTAGGAGCTTATATTTGGTTAGAAGCTGAGTGGAGGGTATAAAAGAACAAAATGTAATTGTCTCATTTATTCCCATTCGAATGGAAATCAGGAAGAGCTTTAAGGAAGACAATTAGTAGTGTTTTGTATATGCATGTGATTTCAAGAATGCCTCTAAATTGTATGAAATCCCCAATGCATGTATGACTGTGTAAGATAAATTTGTTGCGTAATGAATATTTACAATTTTGCAAATGTTATAAGTGAGTTAGTTGACTGTGTGCAGAACATTTGTGTGTACCAATTTTGTGTGTGAAATAGTCATTATATACGTAAGTTAGTGTGTGTGTTAAAATCAACTGTGAAGTTGAATTGTATGAACTGGAATTGTGAAATTTTATGATTCAATTGAGTTCTGATGGTTACAGAACCGTTGATGGATGGTTTGATACATTTTGATCATTTCATGAGTTTTTGATTCATGATATGAAAGGTGTAAACTCAGGCCCTAAGGAAAGACTTCTATGATGTGTTCATAACTAAGAAAAATTGTGACATAAGTAGAATGTGATCATCCTTACAAAGAGTATATAGTGAGTGTTTGTTTTGGCATAATGAAATGGACGACCTCCAGAGTTTCTCCTCATGTCTATGAGAATAAGTCAACTATGATGGTTAACTTGCATGTTTGAATTCCCCCTTTAGTGGCAATCCAACAGTGAAGAAAATTATTTTCTTGATTTAGTGTTAACTGTGCATGATCAAAGAATCTATGGAACCAAGTCAACAAAGGAATATAACTTCATAATAGTTCAACTTTTGATTAATCTACTAAAGTTTAGAACTGAAATGCTACCATTATTAGAATAATAACCTTTTGGTAAGTTTTTATTTTTGTGTTGATTAATAAAGGGAATTAGAGGATCTATGATCTATGCACCTACATACAGGGTAGGTGAGAATCTTGCAGGAAGAGTTTTGAAATTTTGCAAAAGAATTTGTAAGCCTAGTTAGTAAATAGCCATCTAAACATTAGAAGATTTTTTTTGTTTACAATTGAAGATCACTTGAAATTGGTTATAATACTAACTCTTTTGGGCTCTCATAAGAGAGGTATCTTAGAGGTCATAGCTAGGGTTAGTCTTTTGAACCCCATGAAATCAATTCTTTTTGATAACAAATTTCAAAATATCCAAGAATCCATAAAAAGGGATATTTTGAAGAAATTTTGGTGTTTTACAAGGGTTCAATTTATTAATTTGTGGTTGACATTGGAGAGAGATGAAAAACATATCAAGGCTAGTGGAAAGTTGATGTGAGTTACAAAGGAAGTATTATTCACCTAGAGGTGGATTAACCAATGAAAAAATTTATACACATCTACAAATCGCATACGTAATGTTGAAAATTACATTCATTTTGTATTAAAGTTCCCGATGACGATACTATGCATGTTAGTTCACTCATCTTGAAGACCCACTCTAAGGGGTTTGAGCAAGATTACAATCAGGTGATATGAAGAGAACAACACAAAGAGTAGAATCCTTGGTTTTTACATACATCTTGAGCATGGGCATCAGAACAACCTCATAGACTACATGGTATTATAGCTCACTTTGTGGGTGGTTGCTTACTTCTTCACACATCACAGGGGCCAAACACTCACTTACAACATTAACGTTACATCTACCTTACAACATGGTACTTCTGGGTTCTTAATCGTACGGATATTAAGTAATTTCCTAATTTAGTTCTACAAGATATAACACATTATTCTAAGGGTTGAGCATGATTGAATTTTTGGTGTCATTTAAAGAAACCTAGGAACTCACTCAATCAGCTCAAATTTTTGACTCTACATTTTGCGCAATGATCAATGATCTTCCCAAGAGGAAGGGAATTCAAGGCATTTGGTAGGGATGAATACTTGATTCTATGGTTCATATCAACTTGGGTGTCATAGAAATGAATGTCATTTATAGTTATAAACATAATCATGAAGATGCATTTAAAACCTATCCATTCCCATTGTATTCCATTTCTTGTATCGCAAAACTTGAGAGTAAGTGATTGAGTTGATTTTCCTTACATAGTTGGATGAATGCAAATGTGTGGAGTGCCTACATCAACATGCTAGATAGATATCTTGTATGTCATTATCTTTATCATGCACACATGCACGTTCAGTTTCTTTCTATTTTTGATTGCATATTATACAGATCTATCATACGCAACATAGATGCTTAGCGTAGTACCTATTACCAGTCCAAAAACGGCTCTTGGGGGTATCCACTTTCGTATACTACAGGTGTTATTGTTTAATTTTGTTTCATAGCACATTACTTTATCAGATTATACATGTTTTGACATACTTTTTATCTTTCTAACATGCTAATGGGTGCTTCATGTGCAACATTTGTTATGAAGGTCTATTTTCTTCCATGGTTGTCTGTTACATTGTTTTCCATTGTTTGTTCTTTGGATGACATTGTTTGTGGAATTTTCCCTTTATCTTTTGTGCACACTTTCTACTTTTTGCTTCATCGGCCTTGATTGTCTTGTGACATCGTGAGTGGTATCCCATGTTTGTAACCCACTTTTCACAGTCTGCATTGTCTTCTTACATATTGGCTTACACATTATTTGTTTATCTTACATTTTGTCTTCTACATGCTTATTTTTCTTTTCTTGTACTAACACTTGTCTCCTAGCCACTTTGTTTATGTGTGCCTTGGTTTCTACCAAGCACATTCCCTTCCCCTTGTAGGGCACAATTTCAGCATAGCAGTCCTCCTTTGGGCTGCATACTCCTTCAGTGATGTCGCATGCACCCAAATGAGGGGGTCATCAATTTAGGTGAATCAGTCACCCCATACAAATCATACAGTCACAGTTCAACAACACAGTCATCAGTACCAGATAGGGCTCAAAATAGACTTTTCAGGTCCTTAGGGCACAAACAGACACTTGGGTCCTTAGACACAACAGCGTGTGGCACCTTCCTACACCCTTCCTAGATGCATGTGACCATGGGTTAGTTACATAGCATTTTCGTAGTTCAACACAGTCTACAGAACTCCACACATAGTGGATTTTATAGGGCACACAGTCCTTAGCACTCATGCATGCACTACACAATTTTTTCACTTTCACGTTGGATTGAATTGTTTGAATTTTACACACCATCTGCAATGGTGTTCCACATTGTGGGAAGAAGTTAAAGGTTAGAGGATAACACCGGAATTTTCTCCCTACACTTCTTCCATATCATTGGCATGAGATCGCCCAAAAACTTACGGCTGACAAAACTAGCGTGAGATCACCTAAAAAAATCGTTCATCTACATCATCTATAGGATCCTTTCTACACTCTTTTCTCATCATGGATCAGGTGCACATGTTCCTTTTTCACATTTTTTTCATTCTACATACTTTTTACACATTTTTATCATGTACATGTGGATTTTACTACTTGTGTGTTCTTCTCTTTTGCAGGTCCATCCTATATGGGAAGTGGTAGTCATCAAAATATTCAAAACATCACAACAATAACAATAACACATCAACAACAAGCACATCATGACATCTACATATGCGTTTTCGTCCTAGGTTCATTTTCATCATCACTTTTTGCATGTTCTCCTCCTTAACATCCACACTACATATTTTTATCACTCCACACTTTTTCTTATCCCTTAGCATGCTCTCATCCTCGATCTATATGGTTATCAGGTACACATCCCTTATCTACTTTATGTTATTGAGCTTTCCACTCAACAACATAAAGTGGGGGAAAATGTAGACAAAAAATCACGCACTTTGGGTAACTATTTAGTCCTGATTACATACTACTATTCATATGGTTCCTAAGTAAGAAAAATTACTAATTAACCCATGTCTTTGGCCATTTTTTGGCTTTCTATTGCCACTTTTGGTCTTACACCTTTACTTGCTCAGTCTTCCTTTTTATTCCTTGAAATTTATCATCCTCGACACCAACACCCAGCTAGGACGTTAGTGTCAGGTGCCCTCGTCCCCTCTGGGTGCCCCTGACCTCAATATACTTTGTTCACACTTTTTGGGTCCTTTCTAGCCATTTGAGCATCTTATCTTTTTGGTAGTCATCCTTTTTAGGGTTGATTACAAAATTAAAGCAAATGAATCACATAAATATAAATTTATATGATCATAATAAAGGACCAAACACTAAGCATTAGCTATCACCACCTAAGGTTGCATCCATCAAGCATCTAAGAGCTTCATTGCATCCATCTAGCATCCATCCAAGGGACACAAGGGTTGGTTATTCTGCATACACTTCATAGGAGGGAAGTTCATTCTATTCCATGCACACATCTATTACATTTCTTTACATCTAGCTTACTTTCTCGTTATCAAGTGTGACACACACAAGAGCCACCTAGGGCACAATTCCACACACACACACACATAGAACTACATTGGGTCTGAGATGTAGTGCAATGCTTAGTCGTAAGTTCACCATTGTGACAGCTGAGGACAATCTAACCCCTCATTTTGCATATTTCTTTTTTAGGATTTGATGTCTCTTTAAGGGTTTTGCAGGTCAATACTTTATTGCAGGTTTCTAGTGACTTCGGCGATCATAGTGCGACCTCATAGCGACCAAAGGTCGAAAACAGAAACGAAAAACTTACGACCACCTAGAGGAGGTTTTATGAGCATTTTCGCAGACATAGGCACCCAAAAACACACCTAGGGTGCCCGCAGGTACCCTTGTCCCTCTCTATGTGCCTCAGTCTAGCTTATTCTTCCATATTTGCATTTTTTGGAGGCTTTATGTGCGACAGTCTCCCTTCCTTTTTTCATAGTTTCTCTTTGAAACAATTCACTTTTGGATCTCTGTGAAACTAAGGTTTTTCACCTTCTCTTTACACTTAGGGTTTCATACTTTCTTGCTTGGTTTATTTGGGTTACTTTCTGTATGCAATTATTTATTCATTTATTGCTACAATAACAATCAGATTAGGCATATATTTCCATATTTATCTTAATCACTCGCAACCTACACAATTTTTGGGCTCAAACAATTCTTCCCATCACATGCAAAAGCAAGGGTATGTGCCTTATGTGGGTGTTTATCAACAACCATCTTATGGGCCCTCATTCTTCATATATGTATCCAACACAAGGTTCGACAGGAAGTACATTCTCAAATGCCACTCCTTCAGGAAATGTAGTGTTCCTTGTTTTTGCGCCTACAAGCCCATATCCTGGTGTTGTTCCTCCGTACATGCACATGTATTCCAAATCTCCTCCCATGGACATGTATTATTTTCCTGGACCTTACGCTCAGCAACAAGGGGTTCCTTATGCCCCAACCAATGCTTATGTTGTGTTGTACCAAACTCTATTCCACCTCTACCTCCCCACCAAGGATCATCAATGGTTTAATCATATGCAGTGGGAACATGCTCTAAGTACTTAAAAGAACCTCTAGATTTCACTAAACGAGGTGTCATGCTCCAGTAGCCATTTCCATACCTACCTAAGTTCAAGGGGGAGGGAGATCAAAATGCCCATATAAAAGCATATGCCAGTTCCATCAAAGAACTACTCCCTTGGGATTTAGTCATTGCAAATATTTTTCCTAAGACTCTTGAGGGGATTATTCTTGATTGGTACTATAGAATCCTAAAAGCCTCTATCCACTCATTCAAGCAACTCATATCTGAGTTCATCAAGTATTTCGACATGAACAAACTATTGAGAACAGAATTAGATAATTCCTACATATCAAACAAGAGCATAATGAGTTTTCGTTTCCCACTTTCATTCAGAAGGTGGTGACAAGTCCTGTATTCTTCTGCTAGTGCTCCCAACATGGACCAGACGGAGCTTTGTGATTTGTTCCTTCATTCGCTTAACCATGAGACCAAGGAGGAAGTCCAAAATTTTCCTCTTTAGAGCTATGAATAAGTCTTAGAGGGTTCCCTCCATATTGATCAAGCTATGATAGATAGAAATCATAAGACTTATGGTCCAAATGGGAAGTTGGTCACTCCCACTCAGAATAATTCCAATTATCAAAATGGTTCAAAAACAATCAAGGATTTAAGGTCCTCAATCAAAACCATGGTGCCACAATGGATGGTGTGACCGATCAGCCCAAGAAACCCAATGTTCCAAACACCAACAATGTAAATAACAATAATGCCAATGTGAACAATCAAAGGAACAACCTTACTCCTTCCATCAATGTGGTTGACTTTAGTCACCCTCTCATTCAACAAATTCAAACCCAGGGCCCTAGTCCCTATCCAAATGAATTTCCAAACCAATATCAGAACCAAGGTCAAAGGCCTCTGAACTATAACTATAACAACCAGAATCAGAATAACAATATAAACTATGGACCACAACAAAATTAGATCCAAAGACCTTGAGATTACGATCCTAACTTGTATTGTGGTTTTCATATAGTTATAAGACATGACGCAAGGACTTGTAGGAACTGTAACAAGTTCATACAACATCTTCCAGAGGACTAGAGGTAGCTCTTCATTGATATGTTCTTAGCCAACCCCACAACGCCTATGCAAAATACCCACATGGGAATCATTTCTCTGTAGAATGCTACTCTTGGGATTTATAGGGATCCTTTCCCAAAACGCCCCAAAAATGAGAAATTTAATCCTCATGGTGCAAAGAAGGGTATTTGTATAGGCACAAACGATCACGAAGCCTCCACATCCACTGACCCACGAGTTGTCCTCCTTTGGACCAATGAAACCAACCTAAAATTGTGGGCCTAGTTGAGTTAGAAACTGAGCAAAAATCCATGTTGCTACCACACTCATGACTATGTGTCACAACCTCTCCCCATTTACCCTTCAGTGTAAGATGATGCACCAGTAGTCCCTAAACCAGTAGGGGCTTATGATTTGATTACAAACCTAACCAAGACCTTCTCTCACATATCCTTCTTGGATTTGTTGAAGAACTCCCCAACGCATTAATTTTCTTTGTTATAAGTGTTAGGTCTTGGCCACTTAATTCACATTACTCCCCCTCCTGAGGCCCAAATCAATCATATAGACTTTGATGTCTATCCTCCAGGATCACATGAGAGAGACATTGGGTTTGTTTTCGATATCAGTAAGATGCCCACCGATGCCGAGTTAGCATGGAGAGGTGATCCTTCCTTGTATTTATAGGTATGGATTTATAACAACTATGTTAAGAGGGATATGATAGATGATAGGGATGTAGTAAACATTGTCCCCTTCCCCTTCTTGCAAAAGTTAGGTTACGGAGAAAAAATTTTTCTTCAACACAAAATACATTGAGAGGCTATGATAGCCTAAAGGCTACTTCCATCGGAACTATAGTTCTCCCGGTCACTCTTGGACCCAAGACTTTTTTGACCAAGTTTTATATTATAGATAAGGAAACTAAATATAACATGATCCTTGGCCGCCCTTGGATTCATAGGATGAAGGCCATTCCCTCTACCTTATTTCAGGGAGTCGGATTCCTTCATTTAGGGAAGGTATTTGTGGCTCAAGGTGATCCAAAACCTTTTGACATTCACCTAGCTAACCTGAAGAAGAAGCCTGGGGTTCATTTGGAATTTGAGCTCCCAAAAACTAGTTGAAACAAGCCTACTCCCTTCAGGGGGACCATTCCCACATCCAAACTTGTTCCAACAATGAGTTAGAGCCACCCAAATCAATTAAAGGGGTGGATGTTAATGAAAACAAGGTTGTTTTGGTAGAGACTGTTTCAACAAAAACTACAGTAGAGATTGTGAAACTCTTGGAGAATTATTTTCTGATTATTCTCCCTTCCGATTCATTGGGCATAGGTCAAGCTCTTGGGATAGCCTCTCTTCCGGTAGATAGCATTAGAGAGGTTTGCATGGTTGAAGTGTTCCAAGGTTCAGGAAGAGGATTCCAAAAATATGAAACATCTATCTTCCCTATAACTAATGTTGGACCCTCAACTATGATGGAGCTAAGTTCCACTTTGGTGTAGGGGCAGGGGTGATTCTTACTTCTCTGAAGGGAAGAGTCATGCCTTTTTCCTTCAAGTTGAACTTTGAATGTATGAATAATGGTGTTGAATACGAAGCTCTACTTCTTGGCCTTATTATAGCCAAGAGGATGGATGTGCACAATGTGAGAGTCTTAGGTGACTCATAACTTATTGCAAACCAGATCTCAGAAGTGTACGAGACTAAATCAGAGCAGCTCCAACTTTACAAGGCCATTGTGTGTGATCTTTGTAAAGATTTTAATTTTATATCTATTGAAGCTATACCTCGAGAGAATAATCAACTTGTCAATTCTATGGCCACTTCTTCCTCTCAGTTTTATCCTAGTGAAGTTTTAGAGGGAATGGATTTTACCATCTCGGTCTGAGCCAAACCCCTAGTTTGTAAGATACCTATCAATGCAATCTTAGCGTATGTAGAGGATAAAAATGAAATTGTTACATTGGATTTTGTAGAGAATGATGAGGTGATCTTAGGATACCTCCATGCATATACATTGATATCTTCATCCCATGTACCATAAGAAGGGATTTTCCCTCATTCCTCACCCTTCTTCCTATTTTGGAGATAGAACGATGGACCCTTCTTCATCGAAAGACTTTGAGATTTATGAAGTCAAGGAAGAAGAACTAGAATTACCTTTAGCTCCTCCTAAATTTGAAGAGGGTAATGCTTCCTTAATTGAAGGGACCATAGATATTAATATTGGAATGGAAGAAGAACCTAGTATCCTGAAGCTTGGTTCCTCGTTGTCACCAGAGGAGATAGAAGCACACACCAAAGTGCTTAAAGAACATTCCAAAGCCTTTTCTTTTAGCTATAAGGAGATGGAAGGTGTTTCTTCCGACGTGGTAGTTCACAACCTAGTTACAAAACCTGATGCAAAACCCATAAAATAGAAATTGAGACCCATGAAACCTAAGGTTTCTTTAATGGTTAAGGAGGAAGTAATGAAACTCCTTCAAGTAGGGTTTATCAAACTAGTAGATTACTCTATGTGGTTGTCAAACATCATCCTAGTTCTTAAAAATAATGGGAAGATATGAATCTGTATTGACTTCAGGGATATTAACAAATCTTTCCCCAAAGATGATTTCCCTTTTCCTTCAATTGACATCATCATTGACGCAACAGCTGGGTATGAGTTGTCTCTTATGGATGGATTTTCTGGGTACAACCAGATAAGGATTTCTGAGGAGGACCAAATAAGACTACCTTCACAACTCCTTGGGGAACCTTCTATTATGTTGTCATGCCTTTCGGTCTGAAGAATGTCCAGAGCCACCTACCAGTGGGCCATGACGTATATTTTCCATGATCTTATTCATAATATTGTGGAGACATATGTTGATGATCTTCTGGAAAAAGCTAAGAAACATGGTGATCATCCTGAAGTTCTTCGTATTATTCTCTCACACTTAATCAAATATGGTGTAACGTTAAATCCATAAAAAATGTGTGTTTGGACTAACATGAGGTAAGTTTTTAGGATATATCATTTCATCCTGAGGCATTGACATGGATCCAGTGAAAATTTGAGAAGTTTTGGAAATGTCCCCACCCATAGATGAGTCAAGCATCAAGATATTTCCTAGGTAAGCTTGGGATAATTTACAGGTTTATCCCTGACTTAACATACACTGTTCACCCTATCAATGGCTTATTGAAGAAAGAATGCTGAAAAACTTAGACAACTGAATGTCATGAAACATTTGATTCAATAAAACACTTCCTTATGTCACCACCTAGGCTTATGCCTCCAAAGGTTGATCATCCTCTTATATTGTATTCTCAAGCCACTGATGTCTCGATAGCATGCATGTTGCACAAGAGGATGATGATGGTTGTGAGCGGGCCATCTACTTCATTATCCGCACTCTATTGGATTATGAAGTGAGGTACACTCAAGCAGAGAGAGAGTGTTTGGCCATCGTCTTTACAACTAAGAGGTTAAGGCATTACATGCTTAACCAAGAAACACAAGTGATAGTCAAATCAGAGAAGTTGTGAACATTCATTACTCAAGCAGCCTTGTCCAAGAAGGTTGGTAGATTCATCACCTTAATGGGTGAGTTTGAACTCACCTTTGTCAATAAAAATTCCTGTTAAGGGAAAATCATCACAGATTGGTTGGTGGATAACCCTATAGATTGTGGGGAGATAGTCGATTTGATTTCACCAATGAATGTGTGTTTTATATAGAGGAAAGACCCCATTGCCTCTTGTTCATGGTATATGACATCATAAATCACATAATAGATCAAACATATCCTGAAGGATACAATTCACAACAGAGGTGACAACTGCATGTCATAGCCACAAAGTATGTAATTGTAGAAGAAGTGATCTATTGCAGATCCTTTGATGGAATGTTGTTGATATGTGTCAGTGAAGAAGAAGTGAAAAATATTCTCTTTGAAGCCCACAATGGAGTTTGTGGTGGCCACTTTGGAGGGCATTCAACCACTCATAAGATTCACCAGATGGGCTACTTTTGGCCCACATTAGAACATGATGTTGTAGAGTATGTGTGTAGGTGTCAAAAATGCCAAGAATTCTCACACATAGATACACATTCCTGCCCAGGCTCTACAGCCAATAGTGACACCCTGGCCCTTTTCTACTTGGGGTCTTGATTTGATAGGGAAATTCTCTCCCTCATCATCAGATGGCCATAACTTCATCATCATGGCCACAAAGTATTTTACAAAGTGGGTTGAGGCCATGCCTCTTACTACAGTACCTAGATCAATAATCACCAAGTTTATCTTAAACCAAATCATTTGTAGGTACGGTGTCCCACAGGTCATTATCTCAGATAATGGCACACCTTTTAAGAATGAAGAGGTGTGTGAGTTGTGTGTGCAATTTAAGATATCCCATCACACAACCTCTTTATACTATCCTCAGGCCAATGGACAGGCTGAGGCTACGAACAAGATGTTAAAGTCCATTCTCCTTAAGACGGTTAAGGAGAACAAAAGAGATTGGCACTTAAAGTTATTTCCAGCCTTGTGGGCCTATAGAATGTCAGTGCAAACACCTACGGGGGAAACCCCTTTTTCTTTAGTCTTTGGTGCCGAAGTGGTCTTACCACTCGAGGTAGAACTACCATCCCTTTGTGTGTCCTTACAAGGTATTCTTGATGAAGATGCGTATCGAGAAGTGTGATTAGTTAGAATTAGAAGGCCTGGATGAGAGGGGTCTTAGAGCTAAACAACATCATCAAGTCTATGTTGATAGAATGTGTCGCCAATACAACAAGAAAGTGTATGAACGTAAAATATAGGTAGGAGACCTAGTATTGAGACTTGACAACTGGATCGATAAAAAGGTTGGTGAAAGGAAGGAAATTTAGACCAAAATGGTTAGGCCCATACCAAGTAATGGAAGACTATAAGAATGGTGTGTACCATTGTGTACCTTAGAAGGTGAATAATTTAGTGAATCATTAATTCACTTCACCTTAAACATTTCTATGCATAATCACTTGCATTTCCATCTTGTACATTATTGCATCCATATTGTTTGTCATTTGCATTTTCATATTGTGAAATTTGTAGATCCAAAACTTACTTTTCAAACTTTTAAGACTTTCAAATATTGGCAAAAACATTCAATCATATCTCTTCAAGTATCCATTTTATCATCTCCAAATTATCTAATCTCTTCATCATTTCAGTTCTTAAGAATTTTGACATTGATCCTACCAAGACTTGCACACTTAGTTCTATTTATGGTTTCTTCCAGTTCAGGTGTCTTTTCCCATAGTTTTCTCTAGAAGCTTCTTGATGTCACATCTCTCCCTAAAAATCTCTCTTATGACAGAAACATTCTAAACATTTCACCCAGAGCCTTTGTTCACCTATCTCAACCTTCAGTGGTGAGCCCTCGCATCCTACTGGTTGTGTGGGGTTGAGACTAGGGGAAAGTGTTCCTTCCCAAAAGCACAATCCAAAATCAAAATTTAAAAACTTTAAAAAATAAACAATAAACACAAAAATATTTCATTTACAAATAAAACTACACTTCTCTGCCCTACCAATCTTTGGTGATGAGCCCATGCTTCTTACTAGTAGCATGAGGTTGGGAAAGGAGGGAAGTTCCCTTACTCACCTATGTCTTGTCCTCGGTGATGAGCCCATGCTTCTTACTAGTAGCATGGGGAAAGACGTAGGGGGTCATATCAATAAATCAAAAAGTTGCAAATAAATAAGAAATAAAACGTGCTTTGAAATATGAAAATCCCAAGAAAATGAGCTAGATGTGTATGTTACAAGAGATTCATTCCTAAAAACTAGATTTTTTCAATCAAAAGGCCATCTACGGATCTAAGTCTAGTCAAACTTGCAAGAAAAATGCATTTTGAACTGGTTAGTTGACCTTGCTTAGGGTTGAGTTGTAGGTTTCTAATTGGATCTTTGTCAAAATATTGTCTTCTTGTCATCATCTTCATTCTTCAAATAATACAACTCATCATTCTTAGCTCTCGGTGATGAGCCCTCACATCTTACTAGTTGCGTGGAGTTAAGAATGGAGTGAGTTCATCTTCTTATCGTACCACATTCATCATAATTTTCCAATAAAATGGAAATGCTAAATATTGCTTGAAAATCAAAGTATCTAAGTTATAACTTGTTATCATATACATAATCATATACAAAATCATTTTATCGATCACATTACATCATCATCATCCATAGAATTGGATCCATAAAATGCTAAAAAAGTGTTCCCTCCCAAAAATTCTAAAAAATATATAAAAAAACAATAAACAAAGTTTGACTTACAGTAATGAGACAAACATGCTTCCTACTAGTAACATGAGGTTGGGAAAGGGGGTAAGTCCTTTAATTTCCTACTCTTACAAAAAATGATGAGCCCATGGTTTTTAAAGGATGTATGGGGCAAGACATATGCATACCATAATAAATAAAAAGTTTGTAGCAAAATTAAGAAATAAAAAGTGCTTTAAAATCTAAAAATCCTAAGAAAATGAGCTAGATGTGATGTCACAAGAAATTCCTAAAAACCATATTTTTTCAATCAAAATTCCATCTACGGCTCAAGTCTAGTCAATTGCAAGAAAAATACATTCTAAATTGGTTATTGACTGTCTTAGGGTTGAGTTATAAATTTCTAATTAGATCTTTGTAAAAAATTTAATTCTTGTCACCAATTCATTCTTCAAATAAGACAATTGAATCCTTCTTGAATGGTGACAATCCCTCACATATTATTGGTTGTGTGGGGTTAAGAATGGAGTAGCTTCATCTTCTTATCATATGACATTCACCATATTTTGCCATTAAAATAGCATTTCTCATTTCTTGAAAATAAAGTATCTAAATTACAATTTGTTATTGTGATAATCATATAAAAAATCATTGTACATAACATTATGATTATCAGCATAGCATGCATCCATAAAACACATAAAAAGCATAAGAAATTCTAACTATCTAAGAGTACAAAGATGAGACAAACCATGACCAATTAAGCTCTTATGAAGAATGCCAAACTAAAAATATGTGCATGTATATATCTATAAATATGTTGGGTTTTCATGTACAATGTCATCACACTCTAACAAGTGTGGTCAAAACACTCATCTATGAGCCGAAAATACAAAAAAAATGATATATATTAAAAAATGGTCCAAAACCAATAAAGTCCCATGGTCTATCCCTCTCTGTGAGATCCCTGCGAAGGTGTAGGACGAGGACTCCTGTTGCAGCTCTTACAAAGATAATGGATGGGTGTAGCATGGGAGCCTCCATGTGCAGACATGTGAAAGTGTATGTGGGAATTTCCATGCGTCGGAGCGGGTGAGTGACTAGTGGTAGTACCTATGTTACATGTGTATCTCCTCTCCATTGTCTCCTCTCATACCTTGTATGATGCAAGTCGAGTCCTCATCTGAGTCATGGCCTCTATAGCATGCATCCATGCTAGCATAAACAAATATGTGTGACGTCCAACCATCGTTGGGTGTCCTATATCTATGCAAGCATTGCTCCCACATCATCCTCGTATGGGGATCACAAATGTGTCAAGGAGAATCTGACCGAATAAGATCTTTCCATCCATTGTAGTAGCTTAAAGTGCAAGTAAAAATGGTGAGTTAGAAAACTTTTAAAACAAAAAAACAAGAGATAGTAGATAGTATGCTAAGTAGTCTAGTCTAGAAGGTAAAGTCGAGAAAAGAGTGTTTTACTCACTTGGATCTCCAGGCATCCAGATTGGATCTACATATGGTGCTGGCACAAGAGCTGGTACAGGCACCTCCTCTTGCTCTAACCTCCTCTTCCATCGTTATGGATGGATTGAATCCTCATCTCTGTCTCATATGGTCAGGTCCTCCTCCATGTGTATCATCTCCTCCTCTACATCTTCCTCGGCTCTAGCAGCTATTGAGGCCTCTCTAGTGGCCTCCCACTCTGGGTCACTCTCCTCCTCTAATCCTGAATCAGTCTTAGCCTCCTCCTCCTCCTCTCTGCTATGTGTTGGGCTTACCTTCAATCTGAAGTATCAACCTTGGCCAAGCCACTACCTCAACAATCCAGATCTAGTGCAACCTGTGGTGTGTCCAATAAATCCCAGGAGTAACCATTGTACACTTTAGCTGTCCCCTCAAGGAATATCTCGACTCTCATATGCCTCTATATACTATAGGAACTGTTGGGAGGGCATATTTATAGGGTAGCCCGAACTATTGAGGTACCATGAGAACCAAATGAGTATCAACTCTACTGGCCCGGTCCACCAACTGAATTGTAGAGTTGCAAGAAGCCACAGTGATAGCCTCCTCACCCTATACACTGGCCATATCCTAATATGGCTACACAATCATATCTATTGTGATGAGTGTATAAACCAATTGATATGGGCCCCTGACTAGAGCTATGTCAACCCACCTGGCTACTATAACTGTTGTAGGATATGTTATCCCAATTCCCCTCTGATAGGGGATCATCCTCTCATAGACCCATCTCATAACAAGTGTAGGATGACTGAGGGAATTTCCCTTCAATGTAACAACCTTTTATAAATCATGATAATTGGTGCCCAAAATATCTATCCCTCATGCGTAGATCCTGCCATATAGCTCAATTCTCTGAATGATGGGTGCCCAATAATAAAGGAGTTTGTCCCCACCCTTATCCCCAACCAAACGTGAGGCCAAGATACCAATGCAATCAATTGTGTTATTTGTGTTCTAGATATTGAATCAAGTACACGTATAATTAATTCAGCTTATTTCCTTATGATTAAGTGAAATTACATTAATGTGTTGAGTTATTTAGGTTCATTCCATATCATATTACTGAAAATAAATGTAAAAGAAATTTAGACATCTCGTAGCATAAGACAATTTCATTTATTATTAAATAAAGAGTACATTTATCCCACACAAGTCATGGGGTATGGCTATCAAGAGTAAAAGAGTGCATGTAATCGTAAAACTAGAAATGTAAAAAAGGAGATAAAACCCGTCATTTCCTATGAAGACACCACTCCTTTGCATGTCATTACTCCAATTTTCTTCATCAATCTGCTTAATGGTACCTGAAAGAGAATATAGATCATGTTAGAGCTTGGGGTTTTGTCTTCCTTGTTATATTTCCAATTTCAGAAGTACATGCATTCTTAGGTACAAAAATGAAAAATGAATGAACTTGAGTACATAACATGATGATCATAATTTCAAGAGAAATATAGGTTTGTGATGATTCATGAATTTCTCATATTAGATCACGGCAGCAATAATCATCTTATGAAGGTACATATATCCAAAAAAATTGATTGCTAAGTCACAATTTGAAAAGAGCAAAGTTCAATATCATATTTCAGCCATATTAACTTCTCATCAAGTTACAACAACAGAACGAAAACCATTTAACAAGTACAAAGTACATATGAGAGTTTCAAAATGCCATGAGATTCCAAGTATACAATAATGACAAAATATAGGTTTGCACGTAAACATACAAATATATAGGTGAATAAATAACAAAATTTTACAGTTCACATGATGTTCAAGGCATAACTTCAATTAAAATGAGCTTGGGTTTTTAGTTTCTTTCGTGTAAAATTCAAGCTATATCTTAGTGGAAAAATAACGACAAACTCCTAGCATACAAGTACATGTATTTGCAAGGTTGGTTTCATTGGGGGGAGTTTCTTTCTTGAAGAGTTACAAAATTTCTTAAGGTCGAGGGAATTTCCAAACAGCATATTGATTCTTTCAACTACTTTGTCAATTGTATGATAAGAAGATTATTCATTAAAAAACCAATGAAAAAAAACCGGCGATGTTAATCCTAATTTTTATCTCAAATACATAGACATACATGTGGGTATACCTTCTGTGGAGAAAGACTACATTTTGAGGACATTGCGCCCCACAAATGTTGCTCGAGGGATATTACATATGTTGCACCAATCAATGTTGGCATAGAATACACGAGAGGACAAGAGATTGTTCAAAGGAAGGGATACAAGGTTTCAAAGAGAAACTGTGGGACAACTGATTAGGGTAAAGACATAGACACTCCACATGAATATGGTCATATTATTCACCTAAATGCATACCTTATGTAGTAATTTTTTGAATCACAGAGGGTCACGTTATGGTCTCAGCTGATATAATGTTTTCTACCTAAACCAATGGCTGGGCCATCATCAAATGATCAGCGTTTTTTGTTAATCTTTATTATGGGTACTTACTTTGGGCCAGATCTAAAAAATGAAATACCCAAACAGTCGGTCTTACAAAGAATAGGAAAATCTCTTCCTCCATATACTTTTGATCAATTGGAAACTTCATTCATGAAACTCTCAGAAGTTGAGAACATATATTATTATATTCTAAGGAAAGCACACCCAAGTTGTGCAGTGAAGCTTCATTCTCTCTATAAGTTCTTTCAAGGCCGTCTTCCTCCACCTTTAAAGGAGGTTATTGAGGACGATCGGCAATTTACAAGCTTTTTTCCCCAGCATTTACATAGACAGATCAGACATAAGGGAAGATACAAAGTTTTTGAGGGCATTGTTTCTATAAATGATCCAGATGTTTCATACATAAAACCAGAAGATTTAGAAAGGTTCAAACAGCTGACTGGTTTGAACGATTTGAAGATAGATAAAGAGGAGGCACGGAATTATCGTCATCCTTATGGACCAAGGACAGAGAGAGGCGAAGGCATGCAACTTCGAGTACATGCTAATGCTAGTCCCTATGCCTATGTGCAAGATGGCAGGCCATTGGCTGTTGTTATGCCGGATGGTGTGCAGGACCATCAGACAAAGACAACAAAGAGGAGGAAGGAGCCAATGGTGAATCCAGATATGCCAACATCAGCTATGCTCCCAAAGGAGGAGAAGCCACCTATGAAATAACCTGGCAATATGGAAAAAATTGTGTTAATGGTTGTTACAGCCCCTAGTATGGAACAGTGGAATAGTTCTGGAAATGATGGTGTTAAGAAAGACCAACGTGAATTCAGTTTTGAGGATGAATTTGATGGAATAGTGGTAATTAGAGGCATCATTATGACAGGAGAATAGAAAGTTATCAAGAAGTCTCGACCCAAAATCACTGGGGTCGTGCGAATGCAGAATTGCGAAGCTTTGTATGTCATGGGCAAGTTATAAATGCACCAAGCTAAGCTATTAATACAACCCATGGTGAGATGTACAAGGAAAACATAGATCTGGGAATTTAAATAAACTCGAACTCGTAAACGAGAACTCAATGCAAAATCAAAACAGAGCCATATCCAGACCGATGGAAAGTGCAAAAATATTATGAACTTCCCCAAATAATGCAAAATCATGGCTAGATTGGCCTAGACAAAGAGTTCAAACAGAGCGTACCAAATAAAGTATATTTCCTACCTTTCAAACACGTCAATTTGGCTTGGAATGGTGGCCCGAGCTAAGTTCTAAACTGAGCTGGCAGTACCAGATGGAGTTTTAGCCACAGTATATGAACCACATATGAGCTAAGCATGAATACCATCGCCAAGCAATAAGTGCAATCCGAGCCGTTGAATACAGATCTAAATAAACCCAAAACAGCAAAGGTCATCTGACATACAAAGCAAGCAGATCACTCCATGGCGACCCAGCACAATATGTGCCCACAACTAGTAAAAAACCAGAGCTTTGTACCCTTATAACAGTGGCCAAATGTGGTCTGAAAAAACAAAATCCTTGTGCAAGAACCACAAACAACATGACAGAGGAAGTAAACGGCCAAACATAAAGCTCTTACCTTAAAACAGAACACAGAAATGCAACTGCAGTAATTGATCTATTTCTTATTCTTATTTGCTTGTGCTCTGCTAAATCAGAGAATACAATCTTTATAGAATAACAATAAACAAAGTCTTATTCAAACTCAAACTCAAACTAACCTATCTCTACTCTTCATCCTACAGATGGACAACATTTGCCAGCACATACACATATCATCTAGTGTGCTGTCAATTACAAAATAACTTCCCTAAATGCTAGCTACATAATCCTGAATGCTAGCTACAGAATCCTGAATGCTAGCTACAGAATCCCTAAATATTAGGCTATGATTTCTGCATGTCTAACACTCCCACTTAGCCAAATATTTATCAACCAGCTTGTATCACATCAAATCCTTCTTTGCAAAAATCAAACTTATTTCTTGGTAATGCCTTTGTCAATGCATCTGCCACCATCATCTCAGTTGCACAGTACTCCATTTTGATAGTGTTGTTCTCAATTTGTTCACGGATGAAATGATATTGTATCCCTATATGTTTAACTCTCCCATGATACTTCGAATTCTTCGTCATGGCTATGCAACTTTGGCTGTCACATTTTAATATTGTTGGTTGGGACTGAGTAACCTCGATGTCCTGCAACAATCTTCTCAACCAAATCAATTCTTTTGCAGCTTGACATGCTGCTATGTATTCTGCTTCTGCACTGGAGAGAGAAACAGATCGTTGTTTCTTACTTGCCCACGAAACTGCACCTCCACCAAGGATAAAACAGAACCCTGAAGTTGATCTTTTACTATCAACGTCCCCTGCCCAATCTGCATCACAATATCCAGTAAGTTGCAGAGATTTTTCTGAACTCCCATTGAATCTTATGCCATGTTTAGCTGTTCCTTGTAGATATCTAAAAATTCTTTTAACTGCTACCCAATGTTGTGGTCCAGGATTGCTGGAATATTGGCTCACAATACTTACAGCATGTGCAATATCAGGTCTGCTAGAAACCATTGCATACATTAGGCTCCCAACAACATTTTGATATGGAACCATACTCATATAACTTTCTTCTTCTTGTGTTTTGGGACACATGTCCAGTGAAAGCTTGTTTCCTACTTCCATTGGAGTACTTACTGGCTTGCAATTTTCCATCCCAAATTTCTTGAGAATGTTCCTAATGTACCTTTCTTGACTAAGATGGATTTTCCTCTTCTCCCTATCTCTTAAAATTTGAATGCCCAAGCAATAATGAATCTCACCATGATCAGTCATCTCAAATTCTGCAGCTAATTGAGACTTGAACATGCCTAACATCTTAAAATCATTACTCATAATGATGGTGTCATCAACATATAAAGCTAAGATGACTAGAGACTCACCAATATGCTTTATGTAGACATTTGAATCAGCATTGCAACTTACATATCCTTCATTTTGGAGAAACCCATCAATACGCTCATACCATGCTCTTGAAGACTGTTTCAGTCCATACAATGTTTTTTGAAGCTTGCATACTAACTGCTCCTTTCCTTCTTGTATGTAGCCTTCTGGTTGTTCCATATAAACTTCTTCCTTTAAGAATCCATTTAAAAATGTAGTTTTTATATCTAGCTGATGTACATGAAGATCCAAGGTTGCTGCCACTGCTAACAGAACTCTGATGGATGTTATCTTGACTACAGGAGAAAAGGTGTCATGATAATCCAAACCTGCAATTTGGGTGTATCCTTTTGCCACCAATCGAGCCTTGTAGCGGTCTATCGACCCATCAGACTTGTACTTTTGTTTGAATAACCACTTGCATCCAACCACTCTTCTTCCAAGTGGAAGAATCATGAGTTCCCATGTCTGATTTTTTATGAGCGATTCATATTCAGCATCCATTGCTTGCCTCCAATCTGCTGCATAAATACTTTGAAGTGCTTCTTGAACACTGAGTGGTTCATCAACTTCTACACTAAGTGCATATGATTCCGATGCCTTTTGAGTGGGTTTCCGTAGCCTTGTTGATCTACGAAACTGCTGCTCTCCTTGTACATCTCCTATGGGTTGTGTGGCTGCAACTTGTAATGGTCTTGCTGGAGTAGAATTCTCATGCTCAGATTCTTCATCAGATCCGAGATCATAAGGCCTTGCTTCTGAATCCTTAGCATTTTCCATCTCTGCTGATTTGTGCAAAACTGAATTTTCGTCAAAAATGACGTCTCTTCTGACTAGAATCTCATGTGTTATAGGATCATAAATTTGATATCCCTTCGAATTCAAACTGTATCCAACCATTATACACTTCTTGCTTTTGTCATCTAGCTTCTTTCTTTCTTCATCTAGTATATGTGCATATGCTATGCAACCAAAAATTCTTAATTCATTGACACTTGGCTTGCTTCCATGCCATGCCTCATAAGGCGTCTTCTTATGCAATGCAGCAGTTGGCAACCTGTTTTGTATATATGCTGCACTGGAGACTGCTTCAGCCCAAAAAACATTAGATAATCCACTACTCTTAAGCATGCATCTAGCACTTTCAACAAGAGTCCTATTCCTTCTTTCAGCGACACCATTCTGTTGTGGTGAATAAGGAACAGTATACTCAAGTTTGATACCTTCTTTTGCACATAAACTTTTGAAAGCATTTGAGGTATATTCACCCCCATTATCACATCTGAGTCGTTTCAAAGGTTTTCCTGACTGCTTCTCACCAAATGCTTTAAAAACCTTAAACATCTCTAATGCACATGATTTATTTTTGATAAAATAAACAAAGGTCATTCTAGAGGAATCATCAATGAAGGTAATAAAATACCTTGCCCCATTGTGTGACATTGTTTGCATTGCACCGCAGATATCTGAATGCACAAGTTCCATTTGCTCCTTAGCTCGTGTTGCACCTTTCTTTGGGAAGGGGAATCTATGTTGCTTTCCTAAACAACAACCTTCACACACTCCCAACTCAACTGGTAGATGCAAATTAAAATCTTCCACAAGCTGCTCTGATTTTAACATTTGAAGCGAATGAGGATTTGCATGTCCGAATCTATGATGCCAAAGAACTGAATCAGATATTTCATTATTTGTTGCTGTTAACACCACATCAGGTACTGCTGCACATAACTTGTACAGATTGCCATCTCTGATTCCCGTAGCAACAATTACTCCTTCAACATCCTTTAGGACACATTCCTTGCTGTCAAACTGTGCAATTATGCCAGCATCGGTAATTTTTCTCACTGATAAAAGACTTTTGACAAGAGTAGGTACATACCATACGTTTTGGATTTTCTTGTATCCACCATCCGGCATTTGCAATGGAATATCTCCAATTCCGATCATCTCACATTTGCTATCATCTCCAAGATTGACAGTCTTACTTTTGGGTGCTTCTGTATATGCCATAAACCAACTTCTCTCAGGTGTCATATGCTGAGTTGCTCCCGAATCTAAATACCAGCAATTTGAAACATCAGAACTTGGGGTTGTGACAACCGAAAACAAATTTTCTTGGTCATTGCTTACGGTCATGTTGGCTTCAGCAGCCTTCCTTTTCTTTACCTCTTCTACCCATGCTAACCACTTACGGCATTGTTTCTTAAAATGCCCAGGAGCTCCACAATGAAAGCAATTTCCCTTATTTTTCTCCTCCTTTGTGTCTTTACCATTCTTTGAGACATTAGACTGGGAGGGATGTGATTTGTTTGTCACTCTTCCTTTTCGCTTTGCCCTTATATCCTGCTGAAAATAGTGCTGTAGGATTCTCATCATTCATGGCCCCCATCCTTCCTTCTGATTTCTTCTTGAAGTAGTGCTGCTATTACTTTGGTCAAATCCAAGTTAGATTGGGTGCTTAGTGCTACTACCAGTCCAGAATAGGATTCTGGCAAACTCCCAAGAAGCTTTAACATAACAACATCTTCTTCTGCAATCACTGATCCACATGCTGCTAATTGATTTTTGAGAGACTTAAACTGATTTGTAAAATCTGATATCTTTTGTGTTTCCTGCATCTTTAACTGAAAAAATCTTCTTCTAAGATATAATCTTGTGCTAACATCATTTGATTCATATAACTTGATCAATTGATCCCAAGCTTCCTTTGCTGATTTTGCCTCACTTACATGTAAAAGCACATTATCACTCAAACTTAAAAGTATATAGGAACGAGCCCTACCTTCCTTTGACTCCCACTTACTGATCAGATCTGCATCCTGGGTGGGTTTAATCTCAGTCCCTTCAACTATATTGAGTAGATCCTTGTTCAGTAGCAACATCTTCATTCTGAGCTTCCAGAGATTAAATCCAACGCCATCAAATCGTTCTACCATCCTGTGAGGATCTCCTGCAACAAATGTGGCCATATCTCTGTCTTAAACTTCTGATACTTCTCTGTAGCAACACTTCACCAACACTGCTCTGATACCATGAAAATTATTAGCACTCTTAAAACAGAACACAGAAATGCAACTGCTGTAATTGATCTATTTCTTATTCTTATTTGCTTGTGCTCTGCTCAATCAGAGAATACAATCTTTATAGAATAACAATAAACAAAGTCTTATTCAAACTCAAACTCAAACTAACCTATCTCTACTCTTCATCCTACAGATGGACAACATTTGCCAGCACATACACATATCATCTAGTGTGTTGTCAATTACAAAATAACTTCCCTAAATGTTAGCTACAGAATCCTAAATGCCAGCTACAAAATCCTGAATGCAGCTACGGAATCCCGAAATATTAGGCTACGATTTCTGCATGTCTGAGAGAACATCTTCTCGTTGTTTTCCTCTGTGATTGGTTATCATAAACAGTAAATGCATGATAGCTAGATTTCAAATTAGTTTTATCCAGTTCACGAATGAACTGGACTATAGTGACGTTAAGAGTGTTATTTTCGTGGTAGGTTTAATCGGCATGATTTTTTATTTTATTTCCCAAATAAATAGGAACAGTAACCCTAGCATGGGACCATGCTCTTAGCCCTCTTGAGCATTCCATATTTTTTACAAAAATAAAATCCAAATGCAAAGCACTTTAGGGCTTGATCCCTAACCTGAGGCCCTAACCAGGGTTAGTTTAACATTAACCATGGTTTTATCAATTATCCATTTCCTAAGAGGGGATATTATTGCCATGGATAACTCATTTAATTATTTGCATATGAAATGGACCCCCTAAGGAAACCATAGTCATTATTGACACATGCAATAAAGGGAGATATGAAACACATAATGTTAAAAATAACTTTAGCATCCAAAGTTACCTTAATTTTCCCAAAGGCCCGTACAAATTACCTTAATCTTTGCAAATGTAAATTTGACGATAGTTTGACCAATCCAAACTAGACCATGAAAAGGTTATTATTAGCTTTGCAAGTCATGAGGAGTTTGTGTCTTATTTCTGGAAACTATTTGTTTTGCAAGTGGGGTTAAATAATGCATGTGATGGCTATCATTGGATTTGTTTCCAAATAGCCATTTAGGCTAATTTTAGCATGAATTTATTTTTGGAACTTTGAGGGTGGATTTTGTATTTATACCTTTCTTGTGCAAAGGTGAAGGGGGGCTTATTATTTTCTACAAACTTGTGATGCAGAATTATTGTACTATTACACCTTTTGAGTAATAAATGTTGTATTTTCCTCTAGATTGAAGCTTGTGTAGTGTGTCACAATTGTTGTGCAGTGTTTCAGCGAGTCATTATTTTCCTTTACATGCTCATAGCATCACAACACCTCCATCTAAGCTATTTTGTGAGTTTTGTGGGTCATCTAAGTGTGTTTAAATACATTTTTTGAGTGCATAATCTATCAAACAATTAATTAGAGTGAACTATCAGTCTTTAAGTGTGTTTTGTACAAGTATAGGTCCTTAACAATTTGGTGTATCACCATTTTATCCATTTTTCAGTTATTTCTAGTTCATTCATAACCCTCAACCCCATCAATTTCAATAGTTTTTGGGTGATACATTAAGGGATCCAACCCACTCTGGACGTTCTCATCGGTCTAAGGCACCCACAACTCAGAGGAGATCCCATTGTACCAGCCAAATTCATAGTCAAATATCCTATCCAAATCAAGGTGCACTACAGACCTATAACAGTAGTCTAACGCCCTACTTGGCACCAGTGTCAGGTACCTGTGCACCTCCTAAGTAAGTAGCCCAGCTGGGGGCTTGAGCTATTGAGTTGGAAATAGTCAATACCAATTTTTTAATGGTGAAAGGAAACCCAAAAATATGGTAAAAATCATCCAAGGTGATAGTCCACTCACCTCTAACCCCAGGAAGCTAGAAATTTCAATAAGTCAATAAGTCATCCCAATAGGCCAATAAGTAACATAGTAAATGACTCGTGGGCATAGCCAACCATGTCTGCGATATCCTCCATATAGCATCCCTCTGTAGTAAGTCACTCTCCTCCTGAGTCAACCTCTCCAAAATCTGATGCAACCAATCCAACTAATGGGCCCTACTCCATCTGATATACTTTCCCTGAATTCATAAACAACAAGAAAAGAGAAAGTTAGAATCATACAGATGCATAATAAGCTCACAAAAACATTAGAAAAATAAACAAAAAAAACCTAAAAAAACTGCACTTAGTCAAAAATTTGGAAATTGCCTTAACGGTTATGCAACCGCCGCTTTTAGCAAAGTGGCAGTTGCGCAACCATGGCGGCGGTTGTGCATTTGTCACTTACCTAAGTGGAAATTGTGTAACCACCACGGCGGTTGTAAACTACCACTCTGCGTAGACCATTGTTGTAAATCACCACAGTGGTTATGCCCGTGAAATGTGGGTCATACCCTAAAGGCCTAAAATGCAAAATAAAGAAAAATACAAGAAATTAAACCAAACAAAAGACAAATCCTACATGTCGCACCCCCTTGTGATCATTTTCACAGTAAATTTATTAAAAATTACCCCCTATGGCTAGTTTTGATCGAAATCCTACATTTTAGGGTAAAAATAAACAAATGTGGATAACTAACCTGATCATGACCCGCTGCTCCTGCCGCTGGTTGCGTTGTCATCATCTTGAATTTCTCATTGTTTTTTACTATACTCTCATGTGAAACCATCACAGGTAATCCAAAGCTCTAAAATTCACCAAGTGGGTAAGTGCAAATGATTTCTATAAATAGAAAAATTTATATATATGACATGTTTTCTAATATTGTTTTGAGTGTGTGTTTACACAAGATTGGAGCACTGGCGTAGGTATATTTCTCATCCCCGTTGATATGGTGAGTACTCTTGTCATTTTAATTTAAAATATTTTGTTAATTATGTTTTTATCTACACTTGATTCCTGTTTTCTCTTGCAGGTGGCGGGAAAATTAGGTTGGCGTAATTTCAACACACAGACATGTAAGGTATAATTTCTAACTTTCCCATTTGGGAGCACCATACTCGGACTTCATGTTTTATGCCTCTTCATGGCTAAAACAATTCTCTGAGGGGACAATATGTATGCACCCAAAATTGCACGGTGCTATATTGTTGGAATGGTAAAATCCCCAATGATGATAACTTTCATTTCTAGAAAAAATGATAAATCGAGGTCCCATTTCTTTGCTTTCTGCTTATCCATGTGACTTAGTTTTCTTTGCTTCTTAGTTTCCTAGCCTTGCATGCTTCTGCAAATTCTTTTCGGCCCCTTTTTCCTTATCTTTTTCCTTTAAGTTACGTAACCACCATGGTGGTTGCGTAACCGCCCTGACGGTCTAATCCTTGAGTGGTGATGATTATGAACTGTGGCGGTTGCGTAACCACCGGTCTATGCAGACCAACGGTTTTGTGCACTTAAATCTGAGACTTTAACAACGTGTTATGTACGCTTGTTTCTTGATTCCAAGTCATTTTCTCGCACGTTTCTTGACCAAATGAAATGATTTTGAGCTTGATAGATGCGTATGAACTTCTTCTTCTTTACTTACTATTCTTAGTAAGTTAACTGCCCCTTCTTGTGAGTGATTTGGCACTTCTTGGTTGCCAAGTGTGTTGTGTCATTTCCCTGCCAACTTTCTATAAAAACCAATATTTTTCCCAAAGCATTGGTTGGAGTCTCTTGAATTGGAATTGCACTGTTACTCTGTTGAAATCTTTCCAAGAAGCACACAAGAAAACTCAGATACTTTGCCTTGTTACTTCCTTTCCTGCATTGCTACCAGACTACCTGCAACCAGCTTGCTCCAACACTTCTACAACTTCTTCTGCATACCAACCAACACATCTCCCTGGACTACATTGGATTCATTATTGGAAAAGAAGTTGAGGGGATAAAGAAAATCACATCCAGCACTAGATATTATCTCAGTTCTACATTTACAGGTTAGAGGTGTAATTAATTTCCTTTAAATATTTCTTTTTAGTTTAGAAAATTAGATTTCAATTCATAATCAACTCAAAAGCTTGTTTTAAGAAAGGTAGAATTTACAAGTTAGTTTTATTGCCTGTAAGTAGCTTCCGTTGAAAACTCCTTCTCATTTTATCCCTGTGGATTTTTCTGGGAAGGATTTGGAGGAAGTTCTTGTGCACAGAGCTTTTCATTTCTTCACTATCAAATTACATGTAGTTTCTTTTATTAATTAGTTAGATTTAGAAGTGCATACGAGCAAAGATTCTCTTGAAAGCTTCCTCCCTGCTTATCCCTGTGGATCTGCAAGGGAAGTAAGTTTGAAGAAGCTTTTGTGTCTTTGCATCTTGTTGAATTTCTTCACACTGTAGAATTTTAGTGTTTTATCGGGGAAGTTTCAGGGGAAGAAATTTCTTCTGAGAAGCTTTTACTTCTTCCCATGATTCTGAGGTAAGGCCAACAGAGGAAGTAGAATCCACAGTTACAAATTAGAAAAATCCTCAGTTTAAGTTAGAGTAGAATTAATTAATCTACAACAGAGGAATAGCCACATCCGGCTATTTCACTATTTATTTTGTTTTGTTTTAGCATAGAAGTAGTTTTAATTTAATTAGAAGCAATTTCCATTTCTCTGTAATTTTTATTTATTTATTTCCACAAACCAGAAAAATTCCAAAAACATAGATTAAAGTAATTAGATTTGTTTATTTGTTTTATTTCCTTTCATTTAAAAATCTTATGGAAAAATAAAAAAACAAGTAGATTAAATTGTTTACATTTTTTACATTTATTCAATTAATTAGTTACATGTAGATTTAATTAAATTAAAGGAGAGTAATCAACTTTGTTTAATTTGAATTTGTTTGCATTAATTGTTTAAAATAGGAACTTAGATTTAATTAGATTGGAATTAACACAAGCTCCCATGTTTCCTTAGTGGCTTAGGTTACCTGAACTTAGCCTTAGCTCCTTTCAGTTTCTTTGTGTTCTTTTTTTACTTCAGTAGATTCCTTGTTTCAGGCCCACGTGACCATCCAGGGCTTAAGACAACCAAGACAAAGAGTTTGTGATCCAATTTTGCCACAACTAAACATTGACACACGAATGAGTGATACTGATCAAGGCCTTAGAAACTTATCTTTCAGACTACCCCAGTCCCACCTACCATCATCATACAACTGATTGCTTTGAACGACGAGGTAGACACCGTCAAGGAGTTATGGGCAAACCAGCCAGGTAGAGATTAGACTTGTCCTTAATCATATGTCTCTCTCACATTTTCATGACCCTCTTTTGAGAACAATTTACAAGAGATGAAGGACGTTTCCCTCATGTTCCACAACCAACTCAAGGTTTATTTATCAACTGATATTGATCAAAATCTTGCATGTGGCCATTATCCTTGACCATTCCATTTGACCTAAGTAGGTTAGACAGGCGTTCATTGCACTTAACGAGCAAATACCCATTGTGCCATTGAGGACATTCGTTTGCCTTGATTTTTCCTATCCATTTTTACCTATTTCATCTATCCCACCTATTACTATCTATCCATCTCATACCATCTATCCATTCTGTCTTGCTTGTCCCAACATGACCTCAGGAGGTCGCATGTACCTAGGATTCACGTGTTGATTCTAAGGCGTACAAGTATGTATGACCAACAACTCAGTAACATGCTTAATTTCTCTTGTCAACATCTTTGAGGCTTCACAGTCCTCCTTTCATCATGTATAAGCCTTCATTCATAGACTCAGAAAACATACCTCTAGATTTTGGATATTTATAGGACTCTGCAACTTCCTTCACCTACATATTTGAAGTAACATTTGTAGACTCTTCAGAAAAACAAGACGACCCTGAGCACCTATCATAACTTCTTGGTTTAGATCCAAACACTTGATGGAGTGGTAATATATCATAACTCATGCATACATTCATAGATCAGATAATGGATTATTTAAACCACCTTCAAGACTCGGTCACAAAATATTGACTCTCTATGATAATATAGATTTACTCATGACACTGATTTAAAACATAGGGTTAACAAGTCCTTGAGACCACATTTCTCTTTAAGAACTCAAAGCCTCAATACTCAGACCAAATGAAAGACATTGGAAATTCATTCACTAACTTCCTCATAGAATAGCATCGACCTCTCAAATCCTAATATGATTTCTTTAGCTTATGAACCTCCTTGCACAATTTTCTCAGCCTTTTGATCAAGTTAACACAAAATATGAGCTTTATCATTCATGCAACCTTTAATATCTTGGCACGCCATAACTCAATCAATTTAAACTAAAATTTACTTCTTTCTTAGACCATTATCCCTTCTTCTCCTTGATAGACCAATCAAAGGGATTCACCATGACTAAGTTTACACATTTGACAATTACCATAGACACCTATACATGTCAATTGATAAGCCTATCCACAAACTTAGCCCATGAGAAAAAACATGTATATCTTGCTTAGACTGTACTACACCTCCATGATCTAGCTTGTACATGTTCATTAAACCCTAAATAACTCTTTCTAATCTATCAAAATATCCTGCAAAGTCCTTTCCAACATGATCAAACATTCCTTTACAGTTTCCAACTGATAAACTCTCAAAATCAAACCTTAAGACAAACTTGTCCGTCAATAATCTTAACCTCTTACTTGCAAGTTTGATTTCACTGTTTCTACACCATTTTTTAGTAACTTGTGACTTTCATAATGATGCAATACTAGGCTACCTTCCACCTTTATACTAACTTCATGAGGACAACATACAAACTTCTAACACCAATTCCAATCACAAACCATTTTGATGGGTACATCATAACATTACAAACATTGGATCTTCATACATTTTACAACCTTATAGAAGACATACATAGAACATAGAACAAAAAATCCTCTCCTTTATGAACTCATTATGTATGACAATAGACCTGTATGACCAAAACACATACTAAACTCTGACTTGATGACACAAATTTCAAGGTCTCAACATGATTGTATTAACCTACTAGACCCTAATACATAGAAGACACTTTCCATAAAATATCTTTCAAAACAGAACCCTTTTATCAATATTGGAAATGCATATCATAGCCATACTTTCATGACTCGGACTATCTTCGGAATCTTGATCTACTTATCACAGACTTTCTTTTGATAAAGCATCAAACTTAGACACTTGGTATGACATATAGTGATGATCATTATTAAACATAGACTCTCATACCTTGAAAGAATTTAAAACACACTCATAGACTCGAGACATATTTGAAGTCACTCTTAGAGACCTCAGACTTACAGTTTCAACTAGAATTTGGACTTATACAGACTCAAGAACTCGAGACATTTATGATCAACCAAACACTTACAAGCTTCATACTTATGACAGATCTAGACCTTTTGGATGATGACTAACACATTTTTCACGGAGGAAATAAACTTAGAATCAACCTTACTATGAGAAAGGACAACCTACTAATATACAAGAACTTAAACTTCAAGAGAGATCATCTCACATACCTCATAACTCTTGAGGTATCATGCACTCCTAGATTTCTCAACTTCTCAAACAAATGAGATTGTTTTACATAAACCCTTGACTCAAAATTCCTTCATTTTGAGAGTTTCAACCTTCCTCGCTTGCCTAGATGATTCATGAGAGAAAAACCTTGCAATATGACCCTTGAGATGACACTTGTGACAAATAACCTCTTGTATATCTCTTGATTGATCACTCTTGTGGTCTTTTCCATTGCTCCAAGGGTACACACAACTAAAAAAATTCCTATACAATCCCTTTCTCTATGACCAAAACCATTGCAAGCATAACAATAACCATGAAATTTTTCATACCTCATTGCATTTGGATGTCTAATGAGATTAGGCCTTGAATAGACCTTCTTGTCATGAACACCTTCATCTTCACTTCCTTTAAACTAGGACCAACTTCTTGATCTACTAGATTAGGATTTTCATCTCCTTTGACCTTTAGGGTTTGCATTTCCTCTTTAAGCTTGAAATACTCTTTTTCTTTGGATTGAGTGTTGTTGAGATACATTTGATTTTAGATTTCAAACTAATGTTCTCATTTCTATGGAATAAATTTGCTTGTATATCCATCACCATCTCTTTGCGATCATCTTGACCATGAATACACACATCACAGGGCTTATTTTTCAATCTTTCACATTCCTCTTCCTTTGAACTCAAATCTGAAATATCCTTCTCCAACTGAATCTTGAGACTTTTTATGGTTTCTTCATCCTTCTTGGCCATGGCTCTCAACTCTTGATTCTCTTTCTGATTTTCTTAGCCATCTTGTGCTTCTAGGATCTCCTCCAAGTTGTTATACTTGCTTCACAAGGACCTGCTCTGATACCAATTATTGGAAGCACAATGGATTGAGAGGGGGGTGAATCAGTCCTAAAAAAAAATTAATTCATTTACCATCACATACATTCATCATTTCATTCATCCATTTAACATCCATAACCATATGAGCACATTAGGTGTGTATTAAGCATTCACAAGAACATAAAACAAAGAAGAAGACACATGAACACCATATATAAGTGGGAAAACCTCAAGGGGAAGAAAAAACACTAAAACTCTACTTATATTACACAAATAAAATAATTTAGTGAAGCACCAACTTCACAAGGAGCACCAACCCCTAGTTTAGTAGAGCACCAACCCTACAAGGAGCACCAACCCCTAATTTAGTGAAGTACCCACTCCACAAGGAGGATACAACCCCCTAAGATGATCAAGAACCAACTCAAACCATTTGAAGATGAATATATCTAATTTTTTTCTTCACAACTGATGGATATCACAATTTAGCTCACACACTTTCTTCAAACCCTCATTCCTTCAACTCACTCTTTCTTCTTCTTTCATGGCTTGTCTTGGCTTCAAACCCTTTCTCACATGATTTCTAACATTCCTCAACCTGTAACACACTTCCTCATCTCGCAAATCATGCAATCATACGTCCTTACACACTTTCACTTTGGTCACACTTTTCCCTCATAAAGAGCTAGTTCAAAAATGAACTCAAAACATCACTTTTATATGTTTTTCTTCCTTCAAACACAAAGGAGGTCAGGTCCTTAAACCTTTATTTGACCAATAAACTTAAAAAAATATAACAAATTCATTAAAACATTCATAATGGACCCATATAGGTTGGCCATGCCCAAATGCACCAAACTAGCTCAAAAAACAACTCAAAACCCCATCACCTGGATGAGCTAAAACCACAAACACCATAACCATGATTATTAAAGCTCCAAAATTCATCATACATGTGTAATATAACATAAAAACATCATCCATGGTCATTAATTATATTTTACCAATCAAATTTTACATAACCAACTCAAGAAGGCTCATATCCTTCACCAAACAGTTGTTTCCAGGACCCTGTCTTCACCTTTGGGCCTCAAGACCACCCAAGAACAACTCAAATATGGCATGTAACCACTCATTGGAATCCTCAATACCTTTAGTCACATATTTGCATTTAGATCTCATGAAACATCCATATGTGCAAACCACACCAACTTTCCTCTTCACCAAATTGAGCTTCCCAGAAAGTAGTTTTACAAACTCAACTAGTTTGCACCCTTTCTGCCACTTTCAAGACCTAAAAATTCCTTCAATAGGAATAAAATTCATCCCTATTCACTCTCCAACTGATATAAAGCATCAAATAATCCATCTCATGCCTCATTCACCTCAATATTTTAGCCTGAGTAATCATGTCCTAAAAACAAAGAAACCTTCTTCCTCACAAATGAAGCTGGATGACCCATAAAAATATCATCATCAAGAAAAAATCATATACCATTGAAATATATATGAATCCTATTTCCATAACATATTACATTTCCTTCCAACTCTAAGTGGAAGGCCTTCAACCAGGTCCATCTCTGAAACTGCTCATTTAGCCTTCTAGGACTCAAGAACTAACCTTGAGCTCAACTTGCTCCATCACCTCAAAAAAATACAAGATTAATCAAATCCTTTAACACCATTATAAATTATTTATAAGCACTCAAAAACCTTCAACAATCATGAACAACTCATAACTATCACCTTACCTCATGAAGCTACTTAACACCCTGCTAGATCAAACATCCTCCAGATTTGACCCTCAAATAACAGGTCATAAATTCTTCATACCATATAAAAAACATAATTTTGATATACCAATGGAAATATCTCTGAACTAGAATCACAAAAAACTTGAATGGAGTCCTAACTCCTCATGTAGCTCCTGCAATTCCACTTTTACCACAAGCTACTCCAAACTACCCCAAAAACCAGTCTTCATAAATAGGGAACACACTTTTCCATTTAGAACACAACCATGATATTGAAACTATCATGGAAATCTATAAAAAATCAGGGATAAAAACAATGTTCAATTTATTTATCACCTTCTTTGGAAACTTCTCTTAAACTAAACTTCTTCAGAAACAAACATTTTCAGGTGGGGCCCCACATACTGTCACATGCTCTAATATACCTTTCTGGAAATATGGAGGATTCCTATACAACATATAATCATCAATTTACAAAAATAAATTAAAACATGCTTAATATACTCATTTTCTCCAAGTCACTTTGAGCTAGGGTTTAGCTAGGGTTTCAAAGTAACTTATCTTCTTAACGATCGTTCATAAAAACATGACAATCAAACCACCTCATTATTTTTTTAAACCTTCATAAGTTGACCTAAAAAACATTCCAAAGTATCTCAGGTCCCATGCAAATCACACAACTCACAATGAGCATCAAAAGGTCCACTTTTGCTTCAAAAACACACTCTAAATTACCTAATTTTTTCCCAAAACTTGTATCTTGGTCAATTCCCATTTTTCAAAATGACCTAAAACTTATCATGAAGCATCATGAAAACATCCTATAATTTCTTAAACTCACCATCTATCCCAAATACATATGAAACTCTCCAGCCATTAAGACTCACCTATGTTATATTGCTTGTTCTTCACCTGTTTAACTTCCCAAGGACCTCATGAAACACCACCAAACCTTTCAGAGTAAAATGAACTTGAAAATCACCATCATAACCTTATACACTTCCACCATATTTATGCATGTTTTGACAATATTTATTAGCTCAAAATATCATACCTCCAACTCTCATTCTAATGCTCCAAGGGCTAGGAATAAATGGAATGACTTGAATCAACCATGACACCTCATGAAATGACCATGCTGAAATCCTTATAGATTTTTTAACAATTCTAACACATTATGGACCATGAATGACCTCATGAAAACTTTTCCAACTTGGAACCTCAAACTATGACTCCAACTAGACCATGCACCAGCACCTCATAGAATTCACCAAACACAGACACTACCAATCAAACTTCATTTTGACACCTGAATAAATAGAGATAGAGATCACATAATCATGACACCACTTTTCCATATCAATTGACATCAATGATAACCTTTATACCCCAATTTCCCTTGAAGAATTTGAACTCAAAGAATACAGTAATCCCTAATATAGTCAAGGTAGATTTTTTTTTAAAATGCCCTGAATTTGGTATTATTGAAAATGACGTGGGGGAGATATGTAACAACCTTTGGGACGAGTTTTTCAAAAAAATTTATGACCAAGTTCATATTAGGTGAGATTTACCTTATTCTCCAATGAAGGTTCTAACAAGAAATTCAATTCTATAATATGTATGATAGTCTGAGAATGTATCATAATGGATTTCTTTCCTAAATATTCCATTATACAAGGGTATTGAGGAAACCAATAGGAGAAACCCAATGAACCGGCATATAGTGGGATGATTTTAAGGATGCTAAATGAACACTATGGTCACATGTCTAGAGGTAATGATCCCTACACAAGATCAACCTAGGATTTCTAAGTGACCATAGTCAAGATAGACCCAGATTAACCTCTTAGGATATCAGTAAATGGCTGATAAAAGGAGTAAATATCTACCAATGAAACTGATGAATAATACAAATAGAAATAGTGTAACTGAAATGTAAATAAAGGAAAGTGAAAAAGTGATCAAATATTAGCATTATGCTAACTAGAATAAATATACATTTAACACTAAGAAAACATAAATAAATTGAGAAGGTAATGAATCAATTTATGAAAAATGAAAAAAAGAGTTATAGAATTACAACATGTGGGGTGCTTACTGATGCATCTATCTCTCCAAAGAAGTAGTACACATGCAAGGTATAGAATCAATATTGGGAGCATGAAGGAGAACATTTTTCCTATTCTAGACGTAATATAGCTGACCCAAGTATGCATTTAATCCAACCAAGAAGATAGTTCTCACTCCAATCCAATTCAAGTGCAATATGAACCAAGGGTTGAATGAGTAGATGCGAAGTTTTTATAAAAGATAAGAGGAGATGGTAGATCCGATAATTTAGTGTAGACACTAAATCACACACTTGGGTATATTTCTATTCATATGATTCCTAAGCGAGAAAAGTACTAATTGACCACTATCTTTGGCCTCTTTGCTTTCTTTCTATTTTCCTTCTTGGTCTTACACACCTTCTTGCCCAGTTTATCTTTTGATACTTCATTTTTTTGACTCTATACACCAGCACCCAGCCAGGATGCCAGCGCCCAGGCACCTCCATCCCCTCTAGGTGCCCCGACCTCTTTGTACTTTACTCACATCTTTTGGGTCTCTTCTAGCTTTTTGGGCATCTTATTTTCTTACTAGTCATCCTTTTAGTGGTTAATTATGAAATTCAAACAAGGGAATCATATAAATACAAAGCTATGTGATCATAATAAAGGACCAAGCACTAAGCATTACTATCACCACCTAAGGTTGCATCCAAAGGCATTATCAAAAGCATTCAAACATCCATTTAGCATCCACACAAGGGCAAGGGACTGCATTATTCTGCATAAACTTCATAGGATGGGAAGTTCACTTTTCCATGCACACATCTATCTACATTTTCTACATCTAGCTATTGCTCACTATCAAGTGTATCTTGCACAAGAGCCACCTAGGGCACAATTCTTCACACACACACACACACACACACAAACTACATGGAGTCTGAAATGTAGTGCACGACCTGGATCATAAGTTCACTCAGTTGGGTGACCGTCGGGGTCAGTCTGACTCCCCATTTGCATCTTTTTATTTTTAGGATTTGATGTGTTTTGGGGTTTTACAGGTGCTCTTTCTCTTTGCAGGTTTTAGGTGAATTTGGAAAAGTGCAACATACAAGTGACTAAAGGTGACATCCAAAACATCTTGACCCTGCAAAATAATGGGTTTCACAGGTTCTGAGTAGTCACAGGTGCCCAAAGAGGAGGTCTACAGTGCCCCAGGCACCCTGACCCTATCTAGGCCCCTAGTCCAGGTATTTCTGACATTCTGCATTTTTTTGGGCTCATTGTGACACTTGCTTCCTATTCATCATTTTTCCAGCTCGGCACAACTTTGGCATTATTGCGAATCAACTAAGTATCTTAACTTCTCTTTTCCAACTAGGGTTTCAAATTTATTAGTTTACTTACTTGGGTCAAATTTGTACTTTATTGCATTTATATTTGTGTTGTTACTTAATTAGAATTTAACATTTATTTATTTCAATATTTGTTAAATCATTTGGTGAACCTGTCTCATTCAAACACTCTTGGGTCTTCATTTCTTTAGTTCTCTCCTTCTTTCTTAGGGGCTTATCATCATGGATGTCTCCATCCATGCCTTCTTACAGGACCATCCTGATTGTATCAATAAACTCAGGTCCTATCTAGCTAACACTTATATTCATCCTCATACCTCACCAAAGTATGTGTATCATAAGTTTACTTCTGCTTTATCTCTCAACGAAGATCACATTACTTTCACATCAGATGAGTTTCCTTCTCAAGAAATGTTAGAGCATGATCCCCCCTTGTACATTCAAGTTTGTATCAATAATATTGGGGTTAAGCATGCTTTAGTTGATAATGGTTTGGGACTCAATATTTGTAATATTGTTTTTCTCCATCAATTGGGTCTTTCTGAAGCCTCTTTGGCTCCTTCATCTGTCTCTATTCATGGATTTGACAATATCCCCAAGCATGTCTTAGGTACTATCATACTCCCTGTCACTGTTGGGCCATGTACATTACCCATTCCATGCCACGTAATGCCCAACAATATTAATTATAATATTCTTCTTGGGTGGCCTTGGATCCATGCCATGCATGTGGTCCCCTCCACTCTTCATACACGGCTTAAATTCCTTTATCAGGGAGTTTTCTATGATGTTCCAGTAGATCCATCACCCTTCACATATTGTAATTCTATTGAGCATTCTGTTGACACTCCTAGTTCTTCTTCTTGTGATTTTTCCAAATATGGTCTTGGATATAAATATTTTCTCCATTATGGTTTCTCCAGTAATGGCCTAGGCCCACAAGGACAAGGAGTCACAGAACCATGGGCTATCCCCACTCAATCTAGCAAGCTTGGTTTGGGATACCATCTCCCGTCTATACCTTCTTCAAAGCTTATAATGTTTTGCATACTTCTTCACTTCCTTTGGTATATCCAGACCTCATCAGTGATTCTACTTCTACTGCTTGGGCTAATTTAGACACTTTTTCTACTGATGACTCTCTTCTGGAATACATGGGGGTTTACGATCACCTCCCTTCTTTTCATCATAAGAAGTGTTCTCCATCACTTCTTAATGCTACCACCTACTTTGGAGAGTCTTCTATACACTTACTGAAATGTTGATCCTCCTGATACTATTCCTACTCACCCATACATTGAGGATCAGTCAACTCTTCTCAATGAGGATACCATTCAATATAACCTTGGCACTTCTGATAACCCGTGAATGGTTTTGTTAGTTGCTTCTCTCACACCTGATGAGAAAAATGATATCAAACAAGTTCTTCAGGAATTTTCAGACATCTTTGCATGGGACTATAGTGATATGCCTGGTATTGATCCATCTGTAGCCATGCATAACATCATTCTTAACCCCAGTGCAAAACCTGTTCAACAGAAAATCCATAAAATGCACCCGAAGGTTGCACTCCTAGTTAAAGAAGAAATACAATGACTACTAGATGTTGGCTTTATTCATGTCATCGATTATCCAGAGTGGGTGTCTAACATTGTGCCCATTATGAAACTAGATGGTAGGGTCCATTGTTGCACATAATTTCGTGATCTAAATAAGGCTTGTCCCAAAGATAGTTTCCCTTTACCACACATTGACGCCATTGTTGATTCCACAACTGGGTATGATATTCTTTCTTTCATGGATGGCTTCACTGGTTACAACCAAATCAAAATCAATCCAACAGATCAAGAAAAAACTTCTTTTACTACACCATGGGGAACATTTTGTTACACTGTCATGCCCTTTGGCCTTAAAAATGTCGGGGCCACCTATCAATGAGAAATGACACACATATTTCATGATTATATTCACAAGATTCTTGAAGATTATGTTGATGATATACTTGCTAAATCATGACACCATTCTACACATGCTCAAGATCTCCACACACTCTTTGAACATTTACGACAATATAAAGTACACTTAAATCCAAAGAAGTGTGTTTTTGGAGTTACAACTGGAAAGCTCCTTGGATACATTATCTCACAACGTGGTATTGAAATAGATCCCAATAAAATCAGGGCAATTGTTGACATGCCTCCACCTCAAAATTTGCATCAATTACACTCATTACAAGGGAAAATTCAAGCTATTCATGGTTTATTGCACAACTTGCTGATAAAACCCAACCATTCACATGCTTGATGAAGAAGGATACTAAATTTTTCTAGGATGATCACTTCCAACAAGCATTTGATGTCATTAAAGCATATCTCTTAAATCCACCTGTCCTAGTCCCTCCCATGGCTGAGTGGCCTTTCTTGTTATATATTTATGCCATGTTTCATGCTTTAGGAGCCCTCCTAGTGCAACACGATGATTCTCAACGTGAGAGAGGGTTGTCTATTATATCAGTCAAACTTTACTCTCTTATGAATGCAACTATAGTTATGTTGAAAAACTATGTCTTGGTCTTGTCTTTGTAGCAGACAAGTTGTGCCACTACCTTCTTAACAATGAGGTCCATATTATTACCAAAGTAGATCCATTATGATACCTCTTGTCCCACACACATCTCTTGGGATGTCTGGCATGTTGGGTCATGCTACTCACTGAATTTGATTTCAAATTCATTCCACAGAAAGCAATCAAAGGCCAAGTCATTGCGGATCAACTAGTTGAAGCACCTCTTCCTGATGCATCTCATGTCTCTGATTCCTTTCACAATGATTTCACTACTTACACCATCGAAACTGATACTTGGACCATGTATTTTGATGGATCTCATTATCACTCTGGCACTGGGGTCGGGATAGTCTTCATCACTCCACATGGTGATCCTCTCCCCTTTGCATACCACTTAGGGTTTTCCTGTACTAATAACATCATTGAGTATGAAGCCCTCATTCTCGGCCTTACCACCACTCAAAATCTCCTTATCTGAAATATCTGCATACACGGTGATTCACAACTCATTATTAATCAAGTTAATGACACATATCACACAAAAGAGGAGCACCTAATTCCATATAATACACTTGTCAAGGATCTCTTAGCTACATTTGAGTCTTACTCTCTTACTGCCATCCCCCGTAAAGACAATCATCATGTGGATGTTATGGCTAGTGCAACATCACTTATCCCTCAGGACATCACTGATGAGTAAGCCACATTCATCATTTGACACTTGCAACAACCTTCCACTTCTACTCTACCTCTAGCAGCTTGTGCCATCACACGTAGTCATGACAACCCCAAATGGTTCACTCCAATTTACAACTTTCTTTATCGACAAACCATTCCTGATGGTCTACAACCTCATGAAGCTCATCACTTGTGACGTGAGGCCACACATTATGTCATCATAGGGGAAGAATTATTTAAACGTGATATTTTATGGCCATCTACTATGATGTCTCAGGACTCATTGACATCCCCACCGCTATCTCTCAGATACATGACAACCTATGTGGTGGCCACTTCTCTGGAAAATCTATGTCACAAAATCTCTTACATCAGGGCTATTATTGGCCTACCATGGAGCAAGACTTCCTAGAATATGCTACATGTTCTGATAAATTCCAAAAGCATGGAAATCTTCACCATGCGCTTGAATATGATCTCCAACCGATTGTTTTGACATGGCCATTTTCTCTATGGGGTTTCAATCTTATTGGCATGATAAATCTTGAATCGGGTGGTGGCCACAAGTATATTATTACTGCCACAAAATATTTTACTAAATGGGTCAAAGAAACACCACTGCAAACTACAAATGGTTATGATATTTTTGGTTTCATCACTACTCACATCATTACATGCTTTGGCATTCCCTCTGCCATTATCACTGATAATGGGTCTTCTTTCAAAAATAAGGATGTTAAAAAATTTTGCACAAAATTCAAAATTAAACAATCATTCTCTACTCCTTATTACCCACAGGGAAATGGCCAAGCTGAGGCCACCAATAAAACTATTGTCAAAATCTTACACAAGACTGTTGACACTAGTGGTGATGATTGGCATAATCAACTCTTATATGCTCTCTGGGCTTACCGCACTAGTGTGTGTATGCCCACTAATGTCACCCCTTTTTGCTAGTCTACGGTACTGAGGCCATCATTCTACTGGAACTCAAGATACCATCATTACATCTTTCACTCAAAGGCATACTTAAAGACAATGAATATCACAAAAAGTGCTTACATGAGCTTGAAATGCTTGACTCTCACCATGTCCAAGCTCTTGAACATCTTCATGCATATCAATCTCACATCACCCAAGCATATAATCACAAACTCATCCTCACAAGTTCAATGTGGGTGATCTTGTGTTAAAATAAAATCAGAAAAACATGAACGTTGAAGCTCCTCTCAAAGGAAAATTCAAGCCCAACTGGCTTGGTCCTTATATCATCACTGACAAGCTTGGTGGTGGTGTCTATCACCTTGCCACTCTCTTGGGTAAGCCACTAAAGAACCCACTCAATGTTATGCATCTTAAGTGATACTACACATAAACAATGCACATTACCCAATGACACACTCTTATGCTACGGTTCACACTTGACTGTTGAGGGATCACTACATTCATGAACCTCACATCACTACACACTACACATTTCACACTCATGCATTCATGATTACACATCTTTCTAGCACATAACATTCATCACTACACACTACCCTATGATGCACTCTAGTTCCACGGTTCATACTCAACTGTTGAGGGTCTAAATCTAAAATGAACCTCACTCACACACACTCACTCACTTTCTACACTTTATGCTTTATCGATCATATCTTTCTAGCATGCACAATTCAAACCATTTCCCGATGACACACTCTTGTTCTATGGTTCATTCTTGACTGTTGAGGGGGAATTTATAAATGAACCTCATCTCATGCATACTCATTCACATTCACTCAGGGGGGCACATGCTCCTATCACACTCACTTTGCATTCCATTCCATATCATCCATCCACAACATATTGCATATCTTGGTTACATTTACTCTTGCTTACTTATGCTTACATGTACACTTTATTTACTATGTTAGACATATTTTGTATGTCATTATATTTATCTATATACACATGCACATTCACTTTCCTTCTAGTTGTGATCACAGAATTTACACAGATCATTACACACAGCATGGATGCTTGGCATAGTACCTCTTACCAGTCCCACAGTAGGCTCCTGGGGGCATCCACTTTCATACACATCACAGGTGTTATTGTTTCATTTTATACTACTTTCCTATTCATACTAGCACACTACATTATATCAGATCATACACATCATGACATACTTTTTATCTTTCTAACATGCTAATGGGTGCTTCATGTGTAACATTTGTCTTGCAGGAACTATTTTCCACCATGGTTGTCTGTTATCTTTGTTTGTCTACTTTTTGTCATTGTTTGTCATTGTATGCCATTGTTTGCAGGCTTTCCCTTTGTCTTGTGTGCACATTGTATGATTTTGGCCACGTTGGCCTTGATTGTCTTGCGACATCGTGAGTGATGTCCCATGTTTGCAACCCACTTTTTGCGGTCTACATTGTCTTCTTGCTTGTTAGCTTACATATTGTCTTCTATATGCGTGTTTATCTTGTTTGCACTAACACTTGTTTTCAGCCACTTTGTTTGCATGTGCCTTGGTTTCTACCAAGCACATTCCCTTCCCCCTACAGGGCATCAGTTTCAGTTCAACGTGTCATGGTCCTCCTTTGGGCCATATACTCCTTGCGATGTCGCATGCACCCCAAATGAGGGGGGAATATATTGGGTGAATAAGTCACCCCATACAATGGTTTACAGTCACAGTACAACACAGTTCAGTACTGGTACAACGTAGTCTTCAGTCTCAAAAATGGCCCAGAATCTGACTTGGGTCCTTAGCACAACACAGTCACCAGTGCCCAGACACAAGATAGTAGCACCTGGGTGCCCCTGACCCTTCCTGGGTGCCTATGACTAGGGGAAGTTACACATAATTTTCTCAGTTTGGCACAGTTTTTTGGCAGTTTACACAACAACTTTTACAAGACAGAAAGTCCTTCAGCACTCACTATGCATGCATTACACCTTTTTTCTATTTTCTACTTTTGGATCATTGGATCATCAAAATGGATCAGATTTTTACACACCATCTGTAGTGGTGTTTATACATTCAGGAAGTAGTCAAAGGTTGGAGAATAACACTAGACCTTTCTCCCTACACTTCTTCTATTTGATATCGTGGTGTGAGATCACCCAAAAAACTCACACTCAGATCACAAAAAACATGGCATGAGATCACCCAAAAAACTTGTTCTTCTACAAACATCATTCATGATCCTCTATATCTCTTTCACTCATCATGGACCATGTGCATATGTTCCTTTTTTATTTTACATACTTTTTACATACTTTTTACGCGTTTTTCTCAAATTGTTCATATACACATATTTGACTACTCATTTTTCTCCTCTTTTGCAGGTCTGTCCTTATGGGAAGTAATAGTCACATCAATCAAGCATCAAATGACATCGACAAACAAAATAGGTACAACATGACATCTACACATACACTCTCACCCTAGGGTCATCATCATCACTTTTTTTTTTACTTCCTCTTCTCTAGCTTCCACACTTCACTTTTTATCACTCCACACTTTTTCTTGTCTCCTCGACACACTTTTCACCATCGATCTACATGGTTATCAGGTACACATCTCTTATCTACTTTATGTTATCAAGCATTCACTCAACAACATAAAGTGGGGGAAAATGTAGACACTAAATCACACACTTTGGGTATATTTCTAGTCCTGATCACATACCACTATTCATATGATTCCTAAGTGAGAAAAGTACTAATTGACCACTGTCTTTGCCTCTTTGCTTTCTTTTTGGTTTCCTTCTTGGTCTTACACACCTTCTTTCCCAGTCTGACTTTTCATACTTCAATTTTTCTAAGTCTAGACACCAGCGCCCAACCATGATACCAACGCCCAAGTGCCCCCATCCCCTCTGGGTGCCCCCAACCTCTTTGTATCTTTTCTCACATCTTTTGGGTCCTTTCTAGCCATTTGGAATCTTGTTTTCTTACAGGTCAGACCTTTTAGTGGTTAATTACAAAATTCAAACAAGGGAATCATATAAATACAAAGTTATGTGATCATAATAAAGGACCAAGCACTAAGCATCTACTATCACCACCTAAGGTTGCATCCAAAGGAATTACAAGAGCATCAAAGCATCCATCTAGCATCCATTCAAGGGACAAGGGACTGCATTATTTTGCATACACTTCATAGGAGGGGAAGTTCATTTTTCCATGCACACATCTATCTACATTTTCTACATCTAGCTATTGCTCATTATTCAAGTGCATCTAGCACAAGAGCCACCTAGGGCATGATTCTACACACATGCAGAACTACATGGAGTCTGAAATGTAGTGCAATGCTTGGATCATAAGTTCACTCAGTCAGGTGACCACCAGGGTCAGTCTGAATCCCCATTTACATATTTTCATTTTTAGGATTTGATGTGTTTTGGGGTTTTGCAGGTGCTCTTTCTCTTTGCAGGTTTCAGGTGAATTTAGTGATCAAACAAGTGAAGTACATGAGATTAAAGGTGACATCCAACGAACATCTCGCCCCTACGAAATAAGTTTTCTGAGGTTCTGAGCAGTCACAGGCACCCAAAGGAGGTCTGTAGCGCCCCAAGTGCCCCTGACCCTATCACAGGCACCCTAGTCCTAACATTCCTGACAATTCTACATTTTTCTAGGCTCTGGTTGCGACACTCTTTTTCCTGTTTCATCAATTTTCCATCTCAGGACAACTTCAAATTTATTGTGAATCAACTAAGTATCTTACCCTCTCTCTTATCGAATCTGTACTTCATTGCATATCTATATCTACATTGTTACTTAATTAGAATTTAACATTTATATTTCAATATCTATTAAATCAATTTGAATGTTTTCAGACTTTTTGTTGAATATTTTGAGTTTTTGAGTGTTTTATATTGTTGTGGGATTTTGATTATTTGATTTTTTTTGAGTTTTGGATTTTTTATTTTTTTGAGTTTTTTGATGTTTTGGATTTCTTGATTTTTTTAAAATGTTTTTTTGGATTTTTTGAAATATACAAATGCCAATGAGAAAGACAAGGTGGCCCTAGACCGTAGCAAGCATTGTACAAATGAATAAGCTCATTGAGACCAAGGGATGGAATATGATGGATGATGCCAAATGTGGTTGTTGTAATGCACAAGATAGACATCCTAACTATAAGGAACACATGAAAAAAAATGGTTTGGAATGATGCAGTGGTAGGAACAAAATTTGAAGGTATGAAACAAGTGGTTTTATTCATATGCCCCCAACATGAGGTATACTCATAAAGGATTTAGGAATAGAAATTCTTCAGATGAACCGATTTCATGGGTTCTTTGAGCTCTTTACCATCTTCATAGGATAGCTTGTATGCACCAGACCCAAATTTAGCAGTAATAATGTAAGGTCCTAACCAATTAGGTTCAAATTTTCCTTGTTTTTCATGCTCCTTGGTTGTATTCTTTTGATTTTCTTTGAGTACAAGATCACCGATTTCAAACTCTCTTGGTTTTATTCATTTGTTGTAGCTGCAAGGGAGTCTATTCTGATACACTTTTAAATGATCCAAGGCCCAAACCCGCTTCTCATCTAAGAGTTCTAGTTCTGCAAGGTGTGTTTGTTGGTAATCATCTTCATGAACCATGTGTTGTAATGATATGTGAAGGGATATGAGTTTGACTTATGTGGGTAATACAACTTCATATCTGTATACAAGGGAGAAGGGAGTGGCTCCATTTGGAGACAATATGAGGTTTGATAGGCCCAGAGAGTGGGATATAGTTGTGTATGCCAATTTTGAATCATGCTTATCAACAATATTTTCCAATATTGATTTTATCATTTTATTGGATGCTTCAGCTTGGCCATTACACTGTGGATAGTATGGAGTTTCCCATTTGAGTTGGATATGAAACCATTTGGCTAACTCTTTGAAATTTTTATTTTTAAAGATGTACCATTGTTTGTGACAAGGGAGGTAGGGATCCTGAAGTGACATATGATATGGTTAAAGATAAACTTGGATGTATTTGACCTAGTGACATAAGTTAAAGGCATGCCCTCTATCCACTTGGTAAAATATTCGATTGCAGTGATTATGAAGGTATGACCATCAGAAGATGTGGGATTTATTTTTCCTACTAAGTTGATCCCCCATAAAGAAAAAGGCCAGGGTGAGGTGATAGGTTGAAGGGCTTGTGAGGGTGCATGAATAATATTACCATGTCATTGACATGCTTGGCACTTCTTGATGAATTTTCATGCATCTAAATCCATAGTGGGCCAATAATAACCCACATGCAAGATATTTTTGGCTAAGACCATGTCACTTGTGTGTACACCACAAATACCTGTATGTACTTCGACTAGTGTTTGGTTAGCTTCATTCCTGATTGAGACATCTTAAGAGAGTCCCATCATAGCCTCTTCTATATAGGGTGTCAGCAAGGATGGTGTAGCATGAAGCACATTGTGCTAAGGATCTTTTTTTGTGGGAATTCATATTTGTAGGGTAGGTTTTATCTTGGATAAAGGTGTATATGTCATGGTACCAAGGATTTTTAGGACCAACTATCTCACATACCATGGTTGAATCCAAAAAATCATATGTGGGCACCAGAAGATGTTCAATGAGAAACTCATTATGTGTTTGATTAATATCAAATCCAAGAAGGGATGTAATAGTAGCCATGACATCTGTTGATTTGTTCTAAAGATGAGGAACTTGTTCCAAGGTGATGAGTTGAAAGTAACCTTTGAGACTATCAACCATGCATTTGTAAGGAATTAGTTTTTCATTCTTAACCTGGTATTCACCATTGACTTGCTTTATGATCAAAAGAGAATCCCCATAAACTTTTAATTCTTTGAGCCACCAAGATATAAAAAATTTAAACCTGGATATAAGGGCTTCATACTCAATGATGTTGTTTGTGCAAGGGAAACCAATGTAATAAGACTTTGGGATAACATTTCCATCTAGTGTGCATAATAGAATACCAGCTCCTAACCCATGAATGTTACAAGAGCCATTGAAAAACAAATTCCATGAAGGAACTGCATCCACATACAATAGTTATCCATATGGGAATTCAAAATGAAGTGGTTCTGAGCCTGGAAAAAAGTGTTGCAACAAGTTGATCTATGAGAGCTTTCCCTTTGATTGCTTTCTGATTGAAAAATTTGATATCAAACTCACTGAGGAGAATGACCCAACTAGACATTCAACCTGTTAGAATAGGTCTTGATAGTAGATATTTAAGAGGATCTACTTTAGTAATGAGTTTAGTCATATGATTGAGAAAGTAGTGATGCAACTTGTGAAATGTGAATGCTACTGGCAAACATACTTTTTCAACCTGTGAATACTAAATTTCATGAGCTATAAGAGTTCTACTAAGATAGTAGACTGCTTGTTCCCGACCTTTGTCATTATGTTGTGTAAGCAATGCCCTATGTCATGTTATGTAGCTGATGTATAAAGAAGCATAGGGTTATCCTGAATAGGTGACATTAGTACCAACAGAGTTGATAAATATTATTTCAACTTGGTGAAAGAATCTTGACATTCCTGGGTCCATTTGAACTGGACATATTTCTTGAGTAGCTGATTGAAATGGTGACATTTATCTGCTAGCTGAGATATGAAATGTTGAATAGACTAAATTTTTCCTTGGAGCCTTCATAGCTGATAGAAGATTTTGTGGGGGAGGCATCTACATGATTGCTTTGAATTTGGCAAGGTCAACTTCAATTCCCCTCCATGAGACTATGAATCCCAAGAGATTTTCTGAAGTGACACCGAATACACATTTCTTAGGGTTAAGGTGTACCTTATATTCCCACAATCATTCAAATATGCATCAAAAATGGTTGGATGATCTACTCTGGTTTTTGATTTAGCAAGGATGTCATCAACATAGTCTTCCATGATGTCATGAAGCAAATCATGGAAGATGACCATCATTGCATGTTGATAGGTTGCTCCTATGTTTTAAAGGCCAAAAGGCATGACCTTATAACAAAAGGTGCCCCAGGGTGTTGTAAATGTTGTTTTATGTTAGTCTATTTTGCAATTTGAATCTGATTATAACCCAAAAATCCATCCATTAGAGATAACATTTCATGGCCTGTTGTAGAATCTACGATCATGTCAATGTTGGGAAAAGGAAAATCATCCTTCAGACAAGCCTTGTTGATATCCCAAAAGTCTGTGTAGATTTGGATCCTTGGTCTCTTTTTATTAACATGTACCATATTAGATATCCATTTTAAGTAGTCTATTGATCTGATGAAGCCAACTTCTAGTAGTTTCTAAAGTTTTTCTTTAACCAACAATGCCACTTTAGGGTGTATTTTCCTTATTTTTTTCTTGAATGGTTTCACATCTGGGAAAACCATAAGATTGTGCACTACAAGGGAAGGATATAAACCTGGAATGTCTTTGTATGACCATGCAAAAACATCCTAAAACTCAATGATTAGTGTCGTGAATGCTTCTATCTCTGATTCTGATAAACTTGCACCAAGTTGTAACAGTTTAGGATTCTCATTTGTGCCAATGTTAATTGTGATAGTCTCTTCTACTAGCATTTTGGATGTATGTGTTTCCTGAAAGGATGTTGTAGGTTGATGGAGGTCATCTATTTGATCCAAAAGTGAGTCTCCTCTCTCTGGTGCCTTAAAAAGGTTTTCACCATGAGATGCATCCTTTTCCTTTCTCTTATTTTTTTCTTTCTTTGCTTTTTGCTTCTCAAATAGTGCCTCAGTGAGGTTTTCACTATGAGAGATTGTATTTTTATTTTTCTTGTTTTTAATTTTTTGCTTTGGTGGACTGGAGTACTTGAGTTCTTCTCCAAAATAAGTTGAAGCGTCAAGGTTTATATCAAATCCCTTCTTGTGATCTGATAGGGGAATAGGGTCCCGAGTCCCGAGAAACTCTTCGATGGCCTCATCATTCTGAAAGAGGTCCATAGATATGTGATTTTTCTGGTCCTGATGGATAAGGCTAGGATAGACATGTCAAAGTCAAGGGTACAAATGGAAATATTTTCAATGAACATATTGGTTTTGGCTAGGTATTCAAAGAGGCTATGTGTGGAACCTGTCTCAACATAGGAGTCAGAATCCTCCTCACTAGTCGTTATATCAAATATTAGCGGATTCTTTTCAAAAAATTTCAAAACCTAGACCATGACGATATAGATTTTCTTCATATAACATGGGTTTGAGATGACCTTGTTCTTGTGTACCAAGTCCTCTACCTTTCCATTGCATGTTCTTCATCATTTTATGAGCCTTACTGTAGTCAGAGGATTCATAGCAACTAGCCATCCAATCATCGTATAACCAAGAGCTTGAAGAGCCATGAATGTGTTCATCTTCTAAATATCCATACCATTTCCATAGAGTATTGCCAAGGTGGTAGACAAGAGATTCTTTTAGATGGGGAACATTAGGTCTTTCCGTAACTATGTAAAGATAGTGGCAACTTACCAACATGAAAAGCATTTTCAAGATCATATTCACCAATACCTTTATGAGATATTTTTAGTTTAGGTGGTGGATTGGATGTAGAAGGTTGAGATTGGAAGAGTGTGTCAGGATTTATATGGTTATCAACATTGACAAGGACGACATGAAGTGTGGTAGATTTATCAGTGGAAGGACAATATTTTGCATGATTATACCTTGCCTCCAAGAGCTTGCAATATTCAAATGGTTTGACATCTGCCAGCAAGGTAAACTCTTTTTCATTATGAGGGAATTTTATACATTGGTGAAAGGTGGAAGGCACTACCTGCATGGCATGTATCCATGGCTGACCTAGAAGAATATTGTATGAGGTCTCAACATTGAAAACATGACAAAGAGTGTCTAGCATTCACGGACCAACTTGTATAGGTAAGGTGATTGTTCAAAAGATTTTGTTCACTGTTGTCATAACCATGAATAGTTATAACATTAGCTCCCAAACTCTCTTTGGTATGACCAAGGCATCTCAACAACTTCATAGAGAAGATATTTAAGGAAAATCCATTGTCAATAAGAACTCTTTTAATTTTATGATTGGTGATATAAGCTTCAATGTACAATGAGTTGTTATTTTGAAGGTTAGGGTTTAAGAGGTCTTGAGGACCAAATGACAATATAGGACTGCTAGGTGAAAGATTGGCAATGAGTGCTTGAAATTGTTGTGTGTTGATATCCTTAGGAACATGTGCTTCATGAAGAGCATGAGTAAGGATATCTTGAAGTGTGGGTGACATTTTAAGTAACTCCATGAGGGAGATATGTGTGGGCATCATCTCTAACTATTTGACAAGGTCATAAGCACCAGATGAGGAAGATTTAACACTGGATGTTGGTTTTGGATTGTTGGTAGATGTAGGATTTGACACTTGAGGCATGGTGGATGTGGATGGTTGTTTAGTTGCAATCACCCAAACCTTTTTCTACCGCATGTGGCCACTACATAATTAGGAGCATGAAACTTGATTGTGGCAATTGAGTTAGGTATTTCTTCGATAAATGAAATGATTGAATTAAACTCAACATTGTTTGAGGATTGGCCTTTTTCAAGAGCTTTACCATTTGTACCATGCTTTGGAAAAGGATTTTGAAACACCTTTAAGTTGTCATTTTGGCATTTTTATTACGTGATGGATCTTCAATTGCAATGTCTCCACTATCGATGAGATCTTGGATATAATGGTGGAGTCTCATACAATGATCTATAATATGGTCATCAATGTGATGGTAATCACAATATTCATTTTGCTTTATACCAAGATGGTTTTGGTTTCCCTTCTTTGAAGGGTCTTGTGATGGGGTAAGTAACCATGTTGGCACTTTCAGTTGACGTAGGATGCTTGAAATAATTTCTCCCAAAGGTGTGAATTGTCATCATTTATAATCTCGAGGAGGAGTTTCTTTTCTTGGAAAAACAATGGTTTGTTTTGATTTAGATGTTTTCATTTGATGGTTTTGAACATTATGTACATTACGATTGTTGGTGACCCCATCATTGACAACATTACGGTTCTGATTGATATACTTGGATTTTTCTTGAGAATGATTTTTGTTGTTTGTTTGGTCCTTGGAAGGAGTTTTGATTAGCCCTTTTGCGATGAGAGATTTTTTCAATTTGAGTCCCCTTCTCAATGACTTCCTCAAAATTAGTAAGACAATGCATCTACATTTGAAAGGATAGTTCATTATTGAGGTTAGGAATGAAGATGCTAACCAGTTGTTTCTCTGGAATAGAGCATGGGAATCAACTCATGATTCCTCACCATCATTGTAGAAATTGGGCAAAGTTTTCATTTGTCCTTTGTTTGGTGTTACAAAGGTCCATCATTGTAATCTCAGAGTCTAAATTGAAAGAGAAATGTTTAAAAACTTCTCCAAGATGTCTGTGAATGTGGTGATTGATCCCTTTTGAAGGTGAAGGAACCAATCTAAGGCTTGTCCCTCTCAAACTCTTTGGGAATAATCAAAGAGATATACATCATTATAGGCCACTTCTTGGCATGCCATAAAAATTATTTAATATGTTCGCGGGGGTCATTCTTTCCTTTATATTTGTCAAATTTGGGTGTTTTGAAAGATTTTGGTAAAGGTATACTTAACATGTCCCTATCGAATGGATAATGACATAACTCGTCAAAATTGAATTGCTTTGTGCATTTTTGGAGCCCCATTAGAGTTTCTTTCATACTCTTCCATTCTTGTGTGAATGGAGAGTTAGCTTGAGGAATATCCATGGTGACATCAATGTCATGCATTGATTTGTGCTCTTCCCCTATTTTAGTATTTGTGTTGTTTTTAAGTTGGCATTGTAATTCTTCAATTTTAGCCAACAACTCTTCTTTTGATGAATCAGATGTGGTGGTTGATTTAGAATTTTTCATACTAGACTCAGGTTTGTCGATTAAATCTTTTAAATGTTTGTGCCCAAAGTCAGAGGGTAGTTTTTCCCCCATTTCAAAAAGGTGAAGTAGATATTGATTTTTATTTTGCATGATGACATGATCAATAACTTCCTTCTCACTTGTTGATAGTTCAGGTTGTTCTTGTAATTTCTTCATCGTCAAAAGGTCCATGACCAAAAGGATTGAATCTTTCAAAGTCATCGGGGACATGGGTACTTTTACTACATGTAAACACCATTGTGTTATAGGTAAAAACCTAAGTGAATAGTGTTTTTGGACTTTGTGGTTGCGAAATATAAAAAAATGTGAGTGTGAGATTTGAAAATGTTTTGATTAAATTGTTTTGATTATTGAATTGATATGTGAACAAAGTGAATGTTCAATATAAAGTGTAGATGTTGGATTGATTTTTTGATACATGAATAACATGAATATTCAACGTATAAGACTTGGATATGACTCTTGACTTGATTGCGTATGATTTTCCTATAATTGAATAAAGTGAATATTCAATATATTGAGGATGCTTGATTAGATTTGATTGGATATTAAATTTGATAAAGTGTGATATCAAAATATAAGATTAGAGGTTGAATTGATTGTTCTTAAACTTTGATAAAGTGAATGTCAAAATAGAAGACTAGAAGGTTGAGAATGATTGTGATAAATATTGACAAAGTGAATGTCAAAATATAAGATGTAGAGAAAAAGAATGATTTTCTTAAACTTTGACAAAGTGAATGTCAAATATAAGATAGTGATGAAATGAATTGCTTAGATTTTGACAAAAGTGAATGTCAAAATAGAAGACTTAGATATGAAAGAGAATTGCTTAAATTTTAACTTGGGTAAAGTGAATGTTAAAATATAAGACTTAGAGATGAAAGGATTGACTTAAATTTTAACAAAGTGAATGTTAAAATAAATATTAGAAAATGAAGAGGGATTTGCAAAATTTTAACAAAGTTGATTTTAGAGAATGAATATTGATTAACGTGCTTAAATGTTGGAAAGTGAATCCAAAATATAAGAGTAAGGAATTGCTTATTGATATGGATTGAAGAATGATTTGTGCTTAAACTTGACCTTGATAAAGTGAATACAAAGAATAAGACTTGGAGAAATTGTGCTTAAATTAGGATATGGGTATCCAAAATTTAAGACTTAGACTTGATAGAGATTGAATGATGTGCTTTCAACTTTGGAAAGTGAATCCAAAGAGTAAGACTTGGATGTGATTCAATTCAATTTGGAATGGGTATCCAAAAAGAATGAGTTTGTAAAGTTTGAAAGAAAGATTTGATTTTGATACAGATGGAATAAGATGTAGCTTGAGATAAGAAAGTGAAATACAAATTAATCTGACTTGAGAAATTTGGATGAGAATAATGGTGGTAAGGAGGATTTTCAAGTAACTTGGCTCGGTTAGTCAAGCTTCCTAGATATGGATCTCTCTCTAAATACCAAGTGTTTATCCAAATGAGTGTGGTACACTATTTCTAGTCACCGCCTTTACTTTACCCCCTTGATTAACAAAGCTAGATTTTACTCTGCTTGATCAATCAAACTGGGGTCATCACTATGGATAACATTGGCTCTAATTCTCACAAGGTGTACTAGTCAAGTAGGTGGGGGTTCCATTTCATTGGCCAGTTCCCTCAAGGTGCCAACTACTTTGGGGTTCCTGTGGTACTCCTCACAATGAGTTTCTAGCCCCTGGCCATGCACTTCCCATAGTTACAACAGATGGGCAATAAACCTTACTCCGAAAATTTTAATTACAAGTGTTTTTAAAATTTTAAAGAAAAAATATAAAGATTGGTTGTCACGATCAAGGTACCTTGTAGTTAGTAGTTTAGTTGAATGTTTGAGGTAATATTCATAAGATATGGTCATACAATCAACAAGTTGGTAGTTTTTTCTGCAAATCAAATATAAAACAAAAAGGAAAACTTCACCATTTCTGATTTTTAAGATCACCCAAAAGGGTGCAAGAAAAGAGCATACATGATGGCTTTGTCTAGATGAGATTAAATGACAATTTAATAGGTAAATAAACACTTAAATTGATTAGTTATGAAAACTCTACAAGAAAAGGATTAAAAAATCAGACGCTAAAATAGAGATTAGAAAATGATTAGACATGTTGGAAAAATGAAGAAATCAAATAGTAAAATTTATGAAAGAAAGTTTAGCACGTGCAATAAGGTGCACTAGCATGATAAGCTATGCTAGCACGTGCAAGTGAACACGTTTGCGTAACAAAGGATTTTTTCAATAGAGAGTAAAAAAATTTAACACTAGTGTGTATAGTGTACATAGTATAGTGCAAGGAAACATTTGAAGAAAAATGGTGAATGCACTAGCACTGTAAAGTGCTACGCTAGCACATGCAAAAGAGTATGAAAAACAGTGTTGAACACTATGCATACGCTATGCTAGTGCACTTCACAAGTGACACTAGCACATGCAGTGATATGCTAGCACAAATTTCCTATAGGTGCTCATATTTTGGTGAAAAATACAAGATTTTGGCTGTGTTTTTGAGGATTTCTCTTAGTTTTCTCCACCAAACACTCTCAAATTTGGACAGTAGGTCTATAACAAAACAAATATAACACAAATGAAGTCAACTTAGTAAGAAATGATTTAAAAGGATAAAAAATTGTGAGGGTGTCCCATTAGGTGTGCCAAAATGTGTATAAAGGAAAATTGAAAGTAAATGAAGAAATAAGAAAATACAAAATGCAGACATTTCCTTTGAGTCTTCTTGACAACCTCAAGATGAGATAGTTGAAGTGTTACTACACTTGTTGGATCTCTTGGGATTGTTTGATTGTGGATGCTCCAATATTGTCTCCAAATGAAGAGGAATGCTATGAGAAAATGAGTGATCACAAGGAGGACAACCTTTCGTATGAAAATTCAAATGACAAATGAGTAGAGTTTTGTTGCAAATTTTAAAGCTTCCAAGGATGAATTGTAAAGGATAGAGCCTCATATTTATAGCTGAAGGAGAGGCCATGGATTGTGGATCAAGGTTTGAATGAGTTGTAGGATCATGAATGCATTTTCCTGAATTAGCAATTTGATTTGGTCTGTGCAGTTGGATGGTTTGAATATTCATTAAGGGTTAATGAATATTTGGTTGGCTTTTGATTTTATTTGGGAAGATGAATGTATGTGAATATTGTTGCTTCCACCTTTGCAGGGTTATAGAAGTGGAGTGGAGTGGGCTAGATCAACTTGAGTGACTAGGATGGTGAAGTGGAGATGAGTGGAGGGTGAGTGGATAATTAGTTATTTATTTAATTAAATATATAATTAAGCTAGTCAAGGGATATAAGTGTATGGATTAAGCATGATATGATTAATTAAATTAATTCTAGATCTACGACCTTGACTGGTTCTTAGATTGTTATTCCTTGCCTATTTAAGCAAGGCCCATTCTCAATGTATTGCATTGAGTTCCATAATAATATATGATATTACTGCTCATTTGTTTGCAAAGGTTTTATGTAAAGCTATTCCAGCGAATTGCTTTCATCTTATTGATCATGGTGTTTGATTAACATTTGTGTTCTTGGCTTGGTACGATCTAGTTATCGTTCCTTTCATGGTATCATAATAGGAGATTGTTGTTGACATCCGTCTGTAAGTTTTATTTTGCAAACAAAATCTTTGTATATTCATATATTTGGGATTTGGTCATATTTTATTGTTGCGTGCATTTTTACCCATAAAATCCTTAGTCATATGAGGGCTTAAAACTTGTGATTCCTACTAGTAGGTGCTTAACTTCAGCCCCCTTTAATTTTATTTGTGTGGTGAAGGCAACAACAATTTTATTATGTTTCTAGTGGCAACTAAAATAAATAACAGAGCAAAATATAAAAAAGCTTGTATTTTTTTTATCGGTAACTCAGTTTTGAGTGTCGTTTTTTGCAAAAGTGCTTGTTTTTTTCGTGCTCTTTCCATTGGAGTTATTTATTTTGAGACTTGCACTATAATTATAAAGTGCCAAATATGGAGGAGTGTTGTAATCAATTGTGGATGCAATTTTGGCTGAGCCCGACGTCCTAAATTTTTGGGAGTTGCAGTTTGTACCTATCATGGATCCTGACAATGATATGCTTTTCTCTGAAGCATGTGGACTTCAAGAGGATATTATAAAATTTGTGGAAGAAAATAGATCTCTCGAGAAGTGAAATTATCTTCTACAATCACTCATTCACGATAAGGATACAATAATACACTTCCTGCAGAACAAACGTGTTAGCCTACAACATCACCATCATATTGTGGACAGCCATATCCATGCTCCTAGTCCACTTGTAGCTATTGCTCTTGTACCCACTGACATTGATCTGCTAGTCTTTGAGCCTGAACCTGCTTTTGATGCTTCTAAACCTATGAGGCTTGTTACTACATGCTCTTCCACATATGTGCCTATTACAGTACCACATGTTGTGTATCCTACTTCTGCTCAGCTGCATGGCTTTTTTAAGAAGCATACCACTGCATTCAGTTCTTGCATGCTCCGTTTCTATGGGTCTCACTAGCGGAGTCATTGATAGACATTCACAGGGTATTATTTCCTCTATTCCACATGTTAAGTGGAATTATTGTCATGACATTAGTTTTTGAGCAGATATTTCTTTGGGATCACACATTGACAAAGCTCATTTTTTTGTTCGCTCGACTCTTTCTGAGGATTATGAGCAACACATGAGTTCTGCACCTTCACTCAGGCTTGAGAAACCTGAGATTTCAGCTGTCAGACATGATCAACCTTGACACACATTCTGATGTTCTTTTGCATGCACCCATTGTGCATTTTGCACCAAGTCATATGCATACATCTTCTTCATCCATCCGTGTTGATTTGGGGTGGATATCTGATCACTCATGGCAGTGACATAGGAATTCATTGAGAGGACTCTACAGGCATGGCTCCTCCACCATTTGGCCTCTTAATCTCCACTTTCTATACCTTATGCATTGTGATGCTTCTTGTTTTGAGCATTTTTCTTTAGCAGGTGTAGTGTATCTCTCTTGTTTGTTGAGAAATTTTGTATCTGTATTTTTGACACTTTTGGCATGTTGATAGTATCTCTTAAGAGATCTATTCTGGTGCATTCCAGTGTTAGTTTGTCAGTATTCGAGTAGTTGTTTTGGGCAACTCATACAGATTTGTAGCATCACTCCACCCATTCAACAGTATGGGAGGGTGTGGTGTTGATCCTGCTTCTTCGGGTTTTGTGTCCTTGCCTTGTTACCTTGGCTTTTCTTGGATTGTGACACTCTAGAGTTTGTGTCCTTGCCTTGTTGCTTTGGTTATTGTTCTTGGATCATGGCACACCTATTTACAACAGTTGATCAGATTATGTTTGGTGTTTTTTTTTACACTTTTGACATCACTCCATTGACAGTCTCCTTGTATGGAGCTATTCTGGTGAAACCTAGTGTCAGTTGTTTTTGAGTTTTGTGATCGAGCAGTGGATTCAGACCATAGTGCACACCAAAATTCTTCAACGTTGTATGATTTTTTTGAGCCGAGCTTCTTGGGATGCCTTGGAGCATGTCTTTACTCTCTTTACTTTATTGTTACTAGTTTTGGGTACCTTGCGGTGTCCCTTTTTTTCCCATATATTGTACATGAGTACCTCATCAGGCCTAGTTGTCAGGATTTATATTGTGGACATGCCACTTCTATTTTGGCCCCTAGCTTCACTTGAGGGGGGTGTTAGAGTAGGTATTTACCTTAGCTCATGTTCACCTAGGTACTTTATTTACCTTTATTGTATTTATCCTCACCCACTTATGTGTGTGGATATTTCTTTTATCTTATTTAGATATTAGGAGATATTATCTAGTTGTTAGGTATAGTTCTTTCCTTGATCTATGGTATTGACTAGATCCTTGATGTCTAGTTCTCTCCTAAATCTATGGTCTTGACTAGTTCTTTGATGACTAGTTATTTCCTTGATTTATGGCTTGATCTACGACCTTGACTGGTTCTTAAATTGTTATTCCTTGCCTATTTAAGCAAGGCCCATTCTCAATGTATTGCATTGAGTTCCATAATAATATATGATATTGCTGCTCATTTGTTTGCAAAGGTTTTATGTAAAGCTATTCTGGCGAATTACTTTCATCTTATTGATCGTGGTGTTTGATTAGCATCTGTGTTCTTGGCTTGGTACGATCTAGTTATCGTTCCTTTCAGGAATATGAAAGGATAATGGTCTAGAATGCATTCTAGAGCTGATTTTGGCATATTGCGTAAAAGATAGGGATAATTATGAATGGATAGAAATAGATATGCATTTTTAGGGTGTATAAATTGTCAAACATAGATCTCATCATTGAAGCTTACGGGAGTGGTCCCACAAGTATAAATTTTTAACAAACTGAAATTTCTGATTTTCAGGGCAACAAGGTACAGAAATATAGAATATTTTATTTCTTCCAAAATTTCCACTTACAAAAATACCCAGAAGCTTCAAAAGGCTTGGAAAAATATGGAGAACAATAAAGTATTGAGAAATAATTTTTAGCACACAGATCTGATTTTATTTATTTATTTTAAATACATAAACTGCCTTAAAACCCTAGTTTTTACAAACATATGAAATTGATCATATTATTTTTTGAATTTTGGACAGCAACAAGTACAAATTTTATAAAATAGATCCAACCTGGAAAAACCCGAAAATACAGCACCAAACCCTAACAAAACAACCTGCAAACTCCCAAAGGTGATGTCACCCTAGGAGAACAGCCCGAAACACCACAGAATTCCTCCTAGAAGTTCACTATTGCTATCTCCAATGCCAGAAATGCTCTAACCTGGAAGTCTGTAGAAATATGAATCAACACCCTGGAAATCTCTGAAAACTCTGCAACCCTGAACTGAAAAATCTGATCTGAATGAAGCCCCAAAATAACAAGCTAGGGATGGATCTTTCACCACCGAAGAATGCTCTACTAGCTAGGGATGGATCTTTCACCACCGAAGCTAAGGTTCGTGTATAATCTCACCTCCACAAGCAAAGTCAAAAGTAAGTAATCCACACAAAAGTACAAGATATCATAATGTGTCTTTCTCTCCCCAGGCGACTCCTTTTATAATTTCACTTCTATCAAAAAATAAAGCCCAAAACCTTAATTGCCCCACATGGAGATTCTTCATGTGTGTAATCATGTCACTTAAAGTGACTTTATGTCACCTATGCCAAAAAGGTCCACTTAAGTGACCCCAATGAAGAATTAGAACATAAAGTACCATATATTCACCCATCACTTAAGTCATCGACTAAATATAACATAAAGTACCTTAGGGGAGCATCTCACAACCTTATTTCACTTAAGTCACCTCAAAGTACGTGTCCAACTCCAAAACATAACATATAAGTGAAATGAAGGTACAAACCACACCCAATAACCATCAACGTCACTAGCCCCTTGGGCATAACCAAGGCTAAGACGGATGAAAAGCCTCCTAGGCCATCTGCTCAGAAATGGGGACATTACAGTCCTCCCTTCCCGAAAAATGCTTGACCCCAAGCATTATCATGTCATGTTGCAGAAGCTGAATCCCACAAAGCAAGTTTCTCCACCTCATCCTACAGTCAATCAAAATAATTGCTGCAAACTGAATACCACAAGGCAAGTCTCTCCACCTCACCCTGCAGTCACTCAATGATCGGTGGGATCCGAAGTAACCAAGACACCCTATGTAATCATCATGCTCTCCATGCCGAGTAGAGAGCAATGATGCCCTTGAAGTAGTATGATGCCCACACCAACTCTCCACTGGTACCCACACTGAAACTGCCAATCTGTCCAATCCCTACCAATGTGAAGTTGCCATCATGTGATCACTCACAATCACTACTTCTTCAGTCAACCCATGGGTACACAAGTCCACTCTGAACCCTATAACATCCCCTGGATCAACCTGTGAAACAACCTGTATAAGCACTAAGCATGCCAACTCTCCCACATGACCCACACTCGTGTGAGAGCAAGGCTCCTCATAATGTGTCTCAATGTGTCCCGTGGGGGAAGAATCCCAAGTCTCCAGTAAACGGTCAACCGACAATATCAACTCTACATAGTCCATGCCCAACATAAGCCCATAACAGCGAGTAGAGTTTGCATCACCATACACAACAAATTGGTATCCCACACACCTCACAAACTCCTCAAACCTCATCCTCAACTCTGGACCTGTGTAGAAATTGTCCTCAAAGTCGATCACATCATCATAGATCCCGAACCTATATACCCTTCCAACATCCACCTGCCCAATGTCAACCTCCTCAATGCTATGCAACTCAACAGTATGACTCCTATCCAGGTCTGGAGGTCTATAATGAGAATGAACATCACACATGGTATACTTGTGTATGCTCATCACTGTATCATCAGGCACCCCAAGAGAATGAAAAGACATCCTGTAACTCACGTCCACCTCCTGTGTTGAATGTGAACCTACTGAATAACCAGGTAACTGAGTCAACTCCGTCCCTCCACCGACTAACACATGGGTGATATGCTCACCGTGCGTAGAAGCAGTAAAGTACATAGGAGTGTTATCCCATGTCGGCTCAGAAAATGATGAACCTGTATGCTCTGATTTGTCATAACGACAAACCACACATCCCCGTATAAAGTTGAGGATATCCTCCCTCAACCCATGCCATCTGAACCTCTCCCATATGAACCTGTAGGTCTCATCGAGGCTCAAGTGTCCGGTCACGGAAGAACAATGCACATGTCGCAGTATCTCCATCCTCAACCATGAATCTGGCACAAGGTACAACCTGTCCTGATAGAAGATCATCTCATCCTCCAATCTGTAGTTGTCATCCTATGTGTGACCATCCAGAATCTCACAAGTGTGTCGGTTCTTGGAGTACTCAACAAGCAAATGAGATCTCCAGTCTCCCGAAACCTCAAATAACCAACATAATGATAAACTCGGTTGATCTGAACCTGTAACCCCAATCTTTGTAACTGTCTCATGTGCAACACTACTGGTCACACCCATATCCATCGAACTCCACATCTGCCAGCAATAGTAAAACACCTCATCATGCCAAAAAATCCTCTCCATTCCCTTGGTTGTAACCACTTTGGGTGCTCCTGTAGATAAACCTCTCAAGATTACATTCTTACCCTCAGACTTAAACTTCAGCTCCATCGTCTGAAAGTTAGTCCAAAACTCACCAAGAGAGTGAAGCCACTGCACTCCCAACACTATGTTGGTCTCTCCAATACCAACTATGTGGAAATCATCGGTAACTGTGCAGTTACCCATAGTGATGCTTAACTGTGGAACTCTTGGAGTGCATCTCATAGACTCTCCATTGGCTACAACAACGTTGAAGCCCTCAAAGTCTTCTATCTGTAGACCTCGCCTCTCAACCAAGGATGCATCAATGAAGTTGTGGGTAGCCCCACTATCAATGAGCACCACCACACGCTGACCCTGCATAACTCCTCTGACCCTGAATGCCTTGTACCTCGGGGTACTAGACAATGTAGCTATAATCTCCTGAGGAAAAGTCTCATCCTCCTGCTCCACATCAGTACTGTCCAATGCAACTCCATCTCCATCATCCACCTCGTGGATCTCTAACTCCTCATCTCTGTTACCCTCACTCTCCTCAAAGACCTCAATGAATTGGGCCTTTCCTTTCCCTGTGCAATCATGCCCTGGAGCCCAAGGTGTACGGAAATCGAAACATAGTTTCTTTCGCCTCAACTCATCTCTAAGCTCTCGGGAAATGAATGGCTTCTTAGCCGCATCCTGCCTAGGTGGAGGCTCCTTCTGCTGAAACTCATCCGGTCTAGATGGAGGTTCCCTTTGCTGAACTCGAGGTGGAAACCTAGACTTTGGAGTAGCTAACTCCAAATCTCATGCTCTCCTAATAGCATCATACAATGAAGGAGGCTCAAATGCCTTCACAAACCCTGCTAGTGCATCTGTCAAACCTGTTATGAAGAGTGAAGTCAATCTCATCTCTGAAACATCAGAAACCATAACCAAAAGCCTCTGAAAATCTGCAATGTATCCGTCCAAAGATCATGTCTGTCTCAAGTGAGTCAACTCTCTGAAGAACTTGTCAGGATCCCTCCTGTCAAACCTACTCATCAACCTCTATGTAAACTCTGCATATGTATTAATATTCATGTGCCCCTGTGTAACAAGACCATGATGCCACCAGTCATGAGCATCTCTCAAGATGTAGGATTGCAAATTTAATTGCATCCTCTTCATGCATGGGATTCAAGTCAAAGTATGTCTTCAACTTCTGTATCCATGATTGTGTTGTACACTTCTTAGAACCATCGAAGTGTGGAATGGAAATCTGTCCCAATCTCCTCTGCAACTCCAGAACATGAATAGAGTGATCCCTCTTGGGCCTACTACCGATCTTCATCTTGCAGTACTCGGTAAAAGGCATGTTAGCTTTAAACCCTTCACTCAATGATTCATACTTCAGCCAACAAGTCTCCTCATCATAAATTTCTGAGTGTTGTCCCACTTGTGTAATTTCTGGATCCTTCAAAAATGTTGGCTCATGCATGCTCGAATGTGTATTATGGGAAGGGGAAGTGTGCTGCCCTGAATTGCTACCTTCACCCTTTTGAGCCTGTTGCCCCGTATTACTATTTTCTCCTCTTTCCGCATGATTCCCAAATCTACCCTGTGATAATTTTTCTGTGAGTTGGCTCAAATAGAGATTTGTGGTTTCCTGTTGTTTTACCATATTGATGAATAATTTTTTCATTACCTCTTCATTAAGCTCCTCATCGTCAGCCATATTCTGCCTTTCTTTCTGGGGTGTATTCCTCCTGGAATAAACCTTCATACACAACCCAACAGGCTAGAGGAAAGTCGGCTCTGATACCACTGAAATATCCCTTGTAGGATATCACTCAAAATTCCCAAATTTATAAATTTTCAACAAACTGAAATTCTGATTTTCAGGACAACAAGGTACAAAAATATAGAATATTTTATTTCTTCCAAAATGTCCACTTACAAAAATACCCAGAAGCTTCAAAAGGCTTGGAAAAATATGGAGAACAATAAAGTATTGAGAAATAATTTTTAGCACACAAATATGATTTTATTTATTTATTTTAAATACATAAATTGCCTTAAAACCCTAGTTTTTACAAATAACTGAAATTGATCATATTATTTTCTGAATTTTGGACAGCAACAAGTACAAATTTTATAAAATAGATCCAACCTAGAAAAACCCAAAAATATGGCACCAAACCCTAACAAAAACAACCTGCAAACTCCCAAAGGTGATGTCACCCTAGGAGAACAACCAGAAACACCACGAAATTCCTCCTGGAAGTTCGCTATTGCTATCTCCAATGCCGGAAATGCTCTGACCTGGAAGTCTATAGAAATATGAATCAACACCCTAGAAATCTCTGAAAACTCTGCAACCCTGAACTGAAAATCTGATCTGAATGAAGCCCCAAAATAACAAGCTAGGGATGGATCTTTCACCACCGAAGAATGCTCTACTAGCTAGGGATGGATCTCTCACCACCGAAGCTAGGGTTCCTGTAGAATCTCACCTCCACAAGCAAGGTCAAAAGCAAGCAACCCACACAAAAGTAGAAGATATCATAATGTGTCTTTCTCTCCCCAAGCGACTCCTTTTATAATTTTTTTTTCCAAAAAGAAGCCCAAAACCCTAATCGCCCCACATGGAGAGTCTTCATGTGTGTAATCGTCACTTAAAGTGACTTTATGTCACCTATGCCAAAAAGGTCCACTTAAGTGACCCCAACGAAGAATTAGAACATAAAGTACCATATATTCACCCATCACTTAAGTCATCGACTAAATATAACATAAAGTACCTTAGGGGAGCATCTCACAACCTTATTTCACTTAAGTCACCTCAAAGTACGTGTCCAACTCCAAAACATAACATATAAGTGAAATGAAGGTACAAACCACACCCAATAACCATCAACGTCACTAGCCCCTTGGGCATAACCAAGGCTAAGACGGATGAAAATCCTCCTAGGCCATCTGCTCGGAAATGAGGACATTACATAAGTAAGTGTGTGGGACATCCAGAGTTTTGTGTGGCTTGAGTAAGCTTGCATGACATTCGCAGTGTTTCTCAACTTAGGTAAGCTTACATGATATTTATAGTTATGTGTGGCTTTGAACATGCTTTCATGACTTCCGCAAAATGACTAAAGCAATGGGGTTTTACATGGCTTGCTTAGGAGTGGTGTGACATTGAACAAATCATTATTTTCTCTCTTAAGTATTTTTCAGTGATGCAAGATTCCTTGTGGACTTGGATTCTCCTGCATCATTGAGGTTGAGTGGGAGCCACACACGGACCATAGGCCATGGAATTGCTTTGTTTTTCATGTCATCTCAACTAACATGCGAACTTGATTTCTTATGAAATGACCTTAGGAGGTTGTTTAAGATGTCGTTCACATATCGTTCCCAATACCGTTCATTATGGCGAGCATCATTTGTTTTTGTTTTCTTTTGCAATTAAATCTAAGACACAAAAGTAATGCTTTGTGTCCCTTTTGATGTTTCTTGTACATTATTATGAACTCTTGCATTTGAATGCTATTTTTAAACCCCATTTTAGTTAATTTTATCATGCTTATTTTTAGGGTATGACATAGTGTCACACAAGATTCACATGTAAGTAGAAAATCATGCTAGATTTTTACCAACCTCCACGTATAAATATAAAAAAATGCTTGATATTTGTTATTAAAACATGTTTGTTGTATCCTGAGTTACACCAATAACAAAGAACTTTTGTTCCTTAAGAATATCACACATTTTTTTATTAAATCCAAAGCTTGCATAAATTATGTGCACATAATTCTTAGGCTTAGATTCTAAGGAATGAGGGGTTTAAATCCCGCCAACTTTTTTTGAAGCACGATCCCAACCTTATCCCTTATTACTTGGTATGTCTTGGAGTTTGTACCTTGGTGGATGGCTAGGAAACACTTTTTACATCATCATACACATCGTTAGACTACAACCCATTTGATAAAATCACAAGTTTAAATCTTACATGAAATAGTCTATATACGTACATTTAACGATGACGACAAGATCAAGACGATCCCGAGCCGTCTGCAGAATCCAACACAAAAAAATGAAACATGAAGGTTTCTTTTTATTTCTCAATGGCCTTTACGACATCTACAATACAATTGCTCTCTCTTGGAGCATACAAACATTTATATGTAGCTTTTAGACCCTTCTATGGTGTTCTCTTATGGACCTAACCTATACTGGACTTTGTGCTTACAAGCACATTCAACAACCTCAACTCTGGCTCTTTAGCCATTTTATCTCTTGTGCCGACTCTTTCTTTTGGCCAACCTCCCTCTAGATGGTGAACTCAGGCTTCTTAAATAGCCACACCTCTTCCACTTCTCTCTCCTAGCTGGATTTAGCTAGATGTTTCCTAATCTCCCCCTCAATTTCAATTTTGAATTTGTGTGCTACTGCTTGTGTCATGTCATTTGGTCATTGAGCTCTCTCGACCATTGAATCCTGTCAACATTCATTTTCAGATGCCTTCTGACACCTTGTCTTATCCGCCAACTACCCATTCTTCCGCCACTGTCCTTGAGTTTTCTGAGCCTTCTTCAAAACATCCACGTGGCCCTCTAAATCCATGTTATTGCACAACTCTTCTGTTGATCCTTCCATGCCCTTTGTACATTTTTTTGCATTAGGTCGAGACAAAATCTCCTGTTGTGCTCTCAAAATCATATGTGAATCGCCATGCCTTATCCTTCCATGCTTACTCTACTCTACCAACCTTCCACAATTCTACTGTGTGCACTTTCACTCACACTGTATCCATGTTGGTTTCCATTGTATAAAGTTCTTGTGCACTTCGGTGCAAACTTGCTCTTGTCTTGCTGCACTTTCTCTTCCTTCTCATGCACCCTCCAACTTCCGTGTGCACCCATACTTAATCACAATTTATGCAAGATCGTACTGAACCTAGGATGCTCCTGCATCAACACCTTATATGTATAACTCATCCATAGAAGGATGCTTTTAAATACATGTAAGGATGCTTTTTAAATTGGAATATGTGTAAAAACAAAATGTTAGAAAAATGATAAGTAGCCTTTAAATACAAAATAAAACAAGGCCATGATATGGCAAATACTGCCGAAGTTAAGCATTATAGGGGTGGAGGGAAAAACAATAATTTGGTGCTATCCAAATGTGGAAGTTAGATTTGAGAGAAAATTTGTCAAGAAAAACAATATATTAAAAGTACCTAAAAGACTTGAACATGTCTAGATATGTAACAATTCAATTTAAAAAAATCCTAAATTTTTGCGAAGATTTGATTAATGTTTGTCACTATAAATTTATACAAGTGGATAAATATTAAGATGACAGGAAATTCATAGAAAAGGATATATATCGTGTTAACAAAACATTTTTACTATGTAATATCTAGCAAGTCATTTAGGAAACATAAAGTGCAACTAGAAAATACAATAAATAAATTTAAGTCTGCATATTTCCAATGGCAATGAACGTCAACATTGAGTTAGTGGAGATAGAACTAGATCACATCTTAGAGCTTTGAAACCTCAACCTATGGTGTCACCCTATTTGATGAAACAATGATCACAGAAAATGGAGACAACATTGGAAGCAACACGCAAGACGAGTTATAAAAGGACGCATTGGTGGTAGAGATGGAGCCAAGCTAAAAAAATGTAACTCTCTAAACAAACTCGGAATACACACAACATTAAAACACAACCGCCAAGAAAAAGACAACTTACAAACAATAAAAGGACAACATGTAACAAGAAAGCATTGAATAGAAATTGAAATTATATCTATACACTTAAATTGATACATACAAATATATACACTCAAATAAAGAGATAAGCAAAAATGCTTTATGTTTACTATTTGATTTGTCCAAATTAAAACCTACCTTTAAATATACTGTTAAAAAAATAAAAATGATATTATTATTTATATATTTATATTCTACTTGTTTTTGAAATCATTAAAAAACAAAAAAAATCGTAACAAATACATACTATACTTACATTTCCTTTATGTTGTAATGACTTCAAATTTATTAACGAAGATATGGAATGTGACGGAAATTTTCAGGATAGTCCTTAAAATCATTGACTAATAACGTTACTTTTACTATCAAATATAAAATAGAATTTTCTAGAAATATAGTTTTTTGGATCTTGTTTAATGTGATGGAAAATGAGAACAATCTAAGGTACCTAAAAATCTATTCACAAAATTTGTACAAGAACACCATGAAAATCTTATACCCATTATGAAACTTTCTTTGCTATAATCCAAAGCGGCAACAACAACTATAAAGCCGTCAAAACCTAATGGGCTCTCAATCTCAATCAGCTTGATTGTTTCATGTGTCCAACTTAGAGATACCAACATATAAAAAAGTGAAGACGAAGATTGATTCCGTGTACCCAAAATGATGTTGTGGCCAAATGCCATAGACCAGTTAACAAGCAACATGCCCCGGTCAGTTGGATAAGACCCTACAGTTATACTCTATCAATCCTACGGTAGCAAAATAATACATGTTTCCAAATGCACTTACCATATGCCCGGTGTTGCATCTGTCCTCCATAGTTTTTCAAATTCCTCTGTGAGGATCAAAACATTGCATGCTGGCGCCGTACAAGTCTCTCACAAAAAACTTGACTTTAACAAAAGCTCCTTCGCAACCGTCCATGGCGGTTGCCATATCGTGGGTAAAATCCCACTTGCATTCCTCCACCTTGTAAACTGCAGCGTTGCAGAGGGTTCCAAACTTGTTACACGCTCATTCCTCCCTCGGCATCGGCTGCTGAGACGAATTGGTCTCGCCATTTGGACATTTTGGTGCCCTGCCCTGGCTGCGTTAAACATTAAGAAAGCAGAGGCTTGGCTACCGCTTGCCAATCCCCATTGTTTAAATGCTCTTCCTCCTTTGAATCGATCACTCCCTCATTCATGCCATCTTTTATTTTACCCCATAAAAAGGCGTAGAGCCCACCGAAAACGAGTAGCATACCGATTGCACTGTTCCAAAACAAAGTTATTTTATTCATTGTTGAATTAGTGTGAAGAGAACCATAAGAAAATTTGATAACTTTTGAGACCCCACCTTCCCAAATGCATCATTTCTCCCAGAAATATGGATGACAATATTGTGGAGCAGACTGTATAGACGAGGTTGAATATTGCAACAAATACAAGCCCTCTTTTCTGAACACACCAGAATTACAATATAAAACCAAAACCGTGGCAAACCAATGCTTGTCACAATTCAATTAGAGAGGCTCATCCATGTCAGAACGAGATATATAGTGATACAACAGGACATGAATATGCACGCTTACCCCATAGATAATTGTCGCAACTCCACTCCGAGCGAAAATCATACAAGCATACAAGCATACTTTAGAATGAATGAATGTGTTCATTCCCAAACATGACATCAACTGAATACAAAAATTCATGATTAAAGGTTAAAAGGAAAACTAAAAAAAATATTTGTAAATATCTTAGCTACCTAGCCATTTTGGAAATTTATGTTGTGTGCATTCCAAATTTGTTTTAAGAGTCCCAAGTTGCTTCTGGCAAAAAATAGTATCTGTATTTGTGATGTATCAAACACTCAAACATATTTTCAAAAAGTAACTCCTGGTGTTTTCCCGTACACAAAAATACCTCACACAATCGTGTGAAAAAAAACAAAACCTACTCTCTCTGCTGGTTTGCTTCCCAGACAATATAAGGTCATGGTAGTAATCACCGTGATGAGAGGAACTCTTCCCCAAGATAAAAATCTGCACTTGGCAAATGAGATGCTCAGTGACACAAATCAAAACCTGTACATATTTACATTTCTAGGAGATGAAAATAAAGAAAACTAAACTCTTGAAAAAGAATAATAAAAATATTCAAAACTATTTACAAAGCAAACCTACACTTTCAAACCAGAAATTATTTTGTGCCATGATTTTTGAGAAGAAGATTTTTTTCTGTAATACGGATTTCAAAGCACACTACAATTTCATATAGTATCAGATAAAAATGGTGTCTTATCAGTGATGGAACATAAAGAGAAGGACATGAGTAGATGTGTGAAAAAGTAAGTTGTCATGTCTCAAAATCTACACAATTTATATGGTTGCAATGGAAAAAAATTAATTTCTTTCATCAAAACTATAGTCCAAAAGAAAAATATTGGAATATTCCTCAATAAAGAGGTAGAAGAATATTCCTACAATAAATTGATGTAAAACTTTACAAAAAAGAACAAATATTACACATGGCATATTGTTATTGATCAGATAAAAAAATTAATGTTTATTGCCTATCGGCAGTATAATAAACATTAATCCGATACCTCAGTTTGCCGCTAACGGAAAGTGGTGAGTCGGGACCAGTTTAATTTCAAAGAAACTTGATATTCAATTTTCATTAAAGTGAAAATTTCCAATAAAAATAAATCACTTCTTAATATAAAAGGAAAAGGCGCCATTAAGTTTGTCGAAACTTTTCTGTTCATAAGGTTCTTCATGGATAGGTAGGTAGGGAGAATGCTTTTATAAAAAAAAACGGAGCCGTACAATGTCTTTTTTCAAAAGCTATAAAGAAGCCTGTTGAAAGTTATTCTTCTTCTTTAACTCGAAAATTCCTCTGCAAGAAAGAAAAAGCTCGAGTAAATTTTTTTTTTAAAACGTACGCCACAAGATTTAATTCCCTCAATGATGACTCTGCCTTTTATTCCAGTTATGAATTAAATGCAAAATTCCCCTGCATTTACTATCCTGAAGTTCTTGAACATAATTTTCGTCTGTGTTCGAATTTAATCCTGAAGTTTTTACATTGCCAAATTCAAATAATATAGCAAAGGAGAAGAAGCAGCAGCAGCAATGCCTTATGTTCCACCGCACAGGAGGCTAGCAGAAGAAGGACAGTCTTCGTCCAGGCCCATAGTCCCTCCACTCTCTGTAAGCAGACATGGCAATGACGGGAGTAAGAAAAAACAGGCGCACAACAGAGATGAAAACCCAGTGCCGAAGGTTGACTTAAAATTCGTCAGGAATCGCAGGTGGATTGCCGTTGACAGAAACATCAATCCTCCGTCGAATTTCTTGCTGGAATTTAAACCGTTCTCCGGCGAATCGTATACACATCTGCTTGATAAAAAGCTTTACACCATTTCTGCAAACCCCAGTCCTGTAGATGGTAATAGCCTTCAAAACTTCAAATAATCTTCAAAACTTACAAAATATTGTACATATTGCATTTTACGTTTAATTTAAGTCCTCCGTTTAGAATCATACACTACTTGTATTCGTCTTTGTAACGTTAAGGTTTACAGCTGAGCCAGTTTTCTTTGTTAAGTTTAAGAATTTCACAATCGTTATCGTTCGTGTCTTTTTCTTGATTTTCAACTTGTTTTGAAAATTCAGCTGCTATATCAGTGTGAAACAAATCTTTCAGTGCCACTTCAGTAGCAATTTCTGGAATTGTTGTAGACTCCGTTCTTTTCTTGGGTTTCAAGTTGTTGTATACATTTAGCAGTCAACAATGTGAAACAATTTTTTAGGACTACTTAAGTGCATATTAACTTTTAAACCGTTACAGCGGCTGTTTTGTTTTCTTGATTTTTAAATTGTTCGAGAACTTTAGTAGTTACAGGACTCTCAAACAAATCTCACAGGGCGATTTCAATGGCAATCGATTCTAAATGGTCATAGCCTCAGCTTTTTTCCCTTGTTTTTCAAATCGTTGAGAAAATTAGCTGCTATAACAGTGAAACAAATCGTTTAGGATCGCTTCAGTGACCATTACTTCTAAAATTGTTATACTCAGTATTTTTCCTGAATTTCAATTTGTTTTTAAAAAATTAGCTCCTACATCAGTGCAGAACAAATATTTTAGGGCTACTTCAATGACCATTAATTATAGAATTGTTGTAGTTTCTGGTTTTTCTACCTGCTGATTTTCAAATTGTTCTAACAGTTTAGAAGTGAAACAGATCTTCTAGGGCAACTTCAATTGCAATTTATAGAATACTTCATTGTGTTCTCTCCTTTTTGGATTAGATATGTAATATAATTTGATATCCTCATCCTTCGACGAGTCTTGCCCATGAAAGTATATGTGGGAGAAGATCAAGGATGATTGAAGAGGATTGTTTCATAACGTATTCAGAGTTTTTGGATTATAATCATACAATTTGTGTATTTGTTTTGATCGTAACTGTTGTCTAAAATGATCCCCGAGGCCATTTTGGCAACTCCCAAAACTGATTTTGGACATAGGGGAATTTTTGTAAAAAGGGCTGCGGAACACTAGTTTTGCAGTGTGCCACGGATATTGGAACCAACTGTCCCGCAGGTTAGCCAAAGCCTGCGAACCAAAGGAGCTAAGTCCTTAGGCAGAAAAGGAGGAGTTGGTGGAAAGAAGGTTTGCATCATCAAACGAAAATTCCAGGACATGGGTTTTGTTCCCCTCATGCTGTGATGCTGGATTGCAATTGGACTCGTGCCGCGAGAGAGTGGTTTTGGTGAAGTTTTGGGGAGCAAGGTTCAAAGTCGCGTGACATTGTTGTAGTGTTCCGTGGACTTAACAAATTTTGGTGTTCTGCGGACTTGCCAAAGTCCGAGGAACAAAGGTTTTCACTCCCTAGGCTCCAAAGCTGTGCAATAAGGGAGATTGGCTTCCGCGGTTGTGGAAAGAAAGATGTGGACTCCCGTGGGGTTGGCCAAATATGGAGAAAGCCACCAAACAAGGTAAACTTGTCAAAAACCTACCAAAGGCAAAAAGTTCCGCCCAGCAAACAAAATGCCGCCAAGCACCAAATTAAGCCGTGGAACGTTAAAAACGTTCGAGTAATTCAAAAAGTGCCGCAAAGCAAAGGAGAGAGAAAGGGGTGCCACAGAACGAGCAATGGAGGTTTTTGCCCATATCTTTCGATGTGGCCAACCAAATTAGGCAAAATCAGTCTTGTTGGAAAGGTCTTCTCGTCGCCTTCATTTCGGCGCCAAGAATTTCTAGATCTGACCAAGTTTCAGGGGTCAATTATACGAACACGGGTGTAGGGCAAAAAGGATGGTTTTGGACAAGCAAAAGTGTCAAATCACTCTCCAACCACCAAAATTAATGAGGAATGGCACTTCTTCTCCATATATGCAAGTCAAATAACATGTAGGCATGGCTCAACTTGGCTCCCATGTGCTCTGCAGGCGAATTACTGAGTTTTGGTTGGTGGTTGGGCAAGGAATGTTGTGTTTTCCCTCTTTCTCTCATGTTTGTATACAATGTAAGTGCTTAGCACATAGTAGCATTTTTTCTGTTCGTTTGGGAGCTCTACCTTAGAATTTGACCATTCTTTGCCTCCAGACTTTTATAATCTGCGTTTTGTATGAAATATCAAACCTCTGCTCTGTAATCATGGTGAAAACTTGCTAATACAAGTGTTTGTGGTTGCTTTTCCTTTCAAATCCTTTGAGTTTGTTATGAATGTTTGTCCCTTCCGTTCTGCATTAGCTGCATTCATTTTATGATCTTCAAAGTTCTGCATTTCGACGAACCTCTACAAGCGCAGCTATCTTGTGTCTTTCGGGCCGGATTTGGACTCTCTTTCAGCTTTGGTGCATCACCTCTTTATTCATTTTGTAACTTTTCTCACTCTTTTCTCCTTGGTCCCAGCAGATTTTAGCTCAGGTTTAGTGTTAGTTGCAGTTCTAGAGTTGAAGGTTAGTTTGTAGTGGGCTGGAAGAGAAGTAACCAGCCTTCTCTGGAGATTTGTCTCACTTGCAAGGTCCCACACTCAGAGACAAATCCATGTTACAAAAGAGTTTTGCTGTTCTTTATGACACATGCAGAGGGTGCTAACTTTTTGTGATAACAATAACTTCAAAGATTAATGTTAAAAAAGAGGTTTTGTATTTCATATCTGTTATACAGAAGTGACACATTAAAAATTTCCAAATATTAATAAACTTACTCTTTTTAAAATCTTCCAAATTCTAATAACCGTACTCTTTTTAAATTTTCAAATAGTTTTCAAGATTTGGTAGCTAGGTCATTGCAGATATTTTGTTATGGCTACTTAAATGGCAAATTTCATTTTACTATATTTTGGCTTTATTAGAATTATATGTCAACGACCTTTAAATCTCATATGAATGGCATTTGACATTTATTCACAGTATTCTGTTCAGAATTATACAAAATTTGTAGTTGTTTGCGTGGTTTTCCTAACAGTAAAGTTTAGAGCTGGAAAAGAGTTTTTGTATTTCAGAACTGTAATGAAGAAATTTGTTTTCAAAATTTCAAAATCTCAACAGCCTTATTGTTTCTATAAATTTTCAAATTGTTTTCAAAATTTATCAGCTATATGACTCTGACACAGATCTTTTAGGGCTGCATCAATGGAATTTTTTATTTTACTTGGTTTTGGTTCTTTTTTCTTTTGGGTTAGATGTGGAAAATAATTTGGGATACTTAACAATTGGCGAGGCTCATCCATGGAAGTATACGTGGGAGAAGATAAAAGATGATTTAAGAGTAGCTTTTCAGGATGTCGAGAATTCTGTTGAAGAATCAAAGCTTGATGATGTGAAGCTTTCTTTTACAGCTCGATTGGGCAAAATTCTATTTCACGAGTACATTCTTCTCTTCACTAGTATTTTTTTTTAAATGTCTCATATATCTTCACTAGATTTTTGGCAATATTTTACACTCTTTTTCATAAAATATCCGTAGAGTTTGAAATAGTGCTTTCATTTATTTGAAATTCCATTTAGACCTAGCATTTGACAGCTTTCTCTAAATTTAAATGTACTGTGAAGGGAATGTTTTCCTGAAACCTTTTAATATATAGGGGTTTGACAAGATTATGTCTTATTTTTAAGAAAACTTAAGAATAAACTTCACACTTAAGAAAGATGGGGAAAAAAATGTTTGAGTGACCTATTTGTAAAATGCTTAAGGCTTCATTATTAAGAAAGAACTATCATTATTACATATTCCAATGTACTATGCACGATATATATTTGTACTTTTGCGTATGATGTAGATGCAGACGATGCACCCATTTCTTTACATGGCATCATATCTAATTTTCAATTTGGGTAGCGTGTATGCGGCACATGAGAATTTATACATTAACATACAAATCCACAAAATTATTTTAGCATGCCCCAAAATGACTGGCAGTTACTGTTACAACCAACTAAAAATGAATATAGGTAGGAATAAAACAAAATTTAATTAGAGATGAAAACTTTACCAACTCCAGACCTTGGGATTCTTTGGGCATTGAAGGAATTTATCTGGTGGCTCCATAAAGGAAGTAGGCATAGTTAGTAAACAGAAAGAACCATTAGAAGAGCCCATTGATTTTCATTTTTCAAAGTCAGATAAATTCTTTTTCTCCATGGATAAAGAGTAGAGCTTGGATGAAAGGATTGTAGTCTTGAGCATAATTACCAAACTCAAACTCAACAATGCAATGGATCGACATGTGAGAGTGCATGCATTGACTTGGTTGAACATGAAATTCCCCGGTGATACCTTTCATGGCAGTTTCCTGGAAAGATCCTTTTACCTATGCTCCATCTACCATTTATGTGGCACTCTTGGAGCAGGAAATGGAAAATTCATCTAAGCTTGCAACCTTCTTACCTTTGCTTAGAAAGGATACCGGTTATGCATAGGTGAGTGCATGGGCTTTTAGTGTTTGCAGGTGGAAAGGGACTTGAGTGACATGCCATCCTTGCATCTGCAATTTTTAGAATTCGCTGGGTTGGCAGAATCACATTCAAGAGGACCTTTATGTAGGCACACACAAGGGTTGACAATGAAATTTAATATGCCTTAGATAGGGCAGTAAAAATTCCCAGAAGAATAACATCACCTAAGAGTATTGAGAACTCATGGGTAAAGGTTAGATATGGGCTACAATTCTGTGGACAAGAAAAGATGAAGAGGCTGGAGGAATGTAGTTCACTACCATGAAGTTGCTCTCTAGAGCCAAAACCGAATTGCATAGAAAGCTCATCCAAATAAATGAATAAAAGTCATAGTTCAGAGTCAGTTGCAAATGGGATGGGCTAGACCACTGTAGTAACAAACTCCATGCAATCTATGAGTCTCTTGTTTGAAAGATGAAAGCCAGTGAGAAGCGATAATGGCATGGGGGGTCCATCCAAGGCTCTCATGAGTCTTGGCGAAAAAGATAACATATAGTCTCGAGATAATGCCCTGGAAAGTACCCAAATGAGACTACACCACAGCTTTATGGTTGCAGTATATGGTAGGGAGCCTACCACAACATATTGAGAATGAGGCCTGTGAATGCCATCATTTGGTAGCCTAGGAGATGACCACACTTTGATGGAGATCACCTATCACCACCTTGTGTCTATAAATGACTCTGCATTTGTTATTCTCCCAACAGCCACAACCTGTGCAGAAGTTTTCTGTAGTTCTTCCACTTGGAGGTGTGCGAGATACTTGTCCAAATAAATCTTGTTGGGATGTGCAAATTGCTTGCTTTGAATTTGCATGACTCTCACACATTCCTCAACAGACCAGAACCGAATGAGAAGTGTACCTTCTGGAGTCACACAAGCCTTGCCAAGCGTAATGTCCTCGAGGTCGAAGGTATTGTACGAGAAAAAGGCCCTCCCTGAAAGGATAAGTGGTCTTTTGGAGGACACTCATCCGAAGGTTGAGTTCCTTAACTTGGTGCACTTTTTCCTCATCAAATTTTCCTTGAATATTTATTTGGACAGTTAGAGGTCTCTTTTAACTTTCAATAACCACCTGCAGCCATGAACTGTGTTCATAAATCTGCTTCTGATTGTTTTATTTTTGAATTTCAGAGTTAAGCATGTGAAAAAGCACCACAATTTGGGAGATTGATGCAGTCATGATTAGAGGGTCCAATGAAGGACAGCCTTGGACCATGCAGCCAGTGAATTCACGCACAGTAATGGGCATCCTCAACATCCCATGCACAAGAAGATAACAAAGGATTGCACTATATTGCTTTCAAATGAGGAAATTACAACTACATGCGCACATGTCACACTGCTGTGGTTTGCTTACAGACTTCTACTACTTGCAGCATTACAGCAGTCCCAATATGGAAGTGTTTCACATCCTACACCACTACCTAGACTGTTAGAATATGCGGAGAGAGAAAGAATAAAGAAAAACTGGATTGCACACATTTGAGATTGTGTGTCCGTCTATTTATTATGAATGATGTAGTTACAAAACGGTTGATATAGTTACAACCGGTTACAACAAACTTGTAGTTAAATAACTAATGACATACTTATAAATAAGTCTTATATTCTAACACCCCCTCTTAAGGCTTATCCTACACAAAGCAAAAACAAACATTTTAACAAAGCTAGAACCAAACAGAACTACGTAATCTTCAGAGGCTTTCACTTTGAAAGTAGTGCTTTGACTAGGTAAGGCTCCATCAAGTTGCTTCCTGACCTTCGTAAAGGTGTAGCTCCCGAGCTGAATTCCCGAGTTCCCGGATTCCACCTCCCCAAACTCCCGAATCACAGATCTCCCGAATTATTGGACAACCATCCATATTGAGCCATCCAAAAGCTCCATCAAGTTGTCTCATGACCATTGTGAGGGTATAATTCCTAAGATCCACAGTCTCCTGAACTATCTGAGCAACCATCCATACTGAACCTCGTCTACCCTGTACCCTTTCATGCCTTCAAAGTTTAGAGCATCTTTATATTATGTATTCGTCATTGTCCTCACTACCTTTTGCATCGGGTGGGTCTTTTTCTTTCCCATTTAATATGTCCCACAATTTTTTCTTCATAAGTTGCATTTGTATTTTCACCTTCCATGTATGAAACTTTAGACCAAAATATTTGTCTACTGGAATTTCTATTTAATAAAATAAAATAAATATGACTGCGTATTTACTGAGATACCCAAATGAGTAAACAAAAAACTGACACATGTCAGGCATCATGTTTCACCTTGCCGAAGTGATCACCTTCCGACTCTTGTTGCGCAGGACACAATCTTAAGCTTTCCTTGGCAACACAGAGGGATTCATGCACAGCTGCTTAGGATTGGGCTATGCATCGCAGACACTTAGCGAAAGTTCTGACATACAATTCATCTGTGGTTCTTCAGGGCCACACGAATATTTCCAGAAAATATTTACTTCTTTGTAAAACGTTATTAAGTCATTGCCCAAAATTGTATTTTTTTTTTATATGGATTTTCCCTAGTAGGTAAGGTATTTCCGTCTGCAAAAGCTGAGTGTTCCTTATATTTAGGAAAAGATGTTAGGATCCATCTCAAAGAATGTGAATGGAAGCTAGAGGAAATTTTTTAGATCTCTAGATGAGAGGATTCATATGGAATAATTAATATGTCACACTGCTTACATGTTTTCCGTGAGAGTTAATGTTGTGCTATGAACGGTGGGATAGATTTGTGCCTCTTTTGCAAAGAAAGAAGACAAAGGTTGGCCTCAATTGTTAGCATTCACAAAGAAAGAAGACAAAGGTTAGCCTCAATTGTTAGCATTCACAGAGAGAGTAATCACGTTCTATGAATGTCTAGTGATTGGAAAAGGAAAAAATTCATGAGCAGCACACATCAAGGAGTGTTATGGTATGCTCATAAATGCAGCCTATGCTAATGTATCAATCAATGGCATTGATTCAGTTGGAAATCATTTTGGTTTTGTGTTGGTGGTATTAAGTAGTTTGTGTCCATGAGCTTGTCAGATGAATAAGCACTAACAACCTTCCCAACATTATATTGACAATGAAATACTTGAATAGGAAAACATCACACACGGCACATATAGATATGTACTATCTACAGGACCTGCACAGTCATCATGTACAGAAATAGGAATGTTTTCATAAACCATGACTACAATGGACATTGTACACACCCTCCTATATGTTGAGGCCTGACTTACATATGTTACTCGAAGAGAATCTTGGAGAATGCCAAATGGATCAGCTGATTACACACACAGGAAAAGGGAGGGCATGCATGATGGTTGATCACAACAGTCGGTATGCACATAACCTTACTGTCCCATCATGAAACTAATAATTAACTTAAGGGTCACTTGTACATTGCATTGCTCATATGATCATACCTTTATTAAACACCTGTTTTATAGTTATTAACCCAGTGCAGATAAGTATGGGTGTCACTAATATTGTTGTCTCCAAAACTGCTGTGAAGGATGCACACATAATTTTTTTTTCGAGCAGTTTGAATTTTCTATGGATTGGATTCAATGGGTCTCTGCATGCTTCTCAACTGTTTCCTTTGCTGTTTTAGTTAATGGATCTCCATCAGAATTCTTTGGTGTCTCAAGGGGAATAAGACAAGGTGACCCTTTATCTCCTTTTTTGTTTATCATTCTTGCTGAATGTCTGGGTAGAATGTGTCGTAAGGAGTGTCAGGAGAAGAACATTATGGTAGTTAAATTGGTAAGAAATCTTCAGCCTTTTTCTCTTCTTCAGTTTGTGGATGATTCTTCAATGATGAGCAGTGCCACTATAATAGAAGCCAAACATATTCAGAAGATTCTTCAATCCTTTTCTTCAGCTACAAGGCAAAGTATAAATAAATGAAAATCTCATATCTATTTCTTCTATTGCTCTCAAAGACAAGAAGACCAAATCTTACATATTCTTCAATTCCAAAAAGGAGTTCTTCCTGTGAAATACTTGGGTATTCCTTTAGCACCAAATAAACGCAAAGAATGGAAATGGTTAATTGACAGGTTTGAGCAGAAAATTCAAAAGTGGACAAACAAATGGCTTTCTTTTGGGGGAAGGATGACACTTATTAAGGCAGTTTTTCAAGCTATGCCTATTTATGTGGCCTCTATTTTGAATATTCCTGCTACTATATTGAAAAAGCTTGATTCCATATGTCAAAAATTTCTTTGGAGTGGAGCTCAGGAAAAGAAAAATGGGCATTGGTGAAATGGTCTTCTCTTTGCAAACCGAAACATCAGGGAGGTTTGGGATTCCGATCTTCCTTACAAAACAACATAGCCTTGGCAGCTAAATTATATTGGAGGCTCATAAGCCATCTGGATGATTTGTGGGCTGTTAATTTCAGAGGAAAATATGCGGAAAGTAGTCAACCAGAGAGAATTATCAGGACTGCTCTTCCCAATAACGGGTCCCCTGCTTTAAAATTCATTAAAACTGGTGAAAAATTGATTAAAAGTAAGCTGTTCTAGATCGTTCATAATGGTCAATCTGCCAATTTTTGGATGGATTCCTGGGATGGTCATTCCCAAATTCTTTCTATCTATCCTGACCTACATGATATTAAGAATCAATTGTATGAGAAAGGATGGATCAAGCTAAATCATTATATTCAGACATCTTCTCAGCCTCGGGGTATAGAAACTCATTGGAAACCTCTCAAGGAATGGCCAGTTAGGATAGAGCAGGAGAATTTGAACTTGTTGACTAAAATCTTGGTTGATAGATCTATTCTTTTTTCAGATGAACCTGATGAAATTGGGTGGGGAGGTAGTTCTTCAGGGAAATATGATGTGGCTTCTGGATATGTTTCTCTCATTACAAGTTGCATTCATCCCCAAAAATCCTTGTTCTAGTGTATATGGCAGCCACATATATGGTCTAAGGTAAGTTTCTTTCTTTGGCTTATCATTTATAGAAGATTGTTAACTAGTGATAGGCTCCAAAAAATAGGTTGCAGAGGACCTTTTAGATGTGTACTTTGTTATCATGATGAGGAAACTTTGGACCATCTTCTTTTGCAATGCCCATGGGTTTTTGTTCTTTGAACACATCTAACTTCTTTGTTTAAAGTGCAATGGAATAGTTTGGGTTCTTTGGCATAGTTATATGAAACATGGAAGAAAGCAATTCCCACACGGCAAAATTTGTTTCCAGCTGTGAAGTGGCATCTCTTTACTCCGCAGCATGTGGAAAGAGAGGAATTATAGAATATTTCACCAAACTAGCAAAGAAATTTTATATGTGTGGGAAAAGATTAAAAATAACTTGTGTGAGAGCCTTAAACATAAGGTTTCCATACCTGAACAACCAACTCAAGAATGGCAACATATCTTTAAACAACTATCTTTGGATCCCAAGCTTGCCACTATGCTACGTTTTCACAAGAAAAAGGAAAAGATAGCCATTCAGTCCAACCAAGGTCAGGATAGAACAAATTTTGATGGGGTAATTCATACTGATGGAGCTTCTAGGGGCAATCCAAGCAAAGCAGCTATGGGAGTTATTGGGTACTATAGAGATGGCGAGGTCCAGTTTTTGCTTGCTAAAAATTTGGGCATCTCCACAAATAACATAGCTGAAATTCGAGCTATCCATAGAGGAATACAGGAAGGTATTAAAGTAGGATGGAAAAAGATCAAAGTCCAATCGGATTCCAAAATCATGTTGAACTTATTGAGGGATTCCTGTAATGGTAATACGCCACAGTGGAGAATTGCTAAGGAAGTGTGTGAAATTCGAAAGCTTCAACATCAACTTCAAGAGATTCAATTCACTCATATCTCTTGACAGATTAATAGAGTTGCTGATGGATTGGTTAACTGGGCACTTGATAACAAGGACATCATCTGTTATGGGCTACCTCCCCTATGGTGGTCAACTAAGATACAAGAAGAAATCGGGAAAATCATAAACCTTGACGCTTCTCAATGATTATTTATATTGTTCTTTTTGTTTATATTGCTAGAGATATGGCTAATAGCTTCCATGCTTGGCATGATAGAGTATGTAATTCAATATTTTTATCAATATAATGGGTGACTGTTTTTCAAAAAAAAAAAAAAAATTTCATCGAAATATTAAGGCGGACAAACTAATCATAGAGGAATTGATGAATGTTTGTCTATGCAATATACTTATTTGGTAATTTTTTCCAAATCAAAACAATTATTGAGCACAAACAAGATATCTGTATTCAAATGACAACGATGTTCATAAAAAGGTACTAAAGCATATTTAAAGTTGTATACGAAACTTATATTTACATCATTAAACGTAAGGGTTATAGGTACATTGCATGCTTGTATAATTGTGCCTTTATTTATTTTTGATAGGTTAACAAGGGTTGCATGAGTCCCTTTCCCATTATATTTGAATTTCCATAAATAGTACATAAGCATGACCATTGATTTTAGTAGGTGAAACACTTGGATCAAAAAGTATAGTATACTAATCAAAGGAGGCAGCCTATGCCATCCATGTATACTTCAGTACTATTACTTATAACTATACGATAAATAGGCCACTCCAGGACCACTTTGATATCAAAATTCCACACTCAAAGCTAGACGAAACCCTTAAGGGAAAGACGGACCAGCATCATCATAGGGCTTACCAGAGGGTATCATTTTCTCATCAAGGCTAATGTTGAAGCCTTTGGCTCCTGCTTGGCAAAGAAAGAATTCTGTTGGCTAAATTTTTTGCATAGCTGAAAACCTAGGCAGTCATGAGATAAATCTCCCTCATTTACCGGTGAGGCTCCCGTGTAAGATTTGTCAGTTAAATATGCTAGTATCTATTTGTGGGTATTACTTTAACCATGCAGCTCATGAACCATAGTTGTATAGTTTTGCAGCAAGTAAGCAACTGTTAAAGAAAGGAAATATCTGATGAAGAAGAAAATAGCAGAAAACAGGAAAGAAAGAGGGAAGATGTGCAACCCAATCAATAAATTACAGAGTTGATTGCATGCACATAGATAAAACAGATAGATATTAACATACAAAATTATAAGCAAAGGGAACTTTCAGATCTAGATCTAGAATAACGCAAAGTTTATGAATAGATCTAAGACAGAAAGTTAGAAACAAAATGCACCGTTGACACAAAGTTCTCCGGAAATATGCTCCTTTCTATTCCTCTGCTTCAAATAGCTATCAAGGGTTTCAGCACAAAGTCTGGAACACAAGAATACTGCTTACAAATTCTGATCCTTAACCCGTAGGTTCTTCCTCTATTTATAGTGTATGGAGAGGAAGTTACAAATAGGAAACTATAACTGAACTGACACATGTGGAAGTTGTAAAAGAAACAACTGACAATCTCCCTCCTGGAATTCCTCTTTGCATGACATGCATGATTTATAACTGAAAATAGAACCTTCTATTTTGCATGTCTGCCACCTATCTCCAAGTAAATGACCTCTTCAAGTAATGGCTTTTAAACCAATCACTTAAGTTTTATAATTTAATTGATCACTCAATTACTTTGTCGGAGAAAAGAAGAAGAAAGAGGAAAATAAATTAGAAGAAAGCTGCAACACTTCCAGTCTTGTTCTTTTTCCATATTCTGCATGCGGTTGACTCTTTTGTCTTTGATTCTCACCAAGATGGATCTGGAAGCAGGTGACTGTGATTTGCTTGTGGGTATTGTCTTTGCCTTGTCTTCCCTCTTATCCTTGAAGCTTTTGCAATTCTTCTTCAGTACATGCAAAGTAAATTCGATGAAGGCTTCAATTGGAAGATTGGGAGCACATGCACAAGATCCTGGAAGGAATTCTCCATGCAATGACTTCTACATGGGTTGTGTCAGAAACAAGAGGATGACTTTTTTGCCGGAAGCCTTTGCAATTAAGAGATCTGAATCTGTCAATTAAATCAGTGATAGGTTCAGGGCCTATGTTTGTATCATTGACTTCGGCAAATCTGGAAGCTATGCATTATTTTGTCGATCCCTCTCTTTCATCATGCTTCATCATGGCTGGAATAATCTTTGTCTGAGCTCTTTTTCTTTTAATTCTGCCAGAATCCCTTGCAATTGGATCAATTTGTGGAGATTTGACAACTTTTTCAGATTCAAAAGATATATTCAATGTACCTGACATTGATTTGAGCACCCGTGATGGATACCTGCAATTTTTTTCAGAGAAATATGGAGTCCATGGCATTAATACTTGATTTTTATCACCAAAATCTGCATTTAAAGTCTGCTTCCCTAAAATTTGAGATTTTTCTTGCATGCAAAGCAAACAAAAATATTATTTAATTCTTGCACCCCTGGAGCACTTATACCAACATGCAGATTAAATAGAAAGGAATCAACAAGGCTTAAATCAAGCTCCTCCAACCCTAGGAAGGAGAATGTTGAACATCTATCAAAACTCCAAACTTTGAAGCTTTCCACAATGAATTGACTACTTTTTGATGCAAAAACCTGCAATCCTCCAAGGGCGCCAAAACTTCCGGGAACTGCAATCCACAACTGCATTTTCAACCCTAGCAAAAAGTAATTAATTAAATCTTTTACAATGCAAATGCAAACAGTTGGCTAGATTTTCTGCAAAGCTTTGCTCGCTTAGGCAGTCATGAGATTTGCAAATCTCTCTCATTTACCGGTGAGGCTCCCATCTAAGATTTTGTCAATTAAATTTGCCTAATATCTATTTGTTGGTTTTACAAAAACTTAACTATATAGCTCATGAACCATAGCTAGTAATTTTGTACGCGTCCCTCGCGTCCCTTTGGCCCAGCCCAAGTAAGCAACTAATAAGATAATGGATATATGCAGAAGAGGGAAATAATTACACTGAGAGCCTAACCGGTAAATGAGGAGATTTATCTCATGATTGCCTAATTAGATCATTAAGCACAAATCCCTTGGCAAAGCAAACTGAAACTTTCAGAAAATCTAGCCAAACAGTTAGGGCGACTCTTGGGGAACAACTATCTTTGCAAATCAAAGCTTATCTCTTGCAGATCAGAGTGTTTTCCCATTCAACTCTCAACCTGGTTGAACGTCCATTCACCCTTCATCTGTGAAGGCACAAGGAAGAACTAATCATTTCTACAGATTGCAGGAGCAATTCAATTTCAATCATCCTTCTCAAGTTAGAAGCCACAGATCTAGTCTCTCACCAGGAAGAAGAGTACACATCCATCCAGATTCAGATCGTCTTCAGCATAATTTGACAGCTAGAATTATCTATCAAGTCTACTATCCTAGAAGACGTGCCCCATTCATCATGTAGAATCAGAATCAGCCCCAGATAGTACCTGTTCGATGGGGTGCAACTTTTGGACCTCTGAATTTGACTCCTCCTATGCATGATCTACCTAAAGGGACGAGAAAGAATTTTCCAAAATTCTTTGGAGATGGAAAGCAGAATCCAGATGACCACTTGGCTGCATTCTTTATATCTTGTGGAGTGCTTGCAGTCGAACATGAAGATGTATCTGTCAGACTCTTCATAGAGACTCTGCATGACTTGGCTGGAGAATGGTTCTACCGGCTAGCTCCTGGCACCATAACCAACTGGGCTACTATGCGGGATGCATTCCTGAAAAGATTCAAACCAGCTGAAGATTCCAGTACCTTGATAACTCAACTGACTCAGTTAAAGGAGCCACATGAGCACATGCGGGATTTTATTGCAAAATTCCAAAGATTACTGTACAAAATTATGGCTTCTGCTTCTCTGAATGATGAGAATCAAAATGTATTCTTCATCAATGCTTTACTTCCTGAAGTAAGCTATCAACTGCGAAGAGCACGTCCTGTTGACTTGTTAGCAGCCCAAAACATGGCGGTTGAAATTGAAGATGACCTCATCATGGCTGGAAAGATAAAGAGCAACACTTCTAGAGCTGAAAGTTCAGCTTCTGCTACTACTTCCGATTCACTATTGCAAAAGTTGGCAAATGAGATGTTGCAGATGAAGAAACAAATGGCTCAAATGGCTCAAGGCAACAATACTGCCCCTGCTCAGAATTTCAACAACAACCGGAACCACATTGCTGGTTCCCAAAGATTAGCAATTGAAGCTGCTCCCAGAAACAACGTGGAGATGAATGAAGAAGACCAGGAAGCTGACGCTGATCAGTTTGAGAATGATGATTTTGTAGGTCCTGCTGGCGACTCCAACATTAATTACCTAAACTACAAATCTGAACATGACGATGAGAAGCTTCATGAAGATGATCATGGTCATGCATATGCAGTATTTACAAGATCACAAACTCACCAAGCTGAGGCATTAGCTGATGAACAAAGAAGGGGCAACCCTTTACCTTCTTCTTTAGCTCCCAGAAATAAGAATGTGAGTTCTTCATCTCAACCACAGAAAGCAGCTCAGGTATTTGAATCTATACCTTCTTTTGACATTATTGATCATGTCAAGAAAACTAGAGTTCAAATGTCAGAAGCTGAATACTTGAGAGCCTTTCCTAAGCAGCTAAATAGGTTAGTCAAATATGTACAATCACCAGGACAATCCAATACATCAAAAGGTCTTTTGCCTAAGCCTAAAGATACTCCTCCCTAGAAACAACACTGCAGTTGTTAAACCCTCACCATCTTCTGAAAGAGTGGAACCTTTCTATGTTTCCCTATTGCTTAATGGTTTCAAGTTAAGCAACTGCATTCTAGATTCAGGTGCTTTTGACAATGCCATGCCAGCTAAAGTTGTAAATGCTCTTGGGCTTACCTTGACAAAGACCATAAAAAGGTGTTATTTTATGGAGAGACAAGTCCCTTTAATCGGACAAATCAAAGATGCACAAGCTGTTCTGGCAGCTTTTCCTGACAAAAGATTAAAGATGACAATCTTAGTTGCAGATATTCCTGTCTCCTACGGGATGTTGCTGAGCAGAAACTTCTGCAAAGAGCTGGGAGGAGAAGTAAAGATGGATTGGTCCTGTGCTCATATTCCTATCAAAGGAATAAATCAGAAGCTGGAGCCGGAAAAGAAGTCCAAGTACACGGTTACAAAATCTGAGGATCCTAGATCTCAGATTCTTTTTCAGGAATCTGACCGTGGGGTCTATTTCTTGGAAATGGATAAAGACATTCCAGAGCCAGAACTTCAACCAGAGCCAGAACCAGAAGGAGCTGAAAAAGTTTGGACTCTTGGAGTTTAAAGGCACCTGTTGTTCTTTTGGATCAGGAGCCGGCGTTCTACTAATATCTCCAGATCATGAGATATTCCCATACTCCCACAAGCTGATGTTCGAGAACACCAATCATACGGCGGAGTATGAAGCATTGCTGCTAGGAATGGAGCAAGCTAAAAAGAAAGGAGTAAAACTCCTCAAAGCCCAAGGAGATGCTGAACTTCTAGTAAAGCAAGTTCGAGGGCAAATCAAGTCAAAAGAGATAAGCTGAAGCATTACAGAGATAAAGTGCTTTCTGCCACACTGGATTTTGCAGCCTTCTCTATCAACTTCATTCCAACCAATCAGAACTCCAAGGCAGACTCTTTGGCAGTCACAGCTGCACTATTGAATCCAGATAGACCACCGTCCATATTCAGACAAGGAAACTATAAAGTGGAGATGGTCTACCGCCCCAAAGTCCCTGATAATGTTGAACAGTGGCAGACTTTCAATGATGACAAACAAACATCTGCATGTCTTTGACAGGTGTATGTTGAAGGGAGTAAATCACCACCACGACAAACAGTCACAGGAAAACTGATCCAGGTTATGATGACAGTAGTGGAATAATCCAACCAAAAGGTAACAAAATCCCCAAGGGTTTATTTTCCTTAGTGGAGACTTTCAACAAGAATGATCAGTACCTAAAGAAGAACAAAGAATATGGTGATAGTTCTTCCTCAGAAATGCAGCAAATAAATCTGGGAACGGAGGAAGTTGATGCAGACTTATCCACCATAGAGAGAAGAAAGGATGAGCCACCACCAGATGAAGTTGATAAGGACTTGCCCAAGGTATTTGACAAGAAGGCCAGAGAAAGGAAGTTCGAGATCGGAGACTGGGTACTCTGGTGGGACAAGAGACATGAACCGAAGGGCATGCATGACAAATCTGATTCACTCTGGAAAGGGCCCTTCATGATCAAAAGAGATGCTGAAATGGACACTTTCTTCCTTGCCTACCGGGATGGAATTGAGTTACCACTGCCTTTCAATGGGCAACATCTGAAGCTTTTCAGGAATTGAGAAGCAGGGTAAAACCTGTATGTATATAAATAAAACTTTGTCTGTTTTTTCTTTGTTTTTCTGTGTTGTTTTTGTTTGCCTGACCCCGAGCCCAATAGACAAGACACGAAACCAGAGATGCTGGGATCTCATCTTTACTCTTGTCATTTTGACAGAGGCAAAGATGTCCACAGACGGAGCCAACTGGTGTCCCCAGATTTCACCCTGAAATCTGAGACTACCCCATGTTAAAAATTTTCGTACTTTTAAAATAACGGGTCGTTTTGTGTTTTTATTGCCAGAAAATGCCTGTATTGCGTCAAGATATTCCTAGTGAGTCATATGAGCCAATTTCGACAAATACCCAGATGCCCAAACTCGTTTTATCCCTTCGACAAGTTTTGTCTGCGAGAAAATTTTATTTAATTATTTAAAGCCCCGTTTGAAGTAAATTGTGCTCCGGTTTAACCCTGTTGAAGTTTTGCATGTCAATATTCACATATACCAGTAGGGTTTTCACCAGGAATGAATCCTGGGCTTTGTCTGTGACTTCTGGCAACGTTTTTCGTTTTTATTATTTTTGCGTGTTTTTCTCTGTGAAATTCCCCTAGGTCAATTCCTTCGCCAGTACAGTCTGTTTTCTTGCCTGGAGTATCTGGAGATCATCTACGGCCGCCATGCCAGAAGGAATCAGCCTTCAGGAAGTCAGCTTCTCTTTAAAAAGACGAAGTCATGCACAAAAAAGCCTCTTCTGGGCAAGTCGCATTTTTGGGAATGGATGGATTTAAGCTGCAGTGGGATTTTTGGTCGCAGCAGGCAGGTGGGATTTTTGTACCTGCCTTGCAGGGTACTTTTTCCCATGAAGGCAAAGTCACTTAAGTTATGATGGGAAAATTAGAGGCAGCAGGCAGGCGGGAATTTCTTACCTGCCTTGCAGGGTGAAAATTCCCATTATGAAATAAAGAAAAAATCACTTAAGGCATTGATGGGAATTTCTTACCTGCCTTGCAGGGTAAAAATTCCCATTATGGAAGTCAAACAACTTAAGTGGATGATGGGATTTTTGGAGCTGCAGTGCAGGGTGAATAATCCCATCAAAATTGACTTTTTAAATAAAGAAATCAGCCATGTCAAAAAGTGCGACCCCTTTGGGCATTAAAGAATAACTTTAATTGCATTTATTAATTGTTTTTATTCCTAATTTTGGCGCCCAAGGATGAGGAAAAGTCAACGCATGAATAGAAGTCAAGGAAGACTGGAAGAAGGCTAAAAATAAATAAATTTAATTTATTTAATGCAGCCCCAAAGCATGCTAAAAAGTGCGACCCATTTGGAGGAGAAATAATACTTTTTGAAGTATTTATTAATGGATTTAATTCCTAATTTTGGCGCATGAGGTCAAAGCATGATGTGAAGTCAAGGTGAAAGTAAGAGAAGGCTAAAAATAAATTAAATTAATTTATTTAATGGCAGCCATGAGCATGCAAATTTGGGCGCCCAAGTTGGAGGATTAACATCATTGTTTATTAATTAATTGCCAGGAATAGGAGGGGACAATTATTAAAATAGAATGTTGAGGGTTATATAAGCATGGGCTGCCATAAGTGAAGGTGTAATTAATTCTTTTTGCAAAGGATTGCAGCCCGGACAGTTTTGGCGCCCAAGGAAGGAGGATTTTTGCATTGAAGTTTATTTTCCACTGCTGGGAAGCTTCAAAGTTTGGCGCCTAGGGTTGGAGGAGCTTGATTTAAGCCTTGTTAATTATCTGCATGTTGGTATGAGTGCCCAGGTGAAGTTAAAAATATTTATGCTTGCTTTGCATGCAAGCAAAGCCTCAAATTTTAGGGCAGCGGGCTTAATATGCAGATTTTTATGATAAAAATCAAGTGTTCATGCTCTGGAATCCGTCTTTGTCTGAATTAATTGCAGGTATTCATTACAGGTGCTCATATAAGTGAAAGAGAGTGCAAATCAATGTCAGGTACATTGAATATGTCCTCCGAATCTGAAGAAATTGCCAGATCTGCACCAATTGCAAAGAATTCCGGCATAATTAAAAGAAAAAGAGTTGCTCAGACAAAGATTGCTCCAGCCATGGCAAAGCGGGATGAAAGGGTAGGCTCTCAATCATGCATAGCTTCCAGATTTGCTGAAGTCAATGATACAGACACAGGCCATCACCTATCACCGATTTAATTGTCAGATCCAAGATCCATAATTGCAAAAGCTTCCGGCAAAAATTCATCCTCTTGTTTCTAATGCAGCCCGTGTAGAAGTCAGTGCATGGAAAATTCCTTCCAGGATCTTGTGCATGTGCTCCCAATCTTCCAGTTGAAGCCTTCATTGAATTTGCATTCACCCGGAGTGCTTTCCAGAATTTTTAATTGCTCATATGCAATTAAAAATAAAAATGATGAGTTATTTACGGCAAACATTGCACTGATGCATGTACTGGAGAAGAACTACAAAAGCTTCAAGGATAAGAAGGAGGACAAGTCAAAGGCAATACCCGCAAGCAAATCACAGTCAGCTGCTTCCAGATCCAGTTTGGTGAGAATCAAAGGCAAAAGAATCAACTGCATGCAGAATATGAAAAAGAACAAGACTGCAACTTTCCTCTTTCTTTTTCTTTCTCTTATTTTCTCCGACAAAGTAATTGAGCGATCAATTAAATTATAAAACTTAAGTGATTGGTTTAAAAGCCATTACTTGAAGAAGTCAACTACTTGGAAATAGGTGGCAGACATGCAAAATAGAAGGTTCTATCTTCAGTTGCAAATCATGCATGTCATGCAAAGAGGAATTCCAGGAGGGAGATTGCCAGTTGTTTCCTTTACAACTTCCACATGTGCCAGTTCACTAAAAGCTTCCTATTTGTAATTCCCCCTCTACATGCTATAAGTAGAGGAAGAACCTACGGGTTAAAGATCAGAATTTGTAAGCAACATTCTTGTGTTCCAGACTTTGTGCTGAAACCCCTGATAGCTATTTGAAGCAAAGGAATAGAAAGGAGCATATTTCCGGAGAACTTTGTGTCAACGGTGCATTTTGTTTCTAACTTTTTGTCTTAGATCTATTTATAAACTTTGTGTTATTCTAGATCTAGATCTGAAAGTTGCCTTTGCTTATAATTCTGTGTGTTAATATCTATTGGTTCTATCTATGTGCATGCAATCAACTCTGTAATCTATTGATTGGGTTGCACATCTTCCCTCTTTCTTTCCTGTGTTTTATTATTTTCTTCTTCATCAGATATTTCCTTTCTTTAACAGCTGCTTACTTGCTGCAAAACTATACAGCTATGGTTCATGAGCTGCATGGTTAAAGTAATACCCACAAATAGATACTAGCATATTTAATTGACAAATCTTACACGGGAGCCTCACCGGTAAATGAGGGAGATTTATCTCATGACTGCCTAGGTTTTCAGCTATGCAGAAAATCTAGCCACAAGGGTTTTCTGATAAATTAGAACCACCTTTGGATGCTCAAATTTCTTTCCAAAAAGCATTGTATCGATTGAGATCTTTCATGAAAAATGTGACTTGGGAGTTCCAATTGAATAAAACTTTCAATGGGATTACCAAACCTTCTCAGGCACCGGGGTAAAAATCCCATAGGGTTTAAGTGAAAAGAAATTTGATTTTAAAGAGGAATTTCCATGGAAGGCTATCAAGAAATTCCCACAAAATAAATTTTCCCATATAGGAAGTGTTAAGTGACTTTGACTTTTTGGGCATGAAAGCTTTAATGATGATAGAAAAGGTAACATCAGAAATATTAACTTGGTCTACTCCAGCCACCAAAAATCCCAGGCAGCTTAAAACCTTGAATTTTCCAAAAATGATTGCAAGGCTGCTTTGCATGATGAATTTAGGGATTTTCTTTTTAAAAATAAGTTCAACTATTCTTCCTACTTCCCTTTCTGAAGGCCATGTATTGGTAATGCACCTAATGCTTCATCAATAATTGAAACAGATTATACTAGAGAAGAATATGCCCTTGTTTCTAGGGGAATTCCATCCTCTAGAAAGGATTGAAAACCAAAAAAAACAAAAGAAATCTCATAAAAGCCTAAAAACTTGACCAGAAGTTGCAGCTTTTTTTTAAGCATTTTGTCTTCATTGGAGGTGAAAAATACAAAGACAGACTTAATACTGGCATGAAAATTAACAGTGCAAAACTCGCAACAGAAATTTACTTCAAACTTTATTTATTTCTAAATAATTAAATAATAAAATTTTAACAAAACTTGGCGGAGAAAAAGGCAAACAAAAGGAAAAAATTTAGCAAAAATGAATTACCCATCTGGGTATTTGTCGAAATTGCTCATATTGATAGGGAATAGTCAGTTAACAAATACAAACATTTCTGGCAATAAAAAAAAAAGACCCAATAAACTTGGCTAAAAAGAACGAAAGCTTTTCAAATGGGTAAGTCGACTTTCATTGAAATCTTGGGGACACCAAATTCGTATCCAGCTTTCTCAACATACTTATCTGAAGGTTGTCATGAAGCTTATAGCTTGCAGTATTCTCTTGAATAGGACATCAAAGGTCCTCCAAGAGCTCTAGAGAAGACGAAAACCCTCTCCTCTAGCTATGAAGATGTTGCATGGGGTTTGTCCACGTGCATCATTGAAGAGCAATAAATTTCAGATGTTTAGAAGTTGCCAATTGAGAGGATTTGCAGAATTTTGCAACTCAAGTTTGAAGTAAAAGATTGCATCCATTGTTCTTCATTCAATTTTCAGCCTTCTATCATGTTGAGCGACCCATTTTAGGGACAATCTGAGGTATTTGAAAGTGTTTAAGGTCTTTCAAGAGGTTATGCTAATTCATCAGATGGAAGTTTATTGACTTATTTCAGCCTAATTTCAGAATTTTCGGGTGAAAAACAAGTGCCTGAGATTTCATCTATTCTAAGATACAGCCTGTCTGCATCTTTATGTCAGTTATTTCAGCCTCAATTGTGTCTTAAAGCCATCTGGATTTTCCCCTTTAAGTATTGCTTGAATAAATTTAGTAGATCCATGTCCTGCAGTCAAAGATCATAATTTAATGGCAAAATTTTACAGCACACAATTTTAGGCTTTCCTAAGGCATTTTTCAGCATAGAATTCAAGATTTAGAAAATTATAATTTTTGGTTGAACTTTTATAAACTTGCATTTGTTGATTGGGAGTGCCTTAAATCCACCTCAACTTAGAAAGTGCCCGTTTGGGGACATTACAAGCATTTGATGAATGAAGGATTGAATGACATCGGTCACAAATTAAAGAAGCAGATTCCAATTTTTCCATCGGAGGCATTTTATTAAAAGAAATAAGAGCACAACCCCTGCCAAGAAGATCTAAAATTGAGAAATGAAAACCCTTGAAATCAATGGGCATAAGTTGTTAAATTATGAAAGAGTGAGCCCAAGATTGTAAGGCTTGGTTGAAATTTAGTGGTCCAATTTGGACAGGGATAATCAAATACTGTATATGGGTTGCTGGAGATATTCAAGGGACACTAGATTAGAATATGTTGGGTTCATTGTGGAACAGATCTTATGAACCAGAGGAAGATATATTGATTACAATGTCTTAACCCTAGATCCCCACCAAAAGAAGGTTATGTTTATGCAACTAGATAAACTAAGATGGCGTAAGATCCTTAATGATAATGAAAAAGGGGCATACATGTATGGAAGTTAGGATGTTGAGAAAACAACTTGGAATTAAGGAACTCAATCATATTTTGTGTAATGTCCCCTTTTCCAAGCTAGTCACTATGAAGGCCTTGGGCCCATTCCACCTTCCAATGGGCTTCAAGGAAGGAAGCAAGGGAGGTGAACATTGCCATAATTGTAAGTGATTGTATTTTCCTTATTTATTTGATTACAATTATGGCTTGGAGTGATTCGACTAGGTGATGGTTGAATGACAAATTGGAAAAAAGGAACTTTATCTTCTTATGCTTCATTAAGGTTGGTCTTCTTGAGAGTTACAAAGGAGATAAAGAAATACTTTATTTTAAACAGGTCGGTCATTCTTAATGAAGTGAAGATTAAAAATGCACATTCCCCCTTCATTAAGAGGTCAGTCATGAAGATTGGGCTTCATAATTCATCCTTGGCGCCAAAGAAGGGGTACTTAAGGAGGTTCGAATGGAGGAGGCCATTATCATATCATCTATTTTAATCATTTGATATACTGGAGTGGAGCTAGTGTAGCTTTTCTTCTTGCCATTGAAGGACAAAAACCCTTCATTGGTCCCCTGTTGAGGATGAAACCCTTCAATAGGATCACACTAGGGGACAAAAACCCTCTTGTGTGTAAGGGTGATCTCACACGGAGATCACAAGGAACTTCAAGAAGTGATTTTATACAACTAAGTTTTACTTCTATTTCTAGCCCTAGGCTTAACTTGCTTGGGGGTTGAGTTCAGTTTCCTTCTAGGGCACATTTTAGTATTTTGAGGTGGTATTCTTGTTCCTCGTAATTTATAAGGCCGAAATCTACATTTTGGTGATTTTTGGAGTTTATCTATTTTTTCCGAAGCCCTTGGTTTTGGTTGTATGTTGTTGTCATAAAAATAATTACAAAGGTGATTTATCTTTTGTTTCTCCATATTTTGACCCTTATTTGAGATTGATAAATATTGTCGTGGTTGGATAGCAATGATTTTGGTGGCATTTCAACTCTATTTGCATGGTTAAATGTTGATGTGATAAATGCCAATGACAATTCCAAGCTAACCTAGAAATGGCGCACCCACATGTATGGTTCATTGCTAGGGCTAAGTGTGATAATGTAACGGTGTCATATCCTTTGCTCCACCCATCCTTGAATGATATTGATGTTGTTCATTGGCAGATGACACTTTCGATTGAGGCAAATGTCACTACTTGATTGAACCATTATTAAGTACAATTGTGGCCAAGACATAAAAAATTTAAAGCTTCATTGCCCACTTTGGTAGTGCAGATCAAATGTCTTTTTTAAAATCTTTCTATGGAGGGTTGGAGGAACATTTTCCAGTTTCAGCCCTAGAAAGTCGAACAAAAATTCCACATTTCCTTTTGTAAGAAACTACTCGTGTAAGCGTGGAGTACAAGTCTTGCATTCACAATAGTTCTTCTGAATGCACCTCACAACCAAGCACTTTTGTCAGGAAGATAAAGAGGCTTTTATTGTGGTTGTCCCACGACTCTACAAACAGCGGTTTTTTCGTTAAAATTCTAGTGTTGTTGTCTTACTAAATGCTTCTCTCACTTGCATCCTACTTGTGTGGTTGCACCTCCATGTCGTCTTCTTGAACTTTCCTTTGTTGTGTTGCATATTCCTTGTTCGATGGTGCCAACCTTCCAAATTCTTTGGATGTGAATTTTCATTAGGAGAATATTCTTTAGTTCCTCTATAAAATTTTTCCTCATTTGTTTTGATTGTCTGCAAACTCCATGATTTTCTAGTGGAATAAATATTGCAACCCGCTATTGATATTTGAGAAAATCTGTGCCTACAGTTCATGTACCGACTTTTTCATCAAAGCATGAAATTCAATTGAATGTATGTACATGCCCTTTTTGTTAACAAACCTTGGTGCAATTTATGCATCTTGGCTTGAATTGACCCATAATTCTCCACTAGAAGTATCTGCTTTTGATAGCTTCTAAAAATAGTGATCACACCCTCGCAGTGAATGCTTCTTGAGATTCAACCATCAGGAATAAAAATCTTGAGAAATAGTGATTATCCAATCGGTCAATTTTTCTCCCATGCAAAGAATGCTTTCAAGGTCTTGAATTATTATGCTTTTCATTCTCAAAGAAGACAGAATATGATTCAATCTTATAAGCCATTTATCCAATTCATTGGAAATTTTTCCAAACCAAGGAATGTCTACATAAATTTCGAAGGGTGAAGAAGTGTTAGACCACAACTGAAGAGTTTACTTATGATGGAGTGGGTGCAGCCTAGGCACAACTCACTAGAACATAGCGAAGTGTAGCCATTCATCTCCTCCCTAAAACTACAATGGATTCATCAAGCATATTCGTTATAAATTAGCCATTTCCTCTAATTTGAGGTTGTTTGAATCAAAACACCAAGATAATTTAGAAGCAGTTACAATTCTTCTCCACCCCCTTCAATTGTATTTTGATTAGTGCCAACATGCAAGAATGTAAAACCACTTTGATGAAGTGATCCTTCAATGCCCTACACAATGAACCAGACAATGATATACTTCTTGAGCTTAATGCTGTTATAGAACTAGAACTGAAAATTAGAGACAAAAATTTGCAACTAGAGTGCAACCTTGAACATAGGTAAATCTTTGTAGGATTTGTATATGTTTGCACACCATTTATCTACTAATGGCTAGAGTAATGCACTCTAAAACCAAGTAAATCAAAGGTTACAATAGGAACTGAAATGCCCCATATTCTTAGTTAATAATGTTGACTATTTTATTGTCAATACTTGTCAAGCGCAAGAAAAAGGGCTCATTCCCCCATAGATGACCTCAAACCAAGTTATTTGCATTTTTGAAATATCATGCCTTAAATTCATTTCCCTCCATAGCATGGCTTCAAGGAAAAGTGAACTATGTAAAGAAAACCTCATAAATCAATAAAAGAAAGGTCCGAAATATCAACCAAAGGATCCCCGGAAACACGAAATGTCCCATGAAAAGACATATATCACAAAAAAAATAGACTTTAAATAAACCTAGAACCCATTTGGGTTTGTAAAAGAGTGCATTATTTTGAATGGTTTAACGCCCTAGCAAACTCTTTTTAGATTGAGGGAGGAGGGACCCTTTCCCTTGCCAATACATGGGAAAAATACGACATTTCTTAATATTTCCAATTTAAAGTGTAGGAGTGAGAAATATTTTTACAAATTTCATGAAATTTAAAAGACTATAAAAAGTTATCCAGACACAATATAAAGATGGTGATCCATAGTTGGTTAATGAAGACCATTGCTCCTGCTAACATGATCGACACCCTCGCCACAAGGGTAGTGAAGAGGATTATGTATATTGGATTGAATTTTATGCTTTAAAATCAAGTGTTATTGTATTTGGATAAGTGGTGTCCCCAGATTTCACCCTGAAATCTGGGACTACCCATTTGAAAAAAATTGTTCTTTTTAAAATAGCATGGTCTTTTGTGTTTTTATTGCCAGAAGATGTCTGTATTATGTTAGGATATTCGCAATGAATCATATGATCCAATTTCGACAAATACCCAGATGCCCAAACTCATTTTATCCCTCCGCCAAGTTTTGTCTGCGGGAAATTTTTATTTAATTATTTATTAAATAAATAATGCCCCATTTGAAGTAAATTGTGCTCTGGTTGAATCCTGTTGAAGTTTTGCATGCCAGTATTCACTCATCTCATTAGGGTTTTCACCAGGAATGAATTCAGGGCATTGTTTGCAACTTCTGGCAACGTTTTTCGCTTTTATTTATTTCTTTTGCATTTTTCTCCGGTTTTCTCCTTGTTTCTCTGTGAAATTCCCCTAGGTCAATTCTTTCGCCAGTATAGTCTGTTTAATTGCCTGAAGCATCTGGAGATCATCTACCGACACAGCACCAGAAGGAATCAGTCTCAAAATGCAAGCTTCTAACCAAAAATGATGAAGTCATGTACAAAAAGCCTCTCTGAGGCAAGTTGCACTTTTTGGGAATGAATAGATTTAAGCTGCAGTGGGATTTTTGGGAGCAGCAAGCAGGTGAGAATTTATTACTTGCCTTGCAGGGTACTTTTTCCGATGAAGTCAAAGTCACTTAAGTTGCAATGGGAAAATTAGAGGCGGCAGGCAGGCGGGAATTTCTTACCTACCTTGCAGGGTAAAAAAAGTTTAAAGCCCATTTTTTTGCCTAAAAGAAGGTCAAATCACTTAAGGTCGCAGCACCTTGCGAAGAATTTCATTACCTGGATTAGAGCGCTGGCAGGGGTAAAAATTCCTCATTAAAAGTCAAATCACTTAAGTGGAAGAAGGGATTTTTAGAGCTGCAGTGTAGGGTGAAAATTCCCATCAAAGTTGACTTCCTATTTTTAGAATTACCCTTGCTGAAAAGTGCGACCCACCTTGGCATTAAACAATGTTTTAATGATATTTATTAATGGTTTTTTTTCCAATTTTGGCTGCCATGTATGGAAGGAAAGTCAATGCATGAAGGATAAGCTAAAGAGAACTGAAAGGATGCATGCTAAAAATAAATAAATTAAATTTATTTAATGGCAGCCAGCAACATGCAAAAATGGGCACCCAATTTGGGTGAATAAACATGATTTTTATTAATTAATTGCCAAGAATAGGAAGGGCAATTATTAAAAATAGAATGTTGAGGTTATATAAGCATGGGCTGCCATAATGAAGATGAGCAATTAATTCTTTTTGCAAAGGATTGCAGCCCGGACAGTTTTGGCGCCAAAGGAAGGAGGATTTTGCATCAAAAAATATTTTTCATTGTCAGAAAGCTTCAAGTTTTGGCGCCTAGGGTTGGAATAGCTTGATTTATGCCATTATTAATTATCTGCATGTTGGTATAAGTGCCCAGGTGAATTAAAAATATTTTTGCTTGCTTTGCATGCAAGCAAAACCTCAAATTTTAGGGCAGCAGACTTTATATGTAGATTTTGGTGATAAAAATCAAGTATTCATGCCCTGGACTCCATCTTTGTCTGAATTAACTGCAGGTATTCATTACAGGTGCTCATATAAGTGAAAGGGAGTTCAAATCAATGTCAGGTACATTGAATATATCTTCCGAATCTGAAGAAATTGCTAGATCTGCACAAATTGATCCAGTTGCAAAGAATTCCGGCAGGATTAAAAGAAAAAGATTGCTCAGACAAAGATTGCTCCAGCCATGATGAAGCATGATGAAAGAGAAGGATCAGCAGAATCATGCATAGCTTCCAGATTTGTATGATATCAATGACACAGACATAGGCCCGGAACCCATCTCCGATTTAATTGACAGATCCAGAGCCGGAAGGACATCTCTCATGCGGGCAATTAAAAGCAGTGGAATTATTCAAGCTTCAGTTTTCCCAGTCACAGCTCAGTTGCCTGAATTTGTTATGGAGTGTGCAAGGTCATATCATCCTCTTTCCAGAACAATTCAGGATGCTGCGGGAAAGACAATAATCAGGCTGGATGCACAATTTATTAATTATTGTTTGAAGATTCCGACACGACCAGGTGGTGATTGCAATTAGCATGTTGGATACTGGCAAAGGATGGGAGAAACACAAAGTAGATTGTGTGGGCATAATGAATAGCAGATATATGAAGAAGCCTAGGTCTTCATCAAAGTTCCCAAGGACTCTTCCACGATCCAATTTGGTGCAGGAAGTTGATGATATTACTAAATTGCTTTGCAGGTTAAATGGAGAAGCCAACACTCATAACTTCCGCTCATGGATGTATGCTTTCGTGAGAACCATTGAGATCAACAGAGCTGATTCAATAATCAATTGGGCAGAGATCATCAGTGGTAACATCGACGAGCAACTACGAAGTGTGAGGCGGACATACAACTTCAAAATGACTTCATACCTGGTATATGCAGCAGCCTCGCAGGGTATATTTTCCAAGTTGGATAGACGGGGCATACTGTCGAAAGATCCTATTTTTGAGTGCTTCCCACAGTTGACAGTTCCTGAATGCCACAAAGATTACAAGGTGGTCAACGATGGGTTCTTCTACGGATTCATCTGCAAATTAAATAGTGATCTAAAGACCAACAGGGTGAGCAAAGAAGCTTGGGAAGTTGTATCCCAGCATGGCTGTATTTTCATCCAGTTTGCAGACTTCACGTATCTCAGGGTAACCGGCTTTTTGGGAGAACCAGTTAAGTTGCCGAGGTATCCAAACGACAAATGGGTCATCATGGAGTTGTGCAGACAAGCTCGTGGAGATGCATGACTTACAATCAAAGCGGCACAAGTCTACAGGTTTCTTTCCGGTCACAGTGGGTTATTACAGTTGCCAGAGCATCCACAAAGCTAGAGGAATCGAAGCCGAAATGTTTTCTGAATATGAGCATGAGTTCTTCCCAGCACGGCTGAACTTTGATCCATATGGGGTAGCGAAGAAGACAATCTCCCAGGAATATTCACATGTACCTTCGTTGGAAGACTTTTGGATGAAGTGCAAAAACGAGTATGAAGTCAGAAAGAAAGATTTCAGCAGGTTATCGGCACAACAAGTGTCTGATTATGGTTTAGCACGGATACCTACAGATCTCGCGGATGATGGGCATGTGATACTTGACACATATCATCAGATGGGAGGGGATAGAGCTGCTCTTCAGGAAAGCATAGGTGGTTGCCAGACAATCGAGGAAAGATCTTCCGTGGTTCTGGTTAACACCTCAAACTGGTTGTTGGCAAAGGGGCATTGCTTGGACAAAGCTTTGATGAATTAGATCACAAGTAACTTTACTACAGGAGACCCCTACAAAAGAAAGCACGAGGGTGAAAGTAGCAGGAGGCCAAAGAAACGTAAAAGTACAAAAAAAGTCTCATATGAAAGAGAAAACCAAATCTACAGCTATTGTGCTAGTTCCAGCTTCTCTAGCATCAACTCATAGCACTTCATCAGCCTTGGAACCCTTGAGAGATGTTGTTCCTCCGTTGAATCCAACGTCGTTTGTATTTTCTCCTCAGCCACTTAGATTTTCACCTCTACCTGCAGAAAAGCTTAAAGCATAGATGGCTGAGTTTGAAAAAGCATTGTCTTTGGACAATTTAGATGGTGGCAGTTACAACACTGTGGAAAATTCGGATGGAGCAGAAATCAGAGCATGAGATGGTGGTGCATTTAGTGACTTCTCATTCCCCGAGGAGCAATTTTTCATCATGGTTGGCTTTGTAGACAATCCCATAAGCCAAAGAGGAGATCAACCTAGAAGAACACGACTTGCAACTGCTCCTGAGTTTGGGCGGAAAAGATAGAAGACCTAAAGTTGCCAAAATAACTTCTAGGTTGATTATTGAAGAATCAGGGTAGAAGTTCGTTGAGTTATCGGTTCCAGTAGAGGGAAAGCAGAAGGGAGAGCTCATGGCGGCATATATATCAGTGACCAAAGTGCCAATAGGTCAAACTACCATAGAAGGATTAAAACAAGATACACATACACTAATGAATGCTTTATTCCTCAAGCTTGACAAAGAGAAGGCAGAGAAATCCAAACTTCAAAAGCAGGTTTCCTAGCTAATGTGATATCATTGCTAAGGTTGCCAAACTTTCCTCTCAGACAATTTTAGCACATGAGCAGGTGAGTAATCATCTGGTTGAGGAGGTGGAAGATGCAGGTAACCAAGTTAAGGCTATTGACGAATGGAAGAGCCAAATCATTCACCAAGCTTCAATACAGCTCAGGGAGGTACCAACTCGTCTGGAAGTTATGAAAGATGCATTATCTCAACTGAAGCAACTAATGACAAGCATAGTGGATGAGAATACAGTGGCTGAAAATAACCTTAGGCATTTTGGTCGAAATAAATAAGTTGCCGGAGGATGTTTTGATTGCAGAGAAACTTGTGCCTAATGATACTGGTTGAAAGAGGCAAGCAACTTGAATTTGCAGTTTCTTTCCTCTTGGAGATCTTCAAAATTATGCTAAAAAGAATGTGGTTGCTCGAGGATATGATATTGTCATTGCCAAGCAATGTAATTGCTTTCACCGAGGAAGAAGTGGTTGGGAATGTTTCTTCCTACGTAAGAACCATTCCCAACAAGGTGCCTGATTCTCTTAAAGGGTTGCTTCTGATGATTCAGAAGAGGATTGATGAAGTTGTTAAGATTTTCATGTTCAATTCAGTTAGTAAGTTGATAACACTTCAATCAGATATTAAAAAGTTCGGGCCTAGTTTGAAGGAGGTGGAAGCAAACATTGTTCTTTTGACTGAGGGATTGCTGCAATTCAGGACCGAGAAAGAGGTTGGTTAAAACAGATGGGAAATTGCTGAATTATATGTTTGAAAAGTATATTCAGTATCAGAACAAAAAGAAAGTGTAGGTGTTACAGCTGGCAGATCTTCTTTCTTCTCTTCTTTTTCATGTTCCCGGATGAAATTTTAAGATTAAAGTTATTGGTTTAAAACCATTACTTTAAGTTATTTGGAAAGGTTCTTTAAAATAAGTGGCAGATGTGCACAACTTTGGCATAATCTCCTGATGCATGTCACTTAGAGAGGAATTCTAGGAAAATGATTGCTAGACGTTCCCTCTACTACTTCATGTTGTAGTTCAATTTTAGTTCCCCATTTGTAATTTCCCCTCTACACACTATAAGTAGAGGAAGAACCTACGGGTAATGATCAAAATTTGTAATCAACATTCTTGTGTTCCAGACTTTGAGGTGAAACCCTTGATAGCTTTTTGAAAGCTGAGGAATAGAGAGGAGGCAGATTTCCAGAGAACTTTGTGTCAACGGTGTATTTGTTTCTTATTTCTTTTTAGATCTTTGCATAAACTTCGTGTTATCTTAGATCTGGATCTGAAACTTTCCTTTGCTTTGAATTCTGCATTTCAAGATCTATTTGTTTCGTTTATGTGCATGTGACCAACTCTGTCAACTATTGGTTAGGTTGCACATCTTCTTTCCTTTCTTCTCGTATTTAATTATTTCCCTCTCTTGCACATATTTCTTACAACTGCTTACTTGCTGCAAAATTGCCTAGCTATGGTACATGAGCTACGCAGTTAAAGTAAAACCAACAAATAGATATTAGGAAATATAATTGACAAAATCTTACACAGGAGCCTCACCGGTAAATGAGAGAGATTTATCTCATGACTACCTAGGTTTTTAGCTATGAAGAAAATCTAGCCGATAGGTGGCTCGATTTGGTATTAATCGACTAAGTTTAGGCATGATCTGGTGATGTTTCGACAGTTCCCTTTTGACAACGACTTCTATTATGCAAGATGACACTAATTTCATATGTTTCATGATCTAATTTAGGCTGCTGTTTCTACGCATTCCATTGGAAGGATTTGAATTTAATATATATTGGCAGTGACTTAGATCTCACCCATGTAGCTTAATATTCCACTTTATACAATGATTTTGGGAACGCTTTGAAGTCTTTCCTTGCATTTATAATCATGATTCACAGCTGAAGTGAATCGGTTTGGGTAAGCATATGTTTGGGGCCAATTAAGGGAGTAATCTGGGTATGTGTAATACCTTTGACAGCGGAATCAATGTGCTGCTGCTCTTCCCTAAAATCAGTGACTCCATTAGAGCCAATAGTGAATGCTTTAATACCTGTTTCGACCCCCACATAATCAGCGAATTGATAGTATACCTTGCAGCCTGTAGTTGCATGAATTACTGATGTCTGGGTCTCCCATTGATAGCGATTTATAGTTCTACTTGTGACTGAAATATTCTAGGGGTTGGCAACTTGACTGAGGCTCCTATTGTGTGAAGACTCTATATATATATTTGGGCAACGATCCTTATTTGTTTGCATGATTCAATGGTGTTGAAAGTCTCTTTTGGTAGCCAAAGGATCAAGGGTATTTTGGTATGGTTTGTGAATGGTTAGGTCACCTTTCTTTGTGATCCACATCTGAATTTAGATCAGATTTAATAGACATATATTTAGCAATTTACATTGGTGGATTTAGATCAGATTTGAAGATCTTTGCAGTTGTGTTTGATTTTCATATTTATTGGGAAGCAATCTGGTTTCCTCGGAGTATTCATTAGTCCAGCTGTGAATTGAATGTCTAAGCTATTTAGTAGAGGCCATAAAACCCCTAACTTTGGGTTTATCGAGTCATCTATGTAACTACCTAACAATTGCAACAATGGAAATAGGAGTGCCTTTTCTAATGTAACTACCTAACCATTTCTGAATACAATTCTGAACACGACCGCCGCCCTGCGCAGGGTGGCGGTTACGCAACCGCCGCTCTGCACAGGGCGGTCCACATTCACGATCTGTGAGACCATGATTTGTTAAGGCATTTTGTCAAGAAAATCTTGTTCCTTTAAACCATTCCGCAATATCACCGCAAGTCTAACCAATGCCTTTTAAAACAGTGAGTTAAAAAGACCAAGAAAACTCGATTAGGAAATCATTCTCCTTCCATACCGAACAACAAGGACAATTCCATAACCGTGCCAAGAGCATTCATCCCAAAAACTATTAAGGGAAACAATAAAGTTGTTTGCTTGGAGTAAAACCAGCCAATTCCACAATCATGACATTCCACGACATTACGCTTCGATGAGGCATTTCATCAAACAGTCTCATGAATTGAGCATGCCTACACATTTTTGCAACCATCTCTGACAGTGTACTTGCAATTGAAACTACTGGCAAGGATCTGTTTCCACGGTCTTTTCAACAATTCCATTTTGTGTGCATCCAACACTCAATGCTGCCCATGAAACCACATACACTTTCAGGCATTTTATCAAACATTTCACGTGCATTTGTGTTTGCCTTCACTTTTCTACATACACTGCTGTTTGCGCACTTGACAACACACTTTTTGTTTTTTTGCTTTATATTAAAAAAAACAGCTTCCCATGAAGTGTTGATGGCTGTCCATGCATTGTTCTAGCTTTCCATCTTGGCACAGGCTAGGAGTAAACTGGTTTGTGTTAGTGCAAAATCACAGCAACCCTGGATGTTGATCAGATTTCTAGGTTGATCATACTAACATCCAGTGTGATTGCATAACATTGAATCCTTTCTCCAAGTGTGGGACTTGAGAGTGAGAAAGGATTCTCCAGAGAAGGCTGGTTCCTATTCCTCTGTTCAGATGCACACCGAAATAAGCAGAGGGTTTTCTCAAAACCTAATCTAATCTGCCAAGGAGACAAGGTAAGAAGATGCATAAAAATAAATCTAAGCTAATAGAGGTGATGCACCGAGGAATGAAGAACACCTATTTTGCCAGTAAACACACGACCATTTGAATAGATATAAGATCTTGCACCAGATGACAAACCTGCAGTGAAAGGCCAGGAGGATGCAAGAAAAGAACATAGAGAGGGCTGAGAATCATCCACAGACATGCATTACTTGTTTCAAAGATTGATACAATACACTACAGAATGCCATGAGGCAGAATAGTATTACAGTTCAAATGAGAGGTTCGAATTCCACAAATTCGCCTGAGGAGAAGAAGGGAGAGGCAAAACAGAAAAAATGTTCCCCCTTGAAAAGAAGCTCCTCTTACAATATATAGAAAGAAAGAGAGAGGAAAGAGAGAAAGGAAAGCCAAATCTCCCCAACCACCTCCAGGTTGCATTCAATTCATCACATCATGGCAGAAGCGGCGGATCCTGGCAAACGCGGGCTGCCTAACAGAAGCGGCGAACTGTCTGCTGCATTAAGTTGTTTGTTGAAGCATCACTTCTGCTTGTTATTTCGTGCCAGAGGCGTTTCTCAATTTCTCCCCCAAGACTGTACCAAAAAGTCGAGAATAAACCCTAGAATCCAGTAGAGAATTTCATGAGCTTTCCGTTGATATAAAGAATGTGCAAATCCGAGCTCTGGATTGAAAGTTATGGCGATCTGGAAGATTTAGGGCATGGAACAGGCGGAAAACGTGATTTTGAAATCTTTTCCCGCGCATCTGCCACCTGGGATGACACGTGGGTACGTGCTCTGATTGGACTGAGCAATCTCTCTCCCTTGTCTTTCGGCGGGCTTTCCTTTTGAAATTTGCTTGTGGGCCCCTTAAACTTGGACACGTGGCGCCATTCTCATTGGCTCGGGTCAGTGCTTGCAAAACCTTCGCACTTTGACTTGTTGACTTTTCTTCCCTTGTGACACGTGGCGTGATTTCAATTGGCTTCTTGGTCCCTGCCGCCTTTTTCGCGCCCTTCGCGTCTTTTTGTCCCAGTGCTTCGCACAAATTCTTCCGGTTCGCCCGGTTCGCGTATTTTTGGCTTTTTTGTTTCGGACTGTTTGTGCTCATTTCGGCCGATTCGGCCGGTTCGCGTAGCCTTTTTGTCCCAGATGTCCGAAACTGTCCCGCTCAGCAGTTAGTGCCAAAGTTTCTCTCTTTTCGGCCGGATCCGGGCTTTTCCGCCCGCCGCGTACTTCTGGCCCGATTGTCCCAAATGCCTATTTGGGCTGTTTGTGGCTCATTTCGGCCGATTCGGCCGGTTCGGGTCTGTCTGTCCCACACGTCCCAAAGGCGACCTTGAGCAGGACTTAGCCGATTTCACAATTTTTTCCTGGATCAACCTATTTGCCTGGAACTGCAAAACTCTGATGCACGTTATCCAAATTTTACCCCGGGGCTTGCTCTTTTCAGCCTGGACAGGAGAGTAGGAGCACCTTGCTGGAAGGGACGTTAGACCCCTGATTTTTGCTCTGCAATCAATAAATCCCTGGGATTTGAATGTGCAGCATGAATGTTATCCCTATAAAAAGAATGACATCAAGGCTGGAAGTGTACTGCAAGTTTGGATACATCAGACTATAATTGGCCATGGACATTGGTTTTGTACCAGTCAAAACGCATTTGACAACAGTATTCAAGGCCTTTTCAATGCATCCATATATGTGCATACCCTGCCACACATGGAATTATATGAGCCGCATTTCCTGTGGCATTCTGTCAAACAGTCCATGTGCCTTGTGTATGCTACCCATGTTTGCAAAGATGCAACATAACACACACCAGACCGATGTCATCCACTGCCAATTTCAATCCCACAATGAGAAAATTTTATTTACCTCTTATTGCGCTTGGAGGATGTCCAAAACTCTGTTTCAAAACTCCAATTTGGGCACAAGCTAGGAGACACTAGCAGAGGATGTGGTATCTGGCTTTACACCTGCCCATTGCATTTTCTTTCAAGTTTCTTAAATGAATCCACCACAGTCTACACAACCACAATTTTGGAGGCATTTTAATAAACAGGTCGCGTGGGTTGTGTTTGCCTCCTCAATTGCATACACATCTGCCTTGTTCCAAAGCTCTCAAAGCCTACAAAACAACCTGGCACTGACAAGTAGGTGCCGGTTCAGGATACTTAAAAACTGAACAAGAGGAGGAATCCAGCTTACACCGGCCAATTGAGGAGCTTGGAAGTTTCTAAATCCTTGAAAAAAAATATAATTTAAACAATACCTGCAACTGCAACCTGCCCTCACTAAGAAGCTCCAAAACAAACCAAGGGAATGCAACCAAACATCCTTTAATGCGCATTCATCCTCACAGGGACCAAAGTTTCCAAAATCCTTCTCATGGATGCTCAGACCTTGAAAAAAAACATTCTCAACTTAATAAAAAATCTCATTACTTCATTTCTTGGAAAGAGGTTGGGCACAAGCCCCAAGTAGTTAGAAAAAATTAGGGATATTAGGAATATTTTATGATTTATATAAATTTAATTAAATCCCTTATTGTTAATTTCATGCTTTGTTTTATTATTTTAAAATTTACTTTAACCAATGAACCTCAATAGCTCAAGGGCACTCGCTTAGGCGTATCAGACCATATTCATTTGAAAATAGTACGGATTACCTTTATTGATCTATTACCGTCATCCTATTTGGTTAGGATAACGTTACATTTGATAAAAAAATAATTATCTTTGAACTTCAAGGAATCAAAGAATGATGAAAGTGCTTGTGAAGCAAGATGACATCACCACACATATCGAAGACACGAAGATACATTATAGTCCGTGAAGGAATTGAACTCGAATGTTCAGCCCTCATTAATTTATGATCATAAAAGTTTAATTTATTTTATTGCTATTTTTAATTTGCGATCACTTCCAGAATGGTTTGATGTTTCTGAAATTGAAGTCCGTCTTGAGGCATTTTGTACAACAAACTATGAACTACGGTCAAGGGCTAGAAGCACAGAGCAAATGAATCATCAACTGAAGCTGGAAAAATTAGGCTATAGCTACATTGTCTTTTTGTTTATACTCTTAAAAGCTGAGAGGTTACTGTTTGGTGTTGGAGATTATGGTGCAACATGTTTTATCTGCAAACTTAGATGAGATGACAATTTGATTATATCCAAGTTTGAAAATAAAAATAAGCGAAGATGTTGTAGAAGAGGATGAAAAGAAGAAGAAAAAGAAGACAATGATGATGATGAGAAGACTACGGATGATGTAGAAGGAGAGGCAGAGGATCAAGATGAAGAAGAAGAGGATAAGGGTTCAAACAATGTAACTCCAAAGAAGAAATCTTCAATATTCTAGTTTCAATGGTGCATTCAAAAGAAGGTAATTGTTTCCATAAACCTTAGCAACAAGTATAACTTAATAGTCTTCATGAACTTCTTCTTCACCCTTGCATCTTGTACATGGGTAAGTTTTCCAGGCCTTTACACATACCACTTCAGGTTCAATGCATAGGTAACCATGTACAAAGGGGTGTTGAGCTTCTCCCATCTCCGATGAATGATTGGTTGAATATGGTTATTGTAGAATTGCAATGTATGGTCTTTGGCATGTACAATGACCTTTATTTGACCAAGCATATTGTCAATGCACTCATACAACTCTCCAAGGCTAGGTGCATTAGATTCCCCATATGTTATGAATCTGAAGACTGGAGTAATGAAAGAGACAATGTATTTCACATTAGTCTAAAATGTGTCACTCTTCACCATCTTCCCGTGTTGAGACTTAGAATCGGGTCATCAATTCCACTATGTTGTCATGACCATTAGCTGCAATGCCTCTTACAACTCAAACCCAAGAGCATGAAATACGATGCATATCTAGTCTCCATAGGTTTCAAAAACTCCTTTTTAAAGGTCTTGAAGAGTGCATGTGAAGTGTGGTGCTTGCAAATAAACCTGTGCACATCTCTATCATCATTAACTACCTCTTTGATCCAACTAATCTTTCTAATGTCCTTGAGTGCATTATTCATGGCATGCACACAAGGAGTCCACCAAATATGTGTGTAGGCTGCCTCAATCAACTTCCCTGCAACTTTGCATACATGGGCCACATTTGTCACAACTTGAACCATATTCTCTGGTTCAAGCTCCTGAATAGCATCTCTAAGGCTTTGGAATGAAAAGCAACATCCTTGTGTTGCCTTGAGCTATTAATAGCCTTGAAGAAGTAAGGGCCCTTTGTACATGTGACCATGATGTTGATGAGTGGATGATGCTTAATGTCTGTCCACCCATCCATGATTATGCTACATGCAGTAATGACCCAGGTAGCCTTCATTTTGTCCATTAGAATATTTATCTTGGAATAGTTCTTATCCAAGGTTGTTGTCCCCAATTTTGTCCCCCTTGGTGGCACATATGATGGCCCTACTTTTGTTATCTTTGCCACAACGTCCTTATAATACAAAGGGCGAGCCACACGGAACAAAATCCCATAGGCAAAGAAGAGTTTGCCAATGGCATCATTTGCATCATCCTTGTTTTGCACATTGAATAACTCTAACACTGTGTTTGCAACATCACTGCTACCTGTTATTTTGTATTTCCCGGTAGGCTTTGCTGCCCTTGAAGTTGAACTAGATGTATAAGTAGGAAGTCATGCATCTTGGAAAGTTCTAGCTCTAATAGGAGTAGCACTCCTCGTTGAAAAAGTAGTAGAGACAGGTTTTCCTTCTTCATTGCAACCCCACAATTTATTTATTTCAACCTTTTCTTTTAGTGACAACTCGTCACATACCCCCACACTTTTTCCTCAGATGTGAAGGAGGTGTGCATTAACTTTTGTAATGCTACCTTGAAATTCAAGATGACAAAAATGAAACTTCCATGTCCTAATGCCCCCTATCGCCCCAATTTTCGCTTGTAGTTTCGTTGCAAATTGACTTAATAAGGACTTCTTATCAAAGGGACCCTTGGCAAAAGGTTCCAATAACTTGGAAGGGAAACTAAAGTGTCCACTTGCACTCTCAATATAACTACTTGCCTCAACCCCACTCACATCTATGTTATAAAATGCGCACAAAGAAGAAATGAAGAGAAAGTCAAATGCACACATTTTTCATTGTGTTCATCAATTTATTATGTGCAACATGGTTACAAAATGGTTGGAGTGGCTACAACGGTTTTTTATTTAACATTTAACTAATATTAACATAACGCTAATTTATAAGCCTAATATTCTAATACCCCCTCTTAAGGCTTACACTATAGAACATACTGACAGAAGAGTAAGGTAATAGAACCACATAAGATCACACATTCTAAAGAAGTTTTTCCCTTTGAAAACAATGCTTTGACCAGGTAGAACTCCATCAAGTTGCTTCCCTGACTATCGTAAAGGTGTAGTTTTCGAGTTGAACTTTCGAGTTCCTGGATTCCACCTCGAACTCCTGAATTGTTGGACAACCATCCATACTAAGCTACTCCCACAATGCTCCATCAAGTTGTCTCATGACCTTTGTAAGCGTGAATTCCTGAGATGCACAGACTCCCAAACTATCTGGGCAGCCATCTATGCCGAGTTTTACCTACACTGGTTCCCTTATTGTCTTAAAAGTGTGAGTCTTCTTTTAAAATATGCATCCTCTATCATGTGAGCTCATCACTTTCAACATTCAGTGGATCTTCAACAATGGCTACATTAACTTCATTTGATTTGTCTTTCATCTAGATTTTTACTTTGTAAGTATGAAAGTTGAGGCCAAAATAGTGGTCTATTGGTAAAAAACCCATTTTTTAAGAAAATAAAAACTAGGGTTTGCTTTTGCTTGCAAAAATATTTCAAAGAAATAAGAAAGGAAACTATACTCGGTAGGTCTGTGCTCTAGACAACCGGTTGTGACTAAAAATTGCGACACTCTGTGCCCTAACAACGAATGACCCTTGAAAAATTACAAATATGGAAACACATGACTGTATTTTCTTTTTTTTACACTAGCTACCTTCGAAAATCACATTTTTTCCTTTGTGATTCTGGATTGTGTTTTCTGCAAAAAACGTGCCCTAAACCACATTTTTCTTGTCACATTCTATCCTGAAAAATGTCTTATTTTTGTGTCCTATAAACGCATGAATAGCCCCCAATTTTTTTTCAAAAATGGAAAATTCCTATTTTGTGACACAGTACCTTGAAATGACCTAAAATTCGTCTGAAAACAACCAAAATTGTGCCCTCGAATGGTGTTTACATGTTTTTTTTCTTTGCACTTTTGCAATGGCGTCAACTATATTTTGTTTTTGAAGCCTCATGCAACCATGCCCTCTTCAACTTTTGCTCATCCTCAGTTTGTGCCCTCAGCTTTGATACTAATGTTATAAAATGTGCACAAAGATGTAATGCCCCTTTTTAGGGCTGAAATTGAAAATAAGGGTTTGGGCTCAAACCCCAATCACAAATTTGATTTTTATTATAGCCACCAGTCAGTCACTTCAAATCCTAGAGGAACAAAATGAAAATGCCATTAGCAACAAAGACAAATCTGAATATTTACGATAGCAGAGGAATTCATATGGCACCCAGTAATATCACCACTTGGCCCTAGTAATGAACTTGATTTTTTATTTCCTATGATAGCAAACTGTATGGGATCTTCAAGACAATATTCTCATGCAATATAGACTAAAAATTAATATAGAAATATCCCAAACACTTGATAAGTTGATAAAGATGAAATATGAAGCAAATATATATTTTATGAAATTAATTCAAGTGCAAACACGGCTGAAATTTCAAAAATTCATAACTCCATCAATGCTTGGAATTTCAGCACAAACAAATGCTCAAATTGATCTCAGAGACCAGCTATCCCATTAAAGTGAAATCACAATTTTCCAACCATGGAAACCCTTCAAAAGTGATCCCAAACTTCCCAGGTGGGTCTCCCAAGTGGAGGAAGGGTGCCAACACCTTTGAAAGTGCTCTAGCTGGAGTAGAAGTACCCTATGCACGGATAAACACCTTGTTGTCTCTGAAATCTGTGAATGAAGTCCACTTATGACTCCCAAATGAAGCCACCAATGTACACAAGAGGGTTTTCGTTCCCAAGTGTGATCCTGTTAAAGGTTTTCATCCTCAATATGTGGCCAAGGAAAGGGTTTCATCCTTCAATAGCAAGAAGAGAGGCTACACTACCGCCAACCCCAAGTAAATGTCAAATGATGATGAATAATAATACTCCTCCATTCGAACCTCCTTAATGTAATATCCCTTTCTTGGTCGAAGACCTTTAGCCCAATTTTGTTTCCCGATAGCTAAAGGGTGTTAGAAAGGGAAACTTATCATAATAAATTAATTATAAAAGTGCAATATAAAATAATATTATAAGCACTTTATATTAATTTATTAAGAATAAAGTCAAATTAAAAATAGAAAAGAAAAAATATAAAGTGATAAAATAAAAAAAAAAAAAAAAAAGAAATAACACTTTATATTATTATTCTCCCCTAGGAGAAAATGCAACCCCTTTGGAGGATGAAAAAGGTGGAAAAAAACATTAAATGCGAGGGCTGAAATCTGATTGGAAGTTGGGGAGGCTATTTGGCCCATTACATCATGTTTTTCTATTTTACATGAATCTGATTTTTGTCTGAGCCTAGAGTTTTTAAAAAATATTTCTAAGGACAAAATTCTTTAGAAATAATCTCTTGAGGACAAAAACCTTCTATGAGATCTAGTAGGACAAAAGCCCTTCTCCTAGTTGAGAGGATTCTCCACACAGGGGTTTCCATTACATATCAAAGAGTTAGTTGATTTTCCAGTAGTTTTCCGGTAGTTGTTGAAGATCGATTTCAATCTAAATTCAAGGAGAGATCAGATCTGAAGTGTTTGATCAGTTTTGAGGTGTTTTTGGGCCTTTCCTAAGTGGGGCGAAATCTTATTTCCAACTTTCACTTACAGCTAGGGTTTATATACACTGTTCCAGAATTGCAGATCCATTTTGGATGCCCTCTTGCCATTGAAAAATTCTGATTTTGGGTTCATTGGAAAACTTATTTTTCAAGCTTCAGTTTGAGCTATCATTTGCCTAGAAATGTGGAGTATTTTGCAAGTTATTGAATTTACAAGTTCTGCTGCATTTTTTGCCCTAATAAATTCCAGAATTAATGTTTTTCGAATCTGATTGAAGATCCTATTCTGATTATTCATTATCTACTTGCAAACAAATTTTCATAGTTTTTGGAAGTATTTTGAGTTGGAAAAAACTATATTTGCTAAATCGCTGGCCTAGGGCAACAAACTAAGGTTTTCTGGAAAATATTTAGTTTGTGGCCTAATTTCATTATGAATTTTAGTTTGATATCAATTGAGATTTTTTGGCTTTTTGGATTAATCAGATTTGACTCTAGTGGGAATTGCGGGAAATCCACTTGGGGTTGAAATATGTCCATTTGGGAACATTATCCTTAAGTACCCCTCTTTGGTGCCAAGGATTAATTAGAAGATCAATTCTCATGAAAAACCTCTTAATGAAGGGGAAGTGCACTTTTTAATCTTCACTCGGGCTTTCAAGAAGACCAACACCATGCGGAGAAGATTTAAGTGTTTTTTTTTCTTTGTCATTCACCCATTACCTAGTTGAATCACTCCAAGCCATAGTAATAAAATAAATAAGGAAAATACAATCACTTACAATTATGGCAATGTTCACCCCCTTTGCCTTCCTTGAAGCCAACAAAAGGTGGAATGTGCCAAGGCCTTCATAGTAACTAGCTTGGAAAAGGGGAAATTATAGTCCTCCCTTCCCAAATTTTCTTGCCTTTAAGCAAATGCAAACTCATATGCCCAAGTATCATCATATCAAAGTGGAGGAACATGTTGTAGTGCTCATAACTCTGCTGCCCCTCTCTTCATTGAAGTCCTCTTCATCTTCCACTTCAAAAACAATAGAGACAACTCTTTCCTTTGCATACTCAGCTGTACCAAAATCCCTCCAAACTGCAGTAGTTTCCATCATAGAGAAAGAAATGGATGAACAATCAACTTGACAATCTATCCCTTTTACTACAAGATGCAAATCAGATTGTGGATGGGCTGGAAACAAGTTACAACAGCCATAAAATACTTGGAACCTCATCCAAATCAAGGCTATCAGGTATGATTTATTTGTTTCTTCCTGCTGTAACCTTTTTTCCACATCATCCAATGTAGTAAGAAGTACATGCTTCCCATGACTGCTAATCATAGAGAAAGAAATGGTGCCGTGAACCAATCAAAGCAAGAAACTTGACAAGCTATCCCTTATTACACAAGATGCAAATCAGATTGTGGATGGGCTGGAAACAATTCACCACAGCCATAAATCACTTGGAATCTTATCCAAATCAGGGCTATCAAATCTGATTTATTTGTTTCTTTCCTGCTGTAACCTTCTTTCCACATCATCCAATGATGGAATCCTTTTAAATGTCCCAAGTACATGCTTTCTGCTGCCCATGACTGCTAATGGCAGTCCCAACATCTGATTTTTGCATGCTCAGCGTTTTCTCTACATGACAATGGTATAACAACTATCAAACTGAAATCTTAGCTGGAAGGACAATTTTATGAGTAGTGTAGAAACTGAAAATTGTCTTACAAGAAAGATAAATGAAATTTTTTCAATAAGAGAACAACATATCTATAATTGAAAACAAAAAGCGTAGACACATTGGCCCTTAGTTCAAGATTCTTGCAGCCCATACTTATGTCCAACTTGGTGTAGAAGATGGCTTTAGACAACAAGAAAGCTCCAACTTTGTGCACATAATTTTTCAAGTGTCCCCCATAAGGAAGTAATATTGAGTATGCCCGGAACTAACCAAAAAATATCACCATGGAGTACCTTACCTAAGGGTAGACCCTTGATTGTCTCTATGCACTGAGTGCTCTGAAAATATGCCTCTTCCTTCTCTGTGGTGGCCATGCTTGGAACTCCATCCACTCTACCTTGAAGTATTGCCTTCTTCCTGTTATCCATGAATTCCAACATAAGATACTTAACCTCTTCTTGATTGTTGCTACCTTGCTTATTTTGGGTTCCCAATGTTGCCTACCAATACTTAATTTCGCTTCACCTGGATCAGATCTATGAGTGCTGGTTGTAACCTTCCTGATTAACTTGGAATTCTTCAAACAGTCAGCTGCCTCCAAGCTGCAACATTTCCAACTGAAAATCCTTGGACATTAGTAACATAAGAAAGGTGGCTGCAATACATAAATCCCTTTCATCATGTTAAACTCAATGAGCTGTAATCATACCATATATACACTTCCAAGGAGAACTTCCTTCAAATTGAGAAAGAACATGTACCGTGGCTGTAACATTGTACTTTCTCATGCAAAATTGGGATGGTGGTGGTTGGAGACCATCTTGCACCCGCTGTAAACACTTCATCCCTCACTGTGGGTGAGAAATGCATCTTCCTTGTGGTTACCAATTCTCTTATGGCTGCCATTAGGATGTGGGGAGAGCTGGGATTGTCGGCAACAACAGTCCTAAAGTTTGTGGCGGCACTCTTCAAGGACCACGGGTTATGTTTCATGTTACCCATAACCATACTACCTACATTGAGTTGATAACACAGTCAAAAGATCTCCTGGATCCTAGACTTCCATATATAAGCAATTTGGAATTTGTATAAAAGAATCTATGTGCCCTTTGTCCCTCAACATGTTCTTCATCTTATCATCAATTTGATCATGCTTCCCGCAATGATACCAATATGGCAGCGACAGAGGAGGAATAAATAAATCTGAAATATGATGGTCATGCCTTGGGCTGCTGACAAGGAGCTCTATTCCTAGGGCTGAGGTAGAATCCTCTTCCCATTTGGTACCCTTCATCTTCTCAAAGTTCTTAGAATATTTCTTATGATGACCAAAATATTGCCAAGACATAGCATGAGGGTGATGTACATTTTCGAGTTCAAGTTCCTTGCTTATGAAGATGATTTAAATTGCTTACCATAGGTTGCTACCATGAAATTCCCAGCGAGCTTAAAATTAACATGAGCATCTAGAGAGACCCTTATTCCATGGGCATGCCTCCCAACAAGGTCACCTAGAATTTTAACCCCATAAACCCCTTGCGAATTCTGATTCTTCTCCATTCTTAGCACCATTTATAACATGATGATCACCCATGTGCCGTGATTTATTATGGAGCATCAAACTTGCCATATGGTCATTCTTTTCAACAAATTTCCCATGACAACATATCTGAAATGGCATAGTAGAAAGCAACAAATCTGAATTACCTTCATACCTTTGGTTGTCCTTTAGGTGTTCATTTTCTTTGGCCTTATGAGAATTTGTTTGAAGCATCCTCATTTTGTTGATACATCTAGGAACAACATCATGAATCTTGCCGGAATCATGAACATCATCAATTTGTTTTTCATTGCTTGTTGTTCGGAAACTCCTAGCGAGCTGATCATCATCCTTATCCTTGGGCAATTGAGCTTCAACCATCAACCTTTCTTCACCATCTTGTAAATCTGATTTTCCTTCTTTCTTGGGCTCATGCTCCATGGTTTCTTCATCCAACACATGCCCCTTCACATTGCTGTTCTGAAAATCAGTCAAGGGCTCATCCTTAGGAAAAATGATAGGTACTTCTAGGGCTTCCATGGGCTGCTCCCTCTCAATGCCCAACAACTTCGAGTGTTCTTCTTCTTCCTTGATCATAATGGAGGGATTCTTTCCCTCTAGGGCTGGAACATGTTTCCCATTTTCCTTGGGTATAGCTCGGGGTTTAGACCTTGGTCCAATTCCCACTCTACCTTTCTTCAATCCTATGAACTCAGCAAGTGACATGGCATCACGAATCTCATCTGGAAGAGCCTTGTACTCCTCATAGATGGTAGCAATGTTGTGGCCCACCGAATGTCGTGTCTCAATCTCTGGAATGGCTTCTTCCCTAGGGAGGAAGGTAGGTTGAAATGGCCTAGCAGCAGCTCCAAAACTTGACCCTAAGGGCTGCCTCACACTATGAATCCCCGAAGAACTTCCTTCTCCATTGTGGTGTCGTGGCCCATGAAGATATTGCAAAATTAGGATTGGAAAATCCATAGTATCTGCTAGCCTCTTTTGCCCTTTAATGAGTCTATTCAACTTGGACTCTTCGGAATCTCTGTGGTCCATGTTATCCTCTTCAAGTGGCTTCTGTGAATTCTTCTTTTCTGAATGAAACCCTCCAGGTTGGGAAGATCTATTCTCTGATACCACTGTAATGTCCCTTTCTAGGGCTGAAATTGAAAATAAGGGTTTGGGCTCAAACCCCAATCACAAATTTTGAAATTACCACCATCAACACTTCAAACAAGCATCAATCTGAAAATGCCATTAGCAACTAAGAGAGATCTGAATATCTATGATGACAAAGGAATTCATATGACAACCAATCAATATCATCAGTAGACTCTAGTAATGAACCTGATTTTTTATTTCCTAGGGTAGCGAACTATACGGGCATCAACAAGACAATATTCTCATGAAATATAGACTAAAAATCAATATCCAAATATCCCAAACACTTGATAAATCGAGCAATATGAATCTGAAGCAAATTATATCAAAATAATAGAGATTTAATAAGTGATCAAACACAACTGAAACTTTGGATTTTTATGACAACAACAATACTTGGAGTTTCAAAACCAAGGGCTGGAAATAATCAAAATCCTCTCGGAGAAAAATCAATAAAAGTGAGTTTCACAATTCATAAATTATGAGGAACCCCATCAAAAGTGACCTCAAAATTCCCAAGTGTGCCCTAGTGGACTAAACTCTAACCCAAGCAAGTACCCTAGCTGGAGTAGAAGTGCCCTATGCACATAAACAATAGAAATCTCCTTGAAGTCCACTCATGACTCTCGACTGAAGCCACCGATGTACACAAGAGGGTTTTCGTCCCCAAGTGTGATCCTATTAAAGGTTTTCGTCCTCAACAGGTGGCCAAGGAAGGGTTTTCGTCCTTCAATGGCAAGAAGAGAAGCTACACTAGCTCTAACCCCCATGTAAATGTCAAATGATAACAATAATAATACTTCCTCCATTCAAACCTCCTTAAGTACTCCTCCTTTGGCGCCAAGGATGAATTAGAAGATCAATTCTCATGACCGACCTCTTAATGAAGGGGAAGCACACATTTTAATCTTTACTTGGCCTCTCAAGAAGACTGACCTCATGTGGAGAAGATAGAAGTTCTCTTTTGCTTTGTTATTCACCCATCACCTAGTCGAATCACTCCAAGCCATAATTAGTAATCAAATAAATAAGAAAATATAATATAATCACTTACAATTATGGCAATGTTCACCTCCCTTGCCTTCCTTCCTTGAACCCACGATAGGTGGAATGGACCCAAGGCCTTCATAGTAACTAGCTTGGAAAAGGGGACATTGCAAAAGAGCAAATGAAGATAAACCGTAATGCACACATTATTCATTGTGTGCCCATCAATTTATTATGTGCATTATGGTTACAAAATGGTTGAAGTGGTTACAACCATTTATTAGTTAACATTTAATTAATATTAACATTACGCTAATTTTTAAGCCTTATATTTTGATATAACTACTTGCCTCAACATCCCTCACACTCAAAGACTCATACTCAACCCCCATAGGTTCTTGCTCTCCCTCTTCATCACTTATGTTGTGAGAAGCAAAACTCATGGTGACACTACAAGAAATAAAATTTATTGTTGAAAAATTTAAGTTAATATTTTAATAATAATAATTTTGTAGTGACTCAAAGCAAAAGAATTTCACTTTTGTTTTTCTTACTTCAAGTCGCATGAAGCACAATTTTTTTTAATCCATATGCAAGTTTGCAAATAAATATTTCAAAATAATTTGATAAATAAATTTAAAAATAGTAAAATAACGAATATAAAGTTTAAATTTAAAAACTTTAAACTAATAGCTGCTTATAAATGCGTTAAATGGAAAAATGGAAACATTTAAATGTTGTTTTTAGGGTTTTGTAACAATTGTTTTCAAAAACATCAGTTCAACAATCCTAAAATCAACATTTTAATTAATTTTTTGAACAATTTATGATTCTGAAAATAAAAAAATAAAAAACTAACTATGAAGGCTCATGGGTCATGGCTTACCTTGAAGGTTTGATGAATGTGTTGAAAACATGAAGAGTTGAGCAATGAAGACTTGACACTTGCTCTAACTCTTGTTGTTACTTATTGTTAATGTTGTCCCTCTTCTTTGCTAATGCTCTCACTCTTGCTTGCTAATGCTCTCACCCTCTCTCTTGCTTGCTAATGCTTTCACTCTTGGTTTGAATTTTTGATTGTGATTTGGAGTGAGGGTGTAAGTTTTATTTATAGTTTTTTTTGGAGTGCTTAGGGGGTGGGTGGGGCCCATTGAGTATTAGGGTTAGGGTTGGGGGCCAAAAATTATAAAACAAATTGATTTAAAAAAAACTTTTAGACAGACTTATGCTGCTAGAGATCACTGGGAGTCACCGGGATGAGTCAAAAGACTTTTGGAAGTCTCCGGGGACATCCCCAAGTCCCCAAAATGGGGGGATGTCTCAAAAATGTTCCCTCTTTGAGGGATAAATGTTTCAAGGACGTCCCCATCTGACTGGTGGCGATAACGTGAGGGTGGGGGGATGTTTCCTAGCCGTCTCGTCTTAGAGATGTCCCTGAGTTTCTGAGATTTTACTTGCAAGGGGTGGGGGGGAGAGGGGATAGACGTGTTTTGCATGTCAAACATTGCTTATGTTCAACTTTCTTTTCCTATTTGAGTTTTCATTATTTTGCTGATCCAGGGATTTTCCTTCTTGACATATTGGTGCTACAAAAGTGAACCATCATGCCAATGCTGGTCTAAAGAATTTAATATAGATTCATGGTATTAAATTCCTTCAATTGAAGGTTTGTTTGCAGTGATATGGTAACTAGTGAAAGGTAAAAATGCAAGGTTTTATAGAGTGACTGCCTAGAAGAAGACACCAAAAATTTGGTGTATGAGACCTCTCTCGTGGAAGCCCACAAGGGGATCGTACTCCATAAATAGGCATTATGATGTTGTTAAGGATACGGGTACGAAGAAAAGATATGCGGGTATGCCGACAAACCCTTGATCAAATGAAACTCTGCAAAATAAAGTAAATCTGCAAAATACGATTTGGGTATGTGTATACACTCACACCAAACAGCCCATAAATGATTATTTCTCACTCCAAACATAAAAACAGCTTTATAAGGATTATGGCAATTAATATTATGACAGATCTGAATTTATTATGAGAAGTGTGACTAGGGTATGGAGGAAAACCCAACACAAACAACACTCTAATAATTCCAAAAATATCACAAACTGATCACAATAATTTTAGAAGCCAAAATATGTATCAAATCTGATTTTTAAGAGGTAAAAAGTGACTATAAACAGTTCAGAAATCTGCATAGAAAATCAGACTGAAACACCTCTTTAAACCCTTCCAAAAATTCTTATTTTAATTGCCTTTGATTCTAAAAATGCAGTACAATAAGCAGCATACAAAATCAGACCTGGAATGGCTCTGAAATGGCATAAACTGACCAAAAAGTAAGTCGCCCAACTCTAGAAAAATCTGGAAATCACTGCTGCAATTTATTCTTCAAACAACACTGCTGGAAATAACTAGAAACCAGTGAAGCACAATAGAATTCCCTGTGTGGAAATCCCTCACATTCTCTAAGAGGGTTTTCGTCCTCTAGAGGTATAAACTAAGGGTTTTCGTCCTTAGAATATTTTTGGTACAAGCTTCAAGCTTCAACACAAATCTGAATTTGGTATAGTATGAGATAGAATGCCTTCTCCTCAAGTCGACTTCTCCTTTATAAAGGAAGAAGAGACCCAAAACAACCTCTTTCAATCCTCCAATCAGCCTTCATGATTCTTTCTATGCAAGCATTTAATATTTTCCCATATTAAATGTTTTTCCCAACAACTTTTTCCCTCCTAATGCAAGTCGCATTTTTCTAGGGAAAATACATAAATTAAATATATTTTTATCCTTCCTAAACTTCATTATTCCCCTTTGGCCCAAGTCGCCATTATCCTTTCTAGGAAGAATAAAATATAATAAATCCCTTTTACAATGATATTTGCCCCTCAAGGCAAATCGTATTTACCATAGGGATTATAATTTATTTATTAAGCCCAATAAATTAATATAAGTGCTTTAATAATTTTAATTTATTTTTTTATAAACTTTATAATAATTTATTGTGACTTAAGTCACCCTTATATTTTTCCTTTGGCCGTCAGGTTGACAAAATGGGCCAAAGGTCTTCGAATGGGAAGGGGATATTATCCGAAAAGGTTGAGACATCCTACATGTCCTCCCTTGGTATTGTTAGACACCCCCATTATCATGAGAGGAGCATAATCATGTGACATATCAGACCACCTCCCAAATCAGCCTAAGCTTTTTTGAGATGGAAACAATCATGCGACATATAGACAATCTCCATCAAAATCATGAGAAAGAAACAATCATGCAAGGCTTACTCATACACACATTAGTGCAACAATCCTCCTCAAGTATGGATATAGAGGGCATTGTAGGAACAATCACTATGGTTATACTTGGAATCAATGGAACAACCATTATGGAACATGGAATCATAGGAATAATCACTATGGTTATGCATAGAAATTGAGGAAGAACAACTATGGCCACATATGAAATCATAATAGTGTAGCGGATTATGGAGCTAAGTATATATATGTATCACACACCAAGATCACATATGGGTGGTTGGATGACTGAGCATGGCGACGAGTGTGCAATGATTTGAACCACCCATTACACGTTTTCTTCTCATGTTTCGGGGACGAAACATGTCAAGGAGGGATGACATGTTGTGTACCTAGCAATATGAAAGTTATAATGTCTCTATGGAGTTCTTGCAAGGAATATGAGACCACCTGTTGTCAGTAACATCAAAATACCTTCATACTTATCACAATGCCAAACCTTTCTTCAAGCTTACACAAGTGCATCTTCCGTGGAATTATGTTAGATCCATCCAAGAAGTGCCATGACTTTGAGTACCCAACTGGGATTGTACCTTCAAACAATGAATCAGTAGATGTATTCCTTAGGTGATTTCTTGAAAGATAACTGATATCATTACCTTCATTGGTATGTCATGTGATGGTGCTGAGCTGCTACTTTGAGTGCTTTCGTGAATGACTTGGAGGTCATCCCTTCATCTTGGAAACTGGAACCTCCATATTGGGAGATCTGTGGAGTTACTTCTTTCCAAGTGGATGAACCGTATGACCCGTGTTGCCCTACCTTAAGGGTATTATTTGCAATGAAAACATAAGTTGATTTCTGCGAAGGATCATAACTTTGTGTCCAAGGTCATCATCTTTGTGTATACTCAACCTTTAGAATGGGCTTCAGTTCCATGTTGCTACATGATTTTTCATTCTTGCATTCTTCTTTTGGGGCTGAGTGAGAGTCACCTGTGTAAGTCCAATACTGTCAAATGGCCTCCATGCAAAATTACCACTATGCAAATCTCATATGTTGCCTTGACATGAAACCCCATCCATGATCTATCATGTAGATCCATCTATAAAGAGTGCCATGACTTTACGACTTTTCCAAGCATCTGTGGAACCTTCATTGTTATGCGTTGGATACTTTGATGTCCTGAATCAGATAAGTTATTTTACCCATGGTTTAATGCAGCATGAGTTGGCTACTCCAAGTCATAAAGGTACCAAAGATTGACCTAAAACAACCTCTCCAATATGGATCAATCGACTAGCAATCAACCACTACGTTGATCATTCCTATAAGCCAAAAGAGATCATGCCAATTTGTTAGCTTCCCATGAAATATGGTTTTTCCGGATACAACTTTTATCCTTCCTAGATGTTGCAAGTCGCTTTTTCTAAAATACATAATTAATCTGATTTTTAATCATTCAAGTTATTGACCTCTCCACTCTTGGCCCAAGTCAAAGTATCACTTTGGCTAGTCAAGGTATAAAATATAGAAAATCCCTGTTACAATGATATTCACCTTTACTGCAATTGAATCGTATTTACCGTGGGGACCAAATGCAAGTTCTATCAAGCAAATAAATTATGTACAGTGCTTTCCGGTAACATGAATCAACATGCAATGACATGCACTAGCGAGCTCAAAACAATTCCATTGATAACTTAAATGATCACCTTATTGCACCCCCTGGTTGTCTTCTCTCAAGACTGTGAGACAAAATCAAAGCCTCTGATAAGAACTATGAAAACAACCAGATCTGAATTACAATCTCCAAGAGTATGGCCTCCTAGGTTTGGATACTTTCACCACTAAATAATTGCTTTCTACCAGCTAGGGATAGATCTTAACACTACCGAAGGCATAAATTTCCTGCGGAATTTGCAATTTTTGCCACAAGCATAGGATGAGCAAGTTGAAAGCTATGGGATTCGTGTAAGATGGCAAAATGAACCCAGATCCTTTTTCACATCCCCAAACACCACCTTTTATAACTTTTTTTCCATCATAAAAGTGCCCGGATAAAAATGGGTAATTCGACCAATGACACTGGAGACATGTGTCATGTTTTAATCATTACTTCAAGTGACTTTATTTCTCCTAGGTCCTCAAGTCCACTTAAGTTGAACAAATGAGAAGGTACCATGGGTTAACCCGATAGACTACACCTTAACATAGTACTCAATAAACAAGGAGGCCTGGTGGGACGCCAAAACCTAAACCTCCTAGCTAGTACAACTACATAAAACGTCTAGACATGCCAAATTCCATTACCCCATCATCATTTCATCACTCAACAGTTGTTCTAGCCTACTCAACAAATCACCAGCTCCTAAATGTGGAAAAATGAACTACAACTTTCTAGACTTATCATGGTAACCTATTGCCCTAATCACCTACTCCTATAAGCTGGAAACTAACTGCAAATTTGAGGGACCAAACAAATTTCTAGAAGAAATGTAAACAATGCTAGGGTATAAGAAGAAAATTTCGCAAGGAAATCGATTTGTTTCTGCAAACAATGTTTTCTCTAAAATTCCACAACGGGCTCGTTTTTTATGTTGCGACTTCCTTCGTGTACAGTCGACGCGTGAGGGCATTTTTTACCAGTTCGTGTGCATTTTCTACCAGTTTGTGCACGTTTTTTACCTGTCCGTGCGCGTTTTACCAGTCCGTGCGTGTTTTTTACCTGTTCGTGGCGATTTAGCTCGTGGGGATTTGCATTTTCTTGCCCATTTGCAGTTCATGATAGCCTGCAGGTATGAATATGTATATTTATTATTAATGTATGTTAATATTAATACTGTTACACTGTATATTAATAAAAATAATAATATTAATACTGTTACACTGTATATTAATATTAATGTATATTAATGTATGTTAATATTAATATTGTATGGTAGTCATATAATCAATGCAATAAGAGTGTCTAATAATAGCAATTAGTTAATTGCAATTGTAGTTTGATAGTCTTAAAATGGAGATCTAGGGATGTAAGAAGCTAATTTGGGAGATGTTACCGATGTAGGTTAAGGATACTTTGGATTCTGATGCTCATTTGCGGTTGACATGTCGCAAAAAAGGTACAGATGGCAAACAGCTTGAACTCAAGAAGGTAAAAATCTAGTTTTCCTTTTTTGCTCCATTGGTCTTTTCATGATGCACTTTGACACAAGTGCTATTAGGCATGTGAAATAGATGTATTATTGAAAAGTAAAATATGCTTATGTGTTAAGATATGATTTGAGAGGAAACTATGTTGCAATAAAGGGTATCTGTTAATGGATGGAATAAAAATTTATTTTTCATGTCTTTGCCAACTTTTCCTCATGTCTAATATCTCAAAGGAGTGCTAAATGCCGCTCTAAGGAAAAATGCATAAATGATGATTACTAGAAACATGCAATGAATAATAAATATTGTACAGTTGCAAGATTAGGACATCTGAATGAAGTGAGATTAAGACATTCGATTAGGTGAAACAGAATGGGAACAATCTATGTGGATCATACTTCCTCAATGAGAATCATTGGTTCCTTGAAAACTTTAACAAGAAACTCATGGAGAATTTCATGTGGTATATGTTAACTTGTGTAATCTTCATCGCTATTGGATTAACAGCATTTGCGGAAAATGCTTTATCTTAACATTTTAGATTGGCCTTCTTTTGATAAGGATATATATACTATTAGAGAGAGGGAGAGAGACAGAAAGCGAGAGAGAGAGAGAGAGAGAGACGGAGAAAGAGAGAGCAGAACAACTCTTTGTCAAAAGACTAATTACATCCACCAATAACAACAATATCCCTCCTCTATTACCAGATTATTAGGAGTACAAAGTTAATAACAATAGCAAGATAAATCAGGCGTCAGCTACAGAAATCTGCATCTTAGACCAATACATACTAATGTACTATTACCCTGAGGGCCGCCAATGTTCTCATTCCATTGCCATCTTGCATAGGGGAGAAAAAGAGTTGTTGGATAGAAGAGGATATTGAGGAGATATCATTCCCTTCACATCTGAAGTTAAAACATGGAGCATAACCTTAGATATAAGAAGGGACATTCTGTGCAGCTTTTTCTGCCCATGAGTCTAATGCCTCTCTCAGTGTCCTTGTTCTGATAATGCCATTTGAGGGAAAAGTTCTTGAACATTTGTGAATTTTTCTCTGGACTGCCAAATAGGTCATTTTTGGTGATGTGAAATTAGAGAATTTATGAAAGATCCCAAATGGGACTCTGTACCCCAAATGAATTTTAGACCAGTCACAAGCAAAAAATCTGATTTATGAGGGTTATGGCAATTAATATTATGGCAGATCTGAATTAATTATGAGAAGTGCGACTAGGTTATGGAGGAAAAACTCATGCAACAAATACCCCAAATAACTCTGATCCTTTGAACCCAAAATGACCGCACAACACTATTGGATAAAATCAGATTTTTTTAGAGCACAAATACATTTGGAAATATACCTCAAAATCCTACAGACTACTGTGGACTAAAACAACACTGAAGCTCTTCCATAAATTCTGAAAATGACTTAGTTAAATCCCAATAATTCAGTATAAGTGATGGCAATGATAATCCGCCCTGTAATGACTCCCAAACACAGTGAACTAGCCAAAAGATGGGTCACTTCACTTAGGAAAATTAGGATAATGCTGCTACAAAATATTTTTTCAAGCTCCTCATGCAAAACTCAACAATACTGCTGGAAAATACTGGAATCTTGGGCAGAGTACAATATAGATTTCTTGTGTGGAAATCCCTCACATTCTCTAAGAGGGTTTTCCGTCCTCTAGAGGTATAAAACTAAGGGTTATCGTTCTTAGTATATTTATCCTCAAGATCAAGGTTTGAGACACAAATCAAAAATTGGTATAATGATTATCAGATGCTTTCTCCCAAGTCGAACTCTCCATTATAAAGGAAAAGTGACCCAAGGGAACCTCTTTTCAAAACCAATCAGTTGTGTTGATCTTCTCTATGCATAGTTCTTCCTCCTAGGCCAAGTCGCATTTCCTATAGGGAGGAATGCAAAAATTAATTATGGTTCTCTTATTCCTTCCTAAACTTCATTATTCCCCTTTGGCCCAAGTCGCCAGTTGCATCTTTTGCATAGGAAGAATATAATATAATAGCATGGGCCTACTTTACAATTTAGATAGCCTTTACCCCTTTTCAAGGCAAATTGCCAATCTTACCTAGGAAGGGTATTAACATAATGTTAGACCCTATGCATCCTATTAGAGATTACAACCTAAATTAATATAAGTGCTTTAAGAAATTTATTTTAGTGCTTTAGTAATTATAGCATTTTATACTAATTTATTGTGACTTAAGTCACCCTTAATGCATCCCCTTTGGCCGTCGGGTAGACTAAATGGGCCAAAGGTCTTCAACCAACAACTATCCAAGAAAAAGAGGGAGATGCTACTTATATTTTCTCCGAGTTGGTTATTTTCAGCATAGTTTGAATTGAGAAGCAGCATCCCAAAGGTCAGTAGAGAGCAAGCAATGCAAGGGTCCTACTTTAGAGGAGGTAGTTGAGCTAACTGAGGCTTTATTACAATGATGAAACGGGGAAGATCTAAATCCTAAACCACCATCCTGTTGAATACATGGCTTCAACAAGAGTTTGGGCATCGTAACATGAAGGACCATGGTGATCTTGTTGCTCTGTGTAGCACATCACACAGGGTATGCTATTATTGGAAGGACAAATTAGAGTGGCACCCTGTATAAAGAATGTGTTGATAGGAATATCAACACAAAAGTTATGGGGAACATATATCAAAGGCATAGACCGAGTGGGCTAGATTTGATGAGATGTCATGGGTTAAGACATCTATGAGGAATTAGCCAGTTTATTAGTGGATTTTTGTAAGTTTAATAAAAACTTGCAGATAAAGACAATGCTAATCCTGTAACTTGTTAAAATGGAAGATGTCTCATAGTGTTATAATATTGACCACTACAACATATGAGATTCAGGCAAAGGGTACTATGAGTTTCAAGAGCAAGGGTCAACTTAGCAGTAGCTATATCGAAAAGGTATGAAGATCTATTATGGACCCCCATAGCATAGAAAGATGTGGATATTCCAATCAGCGAAATAGACAATCATCTACAAGGTAATTGGAGACAGGATAGTGGATGTATGTTTTTACCCAGCTGAGATGGCAGTGATAGATTGAAAACACAATTAGGTTTTATTGTCATAGGCTACCACTATGTGTTTCTCTACGAGAGATGGGTGAATGAAAGAAGGGGATCAAGAAACTGGTTGCCGAAATGTGTAGAAATGATGAAGTGGTGCAAGAAACAAAAATGCAAGTCTCAGAGTGAGAGCCATTAACTTGCACAACAATTAGGAGACTGAAGACAATACAGCCTTTAACTATGTGAATGGGTTCCAAAGGCAACACCACAAATTTGAAGGGTGATGAGGACTCAGCAAGAGGAAAACCCAGAGAAACTCTGCCATAAGCCTATGGATAGTTTTAAATGTTTAAAGGCTGTATATGGTAAGTACCTAGAGGCTTGTTTACCTAAATGAGAACATTAAGCTACTCAAGATTTGGAAATGAACCGGGGTCCATAATGTGAGACATTGTTACTTATTATGGTGGACAAGTGCACATTATAGTCCTACATCCCAAATAGGGTGGGCGTTAGATCAAATGCAATGCGATGTATACCAGGTTTGAGAGGAATAATCTCAAACCCTAGAACTTCAAATAGTGTGCAATGTGAGACTGATCTCTAGAAGACCTCAAAGTTGATATATACCTATATGAAGATGATTTGGACTTTGACAAAATTTGTCCAACTTCACCCATTATGGTTATGGATCATCACTTGGAATATAAGAGGGCTAAAAGGAAGCCCTTATAAAGTTCAAGAGATTAAAAGAATGATTCATACAAATCAGCCATCGGTGGTTTTACTTCAGGAGACTAAAGATTCTATAAATTTTATGGTTGCTATTTCGGAGAGAGTATAGCCTAAAGCACACCATATAGCTTTGAGTTCGCAAGGATCCTTTGGAGGTATGATTACTTTATGGGACCCGAAGGCTATTGTAGTTCTAAACTCTTGTGCCATTCATGGTGGACTCTTAAATCATATGTACTCTAGAGTGGATGACCAAAATTTTGTGCTTATAAATGTTTATGCCCCTTTGGATGTGGGAGCAAAATAGAAACAATGGAATAAGATTTCAGGTATGACTAACATGTTTTCAGGGAGTCCTCTTATAGTAGGGGGAGAATTCAATGTTATTCTCAATCTACAAGAGAAACAAGGTGGCAATAAATAGTTAGATGTTAGTTTTGTTCGTTTATCCCAACAGACAAGCTTATTAAACCTTCTGGATGTTGCAATTGACAATGGGATTATGACATGGAGTAATAAACGACAAGGTCAAAAATGTATTTTAGAAAGACTTGACAGATTTCTTGTTTCTGAAGAATGGTGGCTCAAAAATTTTGTTCCTAAGGCAACACTTTTGAACAACATTGGCTCAAATCATTGACCTATGTCTTTAGAGATAGTGAAATCTTTTCGGCATAATGTTCCCTTCTGATTTCAATTGATGTGGCTGCATCATGATAATATTAGACAATGTATTCAACAGTGGTGGATGGAAGGCAACCACAACATGGTACTGAAATGCACTCTTTTGTCAAGAGGTTGGACTATCTTAAAACTAAACCTAAAAAATGGAATTGGACTGGAGTTGGAGATATTAAGGCTAAGAAAACAGGTATTCTTCAATAGTTGGAAGAGGTTAATTCTGAAATGTGTCATTTAGGCATTACAGGTGAGCTCATTCAGAAAGAACAGATGCTTAAATCAGATTTGACTGAATGGGAAGTCAGAGAGGAAATAATGTGGAAGCAAAATCATCGAATTCAATGGTTAAACGAAGGGTTATAAAAATTCTTCATTTTTTCATAAATCTTTACTTCATAGGAGGACGCATAATTATATTCATTCTTTGAGAACAACAGGGGGCCATCAAACTTATTCCCTTGAAGGAATAAAACAAGAGGCTGTTTTGTTTTTCACATACTTGTTTAAATCCCAACCTCTTAATTATTCAACATCAACAAACAATTTTAGAGGTGCTGCCTAGACTCATTTCCGAAGAGGAAAATGATAAGCTTATTCAGCCAATTACTGAGCAAAAGTTAAACTACTGTTTTTAGGCCACAAAAATATGAAGAACAATATTGGACCAAAACCAGTTTTCGCACAACCAGACATAAAACCCTAATTTTGGGACCTAAAAAGTAGGTCGCCCAACACATTTAGGGCATCAAATCCACTCCAAAAATTATGAAATCTTCTTATTTGTCAAAACATAGCAGATCTAAATCAACCCCAAATTGCTCCTAGGATCATGATATAAATTTCAATTTTTAGGCCTATAGCTCAGATGCAATGTTTTGCATAAGCTAATTATTCAAAAATGCATAACTCCTTCAACATTCTGTCAAGATTATTTCCTCCATAAAATGGAGATTTGTTTCAATTAAGATTTTCCAATGAGAGAGATCTGAATTCTTGACACAATGAAAGCTTGGGCATACATCTCCCATGTCTCCAATCATGGCTAGGGTTATATTCGAATGATCATCCAAAGCTTATGATCAGCTTGATTCTGGACAGTTCAAATCCCTTTTTAGTCACAATCTTTTCAAAAGGAGAACTCATTGGAGGCTTGTTTAAAAGACAGTCTTTTCTCTTGTTAAAACCAAGAACCTAACTTCCCACCCATTAAAGACATTCTAGAGAGACTAAAAGCATCAAGTGCACTGCTATGTATTTTTAATTAAGCATGGAGCATAAAATTAGTAACTAAATCTTAACATTTTCTAATACAACTGAGAACTAGCACTCACTTTTAGCGCTAGGCATGCCAAGGGGTTACAATTTGTTGAAATCTACTAGAGATGGGAAGGCTACTATTAGGAATGCAAAACTTGGAAAAGAATTATTTCCCCTCTAGGTGTCTTTTCTTTTGCTAGGGTCAATTTAATATGAAAAGCCACCTAAAGTATTCTTTAATTAATTCCCTTTCTTTACTGCAAGAAGAGAGAATTCTTAGGAATTTACCATTAAATAAGGTTCTTTCCTATTCAATCCATTTGGGAGTTAAATAATCAAAGTAAGTAAAGACTTGTTTTATGGCTAATGCGAAGATGATTCAAGATCAAGATCAGGCAATATGGAAAATTAATAAGTGGCTAATTTCCCGGCAGGATGTCTTTGGTTAAGGTTGCCCAAGGTTCCTGTATGCCTCATAGGCTATACTAATGTTCCTAAAGTGAATTTTGACATTACAATGATTCCATTTTTTCAAGGTCTTTTCAGAATGGAGTAGGACACAGAAGTTAAAAAAAATGGTCATTAGTTGCAGTGGGAAACTCTCTGTCGCTCCAAAAAGGAAGGTGGACTAGGTTTCAAATCTGCTGCTAAACAGGCTTAGGCCCTAGCTGGTAAACTTTATTGGAGGCTTATCACTTCTCCAAATGATTTATGGGCTATTAATCTCAGAGGCAAATACCTGGAAAATCAGCCACCGAATCATATTATTAGATGTTCCCTTCCATCTAAAGGTTCTCCGATTTTGGCAGTTCTTAAAATGGGAGAGAGTATAATCAAAACCAGGTTATTCTGATAGTGAATAAAGGGAATTATGCATATTTTTGGCTGGATTCATGGGATGCCCAACCTCCTTTAATCCATCAATTTCCTCATCTAAGTAATGTGATGGAAGCAATGCATCAAAAAGGATGGACAAGAGTTATGCATTATACTAAACAGATATCTCAAGATTTGGAAAGGGGTAGATGTTGGAAATCTCCTCATGAATGGCCTATTTTGTTACAACAGACAGAACAAGCTTTGATTAACCAAATTTTGAAAAGATATTCTCTCTCTTTTCTAATGATTTTAATCAAATAGGACGGGGGAATTCTTCAGGAGGAGAATATACAGTGCATTTGGAATATGAAGCACTTACTAGAGGTAATCCGCATCCCCTCCAAGCTTCGTTTAGACAAATATGGCAGCGTGCTATTTGGTCTAAGGTCAGTTTTTTTCTTTGGCTCTTGGCACATGGTAGAGTTCTCATGGGAGATAGACTTATGAAGAGAGGATTTTATGGTCCCTTTAGATGTACTCTATGTTGGAATGCGGAGGAAACTAGACATCATCTCTTCTTCCTTTGTCTGTGGGTAGTTCCTTTATGGCAATATATGGCAAATATATTTGGTATACATTACTAGGGACTTCATTCTCTTGAGCAACTGACAAAGGAATGGCAAGTAGGTATTCCAAAAGGACAAAACTTACTCCCTGCCTTTTGGATATGTATATCTTTGTTACTTTGGAATATATGGAAGGAACAAAATAAAAGAATTTTCAAACAAGAGATTATATAAAAGGAGTATGTTTGGCAAAAGACGATAATCAATATGGTTGAAACTATCAAGCAAAAAGTATCCCTTCCCTCTTCTCTAGGGGCACTATTCATGTAATGGAGTAAAATATGTAATCCACTGCTATTCTTTTCAGCCTACAAGTTCCCTGGGAAATCCTACTTTTACAATTAAAAAAAGAGAAGATAAACAACAAAAATAGGGTCCCTCCTCCTTTGCAGGTAGGTAAATTGAATACGGATGGGGCTTCCAGGGGAAATCCGGGGAAGGCAGCCATGGGGGGTATTGGAAGATTGCATGATGGGAGAGTTGTTTTCTTCTTTGCTGAAAATCTAGGAACTACTTCCAATAATGTTGCTGAGATCAGAGCCATCTATAGAGGATTAAAAGAGGCCATTAAGTGTGGTTGGACACAGGTGCAAGTGGAGTCAGATTCTAAGATTATTGTCAACTTGCTAAATTCTTCAACCACTTTAGGGAGTTCAAATTGGCAGATTGAACGTGAAAAAATGAAAATTCAAGGCTTGCAGGTTAATTTTCAGTCGTTGCAAATCAGTCATATTTCTAGACAGAAAAATCAGGTGGTTGATGCTCTTGCTAACTGGGCTTTAGATAATCATGACATTGGATGCTATGGAGATCCTCCTCTGTGGTGGCCTCAACGCGATCAAAAAGATATGAATGCTATTCTCAAACTTGACAATCTTTCATGATGTTCATTAAGTTTATTTTGTTTCAAAATGCTAGGGATTGGACTAATAGTTTCCATGCCTGGCATGTCCAATTGTCAAATAAATTCTATGAACTATAATGTCCCTTTTTCTGGGTTCCCACTTAAGATGTTAGATTTTGGACTTCTTGCCATCCCCTTTTCCTGTGGCAAAGAAGTCGAGGAGTTGGAACAAGGGAAGATCGTGGATTATATTTAGTTTTCTTCAATTTATATTTTCATGCTTTATCATTGTAAAATTCCTATTTTAAGGGGTCAGTTGGGTTTAGTGCATTTTAAATGACGTTTAATAAAAGAAATAATGATACTATTATGGGTCAGCCTTATCTTTATAAAGCTTTGGCGCCAAAGGGAGGTATAAAAGGAGACTTAGAGACCTCATTTGAGCATCATCTAAGCTTGGCACATTTTCTCTATTTGGACATTGTGGGCTTGTTGCTCCTTGTTCTTCCACTCTTGGATGAAAACCCAAGTGTGTGGCTTCTTCCTAGAAGGACGAAAACCCTTCTAGTGGCTGGTTAGAGGACGAAAACCCTCTTTCCTTGGTTGGAGTGAAGACTTATTGAAGACCTTTATGCAGATTTGAGTTTGGAGGATCAAAGACATCATCTACAAACATTTGCATGCATTTTAGAGTCATTCCTAGTTGGAGCGACTAGGGTTTGATGGTGTTTGAGTGCATTTCAGGGCACAAATTACAAATCTGATTTTATATTCTGACTCAACATATTTTATAAAGCCGGAATCTCCATTTTGGTGAAATTTTGGAATATTTTTAGCTTCATCTACTCATTCACATATTTCAAGATCAATTTTGAAAGGGTCTCCATGGTTGGAAAATTATGATATTGGTCTCATTTGATTGCTAGTATTTTTATCATCATTTTGAGTATTCATTTGTGTGGAGATTCCTTATATTCTATAGTTATTGAATTTACAAGTTTCAGAATGTTTTTGTGCCATAGTAAATTATAAATTCTGAGTTTGATGATTTGATCACATTTTTTGGCTTCTAAAATCAAGGGCAATCCAAGGAATCACTTCTCATAATTTTTGAGTGTTTCTAGATGGATTTCTCTCTCCTCTCCTAGTTGCTAGGGTTTGGGAGTGTTTTCAGTCCTTTATTAATTGTTGTCATAAAAATCAGATTTGCTTGTATTGGGGTTTGAGCTAATTTCCTTAATTTTTAGTTTTGTCCCCAAAAGGGATATTACAATGGTATCAGAGCTCGGATCTTCAAAGGCCTAGGGTTTCAGTGGAAGAAGGCAACAAGGGTTTGATACTATCAAAGAAGGAGAAAAATATGGACTCTCAAGAAGCCAAAGTTGACAAGTTGATTGCCGGCCAAGGGAGACTTGCGGATACAATGGATTTTCTAGCCCTATCCCTCCAAAAGATAATTGAACCTAGGGTTCAAAATGGTGATGGTAGCTCATCTGGAGCTAACAATACACGGCGACCTATGGGATCAGCCCGCGGATTCCATTACAAAGCCCACTTTCCTTCCTAGAGAAGAAGCTATTCCTAAGGATGAAACAAGGCCCTCCACTGGACGGAACATTGCCACAAGCTATGAGGAGTATATGGCTCTTCCAAGGGAAATTCGTGAGGCTATTTCACTCGCTGAATTCATTGGAGTGAATCGAGGAAGACCTAGGCCCAAGCCTAGACATCACATGCCACACAAGCAACATGAAGAAAGCACGAAGTTTGATGAAGAGGGAGTCAAAACCCCAAGTTCGCCATGCAATAATGGAATCATTGAGGAAGAAGGGTTGGTGATCAAGGGACCTAAGGCCATGGCACTTACACCCATTCCAAAGAGTCAACAACATGAGGTAAATATTGCTCATTTTGTGGTTAATACTGAAAATGTTTTGACATGTGGTGAATCCAGAGATGAAACAAGGGGTGTGGAGCAAGAAGGGGAAGAGAAAGGGCTGGTTGGAAACCCTTCTCCAAAGAAACATGATGACAATAAGATTGCTGGTCTGATTATAGCAGCAGTCACTAAAGAGCAAAGTGGTGATAGATTGGACCTTGGTAAGAGCTATGAAGACATTTCAAACACACACAAACAAGGCAACCGAAGGTTTGGAGGTAACTCAGATTTATTTCTTTATGCCATGCCATTTCAGATTTATGATCATGGGAATTTTGTTAACCTTGGGGCAAATATGATGCTCCAAAGCAAATCATGGCAAATGGGTAGTCTTCATGATGCTACATATGATGAAAATTCTGATTTGCATAGGGTCCATGGACCAAGACTTTTGAGTGACCTTGTTGGGGGTCACATGGATGAAGAAGGTGTTTTTCCAGGTGCCTATGATCATTTTCAGTTTGCTGGAATTTTCAGAACAGCAGTCAATAGGAGGCATATTTATGGTGCCCGTGATTACGGTAAGAGCTACGGAGTTGCCCTATGTGAACACCATCAAGATATGGTTGAAGCCAAGGCAGAAAAAGCTTCATTTGCTGATTATGAGGAGAAGAAGAAGGCTGATTTCAACTCAGAAATTCTGAGTCACAAGATTGGGAATATGGAGGATGTTTCGATCACTCCTCATCCGGCATGGGAAGGTAGATATGTGGTGGACAACTCAAGGTATGATGGAAATCACATTTTATCTCCTTTTATATAGCTGCCATACTTATGTCATTATGGGAAAGTTGTTAAAGATCACATGCCAAGTTTTGGTGATGATATGAAGAACTTGTGGGATGACACATGGCATTTAGATATTTCCTTGCAAGGGTACATGGTTCCGGTTGACCTCTTGCATTGTAGAAAGGAAGTCTTTGATATTCTTACCCCATGCACATGGTTAGAAGAAATTTTGATGAAGGATTATTTTGAAATCATTATGTATGCTAACAAGGTTATGAAGGATTCTACCCTCCAAGAACAAGGAGTCACGGTTTGATTAATGGTGAAGATCACTCATGATTCGATTGGCGAGTGCTTGGGATTGTTTGGATACACGGTGAAGATAATAGATGGTTACTCTATGCCATGCTCAAAGAAGTATTTCCAACTCCATGTTACATTGGAAAATTATGAGGTATGTGCTGATTTCCATTTCATTAACATGGCTGATATGAATAGCATATTTGGGGTCCAATGGTTGCATTCATCGGGAGAGCTTACTTTCAAATGTCCAAGCATGGAGATAAGTTTCATGGATCAAGGAAAAAAGATGACTTTACAAGGTATGTTTCCGAAAATATCCCAAGTTAATTATTTGGTTGAAGCTACTTTGTTATGGGAGTCACATTTTCTATTACAGGATTGGAAGTCATTAATTATAGCTATTGTATGCCAAATATAAGTTTGCTAATGTTGTTTTTGAAGGATGAAATAAGTGATGAAAGGTTTGAAGGTAATAAATGAGCTTATTCACTGCAAAGAGCGAGTCTATTTGGCTTCCAAATCAAGGGTGAAGAACATAATATTGTGGGTTGTTCGTGATACCCCATGGGCTGATCTTCTGGGCTACTTCATGAGACATAAAAAGGATGAAAGGTAAAAATTTCAGTTTTTCTCTTTGCTTATGGAATTTGATGAAAGAGAATGCTAGCATGACATGTTTAAGGAAACATAAGCTTGAGGGGAATTCTGATTTTTCTCTCTATGGATTGCTAACCTATGGTTCCATGAGAGAACCAAAAGAAGTATGGAAAAAGAGAAGCAATTATGATGAAATCAGAATTCAGAGGGGTGTTAAGAAGGCTGATTTTCTTAAGATTACGGTCAATATGTCTGCTGGTTTCAATTGTAGGCCTGTTGTTCATAGTTTTCAGCATATGCAAATCAAATTTCAGCCCCCACATTACTCATGGACTTTTCATTCTTCGTGAGATTTCAGTTTGCTAGTTGTTATGCCATGATTATAAGACTGAAATTACAAAATCAGGTTTGGGGCTGCCATTTTCAGTCATGAACAGCAATATGTTTTCATTTTTTGAGAACATTCCATCATGGAAAAATGAGGAAGGAAGATTCCAGTTGGAAGGAGGAAAGAAATCAGATTGTGGTGTGTTATTTTCAGATTTGAACATTCTGATTTTTGAAGGAAAAATGCATGCTCACAACTATTTTTGGGACAACTTTACTAAAGTTTTGGGAAGCCATCAATTGGATGGAAATTATGAGGTGGTATCAAGCAATGAAGGAGAGCTAGCTATCATGTCTCTAAGGCATGACAAGGGGAATTTAAAAGTGTTGTTAAACACTCTTGTTTTCTTTGATATGTTTGCTTCATGTGCAGGTACATCGAAGAAGATGCAGTTGAGATTCAATTGGGATCCGGGTACTTACAATTGCTTGAGGACAAACTATTTTGGGAAGGGAGGACTGTAATGTCCCCTTTTCCAAATTAATCCAAAAGCAATCTGGATTCTTGCCTTTCCTCTTTCCGAAGGCAACAATGGAGAGTTGAACAAGGAATTCGTGGATTATACTTGCAATTTTTTCAATTTATATTCATGCTTTATCATTGTAAAATCCCTTTAAAAATTAAGGGGTTGGCTAGGTTTTATGCATTTTAAATGCCATAATCAAAGAATTAAAAGAATACTTTAGGGGTCAGCCTCGTATCTTTCTAAGCTTTGGCGCCAAAGAAGGTTATAAAAGGAGACTTAGGACCTCATTTGATCATCTATCTTGGTGCATTTTCTCTATTTGGACATTGTGGGCTTGTTGCTCCTTGTTCCTCCACTCTTGGACGAAAACCCAAGCGTGTGGCTTTTACCAAGAAGGACGGAAAACCTTCTAGTGGCTGGTTACAGAACAAAAACTCTCTTTCCTTGTGTTGGCTAGATTTTCTGCATAGCTAAAAACCTAGGCAGTCATAAGATAAATCTCCCTCATTTGACGGTGAGGCTCTCGTATAAAACGTTTATCAATCTGGTGAGTATAAATATGCAAGGGGTCCAACTATTTGTGGGTTTTACTTTAACTGAAAAGCTCATGAACCATAGCTTAGCAATTCTGCAACAAGTAAACAGTTGTTTTGAAATGTTTTGCAGAAGGGGAAATAAAAGAAGTAAGGAAAGAAGAAATGAGGATGTGTTGAATCAACCAATATTTATCAGAGCTGGTCTCATCCACACAAATTAAAAATAAATAGATCTTACAATACATCGCAACTTAAAGGAAATGAATAGCTTCTAACCTAAATCTTAAATAATGCAAAGTTTATCTAAAGATCTACCCAGAAGTTATAAAAGAAATGAATTGTTGGACACAAAGTTCTCCATGAAATCCACCTTTTTTAAATTCCACTCCTAGCTTTCATCAAACGAATAATGGTACAAAGTCTGAAGGACTAAAAATGCCCTTGAGCAAATATTTGGTATCCTTTAACCCATAGGATCTTTCTCTATTTATAGTGTATAGAGGGCAATTACAAATATGAAGCTTTCAATGAATTGACGCATGCGGAAACTATGAAAAAGAGAAGCAGCTGACAATATTTCCCCCTAAACTTTCTCTTTGTATGACATGCATCCGAAGACTAAATCAATGCCTTGCATGTCTACCACATATTCCCAAGTAATTTACTTTTTCCAGTAACTTGAAATAACGACTTTTATAGCCAATTACCTAAGTTTTACAATTTTAATTGATTCATTCAATTCCTCATATGTCTAAGAAAATAAGAGAAAGAAATCTATTTTGTATGATTGGTGTCCCCAGATTTCACCTTGAAATCTAGGACTACCCCTTTAAAAAAAAATTCGTTCTTTTTAAAATAGCGGGTCTTTTTGTGTTTTTATTGCCTGAAGTTGTTTCTATTACGTTAAGATATTCCTTGTGAATCATATGAGCCAATTTCGACAAATACCCAGATGCTAAAACTCATTTTATCCCTCCGCCAAGTTTTTGTTTGCAGGAAAATTTTTATTTCATTATTTATTAAATAAATAAAGTTCTGTTTGAATGTGAATTGTGATCCGTAGTTGAACCCTGTTGAAGTTTTTCATGCCAGTATTCTCACATCTCAATAGGTTTTTCACCAAGAATGAATTCAGGGCACTGTCTAGAACTTCTGGAAATGTTTTTCGTTTTTATTTATTTCTTTTGCTTTTTTTCGGTTTTCTCTGTTTGTCTATTAAATTCCCCTTGGTCCGTTCTTTGTTCTATATAGTCTGTTTAATTGCCTAGAACATCTAGAGATCATTTACGGCCTCAGTACCAGAAGGAATCAATCTCTTAAGGCAAACATCTAACCAAAAAAGATGAAGTCATGCACAAAAAGTCTCTCCTAGGCAAGTCACACTTTTTGGAATGAATGGATCTAAGCTGCAATGGGATTTTTGGTAGTGGTAGGTAGGCGGGAATTTCTTACCTGCCTTGCAGGGTACTTTTTCCCATGAAGTCAAAGTCACTTAAGTTGCAATGGGAATATTAGAGGTGGCGGGCAGGTGGGAATTTCTTACCTGCCTTGCAGGGTAAAAATTCTCATTATAAAATAAAGAAAAATCACTTAAAGCACCGATGAGAATTTTTTGCCTGCCTAACAAGCTAACTTTTCCCACCAAAGAGGTTTATTCATCCATGCAAGTCGCACAAGAAGAAGGCTATTTTCCATGCAAGTCACACTTTTTGGGAGATGTTTTAAGTTGCCAGTGAGAATTTTGGCAATGGCAGGCAGGCAGGAATTTCTTACCTGCCGTACAGGGTAAAAATTCTCATTATGGAAATCAAATAACTTAAGTGAAAGAGGGGATTTTTGGAGCTGCAGTGCAGGGTAGAAATTTCCATCAAAGTTGATTTCTTACTTTTAGAAATTACCCTTGCCAAAAAGTGCGACCCACCTTGGCATTAAACAATGTATTTAATGATATTTATTATGGCTTTTTCACATAATTTTGGCTGCCATAAATGGAAGAAAAGTCAATGCAAGAAGACACGCCAAAGAGAACTGAAGGATGCATGTTAAAAATAAATAAAATAAATTTATTTAAAAGCAACCAGAAGCATGCATAACTGGGCGCCCAAATTTGGGTGAATAGACATGATTATTTATTAATTAAATTGCCAGAAATAGGAAATGACAATTATTAAAAATAGTATGCTGAGGGTTATATAAGCATGGGCAGCCATAATGAAGAAGCAATTAATTATTTTTGCTAAGGATTGCGGCCCAGACAGTTTTGGCGCCAAGGAAAGGCGGTTTTGTGCATCAAAAGGTGTTATTCATTGCCAGGAAGCTTCAAGGTTTGGTGCCTAGGGTTGGAATAGCTTGATTTTTGCTATGATAATTATTTGCATGTTGGTATAAGTGCCCAGGTGAATTTAAAAATATTTATGCTTGCTTTGCATGCAAGGAAAGCCTCAAATTTTAGGGCAGTAGGCTTTTTGTGCAGATTTTGATGATAGAAATCAAGTATTCATGCCTCCATCTTTGTCTGAATTAATTGCAGGTGTTCATATAAGTGAAAGGGAGTTCAAATCAATGTTAGGTAAATTGAATATATCTTTCGAATCTAAAGAAATTGGTAGTCTACACAAATTGCTCCAATTGCAAGGAAATTCCAACAGGATTAAAAGAAAAAGAACTCAAACAAAGATTGCTCCAGTCATGATGAAAGGTGATGAAAGATAAGGATTAGCAGAGTCATGCATAGCTTCTAGATTTGTTGATATCAATGACATGAACATAGGCCCTGAACCCATCTTCGAATTAATTGCTAGATCTAGGGCCGGAAGGACATCTCTCATGCGGGCAGTAAAAAGTAGTGGAATTATTCAAGCATTAGCATTTCCAGTCACAACTCAGTTGCCGAAATTTGTTATGGAGTGGGAAAGGTCATATCTTCCTCTTTCCAGAACAATTCGGGACGTTGCGGGAAAGACAATAATCAGGCTGGATGCACAATTTATTAATTATTGTCTGAAGATTCTGACACGGCCTGTGGTGATTACAATTAGCGTGTTGGATGTTGGCAACAGATGGGAGAAACACAAAGCAGATTGCGTGGGCATAATGAAGGGGTAGCAGATATATGAAGAAGCTCAGGTCTCATCAAAGTTCCTTGAGGACTCTTCTGCGATCCAATTTGGTGTAGGAATATTGAGTGGATGACATTATAAATTGCTTTGCAGGTTAAGTGGAGAAACCAATACTCACAAATTCCGCTAATGATGTATGCTTTCGTGAGTTTTCCATTGAAGTCAACAGAGCTGATTCGCATAATCAACCCCATTGGGCGGAATATCATCAGTGACAACATCGGTGAGGTCAAACTCCGAAGTGTGAGGCATACGTATCAACTTCAAAATGACTTCATACTTGGTATATGCAACAGCCTTGCAGGGTATTACATTTTCCAAGACTGGATAGATGGGGCATACTGACAAAAGATCTTATTTTTCGAGTGCTTCCCACACATTGACAGTTCTTGAATGCCACAAAGATCTTACAAGGTTGGACAATGATGGGTTCTTCTATGGATTCATCTACACATTAAATAGTGATCTGAAGACTTGCAGGGTAAGCAAAGAGCTTGGGAAGTTGTATCTCAGAGCAAGGCTGTATTTTCATCCAGTTTGCAAACTTCATAGTATCTCAGAATGGTAACCGGATTTTAGGGAGAACCAGTTAATTTGCCGAGGTATGCAAGCGACAAGCATGGGTAATCATTTGAGTTGTGCTAGACAAACTCGTAGAGATGCATGACTTACAATCAAAGCGGCACAAGTCTATATTCTTTGCTATTCACAGTGGGTTATTACAGTTGCCAGAGCATCCACAAAGCTAGAGGAATCGAAGCCATTCAATGTTTTCTGAATATGAGCATGAGTTCTTCCAAGAATATGCCAGCTAAACTTTGATCCATATGGGGTAGCAAAGAAGACAATCTCCCAAGAATAATCACATGTGCCTTCATTGGAAGACTTCTAGATGAAGTGCAGAAACAAATATGAAGTCATAAAGAAAGACTTCAGCAGGTTATCGACGCAACAAGTGTCTGATTATGAGTTCTAGCACGGATACCTCGCAGATCTTGCACGGACGATAGGCATGTGATACTTGACCATATCATCAGATGGGAGGGGATAGATCTACTTTTCAGGAAAACATTGGTGGCTACCAGACGATTGACGAAAGATCTTCTGCGGTTTTGGTTAACACCTCAAACTGGTTGTTGACAAAGGGGTATTGCCTGGATGAAGCTTTGATGAACAGATCACAGGTAACTTTACCACAGGAGACTCACAGACAAAATAAAGCACGAAGGTGAAAGTAGCAGAAGGCCAGAGCAACTTAAAGTACACAAGAAGTCTCACGCACAAGAGAAGGCCAAATCTACAGCTATCGTGCTAGTTCCAGCTTCTCCAGCATCAACTCATAGCACTTCATCAGCCTTGGAACCCTTGAGAGATCTTATCGTTCCTCCGTTGAATCCAACGTCATTTGTATTTTCTCCTCAACCACTCAGATCTTCACCTCTCCTTGTGGAGAAGTTGAAAGCACAGATGGCTGAGTTTGAAAAAGCATTGTCTTTGGACAATTCAGAGGGTAGCAGTCACAACACTGTGGTAGATTTGGATAAAATAGAATCAGAGCATGAGATGGTGGTGCACTTAGTGATATTATCATTCCATGAGAAGCAATTTTTCATCATGGTTGGCTTTGCAGACAATCCCATAAGCCACAGAGGAGATCAACTTGGAGGAACGATGATTTGCAATTGATCCTGAGTTTGGGAGGGTGGAAGAGATAGAAGACCTAAAGTTGCCAAAATAACTTCTAGGTTGATTATTGAAGAATCAAGACAGAAGTTCGCATGTTGAGTTATTGGTTCCAGCAGAAGGAAAGCACAAGGGAGAGCTCGCGGTGAGCAACTAATATAGCAGTGACCAAAGTGCCAATAGGTCAAACTACCACAGGTAAGGATTAAATTAGATACACAGACATTAATGAACGCTTTATTCCTTAAGCTGTGACAAAGGAAGACGTCATTTTAAAGACCAATCTTGCTGCAAATCGGCAGGTTTCCCAGCTATGTTGAAAATACCTTGCAAAATCCTATGGCAACCAGTTTCTTGTGGACTCTTGCCCCATTTTTGCACATGGAGGTTAGTAGTTTCAATCATCTTGCATTAGATCAGAGGATGGTGTGAGATGTAGCAAGGGTAGACCAGTTGATCATGCTATTGTTCATTGTGCAACAGCAAATCATTCACCATGTTGTCACATGAACAGTATCAAATCTTTTATCTCATCTATGTAAGCAATGCGATCAACTTTGTCAACTTTGGTTAGCATTGAACAAACTCTAAGAAACATGTTTACGATTCCAAAAAAAAATCTCTATCAAGTCTGCTCCAACCAAGCCTATGTCTCGACACATTACAACAAACTCATCGCCTTGTGCACATGTTAGAAATGCGGTCTCACTACACATCACAAAACCTCCCTAAATCACGCAAAAGGTAGAAGGCCAACTCTCCTAGAAATTGCACGTCATGAAATGATAGTTCGTAGTGTCGCGTTTGTTCATTATTGAAAAAAGGCAACTCCCTATTGCCATGTCAACAAATCTCCCTAGGTTAGTCAACAAGACTCATTTGTCACTCTAGTCAAAGGTTGCTTGTATGGTATGCATCAACAAACCTCCAATGTCTGTAGGTTTGTCAAGGGCAAAGAGCCTTTCTGGAATCGACGTTTGCAAGAGCCTCTAAAGCATTCCTAGGTTCGGTTTAATGGTACCTCTATGAAATCCCATAATATAATATCCATAAATGGAAGCAAGTTTGAGTGGAAGAAAAGCTTAAATGAAGTGTTCTACATTCTCTTCCTGGTGACTCTGATGCTAAGTCTGAGGATTATATAGTTCATAGTTCAAGTTTAGGCGAAGCTGACCCCTAAATTAAGTTATAATTCTTAGCCCAATGGATAATAGTTACTTGACCCGCACCAAAAAAGTACATCCTTTTCAAATTCAATTAATAAATGGATATTAATATATACGAATTATAACCAATAATTCATTTCGGTTCTAAATAAACTTAATATTCCAGATTAAAGACAAATCTGAGATTAGTTAAATTCAAATAGTGTTTATATTGTTCAATATTAAAGATAACATTGGAAGGTTTCTTAAAAAAACATCAGTTAACTTTCATTTATTATAGCACATGAGCAGGTGAATAAAATGCATTTCGAATAGATAGGAGGTGGAACAAATGCACATTATGACCATTAAAAATCCGAAACAGAACATTTAATATTTTAAAAAGTTGAAAGAGCAATGGTCATTCAAAAAACAAAAGGAAACTACAGAGCTCAAAGAAATAGATACTTCTTTACGCTAACTTCAGCTCGGAGAACATCTCCACATCCAACTCAGATATCTCAGAAAGTTGAACGTCCTGAACAAAGAAGCTTATAGAGAACATCGTGTTCATAGACATGATACCTTACTAAGCATATGCCATTCTAGGATGTGAACTAATGCACAAAGAAAATTGTATGGCGGACTTGTGGAAAGGACATCGGTTAGAAGCGCACTCTAGTCACTTTCCACGCATTCCGACCAAAACCCAGTAGAGAGTTTCACACACAGACAATTAGTGGACTTTTACTTGAAAGTGTATCAGTTGCTAGAAAGTAAGATGGGATCAGTGCAAGACACTCGTTCAGATTAGAAGGCTACCTGCCTACGAATGAGCAATTTACGCCTTTGGTTGCCTGTGGAGAGACATTGATGTAGCCCTGATAACCTTTCACATATTCACCCATTTCAGCTACTTGGTAGTGATCCATGTTCAGCTTCCACACCAGATGTTGCCAACACAACCTTGGTTTAGAGAGGTAGTGGTAAAAAGGCACGTGGTGACTTTGTCAGTAGTAGGAAAACTCGCCAAATTAGAACCAAGAAATCTGTTATTGACCCCCAAAAAAGATGAAAACTGATAAAAAATCACCAATGTTCGGAATTCCAGCTTATATTCAATTTTGCCGAATCAGAATATAAAATCAGATTTGTAATTTGTGCCCTAAAAGACATTCAAACAACATCAAACCCTAGTCGCTCCAGCTAGGAATGGCTCTAAAATGCATGCAAATGTTTGTAGATGATGCTTTGATCGTCCAACACTCAAATTTGTATAAAGGTCTTTAATAAGTCTTCATTACAATCAAGGTGGTGTCCCCGAGAATTTACCCTGAAATCTAGGATTACCCCTTTTAAATATTTTCTTCTTTTCAAAGTAATGGGTTGTTTTGTGCTTGTTTTTCCTACAGCGGTTTGCATTTTTTTAAGCTATCTCCCGAGAATCATAAAAGCCAAATTCGACAAATATCGTCATGTTAAAACTCACTCTATCCCTTCGCCAGGTTTTGTCTAAGAGAATTTAATTTATTTATTAAATAAATAAAATTCTGTTTAAAAATAAATTGTTCTGCAGTTGAACCCTACTGAGGATTTTCACGCCAGTATTGCTTCCGCCTCTCAATGGAGCATTCACCCGGGGGGGATTTTTTTTGCAAATCAGCTAATTGGAGATATTTTTGGAGCGATTGCCCGTAACTTCTTTCGGGTTTTGTTTTTATTTCTTTTTTGTCATTCTTCCTTTTTCCATCCGGCAATCTCCGTAGCCCATTCATTCTTCCTGCCAAACCTTTTCCTAGGCCTAGGGTTTTGAAAAACTATCCAGTATTTTTAATAACTAATCTGTCTAAAGGTGGTCAGAGCTCAGGATTCTTTCAAAAGATTGCAAGAAGTTGCTTGGTCCAAAAAGGTGCAAAAATGGATTTTATGAAAATAAAAATATTGCCATCAATGTGTAGAGCTCGAGAAAATATGCACTTTTAGAGAAAACGACACCTGAAACGGAGCCACAAAATGAAAGTTATGGCACATGCAAGTTTTTGCTGCTACATCTTCCCAAGACCCTTTCCAAAAATGGGAAATTTTGCTTCCAAGATTGCTATTTGAAGGTTCACCAAAAGGTAAAAAATTTCCAAAAAAGGAAGTCAAAAAATTTAAGTGAAAAATGGCCGAACCGAACCGGATTTTGGATTGCTTCAGGAAGACGGTGAAACCGGATTTTGGATCCGGCCTTCCTGGTAAGGTATGATTATATATACCATCATGGTGGTCTAAGAGTCTTTAAGTGAAATGGGAATTCCCACAAGACCGCCTCCTTAGGAAGCTTATTTAATCTTTTAGCCTTATATGGAAGGTTCTTTTTTCCCCATTGCTTAAGAGTTAAATCACTTAAGTGCAAATGAGAATTTTGGAGCTGCCAGAAAGGTGGGAATTTGGAGCCTTCCTGGAAGGTTGTTTTTTCCCATTAATAAAGTTAAATCACTTAAAATATAAATGGGAATTTTGGGGCTGCCTAGAAGGGTAAAATTCCCACCAAAGAAGTTTTATTCACCCATGTAAGTCGCACTTCTGGAAAAAAGCTCTCTTTCATGCTGGTCGCATTTTTTGGAAAAGTAATTTCTTCATGCTAATGGGAATTTCAGAGCTGCTAGGAAGGTGGGAATTTTGAGGCTTCCTGGACGATTGTTTTTTCCCATTATTAAAGTTAAATTACTTAAAGTACAAATGAGAATTTTGGAGCTTCTTGGAAGGATAAAAATTCCCACTTCTTTGCCCTCATATTTTTCCCACAATTCCTAACCAAAAAGTGCAACCCATTCTGACATAGCTAAATGCCTAAAAGCTGACTTCTTTTAATTGACGGGAAGCATTCAGTTTTGGCGCCTAGGGTTCGAAATGCTTCCTTTTTATTATTCTGGCTATCTGCATGTTGATGTGAGTGCACAGGTGAATAAAAAAATATTTTTAGCTTGCTTGGCATGCAAACAAAGTCAAAATAGAGGGCAGCAGGCTTCATAATCAAATCTCAGTGAAGAAATTAGATATTCATGCTATGGACTTACTTGTCTGAATTATTTGCAGGAATACTTCATTTATGCTCATATTGGTGAAGAATGTAGAAGTCAATGTCTGATACATTGAATATATCTTCAGAATCAGAGGAAGAAATAGATCATGCTCTCATAATTGCAAGGTTCCGACCTAAAAATTCATAATCTTGTTTCTAACGCAGCCCATTGGAAGTCATTGCATAGAACAATTCTCTTTCAGGAGCTTGTAGCATGTGCTCATGATTCTGCTAGTTTGAAGTTTTCATTGAATCTACATTGTATTTTCCTGTTGGCTAGATTTTCTGCACAGCTGAAAACCTAGGCAGTCATGAGATAAATCTCCCTCATTTACCGGTGAGGCTCCCGTGTAAGATTTTGTCAATTATATTTCCTAATATCTATTTGTTGGTTTTACTTTAATTGCGTAGCTCATGAACCATAACTAGGCAATTTTGCAGCAAGTAAGCAACTGTAAGCAATATGTGCAGGAAAGGGAAATAATTAAATACGAGAAGAAAGGAAAGGAGATGTGCAACCTAACCAATAGTTGACAGAGTTGATCACATGCACATAGACGAAACAAATAGATCTTAAAATGTAGAATTTGAAGCAAAGGAAAGTTTCAGATCTAGATCTAAGACAACACAAAGTTTATGCAGAGATCTAAAAATAAATAAGAAACAAATGCACCATTGACACAAAGTTCTCCGGAAATCTTCCTCTTCTCTATTCCTCTGCTTTCAGAAAGCTATCAAGGGTTTCAGCTCAAAGTCTGGAACACAAGAATGCTGATTACAAATTCTGATCCTTTAACCCGTAGGTTCTTCCTCTACTTATAGTGTGTAGAGGGGAAATTACAAATGGGAAACTACAACTAAACTAGAACATGAAGTAGTAAAGGGAACATCTGCAATTCATCTTCCTAGAATTCCTCTCTTAGTAACATGCATCAAGAGCTTAGGCCAAAATTGTGCACATCTGTCACTTATCTTAAAGAATCTTTCCAAATAACTTAAAGTAATGGTTTTTAAACCAATAACTTTAATCTTACATTTTCATCCAGGGAACATAAGAAATAAGAGAAGAAAGAGTAGAAAAAAAAGATCTGCCAGCTGTAACACCTACACTTTCTTTTTGTTCTGATATTGAATATACTTGTCAAACATGTAATTCAACATTTTCCCATCTGTTTTAACAATAGCCTCTCTCTCGGTTCTGAACTGCAACAACCCTCTGGACAAAGCAGCAGTGTTAGCCTTTACCTTCTCTAAACCAGGCCCATACCCCTCAACATCTTCCTGAAGCTTTATGAGTCTGCCAATTGAATCTATCGTGAAAGGTATGGTGGCTTCATCAATTTCTTTCTGCACAACCAGAATAAATTCCTCATGGGAAGCAGGTAATTCATCTGGAATGCTCTCTGACACTTCTCCCATCTCATTTTCCAGCAACTGCATCCTTTTCAGCATAAGCTTGAGGATCTCTACGCAGAAGGAAACTGAAATTTCTAACTGCTTCCCCCTTTCCATCAATCCACCAGGTACAATTTGCTCTGCAATTAGCACATCCTCTGGTAACGAATGTATCTTAGCTAAAGTATCCAGATGACTTTCAGCAACTATGTTCTCATCTTCTATCTGTGTCATTAGTTCCTTTAGCTGAGATACTGCCCTGTGCATATTCTCCAATTCAGCTGGTATTCTTTCGAACTGTTCTGAAGCTTGGTGAATGATTTGCTCTTTCCATTGAGCAATAGCTTTGACCTGGTCCCCTGCATCTTCCACCTCTTTAATCAGATGATTACTCACCTGCTCATGTGCTAGAATGGGCTGAGAGGAAGGTTTGGCAACCTTAGCAATGATCTCACATAGCTGGGAAACCTGCTTTTGAAGCTTGGTTTTCTCAGCCTTCTCTTTGTCAAGCTTGAGGAATAAAGCATTCATTAGTGTCTGTGTATCCTGCTTTAATCCTTCTGTGGTAGTTTGACCTATTGGCACTTTGGTCACTGCTATATCAGCTGCCGTGAGTTCTCCCTTGTGCTTTCCTTCTGCTGGAACCGATAACTCAGCGAACTTCTGTCTTGATTCTTCAATAATCAACCTAGAAGTTATTTTGGCAACTTTAGGTCTTCTATCTTTTCCGCCCAAACTCAGGAGCAGCTGCAAGTCGTGTTCCTCCAGGTTGATCTCCTCTCTGGCTTCTGGGATTGTCTGCAAAGCCAACCACGATGAAAAATTGCTTCTCGGGGAATGAGAAGTCACTGAGTGCACCACCATCTCATGCTCTGATTCTGCTCTATCTGAAATTTGCCACAGTGTTGTGACTGCCACCCTCTGAATTGTCCAAAGACAATGCTTTTTCAAACTCCAGCCATCTGTGCTTTCAACTTCTCCACAGGGAGAGGTGAAGATCTGAGTGGTTGAGGAGAAAATACAAATGACGTTGGATTCAACAGAGGAACGACAAGATCTCTCTGGGGTTCCGAGGCTGCTGAAGTGCTATGAGTTGATGCTGGAGAAGCTGGAACTAGCACGATAGCTATAGATTTGGCCTTCTCTTGTGCGTGAGACTTCTTGTGTACTTTAAGTTTCTCTGGCCTTCTGCTACTTTCACCTTCGTGCTTTCTTTTGCTGGAGTCTCCTGTGGTAAAGTTACCTGTGATCTGATTCATCAAAGCTTCATCCAGGCAATACCCCTTTGTCAACAACCAGTTTGAGGTGTTAACCAGAACCGCAGGAAGATCTTTCCTCAATCGTCTGGCAGCCACCAATGTTTTCCTGAAGAGCAGCTCTATCCCCTCCCATCTGATGATATGTGTCAAGTATCACATGCCCATCATCCGCGAGATCTGCAGGTATCCGTGCTAAACCATAATCAGACACTTGTTGCACCGATAACCTGCTGAAGTCTTTCTTCCTGACTTCATACTCATTTCTGCACTTCATCCAGAAGTCTTCCAATGAAGGTACATGTGAGTATTCTTGGGAGATTGTCTTCTTCGCTACCCCATATGGATCAAAGTTCAGCCGTGCTGGGAAGAACTCATGCTCATATTCAGAAAACATTTCGGCTTCGATTCCTCTAGCTTTGTGGATGCTCTGGCAGCTGTAATAACCCACTGTGACTGGAAAGAAACCTGTAGACTTGTGCCGCTTTGATTGTAAGTCATGCATCTCCACGAGCTGTCTGCACAACTCCATGATGACCCATTTGTCGCTTGGATACCTCGGCAACTTAACTGGTTCTCCCAAAAAGCCGGTTACCCTGAGATACGTGAAGTCTACAAACTGGATGAAAATACAGCCATGCTGGGATACAGCTTCCCAAGCTTCTTTGCTCACCCTGCTGGTCTTCAAATCACTATTTAATTTGCAGATGAATCCATAGAAGAACCCATCGTTGACCACCTTGTAATCTTTGTGGCATTCAGGAACTGTCAACTGTGGGAAGCACTCAAAAATAGGATCTTTCGCCAGTATGCCCCGTCTATCCAGCTTGGAAAATATACCCTGCGAGGCTGCTGCATATACCAGGTATGAAGTCATTTTGAAGCTGTACGTCCGCCTCACACTTCGGAGTTGCTCACCGATGTTGTCACTGATGATCTCCGCCCAATTGATTATCGAATCAGCTCTGTTGATCTCAATGGTTCTCACGAAAGCATACATCCATGAGCGGAAGTTGTGAGTATTGGCTTCTCCACTTAACCTGTGCAAAGCAATTTAGTAATATCATCCACCTCCTGCACCAAATTGGATCGCGGAAGAGTCCTCGGGAACTTTGATGGAGACCTGGGCTTCTTCATATATCTGCTATTCATTATGCCCACGCAATCTGCTTTGTGTTTCTCCCATCTGTTGCCAGCATCCAACATGCTAATTGCAATCACCACAGGTCGTGTCGGAATCTTCAGACAATAATTAATAAATTGTGCATCCAGCCTGATTATTGTCTTTCCCGCAGCATCCCGAATTGTTCTGGAAAGAGGATGATATGACCTTGCACACTCCATAACAAATTCAGGCAACTGAGTTGTGACTGGAAACGCTGATGCTTGAATAATTCCACTGCTTTTTATTGCCCGCATGAGAGATGTCCTTCCGGCCTTGGATCTGTCAATTAATTCGGAGATGGGTTCAGGGCCTATGTCTGTGTCATTGATATCAACAAATCTAGAAGCTATGCATGACTCTGTTGATCCTTCTCTTTCATCACGCTTCATCATGACTGGAGCAATCTTTGTCTGAGCAATCTTTGTCTGAGTTCTTTTTCTTTTAATCCTGCCGGAATTCCTTGCAATTGGATCAATTTGTGCAGATCTAGCAATTTCTTCAGATTCAAAAGATATATTCAATGTACCTGACATTGATTTGAACTCCCTTTCACTTATATGAACACCTGTAATGAATACCTGCAATTAATTCAGACAAAGATGGAGGCATGAATACTTGATTTCTATCTTCAAAATTTGCACAAAAAGCCTGCTGCCCTAAAATTTGAGGCTTTCCTTGCATGCAAAGCAAGCATAAATATTTTTAAATTCACCTGGGCACTTATACCAACATGCAGATAATTATCATAGCAAAAATCAAGCTATTCCAACCCTAGGCGCCAAACCTTGAAGCTTCCTGGCAATGAAAAACACCTTTTGATGCACAAAACTTCCTTTCCTTGGCGCCAAAACTGTCTGGGCTGCAATCCTTAGCAAAAAGAATTAATTGCTTTCTTCATTATGGCAGCCCATGCTTATATAACCCTCAACATACTATTTTTAATAATTGCCCTTCCTATTTCTGGCAATTTAATTAATAAATAATCATGTCTATTCACCCAAATTGGGCGCCCAATTATGCATGTTGCTGGTTGCTTTTAAATAAATTTATATTATTTATTTTTAGCATGCATCCTTCAGTTCTCTTTGGCTTGTCTTCTTGTATTGACTTTTCTTCCATTCATGGCGCCAAAATTAGGTGAAAAAGCCATAAATAAATATCATTAAATACATTGTTTAATGCCAAGGTGGGTCACACTTTTTGGCAAGGGTAATTTCTAAAAATAAGAAGTCAACTTTGATGGGAATTTCTACCCTGCACTGCAGCTCCAAAAATCCCCTCTTTCACTTAAGTTATTTGACTTCCATAATGAGAATTTTTACCCTGCAAGGCAGGTAAGAAATTCCCGCCTGCCTGCCACTGCCGAAATTCCCACTGGCAAATTAAAACATCTCCCAAAAAGTGCGACTTGTATTGAAAATAGCTTCTTTTGATAAAGTGCGACTTGCATGGGTGAATAAACCTCTCTGATGGGAAAAGTTAGCCTGCTAGGCAGGCAGGAAATTCCCATCGGTGCTTTAAGTGATTTTTCTTTATTTTATAATGGGAATTTTTACCCTGCAAGGCAGGTAAGAAATTCCCGCCTGCCTGCCACCTCTAATATTCCCATTGCAACTTAAGTGACTTTGACTTCATGGGAAAAAGTACCCTGCAAGGCAGGTAAGAAATTCCCGCCTTTCTGCCACTACCAAAAATCCCATTGCAGCTTAGACCCATTCATTCCAAAAAGTGCGACTTGCCTAGGAGAGGCTTTTTGTGCATGACTTCATCTTTTTTGGTCAGAAGTTTGCCTTTTGAGGCTGATTCCTTCTGGTTGAGGCCGTAAATGATCTTCAGATGCTTCCAGGCAATTAGACAAACTATACAAAACAAAGAACGGACCCAGGGGAATTTAATAGACAAACTAGACAAAAACCAGAGAAAAACGCAAAAGAAATAAATAAAAACGAAAAATGTTGCCAGAAGTTGCAGACAATGCTCTAAATTCATTCCTGGTGAAAATCCTATTGAGATGTGTGAATACTGGCATGCAAAACTTCAACAGGGTTCAACCGGAGCACAATTTACTTCAAACGGGGCTTTATTTATTTAATAAATAATTAAATAAAAATTTCCCGCAGACAAAACTTGGTGGAGGGATAAAATGAGTTTCAGCATCTGGGTATTTGTCGAAATTGGCTCATATGATTCACTGGGAATATCTTAACGTAATACAGACATCTTCTGGCAATAAAAACACAAAAAGACCCGTTATTTTAAAAGAACGAATTTTTTTCAAATGAGTACTCCTAGATTTCAGGGTGAACATAGATTTCTCGCATTCTTAATTGGCCAGTAGTACCTGCAGGGTTCAAGATATGCATCTACATCATACACTAGCAATGACAGGACAGGAAGAATGAAATCAATGAGAAAAAAATACCACAACAGCATTAGGATAAATTTTATTAGTTAATCGTCATGAACGGCAGGGTTAATAACATAGCATATGAAAAAATGATATATCACAGAATTTCCTTTCTAAATTCCGTTTGTAATAAATTTGAGTTGTTTAAACTCCATTAAAATCCAGTTCAGTGACAAAAAGTTTGAAGGACTGAAAAACAGCTCTAGATAAGAATGATAGTCTCGGACAAGGAAGTAGCAGATAGCAGTTAAAATATTAGTTTTTAAGTATAGATCAATGGTTTGTATCAGCCATGATTCAATATTTTAAGTGAACCAACAATTCTCTATCTGCTTTGGTACCTTAACCACGTGGGTTAGGGCTTTACTGTGTTGGGTTTACCCCATTGTTTATTCTTAGTACTTCATTTATTTTCAGTGTTACGTAAGACTCTGAGACGGCGGTATGGTGGGACAGGGTTTTTGGGACAGCAAAAAAATTCTAAATTTTGGGAATGGCAACGGGACAGCGAGGGGATGGTTGATTAAATATATAAATATTTAGAATATAAAAATATAGTGACTAAACTATATAAATAAGCTAAAATAAAACCATTTGAGATTTAAATAAGTTGAAACTTGAAATCATAAATATCAAATACATTGAAATTATTAGTTAGAAATAGAAATATTAAATATAGTTATCCATAATTTAATAAAACCATTTCAATTTGAGACTTAAAATTAAATAAGCTGAACTAAAATCAAATAAGCTGAAATAAAATTGAAGTTATAAAACCATTCAGATTGATCAAGTGACAATAGCTGATATTCATATCATTAAAATGTCTCTTGATCTTGCCTTCTTCTTCCTCTTGCTCTTTCTTCTTCTCTTTGCTCACTTTGCTCAAGTGTGAATATTGAATGTGATATGGAATGAGGCCATAGAGTCATTTAATAACTTAGAATGTCACTTTTAGATTTAAGGTTAGGTTAGTATGTTTGTTTAGTGTTATTATTACTTTACAATTAAAAAAAAGTGAAAAATATTTTTTTTAAAACTGATGTGACATCTGGACGTCCCTCAATCTTCCCGGGGACGTCCAGACATCTCTGACATCCCCCTCCCATCCCAAACATCCCCGGGATGTTTCCTTTGCAATTTGACAGTTTGGAAATGTGGAGGAAACGTTTCCTCCACATTTCAGCGTCCCCAAAACGTCCAGGACCCCTGGGATTTTGGGGGTTATTTTTACGCCATAGGTGTTTTATAGTGCAGGCAGCTTCCCTAATTTTGTCATGCAATGTTAGGTGCCATTTACTGTTCCATGTTTGCCTGTCCAAATGGCGTTTTGTTTGCTTCGTTGGCGGTCTGTCCTGTTCGTGGCAGGGGCCTCACTGTTACAGGTGTTTGGTAGATGGTGTTTGTTGCCCTGGCAGCTAGTGTTTGCTGGCAACCTCAAATGTTAATGGTACAGAGCAATAATTTTTCCACATGCGGTCTTGTTGATGTGGATATGGACACAGATCCGCCTCTGGGAATTCTTGTTCAGATCTTGTGATTTTTGAATGGCTGCATTTTTCTTCAAACAGATGTGCCTCCTTCAAATGGACATCACGCCTTCCTTATTCTTTGCACATCAAACCTACAGAATACAACACGGTTTTTGGACTTTGATGTTCGATGGATAGAAATTCAAACAGAAGATCCAGGGCAGGTAACAAACAAATATCTTTAGAACTGACTGTGCAAAAGATGTCTCTGATATTAAAAAACTAACATGCTTTATCCTTTTGTCCATCACTAAAATACCAAACGCCTTCAACAACCTATTCTATGCAACACAGATTCTAAAATAATAAAATTGTGAAGAAAACTATTGTAATAACATGGACAATTTCTGTGTGTTGTGCATCTCTCGTAAATGCCTTCCTTGCCCGAATACAGCATCCCCTTGCACCCCCTGGGGGAGCAACAGCTAGTTAGTTTTTGATCCTAGGGTGACGGGGCCTTTTACCTGAGCACTTTCTAGAGTCCCGTTGACCTGCTTTTACTCATTCTTTGGAAGCCCTATTGATGACGTCCTAGAGAGGAGCCTAGGAGGGGCGTTCAGGGAATACATGAAAGGGGGTAGCTTGTCAGTAGTGATGCCAACAAAAAGGAGCTGCATAGTCTCAAATACAAACAGTGGAAACATCTGGCAAAGGACACTATTCAAACCTCAAGCCTCTACCTGTACTTCTTGTGGACACATTGGAACACAACTCCAATGAAAGAAATTCCTCTAACCCGCTTGCACACAATTGCTTCTAAGTTTATTTAAATATTTAGGTCTGTTTCAGTTGATTGATAAGACCAGAAATATTCAGGTCTTCGCTTTTAATATTTCTAGCTAAATCTGTAGCTCTTTTGCTACCATATGTAAAAAAGTACTTCATAAAGACGGCTATGAATAGCCATGTTGTTACCTTAGCTAAGAATAGTGGATTTAACGACAAGAATAGTAATAAAGAGGTCAGCAGAAAAGTACAATACAAAAGCTCATGGAAAGCCTGCTAAACTGATCTACTTCTTCTGTCTTGGATGACCTGATTTTGTCGTTAAGGCATCCTTTTGGTACCACCCTATCTCTTCTATAAAAACAAATCATTTACCTTTGAAAAAAAAGCAATTCTTTGGCTGATGTAAGATGTAGTTTTAGCCAAAGCAGTATCACCCCTATTACAATAAAAAAACCAAGGTACTCCATTCTGGGATAACAGGACGCTCCATCTGGGGAGACCATACCCATGTGGTATGTTGAGAAACCCAGTTATCTGTTTCCAAATTAAACAATCTCTTTGCTGATGTAAGATATACCGGTTTTCTGCTGTAAGCTTGAATTTGCTGTTGCAAGTCTGGTGCTGCAATTATTCTGTGAACATTGAGCTTAACTGGACTGAACTATAGGCATTTATACTGAAAACCAGAACCTTGAGCTTGACCCATATTTTCCCATAAATTACATCTATCATAAGGTCTTCATCTTGATCCTTGAATTTTGACAGATTATGTAGTTGGCACCTGGAACTTTCAGTTTTCTATTGACATCATACCCTTGTCTTTTGAGTCAGGAAAGACCAGGGTCCGTTTTCTTTCTTTTGCATTTTGTCACATATTACTGTGCTTTTGTTTTTCGTATATTCATTCTCTTTAGTATGTATGTATTGTAGTTTCGGTGTACTATAGTTATTCACTCTCTCGGTATTAAAAGAAAGTATTTTTTGTTTCATAAATAAGTGAATAATAGCTGAGAAATATTAGACATCTTTGCTGTAGTTAGATTCTATTTTTCGCCAACATTAAAGCAATGTCTGAGTTACATTAGTAAGCATGGTGTAAGAGAGGATGCATGCTAGATATTTCATCTTTTTTATTTTGTCAACATTTCCCAGGGACACGGGCTTCTGCTCATAGGCAGGAACTAAAAAGCCCTTTTATGCGTCTTATTTTCATATCCATGCTTTCCTTTGTAGGGTGTCTATAAATGGAGATTATATATCATCATTTCCATTGCAGATCGAGCTGGGTCCTTTTGGATACGTCGTTGCTGATATCTCATGCTTGAATAAGCTGATTGACCTGCGCCTAATTGTTTTAACAGAAGTGTATTTGAAATTGACAGAGCTTAGAGTGAGTTCTCACATTTCATAATCAACACTTGAGTTTTTATAGCATTCTACAGTTTATTGGGTAGACACAAAACTTAGTTTCTCATTCAAAATTAAATTTCCAGATGAAGGGCAGTAATTGAATCTTTGCACTCATCCAAATTGCAGGAAGAAATTAAGGAATGTATTGAAGGAATAGTGAAATCTGCATGCATTGAAGAGAGTGCGAAAGGAGGATTGCACTGGCCCCTTGGAGATTCGGCGAGAAACAGTTTTAAGGTCGTAACATCAATGCATTATAATGTAACTACTATTGTTGCGGAATCCTGGAACGTGAAATTTCAGCGCGCAAACAGAGCAGAATTTGAAACTTCTTCGGGTAGAGTGACAAATGAAGTAAATGTGAAGCTCAAGAAGATAACCAAACATTTGAGGGTGAGTTGAACAAATGGAATTTATGTAGTTTATGCACATTTACTGCCGTGATGTGATAACTTACTGGAAATATTAAAACTGACCCTCAATGTGAAATGCAGGATCAGAGGCCATGGGAGGAAGATAAAATAATGAACATCCTGGAGGACATTTTGAAATGGTTTTGGACGGAATTGTGATAGGAAAGTAATCTTGTGCACAAAATAAAGCACTGGGGAAGGCATTTGCGGGAGAGTTCTACACAGTCAAGACATAGTGATGAACTGCTTAAATGCTGAATCCGAATCTATTTTCCAGGCCAATATTATTCATGGGTCAATGCTTTTGGATCAAAAGTAATGGTTTCAGTGTTCAGACCATATGTAGAGTTATTCCAGAATCTGTACTTTTAATGAAGGGGGTAATCATCCGGTTTAGAATTGATTCTGGATTGGTATGATTCACAGCCTGTTGATAATTGTCTAGTTGATAGTAAAAGGTGAAACAATGGATTTGAAATATGCTGATTATACTAAAAGCAAAGGTTTCTGTTTACCACAGAGGTGTGTTTTTATTCGCTTCGACAGTATTTGTGTGAAGAACAAATTGTCATGTATATAAAAAAAATGAATGCTTTGTACTTGATTTGCATGGCCATAGACCCTGAAGTTATAATCGTGGAATCAAATATGGATGGGACATAGACTTCATTGTTAATAGAAGTATGCAAATGGTAACCAAAATTCTAATGCCGTGTAATCATTATGTTTCCATACCTAATTTGCATTTACTCGTCTAATTTTTAATATAACAGCCACTTGTATCCCAATCTATCACATGGAATATAATAATGCCCAAATGGATTAGGGCCAATCCCAAACCCTTAAGAATAATTTGTAAAAGATAAAGCAATTAACTTGAATGTAGATCTGAATTAAACTTGAAAAATGTGACTAGCGCAGAATTGAAAGCTCATAGAAATCAGCATGTATGTTAAATTATTTCAACTCAAATATGATATACTGATTTTATAAAGCCAAAATATGAATTTAACCCTAGATTTTTTTGGTACAATAGGCTGAAATAATTTAGACAAGTGTGCAAACAAGTTGCCCTTAAAAATGACTGAAAATGACACTTTTTACCATCCAAAATTTTTGGAAAGAGAGTGATTCAGTTTCTAAAAATCAGTTTTATGAATTGCTTCTAAAATCAGATCTGTAATAGCCTTCAAATATACCAGATTTGCCTACAAGTGGGTCATTCCACGTGAGATAATTAAAAAAAAATATAGCTGCAAATTTACTTTGATTTGAACCCTTGATAAAAAAATCTTCCCCTTGAACTCTTGGAGGGTTTTCGTCCTCAAGAGTGTATTTCTAAAGGGTTTCGTCTTTAGAAATAATATAGACAAAGCTGAAAGCTTCATACAAAATCATAAATGAGAAATATTCAAGTGTGTGAGACTAAGGCAAGTCCACTTGCATAAATAGCCTTGTGACCCAAATAGCCACCTTCCATGACCAATCAAATTTTCTTTCATTAAATGTTTTTTTCCCTCCACTTTTTTTTTCATAATACAAGTCGCATTTGCCTAGAATAAATCATTTGGCCCATATGCTTTTTACTTTATGTTGCTTTTTTCCCATTTACTTTTGCTCCATAAGCAAGTTGCACTTTTCCATGGATAATTTATTTTTTCTAAGTGCTTTTCCTATTTGTTTGCTTTTTCTATTTTTTTAAGTTAAGTCTAATAATTTATTATAAGTGCATATAATGTTTTTATTTTATTTTATTTTTTATTTTGCACTTTATAATAAACTATTATAACTTAAGTCACCCTTATTTTCATTCCTTAGCCGTCGGGTAGACAAAATAGGCTAAGGGTCTTCGTCATGATTATCCTAGGAAGCGGGACATTTCAGTCCTCCCTTCCCAAGATTGCTTGCCCTCAAGCAATTCTGAACTCTTTTGTCTAAGTGCCATGCACAATAGACAAAACATGCTGAAATGTTTCAAGATCCTAGCACCTGTACCTGTTAGATGAGCTAAAACTTGCCACCACTTGTCATTCACAAGATGCTCATATACACATGGTTGTACCCAAGGCATTACATAATGCAAATTGCAGATTTTATCATCTAAATCATCACTCTTTTCAAAAAAAATCTGAATATGCAACATATATGACATTATTTTGCTTGTATCATACCTTATGAAGTCACCATGGTCCATAAAAGGCTGAATTTCTTCACAAATCAGTTGTAGCAATGTTATGCTTCTTTTTTCATCAATCACCCCTTGTAAAATCTGCCCTTAGACAACTCCAATCATGCTCTTGGCTGCCATTCTTTGAGGAACTCCCTTCCTCATACCTTGCAAAACAATTTCCTTGTCTTGCACTTTGAATTTCAGCTCCATGGTTTGATAGTTTTGATTGAAATCACCCAAGGATTGAAGCCATTGCACACCAAGTACTAAATCCAACCCACCAATGCCAACAACATAAAACTCATCACTTACCTCATGACCTCCCATGGTGAATTGAAGTTGAGGAATCTTCTTGGTGCATGTGATTGAATGTCCATCCGCCACAATCACATTGAATCCTTGGAATTCTTCTTCTTGCAAACCCAATTTAGCAACCAAATCTTCATCAATGAAGTTGTGTGTTGCTCCACCATCAATTAATATGGTGATCTTTTGCCCAAGAAGATCACCCTTCACATGGAAAGCATAAAAACTAGGCAATATCGTCAATGTAGCTAGTGTAGCACCTGTGACAACCACCTCATCTTTCCTTTGCTTGATCTTTTGGATCAGCATTATCTTCATCCTCATCATCATCTGAAACAACTTCAATATAATGGATAGATCCCTTACCTTTGCAACGATGGTTGGGTGTCCATGGGTCCTTACAATCAAAGCATAATTTCTTCCTCCTTAACTCATTCCTTGCTTCAATTTCAGACTTGTTTCTTTTTGCTACCCACTAACTGTTGCCCCTTGCTTATCATTTTGAGGTGTTATTGGCTGCTCAAATGTGCTCTTTTGTTGCCCCAAAGGCGTTATTCGCTGCTGCCCAAACTGCAGATTTCTCCCCTTTGGGACTGAACTCTCTAAGTCTAATGACTTCTTAATGGCACCTTGAAGAGATGGAGGATTAAAAGCTTTAACAAGGCCTTTTAATGGTTCCCCTAACCCTTCAACAAACAATAAAACAAGCCTTCTTTCACTAATATCAGGTACCATTACTGCAATTCTTTGAAAATCAGAAATATACTTATCTAGTGTTCCTTCTTGCTTGAGTTGGGCTAGCTCCCTGAAATGCAAATCCGGATCCATCCTGTCAAATCTTTCTGTCAAACATGTGTTGAATTCTTCAAGGGTGGTGATAGAGCCATGCCCTTGGGTGATGATGCCATGGTACCACCACTCATGTGCAACTCCCTCCAAATGCAAGGTTGCAAACTTAAGTGCCTCTTCTTCATACATAGGGTTCAAAGAGAGATATGTATCTAATTTTTGTAATCAAGCCCTAGCAGAACACTTATCTGTACCATCAAATGAAGGAAGAGTTACCTTACCCAACCTTTGTTGAATGTCTCTTCTTGGTGACTCTTGGTGAACTCTTCTATTTCTCCTTGAATTTTTGTTATTCTTCACCTGGCAGAAGTCTCTGAAGGATAGCATCTCTCTTACTCTGAAACTAAGTTGTACATACTCATCACCCCATGCTTCCACATCATCAACATCATTTTGTGCTTCCTCTTCAATTGGTTCCTCTCTTTGGAGAAACTTAGCTCTGAAAATCTGATGTGTAGGCTTGGAAGAAGTCCTAACCGGTCCTGTAGAGCTTCCTTCTCCATTGTTGGTTGCTCCTTGGTTGATAGATGCATTGTTCCCTTGTAGAACCTTGGCCAAATCTCGAATAGAGCTAGTAAATGCATCACACATTTCTCTTTGATTCTCCCTCATTGTTTGTTGCAACTCTCTTTGACTTCTAGTGATGACTTCATGCATGTAGCTAAGTGTATCATTGGGAGGAGCCCTTTGATCATGCTCTTCCATAGTCACCTTCTTTGGAGTGGTCCTTCTTTGATAAACTATATGGTTTTTTGCCGATTGCATTCAGATCTAATTTCTGCTTCTTTTTCTCACAGGTTGGGAGGATTTCAAGCTCTGATACCACTGTAATGTCCCCAAATGGACACTATTGACCCCCACTTGGATTTTTAGCAAATCCAAACCCCAAATGCAATTTTATAAAATATATATCAAATGAACCTTTGCAGATCTGAATTATATTCTGAAAAATGCGACTAGGGCATGGAGTAAAACACATTAAAATCTGCCCTTATAAAATATATCTTCACTCAAATTTGATCCTATGGCATTTATGAAGCCAAAATATGAAGAAAATACAGATTTTTATGATGATCACAACAAGGTGCTGAAATAATTTTTAATTAAATCTGCAAACAAGCTGCCCTTGAAATTAATATTAAAAAATGAGGGTACACTTTTAAACACCAAAAATATGAAAATTGACTAATTCAATTTCTCTAAAAATCAGCTTTATTGATAACAACTCCAAATCAGATCAAAACCAACCTTCAAACATACCAGATTTGCCTAGAAAGTGGGTCGCTCCACATGAGAAGGCTGAAATAAGGAAAACACAACTGCAATTTTACTTCAAACCCTTGGACAAAAATTTGCAAATCTCCTTCAAACAACTGTTGGAAATAGCTGAAAATATTTGTTAAACCAATGAAGCACAATGGAAACCCCAAGGTGGAGAATCCCCTTGAACTCTTGGAGGGTTTTCGTCCTCAAGAGTGTATTTCTAAAGGGTTTCGTCTTTAGAAATAATATAGACAAAGTTGAAAGCTTCATACAAAATCAAAATGAGAGAAATATTCAAGTGTGTGAGACTAAGGCAAGTCCACTTGCATATATAGCCTTGTGACCCAAATAGCCACCTTCCATGACCAATCAACTTTTCTTTCATTAAATATCTTTTTCCCTCCACCTTTCTTTCTTAGTGCAAGTCGCATTTTTCCAGAATAAATCATTTGGCCCATATGTTTTTTCTTTATGTTGCCTTTTTTATCATTTACTTTTGCTCCATAAGCAAGTCGCACTTTTCCATGTATAATTTATTTTTTCTAAGTGTTTTTCCCATTTGTTTGTTTATTTTCTATTTTTAAGTTACTAATAATTTATTATAAGTGCATATAATGTTTTCTTTTTATTTTATTTTTATTTTGCACTTTATAATAAACTATTATAACTTAAGTCACCCTTATTTTCATTCCTTAGCCGTCGGGTAGACAAAATAGGCTAAGGGTCTTCGTCATGATTATCCTAGGAAGCAAGACATTACACATATGTAGAGTTATTCCAGAATCTGTACTTTTGATGAAGGGGGTAAACATCAAGTTTAGAATTGATTCTCTTGCTATTGGTATGCATTTTCAGCATCGACTGTTGGTCCTTGTGAGATTTATATTGAAAAAGGTATAACTTAATGGACCTTTTGCAAGTATGTTTATTATTTTAACTGAAATTAGGTTTCTTTTTGCAGCCCCTTTTAATCGTTTGACAACTTTTTGTCTTTAGAACAATTTGTCATGTGCAGCTTATCAAGAATCTATGTGTTGAACTTCACCCCAATGGCCTTCACCATTTTTGTGCCATAGCTAACCGACCCATACATATGAGATGGGACATAGACGTCATTGAATCAATTCAAGTATGCAAATTAGAATTATCTTAGTCCTATGATTGATTATTTTTGGGAAAGTCTTATTTAGTAAGCACGTCAATATGCTTTGTCTGCATATCTACTCTGTCATTGGTTCAAAAGTTCCAAAAAACACATGATCATTTTCCTCTAACAAGAAGACGATAGCTTCACAACAATACTTTGAAGGTGAATTTGAACATGAACTAGACTAATATTTGTTAGGAAATCAATCTATTAATGCTCCATTATTTTTGTATTAGTGAATAATAATTACATGAAGTAATTATTATTATGTAAATGTTAGTTGGTAAATAAGTGTTATATAGTTGTTATAATAAAACAACATATAACAAACATTGTGAGTGAGTTTCAAACAGCTCACGTAATACTGGTTCGCGGGCATAACGGTTTCCTAATTTATAGGGAATAATCTCCCTATATAAATGTATTATTTGAATGATAGAAATGTACAGAGACTGCATTAGTGTTAAGATCTGCACTTGTTATTTCATCTGGCATCAAAGCGAGAATCTCAAAAGCTTATAATGGAAGTTTAATTTTTTTGTGGGGTAGACATATTGGTATTTCGCCCCTGGATATGTGTCATTAAATATGTGTAATAAGTTATGCTCAGATTTTTTTCCAGCCAAGAACTTAGCTATGTTCAGTGTATAGATGCATGATTTGCGGTGAAGAGGAGATAAGTAGATCTATATCAGAGACGTGATTATACTTTTACATATGAAAGATGCAGATCTAATTGCATGCATATCAAGTCGCCAATTCTACACTAGATCGGATGCAATTTGTTGATGCATTAAAATAGGAGGATGTATTGCAGTCTGCACAACCATCATATGCGTAGAAATATATTGTTGTTTGAATAATTTCCTTGATAGATAAAATTTCATTGGATTTATCTTTTCCCGTTGTGAAGATATAGCATAAATTACAAGAAGCATACAACGATGTGAGGACATTTCCATGGAGTAGAGCCATAACTATGCAATGTGATTGGAAGCAGTCAAAGTTTTACCAAGCAGCGATAGTTCATCAAGAAACGTGGCATCAACCAACTTGTTCTACTTTCCATACATGTCTTCTTCAAATTACATGTGTCATTCAAACAACTATACACAGACCTTAGTTTTGGACGAACAACGATTTTTTCATAATCTCTTACTCACAAGTTATTTGGTTCATTGCATTGGACTCTGTGTCTTTGCAAGATCCCGATCTTGAAATCATAGATACATTCTCCCAGCCACCTCAAGCTCCAAGCCAGCGGGATAGGTATTGCCACGTGGCTCTAATACAAGAAAATGAGAAACTAGGTCGGTCAATTCAAGGTTATTGTTAATCTATTAATTTTTAGGGTCTATACATTAAATTATGGTCTAAAGTCCTTTATTATTGTGCCCATGTTCAACATTGTGTATAAGAGTGTTTAGATTGTCTGCTCTATTTTAGTCATATATTAAATTCTAGTTTACAGAGTCTTATGAGAGTCGAGAAGTTTTCTATATAGTCAATTTTTTTATTTGGTGGTTGTAAAATTTTATCTCATTAGTTGAGTTGTCAAAAGTTCAAAGTCTAACGAGTCAAAAAAAATTGTCACTTCATTTGTGGTCATTTTTGTTCATTCCTTAAGTGTAAAAATGTGTCAAGTCACTTGTCATCAAAATTAGTCATAGTGTCAATGTCAAAAGTCTGTAAAAATTTATAAAAGAAATTGCCTCACGGACGCATTTTCAGTGGAATCTGATGTTCGAATTGTAATTGAACTCTATGATCGCATCCGGCTGAGTTACCAACATGACACTGGAGGATGGAGGTACAGGAGGATGGAGGACATGCAATGTCCTCTTGTCATTCACCAACGACAAGGCCACATAACAGATGTGGTGGTATATATAGTGTGAGTATATGCTTTTGAGTGTGCTTCAGTTTGCAATGTTCCTGGTTGAATAAGTGGAAATTTGACATTAGAGAGGGGAACATGATCCAATGTTCCATTTCCAGCTTTCAGTTTGTGTGTATGAGCAACAAAATTCAACGTATTTTCCTATGCTATTCCCTGTAGTGAGATGTGATGAGAGTTGATGATAGTACTTGGCACATCATGATGTGGTTGTTAAACCACTTGAAAACCTTCATTTGTGGTTTGTGTTACACCAATAGCAAAACCACCATTCTTGCTTATTAGCAATCCATTCACAAAACCATCATTTTGTGGTTTGTGAAAAACTAATTGTGGTGTCCCTAGATTTCATCCTGAAATTTGTGACTACCCTATCCGAAAAAAATTCATACTTTTAAAATAATGGGTCGTTTTGTGTTTTTATTGCCAGAAAGTTCTTGTATTGTGTCAAGATATTCCCAAAGAGCCATATTAGCCATTTTCGCCAAATACCCAGATGCCCAAAATTGTTATATTCTGTCGTCGGGATTTGTCTGCGAGAAATTTGTATTTAATTATTTTGAGCCCCGTTTGAGGCAATTTGTGCTCCGATTTAACCCTGTTGTGATCGTACATATCATTATTCCTATATACCAGTAGGGTTTTAACTAGGAATGAGTTCTGGGCTTTATTTGTGACTTTTGGCAACGTTTTGTGTTTTTGTGTTTTCCCGTTTCGTTTTCTGTGAAATTTCTCTAGATCAATTCCTTTGCCGGTTTGGCCTGATTCTTGGCCTGGAGTAACTGGAGATCACATACGCACGTTGTGCCAGAAGGAAGTCGCCATCGGAGGTCTGGTTCACTGGGAAAAGACAAAGTCGTGCACCAAAAAGCCTCTTCTGGGCTGGCCGCATTTTTGGAAAAAAGAAAGGTTTGAAGTGAATCATGGAAAAATTAGAAGCAGCAGGCAGGTGGGAAATTTTGTACCCTGCCTAGCAGGGTACTTTTTCCCATGGAAACAACGTCACTTAAGTCACAATGGGAAAATTAGAGGCAGCAGGCAGGCGGGAATTTCTTACCTGCCTTGCAGGGTAAAAATTCCCATTGTGGAATAAAAGAAAAACAACTTAAGTGAATCATGGGATTTTATTGCCTGCCTGGCAGGGTAAATAATCCCATTATGAAAGTCAAACGACTTAAGTGAATCATGGGATTTTCAGGGCTGCCTTGCAGGGTAAATAATCCCATTGTCATGTGACTTTTAAAAATAGAAATTCCTTATTCCAAAAAGTGCGACCCACCTTGGGTGAATAATAATGCATTAAATAAATATTTGTTAATATTTATTCACCCAATTTTGGCGCCCAGGCTTGTGGAAAAGTCAACAAAGGGAAGTGGACAAAAGGAATTTAAAAATAGAATTCCAAAATTAAATAAATTTAATTTATTTAATGCAGCCCCATTTGGGAGAGAAATAATACTTTTTAAAGTATTAAATGATTAAATTAATTCCTATTTTCAGTGGCTAAGGTTAAAGCACACTGTGAAGCTTAAGTGGAGTGAAGGGTGGATGATTAAATTGATTAAATTTAATTTATTGGATGGCTGTCCTTAAACATGCAATTTTAGCACACCAGTTAAAGAGAAAAACATGATTTTTAATTAATTAATTGCCAGGAATAGGAAGGGCAATTATTAATTATAGAATTATGAGGGTTATATAAGCATGGGCTGCCATAAGGATGAATTAATTAATTCACAGGTAAAGAAGTGCAGCCCAGAGGAAAAGTGCGCCCCATTTGAAGAGGATTTTTGCTCAAAAGAAGGTGAAATCAATGCTAAAAGCTTCCAATTTTGGCGCATGCAGGTTGAAGGAAGTTGATTTGTGTCTGGATAATTGTTTGCATAAGTGATACAGGTGCTCAGGTGAAGTTGGAAAAATTCATGCTCACTTTGCATGCAAACAAAACATCAATTTTTGGGGCAGCAGGCTTGAATTATGCAGATTTTTATGATTAAAATTCACTGTTCATGTTCCGGTTGCCATCTTTGTCTGAATTAATTGCAGGAATTCGTTACAAGTGCTTTACAAAAGAAAAGGAGCTTTAATCAATGTCCAATACATTGAATATATCCTCTGAATCTGAAGAATTATCCAGATCTGCACCAGTTTTGAAGAATTCCGGCTGAGTAAGAAGAAAAAGAATTGTTCAGACAAAGATTGCTCCAGCCATGGCAAAGCGGGATGAAAGAGAAAGCTCAGCGGAATCATGCGTAGCTTCTAGATTTGCTGAAGTCAATAGGCCCAGATCCAGATCCAGATCTCATAATTGCAAAAGCTTCCGGCACAAAGGCTTCATCCTCTTGTTTCTGATGCAGCCCGTGTAGAAGTCAGTGCGTGGAAAATTTCTTCCAGGATCTTGTGCATGTGCTTCCAATCTTCCAGTTGAAGCCTTCATTGAAGTTGCATTCACCCGGAGTGCTTTCCAGAATTTTTAATTGCTCATATGCAATTAAAAATAAAAATGATGAGTTATTTACGGCAAACATTGCACTGATGCATGTACAGGAGAAGAACTGCAAAAGCTTCAAGGATAAAAGAGAAGACAAGGCGAAGGCAAAATTCCAGCTTGTAGATCCAGCTCGCTTCCAGATCCAGCTTGTTGTTTCCAGATCCAACTTGTTGTTTCCAATTCCAGCTTGCTTTCAGATCCAGCTTGCTCCCAGATCCAGTTTGGTGAGAATCAAAGGCAAAAGAATCCAGTTGCATGCAGAATCAAAGAAAAAAGACAAGACTGCAGCTTTCCTCTTCCTTCTTCTTTCCTCCGACAAAGTAATTGAGCGATCAATTAAATTATACAACTTAAGTGATTGGTTTAAAAGCCATTACTTGAAGAAGTCAACTACTTGGAGATAGGTGGCAGACGTGCAAAATAGAAGGTTCTATTTTCAGTTGCAAATCATACATGTCATGCAAAGAGGAATTCCAGGAGGGAGATTGTCAGTTGTTTCTTTTCTGACTTCCACATGTGCCAGTTCAACTAAAAGCTTCCGACTTGTAATTGCCCCTCTACATTCTATAAGTAGAGGAAGAACCTTCGGATTAAGGATTAGAATTTGTAAGCAGCATTCTTGTGTTCAAGACTTTGTGTTGAAACCCTTGAGAGCCACTTGAAGCAAAGGAATATACAGGAGCATATTTCGGAGAACTTTGTGTCATGGTGTATTTTGTTTCTAGCTTTTATATCTTAGATCTTTTAATAAACTTTGTGTTATTTCAGATCTAGATCTAGAGCTACCTTTGCTTATAATTCTGTGTTGATATCTATTGGTTTCTTCTATGTGCATGCAATCAACTCTGTTATCTATTGATTGGGATGCACATCTTCCCCATTTCTTCTCTGTGTTTATATAATTCCCTTCTTCTATAAATATTTCCTTTCTTAAACAGTTGCTTACTTGCTGCAGAATTGTACAGCTATGGTTCATGAGCTGAACAGTTAAAGTAAAACCCCATATAGATATTAGCATACTTTAATTGACAAATCTGACACGGGAGCCTCACCGATAAATGAGGGAGATTTATCTCATGACTGCCTAGGTTTTGTGCTATGCAGAAAATCTAGCCAAGGAAATCAATCTATTAGTGATCTTTTATTTGTGTATTAGTGAATAATAATTACGTGAAGTAATTATTATTATGTAAATGTTCGTTGGTAAATACGTGTTATATATTTGTTATAATAAAACAACATATAAAAAACATTGTTAGTGAGTTTCAAACAACTCACGTAGTACTGGTTTGCAAGAAAAACGGTTTCCTAATTTATAGGGAATCATCTCCCTATATAAATGTATTATTTGAATGATAGAAATGTATAGAGACTATTGATTTAAAATCAATTGCATTAGTGTTAAGATTTGCACCTATTCTTTTATTGTTCTTTTATGAACTCTTTCATAGCTTGATCATCGGTAGGGGTAGTTGTAGAAGAGGAAACATCGGGTCACTCATGATCAGATTGAATAAAGGAGCCATCAATTACATTCAATATGTCTTCAAATTAGAGTTGAGTTATAATATTTGTTTTCCATGCAAAATAATTATCTCTTCTTACTAGTTATGAATATGGAAGAATGAATTTCATAGAATTTGCAGCCATTTTTGTAAAATGTGAGTAGTTACAAGGATGCCACACAACTGATGTGCATTTGCAAGACATAATCAATGACCAAATCATACATCGTGTTATACGGATACCATCACCCTGAATGGTATAATGTGAATCTATACTCAGGTCAGTATCAGTCAGTATAACTGTAAATTTCATAGTGGATACTAATTTCAATGAAAGGAAATTTCAAGGACAAAATTAATGTCCCTACTTTCCATCCAAATCATAAGACCAAACATGTGGTCAGTGCAATAGAACATCAAACCAATAATGGATTATTATTATCTCAATAACAACACTATTGGAATTTTACATTCAAATTTAATAAACTATAATACCCAAAACTTAGGAACTCAACCCTATAAAATCCATAACACGTAAACAAGAAATGTAAGCTTGGGACTATAATAACAAAGGGGTAAAAAATATTTTAAAATATTAGACAAGACATTATGTTGTTATTCAACTATAGAAGGAAATGTATTATATTTTAAATATATTTGAAAAAAAATCATTACCAAATAAAACAAATTTAAACATAAAAACTATAATAAGAAAGTCATGTCATGTGTAGGAGGGGTGTAAGAGCATTTTATGGTGATTTAGTACTAGTCTTTAATGGAATGTAGTTAGAGTGTATATGTGAAGAATATTTCATGATGTGTACTATCTTTCTTCCTCACAAGGAAGAAATCGCGTGGTGTTTTCTTCAAGATATAGAAATCATGGTTTTTTTTATAAGACATACATAGCAAACCCAAATGTAGTTCTACCACCTAGTGTGAGTGTAATTTGATGCAAGATCTATATGTCCTCATGTAATATTAAACACAATATAAGCAATAGAAGTGTGCTTCAAACTTTATTTCTACATATTAGAATAATATATTGACTGCTTGAAATGATTAACTTGAATAACACACTTGATATCCCTTGTATTGGCCTTGTTGCTCTTTTATTTGTAGATGTGTTAGCCCTATAAGTGAATTTTTATATATAGGAGTCTCTCACTTTGAAATTGGAACCTAGTGGCATGCAAAATTAGACCTTAAACTTTATACAATCACAAAATATTAGAAATATGACCAAAACCATTAAATGGTGAAAATGGGCCTAGGAAAAAATCATCCTATAGTGGTCAAACTTGTTTTAAGGTCCAAAAAGGTTTAAAAGACTCAATGAATTTCCATAGATCTCTATAAATCATCAAAATAAGATGATAAAGAATAGAATATAGCCACGAGGGATTCAATTTTTTAAAATTACCTTATCATATCCATTCAAAAAAGGGTGTTAAATTGACAAAAATGTTGCCAATATTGACCCGTAAAAAGGGGTTGAAGGGGTTTTTTAATCATTGTTTTTCTGGAAAAAAAGGGGTAGGGTTTATGGATGGAGGAAAAGGATTCACAGGGCAAAAAACCTTTAAAAAATAAAAATATCCTTGTGTGGAGGAAGAGGGTCGCGAAATGAAAGGGGAATGGAGAGATAATGAAGCTTTGAACAAATTTTAAGACATGGAGAGGTTATTATTATTTCTCATTGTGGAAAATGAGACTGAATAACATTGCACATTTTCCACAATCATAAAATTTCATTGACATCCAAAACTCATCTCAATCTCAATATGGGGAATTTGAAGGAGGTGCATCACATTCTGCTTACTACACACTACCCCCCTTAATAGTACTCTACATATATTTAACAATGACAAACATGTATTCTCAAGAACACGGTTTCACAAGGAAAGAAATTATGCTCTTTCACCACTCAAAAGTGATTAAATGCAGTTTGTTACACACATAAATTTTCATAATAAACTTATTTACATGTATTTATGTCAAATGTGGAAATTTTGTAGATGCCCGTAAAGTGTTTTGACCATATGAAATAATGAGACAACTTGTCATGGAATATGATTATTGAAGTATATAGAAGACATAGGTATCCTCACGAGGCAAACATATTGTTTCACCATATGCAAAAAATAGGACTACAACCCAATCAATTTAAATTTTCTAGAATACTCCAAACATGTACCAAATTAGGAGCTTTGGAACAAGGTATAGTCATCCATTATAGCATAAGGGATGCACGAATTTTGTCAAATGTTGTAGTTACAAATGCCCTGGTAGACATGTATGAAAATTCTGGAACCATAGTCAAGGCAAGTGAATTGTTTGACAAAATGCCTCAAAAAATGTGTAACACTTTAAAGTTGTATTTTGATTATAGTTCTAATTTGGTGCTTATAGTTTATTCTCTATTATTTCCCTTCTCGTACCTCACTATTATATATTATTTAACATTTATCATTCAATATTTTTTTTGTAGTAACCCATTTAATTTATTTAGTAGGGTTGTCTACCAGGTCTCTAATATATTTGTGGTTAGATGTTCCAACTAAAGGACTATCTCAGACCATCCAACCTATAAATTTAGACAACAAGATAACCTTGTCTATGCAAAGGTCTATATGTAACATGTATGGAACATTGTTTTTGTTTAAAAAGAAGTGAGGAAACTTTATAGAAAGAGGCACAACACATTACAATATTATTAGTATTGAAAGAAAATCCTCAACAAAAATCCTTAAACAAATGCACTTCTAGGATCTAGATCGTAACTGGACTTGTAGGCTCGCAAGAATTTGTTGGACTAAACTTAGATACTTCACTTAGTGATGATGGTATGCAAAGAGGTAAAATAAGTTTCAAAGGAAGAGGTTGAGGTCATTGAAACAAATTCATCATCACATGTTTTAGTTTGGTGAAGTTGGGAATAGATTTTTTACATGTGCATAGTGATGTAAGTAAGTGCAATAATGTGATTCTGCATATTGCACAAGAAAATGAAGAAAGTATCAGTGCATTACACTAATTAACTTGAAACTAAAGAAGCATGTATGATGAAGAAGGTGTTTGGAAACCATGCAAAAGAGGATAATAGTCCCACAATGAGGAAAAACTTGTTCTAACAATTTGTAATTTTAAAAAGCATTACTAAAGCCAACAAAAAAGGCTTGATATCGCTAAAGAAGAAGAATTTGAAGAACATGGAGTGGATTACTTATGACTAATGTAAGCATTTTTTAAGTGTTTGAGCAATGTAATAAGGAGAGAAATTATTTTGATAGGATTAAGGATATATAATTTAAACTGGGAATATGTGCAAAATTCTTGATTTACTGGATTAAGCTATTATTGACATCATCAAGTAATAAATTACCAAATTTAGGTCCCTATGTTACTAATTGATTTCCAAGATATGAAACACATATAGTAGAATTGACCTAATAAACTCAAACTAAATGCAAGGAATATCGGGATAAATCTTACAATGGATGGGGACGTTAATCCATATTCTAACTTGTCAACAACATATTTAGTTTGGCCAATTTTTTTATGAAATTATAACATTCACCCCTGGATTATGTTACAAAAATAACATATGTTTTTGTTTATACTAGTGAATGGAAATAATTGGGTGAGAAACATGGATATTTACCTTGAACAACTTATCTATGAGTTGTGCACTTTGTGGAACAAGGTGTATCTATATAATGCATCGAGACCGCCTGAAAACAAAGCATTCAAATTCTATGAAATTATCTATTCAAAAATTTGTGCTTATCCTGGCCTGTCAATTTTTTTGGTTTGGCTAAAAAGGGAGAGAATGCATGCCCAAGATGTGGATACAAAATATGTTTAAGGTACTCCCATGATTTTGGCATAAGGATCATGATACACTCAGGTTTACATTTATATGTTATGTCGAATGAAACCGACCTAATGTGTGACTATTTTTTTAGTGAATGACATTTTTTAAGAGTCCAAGTTGTGTTGAAGGTAAGGCATGTATTTAGTGTCACATATTTGTTTGTGTCTTCATCTTTTGTGCTTTTAAAATATGTAATTTTTCCATATTTTTTTTAATATTTTAAAATGCAATAAGATTAAAATTATTTTTCTTATGGACTTTGAAGATTTATTTTTAATTCAATAACTATATACATGTGTCTTGACAACCTCACAACTCCTATCTAGACAACCTCACAACTAATTTTTATATATTTACATGTAAATGTATTCTCTTGAGGATTATGTGTTTGCATGGTCTTGGAGAGATAACAGATGAAGGATTTGAGCTTGTGCAAGATTTCAAATAGGATGAATGCGTCCCTTTGATTCACCTATTGAAAATCCTTCAAACGCACTCACTATGTACCTCTCGTGCCACACAAGAGAGGCTTATAAGAAATATAGGCTTATAAGGATCAATTTTTCAAGCCTTTCACCTATGAATTAGTTCTTTCTTGATGTCTAATGCCCTGCTAAGTTGTCACTTTTGTATTTTCTAAATTAAGAAAAATTATGCAAGACCAAAGACGAGTCCTATGCCTTATTTTTTTATGATGTTACACGAAAATAAATTGACTAGAAATTCTTATAAACAAAATTCAAGGAAATGGATATTAGCATTCAAAAGCCTACTTTAGGATTTGAGGGCCCACATCATAATGATAAGTCCATACAATTTCAAGACCCATATCAAAAACAACCTTATATGATTTTAGGTTCCATATTTGAATGAGAACTAGTAGATCATGAATAGCCACAATAATGATGATTCCATTATTTTCATTTATTGTTGGAAGAAGAAATAGGTCAATAGAATTTTCCTTATGCCCTTCACTCTAAATGCAATTTGTGAATTTTCCTTTTTGTTATTTTCATATCTATGCAACCACTCTTTGTAACCACAACATAAATTAAAGAAAGCAAATAAACATGAAATCAAAGAATCCTATAACTCTTTCTTCTAAATCATGTTATTATTTTGTCTTGCATAATAAATCATTCATCAGTGGCAGTTTATGTTCATAGAAAATACTTAGGTAGGAGGCAGGTGAACGATGGTGTGAGTTAGACTACAGAATAAGAAAATAATAAGATTGATGTCAGTTCTCTTATTCAAACTTTGATGATAACAATGCTAGTAGTAGAAAAGTTGGCGAAAATGTGGGAATCATGAAAATCCTCTCAAGATATAGAAAATATGTAAGCATTCATCCCCGTGCCTACCATTTGTGTAATGTCCTCTTAAAAATGTATTCAGTTCATATATTTTGATTGGTTTCTTCACAAAATCTATTATGAAACCTTCCTACACTATAACATCGATATTGGTTGACTTCAATGTCTGGTGCTGCTAAAAGCTACTACCCTTCCTTTCATGTATGTATGTATGTATGTATGTATTTATACATATACATATACATATACATGAGTGTGTGTGTGTGTGCAAAATTAAAAAATGATGTTTAAGGAATCAATAATCACTAATTTAATTTCGTTGACTTCCTTACAAAATTAATGAGAACTTGGTCCCCCCTGATCTTCTTTAATTGCTCCCTCATATTGCAAAGCCATACAAGACCAATATTTCAAAACAATATGCATAACAATATACACATGATAATGTTTCAAATTTAACGATTGGTAAGAATCTAGAATGCTTAGGATGCAAGGCAAACTACAAATTTAGAAGCAAAATTATTATGGTTGCTATCTATTGTTGACTAGGCAAGCGTGGAGCTCAGCTTGAGAAATATAATCACAAACAAAAGTAGACAATAACATCACCAAGTTAGCTATCAACATCAAGAGGCTTCATATAAAAAGTGATTATTAGGCGGCAGGAGATAGGGCCATTTGGTCTAAGACCAAACTCTGGGACGGTTTGGTTCCAATTACACAGTTTCAAGCATGTAGCTTATAAGACTTTGTAACTTTATAGGAATGGTGCCTATGAATATTATACTTTTGTGGACTTATGTGATTGGTTATATGAGCAACTGAGCAATGTTCATAGATTAAAAAGTCATGAAAGGGAGATAAGGATGGGTTACTTGGGTTTAGAATGTGAGCACATGTCATGCTTAAGGTGCAAAGGCATCGTTGTCATTGTTAAATTATAAATTGCCAAATTTAGGCGTCAACAGTAATTGTGAAGAAAATATAAGGGATTTCAACATGACAAAGACAATGATTTGTTTATGATAAATACATTATAAAAACAAGGAGTGTCAAAACATGTATTGCAAATGTCAACTACATAACATTTTGGGTTTTGCCATTTGTATAACATAATAGGAATCAATTTCAAGGCTCTTATCTTGGATTTTACATATACTATATCGATTATAACCCCATTACCTTAAAATTTTGGAACAATAAAATAGTCTCCAAACTCAGCAGTAAATTACATTTTTAATTTGAATTCTCAAAGGAAATAAAAAAGTTTCTTTATTCCCAATGATAATCATATGAGCATCAAATTTTATGTAGTAACCAACTATTTATGCACTGAAATTATTGTCCCCACTAGCAGCCACGGATGGCATTGTAGAATGTTTATTCATATAATTGAAATTTTAGAAACAAATGGAGCTGAGTTTTTACGTTTGAGATAACACCGCCTAAAATTGAAAACAAACAAAGTAAGTGGCTTGGTTGGAAACGAAGATTATCTACCAGCAAAGGATTTGTAGCAGGTGTCTTCAATGCAATAATTATTTTTACCCAAACAAGGACAACAGAGGCAAAGAAAACTGAGTGGAGAAAATAGCTACTTACAATTACTCGTAATGGTAAAAATGACATCAATGGTAGCAATAGTATTCTGTCTAAAATATTTCTGCTATAAATTAGATACATAAGTTGTAAAATGTAGGGGACATGCAACATAAATCATGTGATGTCATGCATTCTTCTTCCCAAAGATGGTGTCTCAAAATATTTTCAAAAAGATCCCCACTCAAGTTGTGTACTTAAGGACACGAAATGAGAAATATGGAACAATATTAAAACCAGAATGTAATTTCCGAGGATAATACAGGATGTAGATATAAGAATTGTAGAACACTATTAAAACCAAAATGTAATCTCAACGGACATTGCCGGACCTTGTATCAAGGAGACAAATGGTAATATAAGCATTCAAAAATTCTCATGACAAAAAATCCTTATAACCTGGCACAATCTTTGATTTCTCTTGCTATACATTAATTCAATTTGTTTACAATTTACAAATCACAAGCCAAAATATATTCTAGAAGATAAGTGAAAATATTCAGGGCAATCCCATCACAAAGAGTACCCATATGCATATAAAGGTGGTTCACAAAAATGTTCAGCTAACGAGTTGTTAGAATTGTGTGATGGAAAGAGGAACCAATCCACATATAATTATCAAGGCTTCATTTTTGGACCTTGGCGACAAGCTGAGTGTAAACAAAGAGATTAATTTCAGTAGGCTTCAAGATGTTAGGCTCCGTCATTTTCTAAAATAATCATCCCCCAGTTTTTTTCTTTTATTAAATTAATCCTCCAAAGCAGCAATCCATAATTTGACTAGTCTGTAAGGTAAAAAACTCTGACCACCCATGTATACATTAAAGATGATTTGGAGAAACAATCTTCCAGCATATTGGTAGCCATTGTGTATACAACAGGTAATACAAAGAAAGACAAAAATATTATGTCAAATAAGCATTACAAACAACAAAAACATTATCATTTAGGGTTTTTAATCCCTTCTAGTAAGGATTGATATTATAATTTAAGAAACAAACAGAAAAAAGCTCAACAGCTAAGGGTACAAGGCCTTCAAACCAGAAGCACTACCATACATATCGCCGAACAAAGTAAACTCTAAGTGGAGATTAAGGTTATCTACAATCAAATGAGTGTCTTTAGTGGACAAAATAGCTATGCATAATTGTCAAATTATCATCTACATTATCCTTGTTTCACATGGAGACTAACTAAAATCTAAAACTAAAACTAGGCATAAATAGGCACCTTTTTTTCTTTAAAAGACCACTCAATTCTTGGATCTTCAAAACTAAAAACAACATTCAAGAACCAATGTAAAAATTTGCATGGTAGAATAGAGAATGCGTTCCATCCATCACATCCCATATTGTAGTGGGAATAAGAATAACGAAGAGATGGGTAATAGTATGCTGCCTGAGATCCTTTCAAAAATGTTTGGGTCATTCGGAGCATCCTGGTGTTATCACCCCCTGCCACTGCCATTACCGCTCCTGTTATTCACAAAACAAAGAAATAGCAAATCAAAAAAAGTTTTTAATTTGAAGGAATGTGCTAGATTTTAATTATATTTGAATTTTGAATTTCAAATTCAGGGTGCTCGTTTATTTTTGAGAATCTTCCCGTCACCTCAGCTAATTTCCTTCTGTCAGCAAATGGGGCAGGCTATCGAAGATAAATTTATTTTACCCGTTCAAACAATGCCAAGTACATATTTTACTTTTAAAAAATTGTACATGCAAGGCAGAACAGGGCAGAGTTATAACCCACATGTGCAGAAACCCGGGCTAAATCCCCATCGACTACAGGGAAGATACGCTTAGCGCCTCTCCCTTTTGTTTCCAATGCCATTGCTAGAACTTTCCATCTGTTTCTTCTTCCATTGTTTTTTATTTCTTAGCATGGCACATCTTCGCTTCATATCTCGAGTTAATTCAATATTAAAATATTCTCTTCCTAAGATATGATAAAATTCTATCATAGTTTTATTCTTAATTTCTTCTCTGTACTTGGTATGTTTTCTCCTCTTGTGTTTGTATCTTCTAATCTTTAGGTAAAAGGTTTTCAAATTCGATGAAACAAGCTTATGGAAACCAACCGTGTAGTTATTTTTCAATTCAATGTTTCAGAGCATGCTGACTGACTCCTCTACCCCTTACAAGGGTTCCCCAAATTTCCAATGACTTGTAGTGACATTATTTGCCTTTGAAAAATGGACCACCCATCATGTTGATGCGCAGTTACTGTTATCCATTTTTTCCATTTTTTCCCCTGGCAAAAATAGACAACTTGGAAAATTATACTTGGATGGTTGATGGACTTCAATGAAGAATTTGAAGATTTCAGGTAATTTTCATGATTTTGGGCACTTGCAATCATTTGGAGGCATTTCCCTTCTCTAGGCTTCAAAAGATTTGGCACTTAGTCAATTTTGGATTAAAAATGGTAAAAATGGAAAAAATTGGCTTTGGGGCACTCTTTTCTATTTTTCCTAGCTCCCCAATCCAAGAAAAATCCAAACAGTTAAATATTTGAGAAAAAAAATGTGAAAAAGGGTATTTTTCGGTGTAATGCCGATATTTCGGGTACGAGAGAAACATGCGGTACTAGTGCCTGGGGGCTCTAGTTCTCCAAAATACCGAAAAGGCTGCAATATAAAGGATTTGGCTAAGGGGATGGTCCATTGTGGATAAATCGAATAAAATGGGCCCAGGTGATACAAATTCCCGGGGGAGGTGAGTTCCCCGCTGGACCGAGATTTTCGCACAATGAAGGTAGGGTTTGCTACAGGTGGATGGGAGTTTGGAGGCTCGGATGGATCACGTACCATGGGGACTCCAGTTCCTCGTGGAACCGATTTGTCCGTAGTATAAAGGGTGTTGGAAGATAGTTATTTGTGTGCCGGTGTGAGGGTGTGGGCTCAAGGGGCTCGGGTGGAACAATGTTCCCCACGAGGCGATAAAAGCCGAAATGCAAAGGGACATCGAGGTTGTTTGTGATGCGAACGTGACGGGGTTTGCGGGCCAAAGAGGCTCGGGCGGAACAAGGTTCGCGGGGTCGCTAGTTCCCCACGGACCGGGAAGTGCCGCAGACAAAGAAAGTGGAGTGCAAGGAGAGGAGTATTGCAAGGAACGCGGAGATTTCAAACCCAAGTGACCCAGTTCCTCGTGTACCCCATGTACCCGAAACATCCACATTATCCAATTTCTAAAGAACAATATAAAAGGTAAAGGGTGTGTATTGCAAACTGTGGAGAGGAAAATGGAACCTGTGTTCCCACGACCCCCTAGAGATCCGATTTAGCATAACTTCCTCCCTGGTGCACCAAATTTGATGATCTTGGACTTTTTGGAAATGTATCTTAGAGTACTACATCATGGAATCAAAACTCTTGAGTTAGGTAAGAGTAGGTGAGAAAAAAAAGGAAAAAAAACACTTCCAGCTTTCAATACACAGTTCCAGGCAGTTGTGATCAAATTTAATGAAGTGTGGTCCTCTTTTCTTCTCCGGCAAGTAAATGGACATCGGAGAATGAGTTTCACAAGCTACCCACACCTCTTTTCAGGTCATTAATGCATCTTGTTGGTGGGTGAATGGGGAATTTCGGGATTCTCTTATCTCTCTTCTCCAACTTCTTTTATATATTGTAAACTTCTCATTTTGAGAAGTAATGGGATATTCTGGGATGTGGGAAAACTCTGCCATTTTTGTTTTTTAACACTAATGAGCTGCAAACCTTATCATGGGCCTGACAAGTGTATTTATGTCTCTATTTCATCAATGTAATGGATTGTGCATATTCTAAGAGCAATAAATTATGTGTTTTGTGGTGTTCTTTCAACTCTAGAATCTGTTTTGTTGTATCTCCTTGCCTTTCCATTCTTGTTGTTTTTCTGTGCCTGTATTTCTCATATATAGGTTTAGGTTATTATATTTCATGGAGTGCAGATGGTGAATGAAGATTTGGGTCTATGTCATAGCTATTTAGCCTCTCCCTTCTCCATTTTCGTTCTCCTTCTCCCTCAGCAGGATATTTCCACCCCCTTTTTTTTGTGCTATCACCTCTGTTAGTGTAAGATTTCCCTTTTCATGCATCTTTCTGACCCTCTCTCTCCCTAGTCTCTTAGCATGGTTATTTTAGGATTAGTTAGTTACATTTCCTTCCTTGGGAGAAATTTAGCATTAGGATTAGGTAGAGGCACCAACCTTCTCTAGAGGTCCATCTCAAGTAGCAAGTCTCACAACTTGAGAGGTGGTCCAATGTTACCCAAAAACGTTGATTTCTCATCCACATTTACATGAAATCAAAACCACCACTTGCATTAAGTGATGGTTTCATCATCTTCCCAAAAAGAAGTCCATTGACCTCTAGGAGATTCCTGAAACTGGACATACTTAATATTCCTCATAAACTAGAGTCTCGATGATGTTGCTTGGACTGAGATTGATTGTCTTCTATGCACATCTTTGTCGATATGGCTGACAAGTTGCATAGACATGCACACAAGTCCATAAAACTCAAGCTTTATTTTTGGTTGATACAAAGTTGTTTGTAAACCTCAATGTTCTTGCATCAAAAAGTGTGATTTTGTAGTATTCATAATTATGCTAATAGACATTCTACACTGGTAACAAGGGGTGGGATGTGATGTTGTGGTAGTGATATTTTTATTTTGTATATTAAATTTAACATTCTTTTCACTGTCATGTTATTTTTTCAAGGATTTAATGGTTTGACTGAGACATTTTTATTTTATGCATTCAATTTGATGTCTTTTTTATTGTCCTTTTTTGGTTATTGTTGATGCAAAATCACAACACCCCTGGATGCAGATCAGGCTTCTAGGTTGATCTTCAGGCATCCAGTGTGATTGCACAACATGGAAACCTCTCTCCAAGCATGGGGACTTGTAAAACTGAGAGAGGAATCTCCAGAGAAGGCTGGTTCCTGCTCCTAAACTACCTGCCACAAGCTATTCCAGTGCAGGCAAGCTAATCTAATCCTAATCTAACCATGCCAAGGAGACAGAGAGAGAGAGAGAGAGAAAGGAAAAGAACAAAAGCCTACACTAAAACGGTGATACACCAGAGAAGGAGATGTTGAACATCTATCAAAACTGTCATGGAACAAAGAGAGGTGAGCAATGGGAAGGATGGACAGAAGCATCACAGGCCCAAGGATAGATTTCACACAGAAAATGTCCCAAAACTCCATGAACACAGCTCCAAACCTGCAATGAACATTCAAACATGCACAAATACCTGCAATGAAGAGAGGCAAGAAGAGAACAAGCAAAAATGAGCAAGGATGGACAGATGCATCACAAAACACATTTTGTTGCTCCAGAAGTTTGCACAGAACATCATTTCAATAGTAAAAGGCAAAAACACCATTACAGAGCAAGGGAGGAGGTTCGAACTCCATTTTCAACCCTAGAGAAGAAAAGAAGGGAGGGCAGAGCAGAAAAGATGAACAACTTGTCATTTTTCTTCCACTCTTTACAATATATAGGAAGGAATGAGAGAGGGAAAGAGAGAGGAAAGTCAAATCTGCCCCAACCACTTCTAGGTCATATTTAAGATCATCTCATTATGGCAGAAGGGCGGAGTCCTTGGCAAAATGGCGGGCTGTCTAGCAGAAAACGAGCTGTCTGTTGTATTAAAGCTGGTCGCATGAAACGTCACTTATGGTCATGAACACGCGTCAGAGCATGTTTTTGATTTTCTCTCTCCAAACTGCACCAAAATGCAAGATTGATCCTAGAATCATGTAGAGAATCTCACAAGCTTTCCGTTGATATAAAGAACGTGCAAATCCGAGTTCTGGATCGAAAGATATGATGATCTGAAGATTTTAGGGCACAGCAGATGGGGATTTTGAAATTCTTTCCCACGCTCTATCACCTGGATGATACGTGGCAAGTGCACTGATTGGCTACGTGATTCTCTCTCCTCCACCTTTCGAACGGGTTTTCCTTGAAAATTTTGACTTTTTTATCCTGGAAGATTTTCCATAAGGTCCCACCCGCGCCCCCGCCACTTGGGACACGTGGCATGCATTGATTGGTCGACAGGGGCTTAAGGGTCTTCCTCTACTTTTATAATTTTGGCTCTGAAAGATCGGCTAAATTTCCTAACTCTCTCCCTGAGCTCCCACCTCTGTTCCATTGGACACGTGTCCAATTCCTATTGGCTTGGGCTAACCCCTCAAAACTCGCCCTTTGACTTTTTGGCTCTCTCCTTGATGACACGTGGCGATTTTTGGTTGGCTTTCGGCTCCTTCACGATACATGGAAACCGTCTCTTTGTCCCGGATGCCCATTTGACTTTTGAACTCTTTGTGTCTGATTTCCAGGCGAACCGGCCGGTTCGCTCTTTTTGGCACTACATGTCCCACTTTGTTTCCAGACTGCTTGGCTCAAGCACCCGGTTCGGTCCTTCGCGTACTTTTTGGCCCGCTTGTTCCACTTTGTTTCAGACTGACTTGAGAGATTTCATCCCGGTTCGGCTGAGATCGGGAAAGGTCCCGCCTCATACTTTTGTCCCACTTGTCCCTACACTGCTAAACGGTGATACCGCCAGAGAAGGAGGACTTTTCGGCCGATCTATCAAAACTTGTGGAACAAAGAGACGTCCCATGGGATGTCCCGACTGCTCCTAGGACTAGGACTTAGCCGATTTTCACCATTTTTTCTGGATCAAAACTTGCCTTTTGCAACCTTTTCCCGCATGAACATCTCAAAGCTGCTCCTAATACCTGGACAGGAGAGTTAGAAAAACAATCTGAAACGAGCAAGAAACATGATGTTTGCAAAACTTTTGTTTCAATCAATGTTTGCACAGAACATTGAATATTCTGATGCATGTTATCAAGGCCAAAACCCTGGGGGGTGACATTTTGACAACAGTTTGGAGGACTCAGTGGGGTCATCTCCTGCTAGATGAAAAGACCAGTTGAAGTAATCCATTGGACATGGAGTCCCTAGAGAACTTTGGAAACCTCCCCTCTGAGCCACTGAGGGAGGTACAGAGCTGAAAATCATGATGGAGCATGCAGACTTGCTGAAAGCAAACCTATTTACTCTAACTAGAATTTTCCTACAACTGGTTGTGAAAATAGCTTCCTTTCTTCAAAATTGGCAGCCATGCAATTGATTTGGCACTGATCATGGCTGTTTGGAGGATGGAAAATCAACAAGAAGAGGTCTTCAGTCCAAATCATGCCTGAAAACAAATCCAATACCTCTTTTAGTTGCTCTGCACCATTGGAGAGGTAACTGATCCTTGGTACATATTTTAAATCATCCTCATGCTCAGAAGCAAGCATGACTGGTTGTGGCTTCTCCTTTGGCTCCAATGAAGCCAAATACCTGATTGGCGCAAGGTCTGATCCATTTGATATGCCCATAACTCTGATTTTCAACTCCAAGAATGGAGTTCTCCTGTAAAAATGGATGATGTGGAAGAAATGGTGGAATCAATGAAGAACACTTCCAATCTTGATTCCAAAGAGCTGCTGTAAGATGCAGGCTGCTGCATTAAAACTCTTAACCGGATCTTCTCCATCAAAACAGTTTGACAGGTTGATCATTGCTGAACTTCCTCCATGGTGTCCTCTTGATCTGCATGGTTTCCTTCACTCTCCATCCTCTTCAGCACCGGAACTTGAGAGAAATGAAGTGGAAAGAAGAACTGATGCTTTGTGCTCAAACCCTTTGACTTTTCTCCTCCACAGCTAGAATGTGCATTCCCCTTCCTCTACTATTTGCATAAAACTCTTCCTCTAGCATGAAGTCAACAAACTTTCATAGAATGACAAGTTGGGGCTGCAAGATCTTCTTCAAAGCTTTCTTCCTCCATGGCTGTGGGATCAGCACCACGTTCTGAGGAAGAACTGGATGGTGATCTGCTTCTTCCTTTTGCTCTTCTTCTTTTGCAACAAATTCAGTCATGACCACCATTTGAGGCTTAACCATCAAGGGGATCTTTGTCAAATTTCTTTTCTGTTGGGCTCCTCTTCTTGCTGTCCTTGATGACTAATTTTTTCAATCTCTTCTTCCCCATATGAAATTGGGAAGGCAAGAGGAGGGATGGGCTGCAACTTCTTGTTTCTTTGGAGGAGATGGGTGTTTCTGTTAGCTCTTGTGGAGGGGGATGACTGTTTGGAAGGGAAGAGGAAAGAAGAATCCAGATTGGAGTCAGCAGATGTGTTTGCACACTGCTGAAATGAAACAGAGGGAAAGAAAATCTTCAAGGCAGAACCCATTGACAAGGTTGCTAAATACTTCTCTCATACACCTCTATTTCTTCAATCCACTTTGCAAGCAAAGGCAGCGTTGCAATCAGAAGAAGCTTCTCCTGAGGGCTTGTAAGACCTCTAAGGATCCCAAAAGCTTTCATTTGTGCTTGAGCCCTGGACTGCACCATCCCCACCTCCATCTTTTGAATTTTCTCCAACAGAAACTGTTGCATCTGATGGTCTTCATTGTATGCATACTCTTGCTCTTGGAAAGCTACATAGCCAAACTGACTTTGGCACTGCTGCTCATATGGGTGTGCATTAAGAACTTGCTCAAAATGTCTGATTTGATGTGAGACACTACTGTTGTTGATGTGAAATCCATGAAAATGAAGTCATGATTGCACAACCTCATGGAATGGGAAAGAATGAAAGAGATGGAAAGAAGGATGAACGGGAATGGATGGAAAACGGGTCTGCAACTTCAGAAATGGGTTGCTGATTAGATGGAGTCGCCAGATGTGTTTGCAAGTGCCTCTAAAGGCTGAAATCTTCACAGGAACTGAAGTGGAAGACCTGTCAATGTCCCACCGGGCGTGCCAAAACTGTTGATGCAAAATCACAGCACCCCTGGATGCACATCAGGCTTCTAGGTTGATGTTTAGGCATCCAGTGTGATTGCACAACATGGAAACCTCTCTCCAAGCATGGGACTTGTGAAACCGAGAGAGGAATCTCCAGAGAAGGCTGGTTCCTGCTCCTAAACTACCTGCCACAAGCTATTCCAGTGCAGGAAAGCTAATCTAATCCTAATCTAACCATGCCAAGGAGACAGAGAGAGAGAGAGAAAGGAAAAGAACAAAAGCCTACACTAAAACGGTGATACACCAGAGAAGGAGAATGTTGAACATCTATCAAAACTACCATGGAACAAAGAGAGGTGAGCAATGGGAAGGATGGACAGATGCATCACAGGCCCAAGGATAGATTTCACACAGAAAATGTCCCAAAACTCCATGAACACAGCTCCAAACCTGCAATGAACATTCAAACATGCACAAATACCTGCAATGAAGAGAGGCAAGAAGAGAACAAGCAAAAACGAGCAAGGATGGACAGATGCATCACAAAACACGTTTTGTTGCTCCAGAAGTTTGCACAGAACATCATTTCAATAGTAAAAGGCAAAAACGCCATTACAGAGCAAGGGAGGAGGTTCGAACTCCATTTTCAACCCTAGAGAAGAAAAGAAGGGAGGGCAGAGCAGAAAAGATGAACAACCTTTTATCTTTTTGAAAGAAGCCCTCCTTACAATATATAGGAAGAATGAGAGAGGGAAGAGAGAGGGAAATCGAAATCTGCCCCAACCACTTCTAGGTCATATTTAAATCATCTCATTATGGCAGCAGGTAGAACTCTGGCAAAATGGCGGATCTGGCAAAACGGCGAGGCTGTCTGCTGCATTAAAGCTGGTTGTTGAAACGTCACTTCTGGTCATTACCACGCGTCAGATCCGTTTCTCAATTTTATCTCTCCAAAATGCACCAAAATGTTAGATTGATCCCAGAATCATGTAGATAATTTCAACAGCTTTCCGTTGATATAAAGAACGTGCAAATCTGAGTTCTAGATCGAACGATATGATGATCTGAAGATTTAGGGCACGGAACAGACCAAAACGGATTTTAAAAATCTTTCCCGCGCTCTGGCACCTGGATGACACGTGGCATGCATTGATTGGTTGCATGATTCTCTCTCCTCCACCTTTTGGCGGGCTTTCTTTGAAAATTTTGACTTTTTGTGATCCTGGGACATTTTCCACCTTCCGCCCTGCGGCCACTTAATACATTGATTGGTCGACACGGGGTGCGGGGTCTTCCTCTACTTTTAACTTTTTGGCTTAACTTGGCTAAATTTTCTAACTTCCCCGAGCTCTGCTTTTCTCTGTTCCATTGGACACGTGTCCAATTGGACTCAATTGGCTTTGACCCCTCAAAACTCGCCCTTTCGCGACTTTTTGGCTCTCTCCTTGATCTCACGTGGCGATGTTTGGTTGGCTTTCGGCTTTTGTGTCCACTTCGCGTCCATTTGTCCCGGATGTCCCATTTGATTTTGGACCCTTTGTGCTGATTTCGGGCGAACCGGCCGGTTCGCGTCCATTTGTCCCAGACGTCCCATTTGCTTTTGGACTGACTTGACTCTTTTCGCCCGGTTTAGCCGGTTTGCGTCTTTTTGGCCTGCTTGTCCCACTTTGTTTCGGACTGCTTGTGCTCATTTCACCCAGTTCGGCCGGTTCGCATCTTTTTGGCCCGCTTGTTCCACTTTGTTTCAGACTGTTTGTGCCGATTTCGCCCGATTCGGCTGATTCGGGCATTTCGCGTCCCGCCGCGTACTTTTGTCCCACTTGTCCCTGTTGCTATTTGGGCCACTTGGAGGCTTTTCGGCCGATCCACGCCTTGACGTCCCAAATGTCCCGACTGCTCCTAGGACTAGGACTTAGCCGATTTTCACCATTTTTTCTGGATCAACCTTCTTTTCTTCTGCAACCTTTTCCCGCATTTTCTCAGAAGCTTGCTCCTAACTACCTGGACAGGAGAGTTAGAAAAATATCTGAGAGAACCTCAGAAACATGATGTTTGCTCTGAATCAATCAATGTGCCTGGGACTTGAATATTCTGATGCATGTTATCAAAATTACCCAGGGGGGTGAAATTTTGACAACAGTTACTTTGAAAAGTTAATAAAAAACAAGTAATATGTTGACCATACAATAGAGTTTGGAGCCCTTTTTTCCTGAAAGTTTATTTTGTCACCAGTAGGAAACATGAAGAAAATGTAGTGAGATTATTAAATCAATGTGGTATGCATAAAATCTCATATAAGAGCCTTGAAATATATATATCAACATTTTTCAAATAGTTGTATTTAAGATATTTCTACTAGTTATATAGTTATTCTTTCTGAAATTAGAAGAAAGGATAAGGATGTGAGTAGTTTCTCATTGAGTAAATGAACATCAGGGGTACACACATTTTTTACAAAATGTAACTTCTCATTTGTTTGGTCTATTTGCATTTTTAAATTTAACTATTTCAATATTCATCTAAAGTAGTATAACCCCTTTTGCAATAAAAAACTAAGGTATACCCCATTATGATTAGGAGGTTGCTCCATGTGGGAGAGCATCATGTGTTATGTCGATAACCCTTGCATATATGGTGTTACTCGTTGGATATAAATATTCAAATATTATTTGCCATACCCTTTGTCCCCAAGTAAGATGCAAGAATGGAAGCAAGCTTTATAAGAATGTCTTGATGTGGTTCCTTGTAAGTTAAAACACTCAGCTAGGCAATAATGTGAAGCCCTAGTCACTTTGGAAGAGATTTTTATGGTGGTGCAGTGTATATTGGATGAAAAACTACCAAGCATGGATGGATTTCTTATGAAATTTTCAAAGCTACTTAGTGTATAATGGCCCTACTCTTACAAGTCTATAGATCTAAGCATTAAGTACAAAATCCTTAGGTAATGTAATTAACAAAGATAAGATTAAATTTGTAGCTATGGTTAATGATCCTAAGATCATAACAAGTTCAAGATCTATCACCTTATTGAATGTATCCTATAATAGCAAAGGCTTTAGTGTTCCAAGTCTGTCATTTTCCTTTTGCAATTATCAAAACTGAGTAAATAGCTTTTATTAAAGGATATTCTTGATAATGTCATAGTTGTTTGGGAAGGCATGGAATGGCTTGGGTTTCTCACTAGCAAGCCATTTTTTTGAAATAGGACTTTGAAAAAACCTATGATCATATTGGATGGCTCTTTGTTCTCATTGTGTTATGTAACACTCTGATTTTGTATGTTAACTTGGTGAATGTTTTACATACTGTTATAGCTGCTGAAATGAAAGCAAACATGTTAAGATATGTTTTGATCTTAAGAGAATGTGTTGCTAATTTGTATTCTTGCATACTGTGATTTATTGCATGGGACAGCAAATATTGTACTTGTGTGTTTGCTGATGTGACGACAAATTGTCGTATACTTGCTAGCTCTTGTTGCTGATTGACAGCATACCCTGAATCAATTCCATTGATTCAAGTATGCTGAGGTCCTCTTGTGATTTCTGTGTCGATTCACACTTGAACCGGACTGGGATTATTATGAGCGTGCAGCGCCTGATTACAGGTGTGAATAGCTAGCACGAAAATGCCAACGACAGGGGTTCGATTCTTGAACCCTGTACTGTCGAATTTGGGACCTCGTGAGGCAAGAAATGCCTGGACACGGGTGGCCTTGGCATGTAATCTGAAGGACGGAACGTCCTGCTCTGCATTAACGTGAATGTTAGTAAGGAGGCTGGATGGAAGTTGTTAGTGTTAGTGGTTAGTGTGAATTAAACCTAAACTAACCCTAAGGCCTAACATACATCCTACACTACTATCCTAAGTGGATTTTTAAATTAAAAAAAAAAGGGAAAATAAACCTAAGTTCTAAAACCTAAGGTTAAACTAGGACCTAGGTTGAATACTACTTGCAACCTAAACTAATCCTAAACTAAGGGGTACGCAGACCCTTGGGAGGAAAGGGATAAGGATGGGAAGGAGGCATTCATTGGCATTTAATAAACTGTCCCTACGTGGACAGCGCCAGTTTTGGCGGGGCAGGTAAGGAATTAGAGGCATCTATTTAGAAATAGAGCCAAATTCAGTTTGCATGGAAATTTTGAAATTTAGAAGCTCGCCAACCCAAGTGGCGGTGGCGTGGAAAGTAAGGAAAAAGGCAGAGCCTTAATTGCATTAATTGTTCTCGGTCCTCGCGACCAGCTCGCCTTGGAAACAGCATGAGGGAATTTTATTTTTCATTGTTCGATTTGGTTTTGGCCGAAGTTCCTCTGCATTTGGTTTTTCTGACCTGGTTCGGTTGAACCAGCTCTTGGCATTTGACATTTTCTTGGAGATTTGGAGGCTGTTGTTAAGCCTGAAGAAGGAAGGAAGTGTTGGAGAGTTTGTGTTGTCGCTGTGGAAGGAAAAACGCGACAAATAAGGTTTTCTTCGAGCTCTGGAAAAGAGATTACAGACATGTTAAGCCCTTCTCTTTAAAAATCCTTGCTTTGATTAAGTGTTTCATTAAAACAACCCTGCTCTTGGGTTGGATTGTGAGATTGCTGTTGAAATCGATTTGATTTGGATTTTTGATTCTTGCTTCTCTTTCTTTGGAAAATGATAAGAAAACGGCTCTGGTTGCTTGGTTTTGATTTGTTTTTGCTCGAATCAAGTTGGAATATGAATTACCGTACTGGTTGCTGACTGTTGTGGAAAAATAGATATTTTCTTTCTCTGTACATGTTGTATGAAGTGAACACACTGTTTAATCTTCTCCTTATAGTGTAATCGTTTTCTTTGTTGTTGTGCTTGGAACTGCTATTACATGTGAAGAGAAAAATGGAAATACAGTCGTGTTATATTGCTATGATTTGGGATTAATTGACTCTTGCTATCATTTTGGAAATAATATGAATCATCTTTATGGGTCGCTGAGTTCGACTGTCCTTGTATTTTATTGAACGAAATACCTTCCTGTCGTAGCTGGAACTGTTTAACAGTAATGGGAAAACGTCATATTTCCATCTTAAGACTGTGCATTATTATATGAGTTGTTCGCTATGAATTGGGTTTGTCGACCCTTGCTGTCTTTTCTTTTGGAAATGTTAAGAAAATTGTTTCCTTATTGAAGTTTAACTGTTTTGGAAATCTCGAATGGATCCTACCTCCATTGGTGCTGGTTATGGGATATTATATGGAAATTTTAATGGTTATTCTTGTGGAATGGAAGGTAAACTGTACAGGTTATGGCAGTTGTTTTTGGCTTGAAACTATTTCCTTTGGCTGATGGACTGAAAATTATAAGAACGCATTAGTGTTTGAATTATTCGTTTCTTATGAAGTTTTCTTGCAAGGATATAGATCTTTCATTCTCCTGTCTTTGTTAGGGATCTTAATGGAAATGGCATTCACCCTTCTTTGGGTAATCGAATTGATTTGTAATAAAGTAATAGTGTATTACATTTCTGTTTTCCTTGGATTGGAAATAGAGAACAGCTCTTTTCTGAGTCTATTCTGAAGTAGGAAGCTTGAATCGTTTTCCTTCTGAACCCTTAATGGGTTTGTCTTTTCTACGAGTGTGGATATGATTGTGTTATGAATACTTTCCTTCTTAATCAGACTTGTAATGAATTACCTGGTCTTGCTAAGTCTGTGTTTGAATGATTGTTATTTCTTCTTGCTGTAACGGGTTGACCCCAGAATGAACTCGAATTGGACCTTCATTAGTTTTTTTACTATCATGTTAGGATTGAAATGTACATGCTATGTGAGTTGCCTTGAATGAGAACGTTTTTCTATCTTTCTGTAGTTCATATTTGTGCTTATCAATGAGAACGTTTACTCTATAAGTTGAGCTGTCATGCTAAGAAAAACATGATTTGAGTGTTTTTATTTCATTCTGAATAAATGATTGTTTCTTAATGAAATCATAAGAGAATGAATTCTTCTCTGTTTGCTATTTGGGACTTGAAAGAAATTCATAGTTACAGTGAATACTTGGATCTTGCTGTAGGTAACAGCAATGAATAAACCTGTTATTAAGAACTGGATATGCGTTCAGAGGTATAAAAATCATATGATTATATGACTTGCGTGATTGCATAATTGTTGTTGTTTAGTATACAGTGAAAGAAGTATGGTTTCTTTTATTATGGTAAATACCTATGGTATGCAGCCTTATATTGTTTGATCTTGGATGTACTAATGTTGTACTAACGATTCGAATCTTTATGAGTCTTATTCTAAGTATGGATATGGATGGTGAATTCTTCCCTGATTTAAAGCTGATTATAAATGAAATTATTCTTGCTGCCAGAAAGTGAATTCCGAGTGGATTTTGTAAGTTTCACTCTGAACTGTTATCTTGAATTGTCCGTCGTTTGGATTCCACTGTTAGGACAGTCATGTGGAAAGAAATAGAGATATGAATGAATGTTTTAGAAAAATGATCTTTTCTTCTTTCATTCAGTTGGAAATCTGGAATTCGTGAATAATGAATTTTATAGTGCTTAGATGGGAGCAACTATATGCATTGTTGTTCGCTTTCTTGTCTGTACTTGATTGCTTGGATTCTAATATGACGCATGAACTGAAAAGAAAGTAATGGAATTACATTTCAGTTAGTTTCATCCTTTGCATTCATTGTTATTAAAGGGCGTGGAAAGGATAACAGTGTGCTCTATCTGTTGTGAGTTACTTGTATTCCTTAACTTTTCAAATATTGTGAATTGACACTTGTAACGATTATGTAGAAACGGGACAGCAGTCCCTTGGCTGATTGTGATGATATTTGATAGTCAGTTGTTATGTTGATTCTCCCTTTGTGCCTATTTCGAGATTGATGTTTTGCTGTCGTTTCATAAAAGCAGGGTTCTTTTATTGAAACAGTTAGTTGAAGCATCTTATTTTAAGGATAAGTGCTTAATGTGCTCAGTTCATTGAACTGACCCGTGCAATTCATTTTGCAGATGGAATTTGATTAGAATGAAGACTTGGCTGTTTTCTGATGCCTCTTGATTAGATGTAAAATAAATTGTAATTGTTGCTTTTATTCCTCTTTGAGGAATTGTGAAAAGAAGAAAATATATTCTTCTGTCCATGAGTTGTATGGATGTTTTGTATAAACTATACCCAATCAGCTGGATTGGCAAATGTACAAATTATGACTTGAAATATTGAATACAATTACAAGTGTGATATTTTCAATAATTATATCAGTTTGATATTGTTGTTTAAATTGGAAATATGATGTTATTTCTTGATTTGGAATTGTTTCATTGTCCTTGGATGGATGCTGAATTGAAACTGATATCTATTCTTACTTAAATGCAACTTTTAAGTTGAAAAGTGCAATTAGTTCATACTTGGGTAAAGATGAATTTTTAATTGACATTAAAAAGGATTAAGAAGAATATGATTCCATAATCAGAAGGTATTCAGGATTAGCTTAGGAGCTAAGGAATATCAATTCAACTTCGGAGTAATCGAACTTCGCTTTCGAACTCCATTAATGATCCCGTTTGATAAAATTCAGAATAAAGGATATAGGATAAATATATCCATAACTAATGGACCTTAACTATATAACGTTAAGGAGAACAAATGAATTCATTTCTCGAAGTTTAGACCTCGTTTGAATGACGTCTAATAAGTTAATATTCTGAAATTAGTTGCAGTTGGAAACATCTTGGCTAAGTTTAATAGGTTAAACTTATCACGTCCGTCGGTACGGACTGCTTAATCCAATGATTAAGAAATAAACCAAGTAAGGAAATGTAGCCCTTCGATACGAAGGAGAAGATACATAGCAAACTAATGGACGGTTTAGTCCCTCTTAGTTATATACAACTGCAACGGAAACGAGGATCAAGGGATCAGCACGAATGCTGAAAGTTGATTTTAATTATTAACTCGTGGCTAAGTCACTTGAGCAGGATGTGTATTCTCGATGGGTGGATTCTGCAGGACATTGGCATACGCCAGCTACAGCAAGGTGTCTTCATGAAGACGGGGTCTTCATGACGACACAATGTTGCAGCTGACATATAGCAATGCCCTCCCGAATTAAAACATTTAGAATACATAGGCTGAATGTGTAGATCTTAGCAGGGGGATAGGGTATGATCTGGTATACGGAGTGACTCCGGAATACTAAAGATAAATAGACACACGGAGTCGTGGGGTAACGACACCGTATGTCTGCGTATCTTTAGTTACCAGGAGTGCCTTCCTATACCCGTTCATATTACTAGCTGGAATTGAAAGTTTAAAACTGACCTTAAACGATGAGGACTGGTAGGAGCCAGGAAAGACCATTCTAGATAACAGGTGAAGTGAAGTGAAGGACGTATTCCGTAGATGTGTATCACATCCAGGAATATGATCATGCAAAGCATGTGAAAATCTTTGGCCAAAGTATCGCAATTGCTGGTTGCGTTGTCCTTATCACTTAATTTAAGATGCAGGATGTCAGATGAATATCAGTAACAGATATTCAGATAGGCTTCTTAAATGGATCACTTCGATAACCGGGGAAGGTTATGAGAACAGGTATATATAATATACTATGCATAAACAAACATGAAGGATCGGTTGTTGCCGAGTCATGAACATGAAGGATCGGTTGTTGCCGAGTCATGAAATGAAGGATCGTTGAAACTCCGAGCCATGAAAATGGAAGATCGGCAGTTCATCGAGTCATTTACAGCAGCATATAGAATCTGTTATAAGATTGAATGGCATTGAATGTGTGTTCCATATTGTAAATATGCGAACAGGGAACATTCGTTTTAAAAAGAAATTGTGTGATCCAAACTGTGTTGTTTGGGCAGAGAACAATTATTAAAACTTGAACGTGTGTTTGAATTTTATAATTCATAACAGAGAACGTTATATACAAAAAAAAAAAAAAAAATTCCCTTGTTCTGGTGTTTTAAAATGGGGATGTTACATCTTGTTATCAGAGCTGAAGGTTGCAGCTCTTGGACCTAATGAGTCCACGATATTAATAAAGTTTACATTTTCTTATTGAACAGAAAATGGTCAGGACAAGAGGGAATGCTGCGAATAACCCGTTGCAGGGTGGAGAAGCAGCAACTGCCCAAAAGCTGGATGAAATCCTTGCTGCCCTACTTGATACGAGGGATCGTTTGACTGTACTGGAACAACAGTCAATGGGCAATGAAGAGGAGGGGAATGAAGCTGAAATAAATGATCAGCTACCTCCTGTGGACAACATCAACGGAGGGAATCCGGGTGTTGATGATAATAATGTAATTGCTCCTAATCCCCCTGAAAATAAAAGGGCAAGATTAGCAGCTGAACTTACAAATGATATAAAGAGAATAAGTCCTCCAAAGTTTGATGGAACAACTCTTGGGGACGGAGCTGAGAACTGGCTCAGTGAAATGGAGAAATACTTTGCAATAAGAAACTTCTCCGAAGAGACTAAAGCGATATGGGGAGCATATCAGCTTTCTCATGAAGCATCATCCTGGTGGGACAACCGTAAGGTTGAGCTGAATATTGTCGAATCAGACATAACTTGGGATCAATTTAAGGGTTATTTTAGGCAAAGATGGCTGCCTCAACTCTATTTTGATAGGAAAATGACTGAATTTCAGAACTGGTCGCAAGGAAGGCTGTCGGTGACAGAATACTGGGAAGGGTTTACTAAACTCCTTAAGTATGTGCCGCAGTACCAAGCTGACGAGAAGTTCAGAATACGGAAATTCATAATGGGACTGAATCCCATCATTGGTGGCGAAGTGGATGTCCACGGCCCAACCACCATGGATGGAGTTGTCGAAAAGGCAATCAGACAGGAACAGAAATTGAGAGCAATATCTGCTCACAGGGAAGAGATAAGGAAGAAGATTCCCAATCCTTCTTCGTCTCTTGCACCAAAAAGGGGACCTTGGAAAAGGTTTGGTGTGAAAAATAAAATTGTTGTAGATAACAACAAGAAACCTGTGATGAACAGACCTGTAAATAGCGTGCGGAACAGCTTCCCAAAAGTTAATGGCATTGGACAGAAGTCCTATGGAAGCCAGAATGATAACTTTAAGGCTGGTAATAAATTTGAACCTAGAAAAGGGCCAGCTGGAGGATGCTTCAACTGTGGAAAGGACCACTATGCGAATCACTGTCCTCTGAAGAAGGATGATCGCGGACAGCAGCATAGGATACATGCTGCAGTGGCTAACAGACAAGCTGAAAAGCAAGTGACGCCCATAGAAGTTACGGGTAAGTTATTCGGTAAACCTGTAGTTGTACTTTTTGATACTGGAGCTACAGAATGTTTTATTTCTGCTGAACTTGCTATGAAATTAAAAAGAAAGGCTGCAAGAATGGATAAAACATGGACAGTGCATTATGGGAATAATGTTGTCCATACAGTCGAAATGTGCCTTTTTGGGGCAATTCTTGACCTGCCTGGTTTCTCCACCGAAGTTGACTTGTATGTCACTCCTCTAGGATCATATGATATCATTATTGGAGTTAACTGGTTGGCTGAACATAAGGCAAAGGTTGACTGTTATGAAAAACAAATCTGTTGCCTTGATGACCTGCAGAAAGCAGCAGTCATTCAAGGTGTAAAACGGGAAGTTGCAGTTAGGAAACTGACGGCTATGCAACTAAAGAGGGCTAAAAACAGAGGCTGCACCTTGTATGCGGTAAAAATGACAGAAAATGAAGAGGAAGATAATGATTTCATGGAAAGATATCCATTGTTGAGGGATTTCCGTGATGTGTTTCCGGAGGAATTGCCGGGTCTTCCGCCCAAACGTGAGTTTGACTTCGCTATAGAGATCAAACCAGGAACGGAACCCATATCTAAGGCACCTTATAGAATGACTACCATTGAGTTGGTAGAACTGAAGGCTCAGTTACAAGAACTTCTGACTAAGGGGCTGATCAGACCGAGCGTCTCACCTTGGGGAGCGCCGGTAATCTTTGTAAAGAAAAAGGATGGCACCTTGAGGCTGTGCATTGATTACAGAATGCTGAACAAAGCAACCATTAAAAATCGATACCCACTTCCTAGGATCGATGATCTGTTTGATCAGATGCGAGGAGCATCAGTCTATTCAAAAATAGACCTGCGATCAGGGTACCATCAGCTGAGAATAAAAGAGGAAGATATTCATAAAACAACTTTTAGAACGAGGTATGGGCATTATGAGTTCACGGTGTTGCCTTTTGGGCTGACTAATGCACCTGCCGCCTTCATGAATCTAATGAATAACATTTTTCAAGAATACTTAGACAAGTTTGTGCTTGTATTCTTAGACGACATTCTTATATACTCTAAAAATGTCGAAGAGCACCAAGAACATCTCAGGATAGTGCTGGAAATCTTAAGAAAGAGGAAGTTGTATGGCAAACTGTCCAAATGTTCCTTTTATGATGCAGAGGTGCATTATTTGGGACACGTTATAAGCAAAGACGGGATAGCTGTTGACCCTTCAAAGATCACAGCTATAACTGAGTGGCCTGCGCCTAAGAACGTGCACGAAGTGAGGAGCTTCATGGGCTTGGCTGGATATTATCGAAAGTTCGTTAAGGACTTTTCAAAAATTGCTGCCCCAATCACTTCGTTGCAAAAGAAAGAAAAGAAATTTGTCTGGACAGACAAATGTGAATCTGCCTTTAAAAAGTTAAAGGAACAGTTAACTACAGCACCTATTTTGACTGTACCTGATCCAAATGGAGATTTTATGGTTGTAACGGACGCCTCAGGAGAAGGCCTTGGAGGTATTCTGTTACAGAATAACCATGTTATCGCTTATGAAAGCAGAAAGCTTAAGTTACATGAACAGAACTATGCTCCACACGATCTTGAGCTCGCTGCCATTGTTCATGCGCTTCAAATATGGAGGCATTACCTTCTTGGCAAGCCCTTTGAATTAAAAACAGACCATCTGGGGCTGAAGTATATTTTCACTCAGCCAAATCTGAATGCAAGGCAGCGAAGATGGTTAGAATTTCTGTCTCAGTATGATTTTGAAATAAGCTACATTAAGGGCAAGGAAAATAGAGTAGCAGATGCTCTGAGTCGAAGGAAGCATATCTCTGCTCTTATAACGTTAAGAACTCAGTTTAAGGATGAGGTAAAAGATGCCTTGGAATCAGATCCTTATTTCCAGCAAGTCAAATCAGCACTTGCTGCAGACCCGCAGGACATCAGGTATAAAGGATTTCGTTTTGATAACGAAGGAGTTCTGAGGTTCGAAAACAGGGTATATGTACCTGTGGCAAATGACTTAAGAGGGAAATTGTTAACTGAATTCCATAATTCACCTTTTTCTGGACACCCTGGCATTACAAAAATGCTCGCTGATCTTAAGCAGCAATATTTTTGGAAGGGAATGAAAAAGGATGTGGTAGAGTTTGTAACACACTGCTTGGAATGTCAGCGTGTTAAAGCGGAACATATGCACCCTGCTGGATTATTGTATCCCCACAGCATTCCGCAGTATAAATGGCAAGTGATAACGATGGATTTCGTTCAAGGATTGCCTATGTCAAGAAATAAACATGACATTATCCTGGTTGTAGTCGACAAATTGACCAAAGTGGCACACTTCATTGCTGGTAATTTGAAGGACGATGCACCAGTGCTAGCAAGAAGATTTGTACATGAAATCTTCAGATTGCATGGAATACCGGAATTAATCATATCGGACAGAGATCCGAGGATGACATCAAGGTTTTGGCAAACGCTTAATGCAGCCTTGGGAACTAAATTAAACTTCAGTTCTGCATATCATCCAGAAACGGATGGACAGACTGAGAGAGTTAATCAAGTTTTAGAGGACATGCTAAGGATGTATTGCATGGACCAGCAGTATAAATGGGAGGAATACCTTCCGCTGGTAGAATTTTCTTACAATAACACCTACCATGCCTCTTTAAAAATGGCGCCCTTTGAAGCATTGTATGGAAGAAAATGCAGAACCCCTGTCAGCTGGGACAGCGTTGAGGACAGAGAGGTAATTGGGCCAGAAATCCTTATGGAAATGGAACAGCAAATCAAAATGATTCGGGAACATCTAAAGGAGGCTGCCAATAGGCAAAAGAGCTATGCAGACTTGAAGCGGGTTGACAGGCATTATAAACTTGGAGAGAAGGTCTTTCTTCGGGTGAAGCCGAAAAAGAGCTCCATAACTTTTGGCAAGGCTGCCAAGTTGTCGCCACGTTACGTGGGACCTTTTGAAATTATTGAAATAATCAACCCTGTAGCTTATCGTCTAGCATTACCTCCTGCTTTGTCTCAAATGCATGATGTTTTTCATATTTCTTTGCTTAAGAAATACGTGACAGATTTATCCCATGTGCTAAATTGGAATTCCTTGCAGGTCCAAGACCCAGGAATAATCGTGGTTAAGCCCATTCGAGTGCTGGGAACTCGCCAGTTGTACTTGAGAAATCGCGAAGTGAACCAATGTAAGGTCCAGTGGGACCAGTTCAGCGAAGAAAGTGCAACTTGGGAGAATCTCGAAGAAATGAGATCTACTTTTCCACACCTGTTTAACTGAATTTGAAATTCAGAGAACTGATAATTTTACCAAATTTAGACAATTATTAGTCTATTGTACAGTTGTCTTAAAACGCTGTTTTTAAGAGAGAATCTGTTTTTGGTATGAACTTATGAACGAAAGGACAATAACTGAACTTTGTCCTAGGAACTCCTTGATTTGTTAATCTGATCATCGGGACGATGATTCTTTAAGGAGGGAAGAATGTAACACTCTGATTTTGTATGTTAACTTGGTGAATGTTTTACATACTGTTATAGCTGCTGAAATGAAAGCAAACATGTTAAGATATGTTTTGATCTTAAGAGAATGTGTTGCTAATTTGGATTCTTGCATACTGTGATTTATTGCATGGGACAACAAATATTGTACTTGTGTGTTTGCTGATGTGACGACAGATTGTCGTATACTTGCTTGCTCTTGTTGCTGATTGACAGCATACCCTGAATCAATTCCATTGATTCAAGTATGCTGAGGTCCTCTTGTGATTTCTGTGTCGATTCACACTTGAACCGGACTGAGATTGTTATGAGCGTGCAGCGCCTGATTTGTAGGTGTGAACAGCTAGCACGAAAATACCAACGACAGGGGTTCAATTCTTGAACCCTGTACTGTCGAATTTGGGACCTCGTGAGGCAAGAAATGCCTGGACACGGGTGGCCTTGGCATGTAATCTGAAGGACGGAACGTCCTGCTCTGCGTTAACGTGAATGTTAGTAAGGAGGCTGGATGGAAGTTGTTAGTGTTAGTGGTTAGTGTGAATTAAACCTAAACTAACCCTAAGGCCTAACATACATCCTACACTACTACCCTAAGTGGATTTTTAAATTCAAAAAAAAAAGGGGGAAAAATAAAACCTAAGGCTAAACTAAGACCTAGGTTGAAAACCATATGCAACCTAAACTAATCCTAAACTAAGGGGTACGCAGACCCTTGGGAGGAAAGGGATAAGGATGGAAAGGGCATTCATTGGCATTTAATAAACTGTCCCTACGTGGACAGCGCCAGTTTTGGCGGGGCAGGTAAGGAATTAGAGGCATCTATTTAGAAATAGAGCCAAATTCAGTTTGCATGGAAATTTTGAAATTTAGAAGCTCGCCAACCCAAGTGGCGGTGGCGTGGAAAATAAGGAAAAAGGCAGAGCCTTAATTGCATTAATTGTTTTCGGTCCTCGCGACCAGCTCGCCTTGGAAACAGCATGAGGGAATTTGATTTTTCATTGTTCGATTTGGTTTTGGCCGAAGTTGCTCTGCATTTGGTTTTTTTGGACTGGTTCAGTCGAACCAGCTCTTGGCATTTGACATTTTTCTTGGAGATTTGGAGGCTGTTGTTAAGCCTGAAGAAGGAAGGAAGTGTTGGAGAGTTTGTGCTGTCGCTGTGGAAGGAAAAACGTGGCAAACGAAGTTTTCTTCGAGTTCTGGAAGAGAGATTACAGGCATGTTAAGCCCTTCTCTTTAAAAATCCTTGCTTTGATTAAGTGTTTCATTAAAACAACCCTGCTCTTGGGTTGGATTGTGTGATTGCTGTTGAATCGATTTGATTTGGATTTTGTTGATTCTTGCTTTCTTTTGCTTTGGAAATGATAAGAAAAATGGCTTCTGGTTGCTTGGTTTGATGTGTTTTTGCTCGAATCAAGTTGGAAAATGATATTTTTGGTTGCTGTACAGTGTGGTGGTTTGAAATAGATAATTTCTTTCACTGATTCGTGATGTTTGAAAGTAGAACAGGCCGTGTTGTTTCCTTATAGTGTAAATGTTTTCCATTTTGTTCGTTTCTTTACTGTGTGTTTGGAATTGCTATGTAATGTGAAGAGGAAATGGAAATACAGTTGTGTTATATTGCTGTGATTTTGGTTCTGTGGACTCTTGTCATTTTGGAAATAATATGAAATATGTTATTGATCGCTGAGTTCAGCTGTCCTTGTATTTTTCTTGAACGAAATGCTTTCCTGTCGTGCCGGTTGTTTAACAGTATTGGGGAAATTGTCATATTAAGTCCATTGGCCTGTACAGGTTGGTGTAACTTGAATTGTTCCATTGACATTGAAACTGTTCTTTTCTTGATGGAAAAATAAAAGGTAGTTTAGTTGTTGTGGAAACTTGTTTCTTATTGAAAGTTTCAAGAAATGTTTTTTCCTTCTGAAGTTGGTTGGGATTTTAATGGAAATGGCATCTCGGGGTTTCTTTGGGTGATCGGAACTGTACAGATTCTAATATGGTGTTTTAATGCAGTATTTCATTTCTGTCCTTGTCCTTGGATTGGTTGTGCATTATAGCATGAGGACACGTATTGGGTATTTCTTTCTTGCTGTGAAAAGGAATTGTTTTTCCTTCTTGAACTCATTGAAGTGAATTGTGTCTCTCCTTGTCTTGTGAATGGATAGGACCTGGATTTCATTGTGTTTTCTTGATTACTGTTCGGTCTGAGTTATTCAGACTGTAGAAGCAAATATAAACTGGTTTTGTAACACCCTTAACGGGCAATGAATGATTATAATTCCTTCTTGATATTGTAATGAAATACTTGACCCCTGTGCGTCTAAGAAGTCGTGGTCTTGAATTCTGTATTGAAGTTACTGTTTGATCGATGCGAACTTGAATTGGAATATTCATTGTTGTAGCATGTTGGATTGAAGCTGTACTGGCTATGTGAGATGCTTATCAATGAGAACGTTTGTTCTGTTATCTTTATAAGTTGAGCTGTCATGCTAAGATAAACACATGATTTGAGTGTTTTTATTTCATTCTGAATAAATGATTGTTTCTTAATGAAATCATAGAGAATGAATTCTTCTCTGTTGTTGTTTTGGGACTCTGAAAGTAACATTCATAGTTTACAGTGCATATACTTGATCTTGCTGTAGGTAACAGCAATGAATAACTTGTTATTAAGAACTGGATGCGTTCAGAGGTATTAAAAATCATATGATTATATGCTGCATGATTGCATAATTGTTGTCTGGTTAGTATGCAGTGAAAGAAATATGGTTTCTTTTATTATGGTAAATACCTAGTATGCAGCCTTATATTGTTTGATCTTGGATGTACCTAATGTTGTACTAATGTTTCGGATCTTTAACGAGTCTGATTCATGAAGTATGGATATGGATGGTGAATTCTTCCTGGTTTTCATTTAAACCTGAATATAAATGAAATTATTCTTGCTGCCGGAAAGTGAATTCCGAGTGGATTTTGTAAGTTTCACTCTGAACTGTTATCTTGAATTGTCCTTCGTTTGGTTTCCACTGTTAGGACAGTCATGTGGAAAGAAATAGAGATATGAATGAATGTTTTAGAAAAATGATCTTTTCTTCTTTCATTCAGTTGGAAATCTGGAATTCGTGAATAATGAATTTTATAGTGCTTAGATGGGAGCAACTATATGCATTGCTGTTCGCTTTCTTGTCTGTACTTGATTGCTTGGATTCTAATATGACGCATGAACTGAAAAGAAAGTAATGGAATTACATTTCAGTTAGTTTCGTCCTTTGCATTCATTGTTATTGAAGGGCGTGGAAAGGATAACAGTGTGTTCTATCTGTTGTGAGTTACTTGTATTCTTAACTTTTCAAATATTGTGAATTGATACTTGTAACGATTATGTAGAAACGGGACAGCAGTCCCTTGGCTGATTGTGATGATATTTGATAGTCAGTTGTTATGCTGATCTTCCCTTTGTGCCTATTTCGAGATTGATGTTTTGCTGTCGTTTCATAAAAGCAGGGTTCTTTTATTGAAACAGTTAGTTGAAGCATCTTATTTTAAGGATAAGTGCTTAATGTGCTCAGTTCATTGAACTGACCCGTGCAATTCATTTTGCAGATGGAATTTGATTAGAATGAAGATTTGGCTGTTTTCTGATGCCTCTTGATTAGGTGTAAAATAAATTGTAATTGTTGCTTTTATTCCTCTTTGAGGAATTGTGAAAAGAAGAAAATATATTCTTCTGTCCATGAGTTGTATGGATGCTTTGTATAAACTATACCCAATCAGTTGGATTGGCAAATGTACAAATTATGACTTGAAATATTGAATACAATTACAAGTGTGATATTTTCAATAATTATATCAGTTTGATATTGCTGTTTAAATTGGGAATATGATGTTATTTCTTGATTTGGAATTGTTTCATTGTCCTTGGATGGATGCTGAATTGAAACTGATATCTATTCTTACTTAAATGCAACTTTTAAGTTGAAAAGTGCAATTAGTTCATACTTGGGTAAAGATGAATTTTTAATTGACATTAAAAAGGATTAAGAAGAATATGATTCCATAATCAGAAGGTATTCAGGATTAGCTTAGGAGCTAAGGAATATCAATTCAACTTCGGAGTAATCGAACTTCGCTTTCGAACTCCATTAATGATCCCGTTTGATAAAATTCAGAATAAAGGATATAGGATAAATATATCCATAACTAATGGACCTTAACTATATAACGTTAAGGAGAACAAATGAATTCATTTCTCGAAGTTTAGACCTCGTTTGAATGACGTCTAATAAGTTAATATTCTGAAATTAGTTGCAGTTGGAAAAATCTTGGCTAAGTTTAATAGGTTAAACTTATCACGTCCGTCGGTACGGACTGCTTAATCCAATGATTAAGAAATAAACCAAGTAAGGAATTGTAGCCCTTCGATACGAAGGTGAAGATACATAACAAACTAATGGACGGTTTAGTCCCTCTTAGTTATATACAACTGCAACGGAAACGAGGATCAAGGGATCAACACGAATGCTGAAAGTTGATTTTAATTATTAACTCGTGGCTAAGTCACTTGAGCAGGATGTGTATTCTCGATGGGTGGATTCTGCAGGACATTGGCATACGCCAGCTACAGCAAGGTGTCTTCATGAAGACGGGGTCTTCATGACGACACAATGTTGCAGCTGACATATAGCAATGCCCTCCCGAATTAAAACATTTAGAATACATAGGCTGAATGTGTAGATCTTAGCAGGGGGATAGGGTATGATCTGGTATACGGAGTGACTCCGGAATACTAAAGACAAATAGACACACGGAGTCGTGGGGTAACGACACCGTATGTCTGCGTATCTTTAGTTACCAGGAGTGCCTTCCTATACCCGTTCATATTACTAGCTGGAATTGAAAGTTTAAAACTGACCTTAAACGATGAGGACTGGTAGGAGCCAGGAAAGACCATTCTAGATAACAGGTGAAGTGAAGTGAAGGACGTATTCCGTAGATGTGTATCACATCCAGGAATATGATCATGCAAAGCATGTGAAAATCTTTGGCCAAAGTATCGCAATTGCTGGTTGCGTTGTCCTTATCACTTAATTTAAGATGCAGGATGTCAGATGAATATCAGTAACAGATATTCAGATAGGCTTCTTAAATGGATCACTTCGATAACCGGGGAAGGTTATGAGAACAGGTATATATAATATACTATGCATAAACAAACATGAAGGATCGGTTGTTGCCGAGTCATGAACATGAAGGATCGGTTGTTGCCGAGTCATGAAATGAAGGATCGTTGAAACTCCGAGCCATGAAAATGGAAGATCGGCAGTTCATCGAGTCATTTACAGCAGCATATAGAATCTGTTATAAGATTGAATGGCATTGAATGTGTGTTCCATATTGTAAATATGCGAACAGGGAACATTCGTTTTAAAAAGAAATTGTGTGATCCAAACTGTGTTGTTTGGGCAGAGAACAATTATTAAAACTTGAACGTGTGTTTGAATTTTACAATTCATAACAGAGAACGTTATATAAAAAAAAAAAAAATTCCCTTGTTCTGGTGTTTTAAAAATGGGGATGTTACATGTTAAAAGCTCTTCGCTTTGGATCTATCTTCCTCCTGTTTCTACAAACTCTCTCCTCAAATGCCTCATATTTCTCAACTATCCATGGCCATAAATTTGAAAGCTTGGGTCTCTTTAGATCTATATGGTAGTGTTGTCCGCATTCACCCAATCTCTATGTTATTAAGAAAGAATCCTTTGGGTATTTAATCGCCCACTGAGTTGAGCATGGATTGATTCAAGGCATTATACTACCTAATTGGACATCTCAATTCATTAATGATAATTTTGCAAACGATTCCTTCTAGTTTCATTTTAAAAGTTGAAACATGTCAGACATCCTTCGATAGTGCCTTTTTCCTCAATCATTGTCATCTAATGGCATTTTCCATCCTTAATTGTAATGTTCAAGAGAAGTTTCAAACTATCTCCTTCACCAAATATTTCGATGACGCTTTCTTGAGTTAGATTTGATGCATATGTTCACTATATATTCCTCCACCAAGCATACATGTGTTGGATCTTTCCATTGTACATTAGTTGGCTTTATCTCTCTATAATTAATCACATTTACCTTAATTCTATTTCATCTTATTGTATTTTTTGTATCTATCAAATAATATGAATTAGAACATAGTTTTATTTATTTAATATCTCTTAGTCTAAAATAATCCTAAAATTGTTGTTCATATGCTAGTTGTACTATTTATCATAGTTTTGTTTCCACATATTTATTTGATGGATTCAATGAGTGTGTGGGTGATAAGGTGACCCTGGATGTAGATTCAAAGGATCTCTCATCCACAAATCACATACCTCCCTTGCATCGGTATTTATTTATCAATTCAATCCTTTGTGCCTATATCCTTATGGCATCGAAATTAATTTGCGAGAATTCCTTCAACCTATTTAGCACATGCTTCATTTTCCACATTGAAATAAAATATGGAAATTTGATTCAACTCTTGAATTTTCCATGCTTTCCCACAAGATCTAGCCAATGTAAAGTGACCCCTCACTTTAAACTATATGTAACTAAAATAAGGAGCTATTGTTAATGGCGGGACCTAGTACTCCATAAATGAATCCAAAATATCCTTAAACCATACCTTCATCTTCATATAATTTATAATAGTAATTTTCCCTCACAGCTGTAGTATTTGAATCAATTCACATAAGACATTCCTCGTATTTATATATGTGTTGGCATATGGATTTACTCGCATGCAACAGTATGGGAATGAAGTCCCTCCTCAATGAAGGTGAGGTTGGCTTTATTGAAAACCAAAACTGTATTTACATTTGTACATTCAAAATTGTATGTGGGAGGTGTTTTGGAACATCAAAATGGAAAGAAACGTGAATGAGGGAGATGGAATGGAATGAGGAAAGAAATGAGCAAGAATTAATGGAAGAAACATGCAATAGTTAGGTAAAACCAGACCCTAATATTGCACGGAGGAAGAACAATGAATAACTAACTCAAATACAGCGGAGTTCAAATTAGCTAAACAAGAATAAGTAAAAGGGAACACACATGAGCAAGTAGATAATCAAAGCTTGATCATTGTGAACTAGAACAACATATTAATATAGTTGACAATAAGATCCAAGATAATATTTTCATGCAAGATTTAAACATTAACATCTAATGACCATTAGAACATCAAATGCTACAAGAGATAATGAATGGGACACAAATTTCATATTTCATTAACTCCAAATGTCTTCACAAAAGAACACAAAATTTCTTTATTTAAACAAATCTTGCACACAAAAGTATTTTCTTCTCCTCTCTCAAAGTCACCCTTACAAATGAGCCCCTAACTTCTTTTGATAACCCAAAAGTTGGTTACAAAGTAGTTAGGGTTTACATGCACATTAAATAAGGCATCTTAAATGACTTTGAATTTTTCAACAAACTTTTAAAAAGTAACTTGAAAATAGAAACCACTTAAGTCATCAAAAAATTGCCAAAAGAGATTTAAACAATAACATCACTTTATAAATAAAAGCAATTGGTACATGTGGACCCCACTTAAATGACTTGGACACACACATAGACATCCTAGTCAGAAACGCGCCACCTAGATCAAGACACCTAGGATTAGTACGTTATCCATTGGGCCAATATTTTTCTTATCCCAGTTGTATGGAAATGAACTCATTGACCGTGCTCCATAATCCTCGAGATGACAAGAGAGTCGAGCTTGAAAATTGAATAATTCATCCACCTCTCTGTTTGAGAAACATCCTGGTGTGAGCAATTTTATCTTTATTCGCATTCGCATTCAAAATTATAAACAATTCTCCACATGCTTGAATACCTTTTCAAGGTGAATTCTTCATTTGTCACGAGATCGTAGTCATTACACCACCTTAGCTTGTTAGAATCCATATCTTGATCTTTCGCAATTATCCGAGACTCCAGAATCTATAATGCAATTACTTAATTTGCATCTGTTGATCAAAAAGGACACAAATAAAGGTTCAATCTTTTCATTTGAAGGTGTAGTGGCCACCACAATATTTTGATTCTTTCCATCTTTGGGAGTTTTCAGAATTCCTTTAGAGGAATGAATAGTAGAATCTCCTTTGATAAACTAGACCAATTTCTCAAGTTGATCCATATTATACTTCAAGTACTCTGTATGTGACATGAAATTTTTATTTTATTAATATGATCAATGATATCAAATTTGGGGAACATGACCGTACTTGGTGTCTCGGATACTAGTTCTTTCGAACTTGATGATAACTCACTTTTGACCTTTGATTCAGGCTTAGTCGATACTACTGTGGAAGAAACAATCTTCGTAGATGATTTATTAACTAACTGACTTGACAAAGATCCTCCTTTCTTTAAGATAGTTTTGACCTTGGGAACTTCATTCATCTTGGATTCTTTAGGAGTCTCATTTGTCTTGGATTCTTTGGAAGTGTCTTTAATTTTAGATTCTTTAGGAACTTCCTAGGAGCTCTTTTTATCTTCCACCTTAGTGGTAATATGTTCCTTCTTCTGAGAGTGTGTGAAGACAGTGAAGGATTGACTATTCATATCTTCTACAATTTCTTCATATCCATCTTCTTCTTCTGAATGGTACTCGAAGTAATGATTATTAATTTCTCCTTTAGGCTCTCCGATTTCAGGTTCAGATGTCCCAGAGTTTGGCTCTTCTTCATCAACCTCGACGACCTCGACTTCATCTTCACTTTCTTCAACGACATCATACTTTGAGTTAGTTGTGGGATCCACTTTAATAAAAATCCTCGTCAAAGCGCCTGCAATTCTGGATTTGTTGAGAACGTAGCCTTTTCTTGGGATTTCTTTGTAAGGAGCAAGTTTACTACTTTGAGTAACTTGTTTTTTCAAAGCTAACACATCATTAGCCAACTGAGTGATTATGGTCTCAAAAGCATTGGGGGTTTCTTGACTCTTTCCCTTGAGGGAAGTTTTCTTGAATTTTCCCGCCATGATTAAGTCATCCTCAATTTCTATGGCCAAAAATTGAACAAGTTCCAAAGTAGCCACTCCAGATCTTCTCAGTTGATAGCACACTTCTTGTTGTTGTGCATTAATGAAGAAATATTTTTATCCATCAAGGTTTTGGTGAATTCTGGCAAGAAATTTGTTCACCATTTTGTTGAACTTCACCACAAAATTTCTCATGGGTTCTGTTGGTTCTTTCTTCTCTTGAGATAGTTAGGCAAGAAGGGCATGCTCATCTTCTTCCGTTTTGAAACGGTCTTTAAACTTAGTTTTCATATCATCCCAGTTTGTAATGCATCTATTCAGGAGTTGGTGAAACCAATCTGCAGAAATTTCTTGCAATGTTTCAATGAAGAGGTGAACAACAACATCTTCATATTCTACTGACAAAACTGCACATGCAGTAGAAAAGGTGGAAATGTGGTCATCAGGTGATGTCCTCCCATATCCATCGAACTTGGGAAGAATATTCCTCGACCCTTGTGGGAGGTCATGTCAAGCTAGTAATGTCAATGGGCCTATGGCATTTCCCCATGGTACATTAACTGTCATCTTGAGAAAGGTGGTATGCGAAGGTAAAACAATTTGTACAAGAACAAGTGTTTGACTTTATTGGCTAGATTTTCTGCATAGCATCAAACCTAGGCAGTCATGAGATAAATCTCCCTCATTTAACCGGTGAGGCTCCCGTGTCAGATTTGTTAATAAAAATGTGTTATTATCTATCAGGGGTTTTACTTTAACCACTTAGTTCATGAACCATAACTAAGAAGTTCTGCAGCAAGTAAGCAGCTGTTTAAGAAAGGAAAGTTATAGAAGAAAGAAGTAAAGGAAATACAGAGAAGAAATGGGGAAGATGTGCATCCCAATTAGTAGATAGCAGAGCTAATTGCATGCACATAGAAGAAACTTAATAGATATGAACACACAGAATTATAAAACAAAGGCAGCTCTAGATCCAGATATAAAATAACACAAAGTTTACTTAAGAGATCCAAGATTAAAAGCAAGAAACAAAGTACACCGTGACACAAAGTTCTCCGGAAACCTGCTCCTTTGTATTCCTCTGCTCCAAGTTGCTCTCAGGGGTTCAGCACAAAGTCTAGAACACAAGATTGCTGCTTACAAATTCTGATCCCTTCTTAACCCGGAGGTTCTTCTCCTACTTATAGAATGTAGGAGGGAAAGTACAAATAGAAGACTCAAACTGAACTAAAGCATGAACAACAAGTAAAGATGACATTTGGCAATCATCCTTAACTAACTTCTTCTTAAGTGACACATGTATCACTTAACTAATAGAATGGTTCCACATGACTTCAAGTAATGGTTGTAAAACCAATAACTTAGAAGTTTTACAATTTCATCCGGGAACATAGAAAATAGAAGAAGAAAGAATAGAAGAAGTCATGCCAGCTGTAACATTTATGTCTTCTTCTTGTTCTGATATCGGATATACTTGTCGAACATGTAATTCAGCATCTTTCCATCTGTTTTAGCCACTACTTCCTTCTCTGTCCTGAATTGCAGCAACCCTTCATTCAACACTTTGCTGCATGCTTCCACTTCTTCCAAACTCAGCCCAAACCTCGCAATGTCTACCTGCAGCGCCACCAGTCTACTGATAGAGTTCATCGTGAAAGTCTTGGTAGCTTTATCAATTATCTTTTGTACCATCAGAAGAGAACCTTCCAGGGAATTAGGCACCTCGTTAGAAACAATCCGCACGTATGAAGTAACACCTCCGTCCACTCTTTCCTCAGTGAAAGAAATGATACTGTCTGGTAAATCTGATGTTCTACTCTCAAGTGCCTGCATCCTTTTCAGCAAAACTCTGCAGATTTCCAAACGGAAAGATACTGCAAACTCTAGCTGCTTCCCCTTCTCGACTGATCCGTCTGGTACAATTTGTTCCGCAATCAATACATCTCCCGGCAGCTTGTTGATCTCGGCCAAAATACTCAGGTTACTCTCTGCAACTGTATTCATGCCTTCTATGCTTTCCATCAGTTGCTTTAGTTGATTTGCTGCATCGTTCATAACCTTTAGGCGGGCTGGCACTTCCCCAAGTTGTACAGAAGCTTGACGAATAATCAGATCCTTCCATTCGTCAATAGCCTTTACTTGATTGCTTGCATCCTCCATTTCCTGCATAAGATGATCACTCACCTGCTCTGAAATGGGCTGAATGGAAGGTTTAGCAACCTTGGCTATGATCTCACATAATTGAGATACTTGCTTCTGCAGCTCTTCTTTCTCCACCTTTTCACTGTCAAGCCTAAGGAATAAAGCATCTATCAATGTATGTGTGTCCTGCTTCAATCCTTCAGTGGTGGCTTGACCGAGGGGTACTTTGGTCACTGTCACATCTTCTGCCGTGAGCTCCTCTTCTATCTTTCCTTCTGCCGGAATTGATATCTCAGCAAACTTCTCTCCCGAATCCTCGATGATCAACCTAGAAGTTGCTTTAGCAACTTTAGGCCTTCTGTCTCTTCTGCTTAGATCCTGGAGTAGCTGCAAGTCGTGCTCCTCTAAGTTCATCTCCATTCTCGCTTCTGGAACCAACTGCAAAGCCAACCATTCCGAGAAATTACTTCTCGGAGAGTGAGAAGTCGCTGAGTGCACTACCATCTCCCGCTCTGCATCCTCTCCATCAGAAAGTGCCACAGTGTTATGGTTGCCATCCTCTGAATCATCCAAGGACAAAGCTCTTTCGAACTCCGCCATCTGCAGCTTCAACATCTCCTCTGGAACAAGTGATGAACGAAGTGGCTGAGGAGAGAAGATGAATGTCGCCGGATTCAATGAAGGCATGGAAGTGTCCTGCTGCTGTGGTGCAATAGTTGGTGAAGTACTGGGTACTGGAGAAGCCGGAGTCAAAGCTATGGTCGTAGAAGTGATCTTCTCTTTCTCTTGAGATCTTCTGTGTACTTTCAACTTCTCGGACCTTCTGCTGCTTTCTCCTTCATGCTTTCGCTTGAGGGAATCTCCTGTGCCGAAGTTGCCCGTGATTTGATTCATCAATGCTTCATCAAGGCAATATCCCTTCGTCAGCAACCAGTTTGAAGTATTCACCAACACAGCTCTCAGATCTTTCTTCAATTGTGTTGCAGCCTCCATGTTATTCTGCAGTATGGCTTTATCTCCTCCCATTTGATGGTAAGTGTCAAGTACCACATTCCCATCATCTTTAAGATCCGCAGGTATCCGCGCTAGTCCAAAGTCGAACACTTGCTTTGCTGATAGCCTGCTGAAATCTTTCTTTCTAACCTCGTACTCACTTCTGCACTTCATCCAGAAATCTTCTAATGAAGGCACATGTGCGTACTCCTGGGAGATTGTCTTCCTGGCTACTCCAAATGGATCGAAGTTCAGCCGTGCAGGGAAGAACTCTTGCTCATACTCGGATAACATTTGCGCTTCCATCCCTCGAGCTCTGTGAATGCTAATGCAGCTGTAATATCCCACAGTGATTGGGAAGAAGCCCGTAGACTTGTGCCGCTTCGACTGAAGGTCGTGTAACTCCACAAGTTGCCTGCTCAGCTCCATGGCGATCAATCTATCATTCGGATACCTGGGCATCTTTATTGGTTCTCCAGAAAAGCCCGTAACCCTGAGGTATGTGAAATCTGCAAACTGAATGAATAGACTGCCAATCTTGGACACAGCTTCCCACGCTTCCTTGCTTACCCTGTTGAGCCTTCAAGTCTTTGTCTAGCCTGCAGATGAAATCGTAGAAGAAGTCATCGTTGATCACTTTGAAGTCCTTCTCGCACGCAGGTACAGTAAGCTGTGGGTAGCACTCGAAAATGGGGTCCTTGGAAAGAACACCACATCTATCCAGCTTGGAAAAGACACCTTGTGAAGCTGCAGCATACACCAAGTATGAAGTCATCTTGAAGCTGAAAGTACGCTTCACGTTCCGGAGTTGCTGACCGATGTTGCTAATATTTTCCGACCAATTGATTATAGAATCAACCTTGTTGATTTCAATGGTCCTGATGAAAGCATACATCCATGTACGGAAAGTGTAGGCATTCGCTTCGCCATTCATCCTGCATAGCAATTTGACGACATCATCTGCCTCCTGCACCAAATTGGACCGTGGAAGAGTTCTCGGGAACTTGGAAGGGGATCTAGGCTTCTTCATGAACCGGCTATTCATGATGCTCACACAATCAGCTCTATGCTTCTCCCACCTACTGTCAGCATCCTGAATGCTAATAGAAGTCACCACCTTTCGCACTGGAATCTTCAAACAATAATTGATGAACTCTGCATCCAAACGAATTATTGTCTTTCCCGCAAGCATCACGCACTGATCTGGATGAAGGATGATAAGATCTAGCACACTCCATCACAAACTCTGGCAATTGGGCTGTACATGGAAAAGCTGCAGCTCGGATAATTCCACTACTTTTAACCGCACGCATGAGTGAAGTCTTTCCCGCTCTGGATCTATCAATCAAATCGGAAAGAGGTTCCGGGCCTAGATCTGTGTCTCCTATGTCTGCAAGTTTGGAAGCAATGCATGACTCCATTGTGCTTTCTTTTTCATCTCTCTTTGCCATGGCTTTGTCTATCTTTGTCTGAATAATTCTTTTTCTTCTTACTTGGCCGGATTTCTTCAATATTGGTGCAGATCTGGACAATTCTTCAGATTCGGAGGATATTTGCAATGTATTGAACATTGATAAAAACTCCTTTTCTTCTGTAAAGCACCTGTAATGAATTCCTGCAATTTATTCAGACAAAAATGGCCACCGGAGCATGAATAGTGAATTTAAATTATAAAAATCTGCACTTTTCAAGCCTGCTGCCCCAAAAATTGGTGTTTAATTTGCACATAAAGAGAGCATGAATCCTTTCAATCAACACCTGAGCTCCTGTAACACCTGTGAAAACAATTATGCAGACAAAGATCAACCTCCTCCAAAGCATGCGCCAAATCTGGAAGCTTTTAGCCTTGTTAGCACCTTTGTCTGAGCAAAATCCTTCCTTTAAATGGGGGCGCACTTTTCCTCTTGCTGCAATTCTTTACCTGTGAATTAAATAATTCACCCATATGGCTGCCCATGCTTATATAACCTTCATAATTCTATAATTAATAATTGCCCTAACAATTAAAGGCAATTAATTAATTAAAAATCATGCTTTTCTCTTTTAAAAATAGCATGTTTAAGGACAGCCATCCAATAAATTAAATTAATCCAATTTAATCCTTCACACAGCACTTCACTTAAGCTTCACAGTGTGCTTTGACCATAGCCACTGAAAATAGAAATTAATTTAATGTTTTAATGCTTAAAAAACATTAAATAATACCCAAATGGGGCGCACTTTTTGAGAGGAAGAGGGCAGCCACTAAATAAATTAAATTTAATGCATTTAATTCCTTTCTTTTATTCCATCTTTGACTTGTTGACCTCCTCCAAGCTTGGGCGCACTTTTTGAGAAGAAAGATTAATTAAAATAATCAATTTAATCTGTTTTATCTCTCACCAAAGGGGGCGCACTTTTTTGCACATGTAATTCTATTTTTAAGAATTTTTCACAATGGGATTCTTTACCCTGCAAGGCAGGCACCAAAATCCCATGATCCACTTAAGTGATTTGACTTTGACAATGGGATTATTTACCCTGCAAGGCAGGCACTAAAATCCCATGATTTCACTTAAGTCACTTTCCTTTTATTATATCATGGGAATTTTTACCCTGCAAGGCAGGCAATAAATTCCCACCTGCCTGCAGCCTCTATTTTTCCCACTGCAGCTTAAGTGACTTTTATAACACGGGAAAAAGTACCCTGCTAGGCAGGTATAAAATTCCCACCCTGCCTGCGGCTTATATTTTTCCCATTGCAGCTTAAATCCTTTGTTTTCCAAAAATGCGCCCATCCCCGCAGGGGCTTTTCTGTGCACGACTTCGCTTTTTCCCAGTGATCCAGACCTCCGATGGCGACTTCCTCCGGGCATAATGTGCGTATATGTTTTCCAGCTGCTCCAGGCCAAAAATCGGGCTTACCCGGCAAAGGAATTGTTCCAGAGAAATTTCACAGAAAACGAAACGGGACACCACAAAAACACGAAAAATTGCCAAAAGTTACAAATAAAGCCCAAAACTTAAAATAAGTTAAAACCCTTCTGGCACATAGGAATAATAACATATTCGCTCATAACAGAGTTAAAACGGAGCGCAAATAGCCTCATACGGGGCTCAAAATAATTAAATACGAATTTCCCGCGGACAAATCCCGACGACAGAATAAAACAATTTTGGGCATCTGGGTATTTGGCGAAAAAGGCTAATATGGCTCTTTGGGATTATCTTGACGCAATACAAGAACTTTCAGGCAATAAAAACACAAAACGACCCATTATTTTAAAAGTACGAAATTTTTTCGGATAGGGTAGTCGCAGATTTCAGGGTGAAATCTGAGTGACACCAGATTGTATGATTCCTCAGGGGTTTCACTCTCTTAAGGATTGATGCAATTACCGGAAAGGGGATATCATTCCTATTCTGTCTGATGAAATTGAAACCAAACTTTCCTTGAAACATTTAGGGGTTGAACATGGGATCACATGACAAGCTTCCCCCAGTGATGGGGATGAGGACATGTTCAATCCCCATTTGGTAATTTTAAGTGACAGGATGATAATGGCAGCAAAAGGACAACATCAATAAAGCTCTAGCCTTTTCTATTTTTCATATTGTCTTGACTGAATGAACCTAAATGATGGTAGCAAGGTTAAAATGCCTATTTCGGTTTCAGGGCATCAATTTACCTGATTTTTCCCTGCCAAGAGAAAAGAAAGGAAAGATAGGGCCTTTTGCCAAGCTCCATGATGTTGATATGTCTTTTGGAGTAATAGGGTAGCTTATAATAAGACCATTTGGTTGCATGATAGGAGCCACATTTTGGATGCTTCAAATAGTCAACAAATGATTACCCCCTTGGAAGAACTTGCATTGGAAATGAACAACGATTGTTCAACGTCTCCAGAAGGTCTTCTGAAACAAGATGTGGGTGTTCTTCTTCTAAGGTAAGATGAAGAGCTCAATGTAGAATTTCTCTGTCAATTGGATCAACTTAACAACCATTACAAAGAATGCAAGATTTACCCTAGAAAAAGGTTTGTGAATCATAATACTATCCGAATGTTGAGCAGAATGTCTAGCATTGAAAAAATTCGTTGGCCACAATTCGGTTGATGAATTGTAGCTTGTGCAGAGGGGAGCAATAGTCATGAATATTTAACCAAACATTTATTAATGGATTTTAGATAATTTCCCAGCCCTTTCTAGGGCTGAAACTGAAAATATGGATTTAGCACGCATGCAAATGACATGATTTAAATCAATAGTATGAAGAATGAAAATTTAGTAATACCTCCTGCAATTTGAAGGTTGGAGCTTTAACTTGAAAACCAAAATTGTATTTCACATTTGCATAAAACCCATCAAAATTTATGTGGGGGGTGTTTTGGAACATCAAAATGGAAATAAAATTTTCACCAGGGAAACCATGGAATGGAATGAAGAAAAGAAATGAAAAAGAATTAAAGGAAGGAACATGCAATAGTTAGGTAAAACCAAAGCCTAATATTGCACAGAGAAAGAACAACGAATAACTAACTCAAATAAAGCAGTGTTTGAACTAGCTAAATAAGAATAAGTAAAAGGGAACACACATGACCAAGTAGATAATCAAAGTTTGATGTTCCCTGAAATGAACTTAAATTAATAACCCTTTCGACACGAAGATCCTAAGACTCCAATATTTGCATGCAAAATTCTTGAAACATTAACATCTAATGACCTTGAGACCATCAAATGCTATAAGAGATAATGAATATGGACACAAATTTTATTTTCATTAACTCCAAATATTGTCTTCACAAAAGAACACCTTAAGTTTCTTTTTTGCAATAGCAAGTCCTTGCACAAAAAATTATTTTATTCTGCCTCTCTTAAAGTCACCCTTACAAATGAGCCCCTAACTTTCTTTTATAACCCAAAAGTTGGTTACAAAGTAGTAGATTTACGATCATTAAATAGGGCATCTTAAGTGCAGTTTTGACTTTTTCAACCAATTTTAAAAAGGTATACTTGAAAATTGAAACCTGCCTTAAATTTACAAATATCAAAAATTTTCAAAAGTGAGTTAAAAAAAGCATTAATTTATAAATACAAAGAAATGTTACATGTGGACCCCACTTAAATGAAACCCAAGGACACACACATAAAAATTATCAAAAATTGCACCAACTAAAATCAAGGAGTTTAGGAATTAATTCGATCCATTGGGCCAAGAGTCCTGCCTATCCCGAAATTGTATTGAATGAACTCATTGATCATAGCTCTGTAATCCTCCATATGAAGGTGAAGAGAATCTAGCTTGAAAATTGAACAATTCATCCACCTCTTTGGATTTAGAAACATCCCGGTCAAGAGCAGTTTAGTCTTAATTCCAAACATTCACAATTACACACAATTGCTCACACATGCTCTGATAAATTTTTATGGTGAATTTTCATTTGAGCAAGACATAGTCATTACGCCACCTTAGTTGTCAAAATCCAGCCAAATTGTTGTATCTTGATCTTTCGTCATTGAGAAGATCTTCCAAGAACCAAGGTAATTGTAATATCACTTCATAGGATCAAATATTTTTCTTTTGTCACCATCCCAAAGTGTTGTCATTCTGAACTGCTCACATCATGGATCCAAAGAGAATCATGAGAACATTCCAACTTTAAGACAACAAGGTTTATGAATGTATTGTGCCCGCTGGTAAGTGAGAGCTACAAGGACACACTTGAATGATGTGGAAATTGATTTGCACAAATGCACTTGAGTTGTTGGTTTGTTGATTACGTAAACTAGATCTGAAGACAACAATCAATTGAAGACAATTGATGTAGACAAGATTCTTCCATTATCAAGATGGAGCTTTTTCGAGAACCATGGCTTTTGACTTGGTTTAAGAGACCTTTAACAATAGCTACAATCTATCCAGTATTTCACTTAATTCTTCAAGTGAAATTCCATTTTAAGGAGTTAATATTGTCATCTTCGGAACCAAGACTAAGAGTTCACGATTTAATCGAAGCACTTCCTCAATAGTTGGTAGTTGAATCTGCCACAGCCTTGTAGGTGTCAATAGTGCATCCGCGCAAGTGATGACCAATTCGGGACTCTGTAGGGACACTAGGGAATGCTATTGTGTGTGAAGCATTTCCCTCTTCGGAACAAGCACCAAGAAAAATTCTGACTCACCTTTGGATGATGATATACTACTTGGAAAGCTTTGCCAAGTCTGTCCTGAAGCTATCGACAATGTCTTCATACTCTGAATGGAGTCTAGATGTGGGTAGAATTTCCTTGGAAACTCATACCATGCAACACCATTTTGTTTGGAGATGACATGATTGTGACACAATGACAAAGAGTTTTAAGCTGGCTATTACTTCAAGAAATCAAAACTGAACTTCTTATTACCTCTGAAACTATTACTGAAATAATGTCTAAATCTTTTCTGAGAGCTCACATTGAAATGAGGGAGTCTATTAATGGTACCAAAGGACAGCTGTCATGATGGATTTTTAGAATCCCAAATGGGGAAATTCTTCAGGAAAATTCAAATGGCATTAAAAGGTCAAAGTTTACTACTTTTGAAACTGATAGGAAAATGTAAATAGTGTAAAAACTACTCTCAAATCCCGTTTGGTTTTAGCATGGGAAAAATACCAAAGAAATAGGAACATCAACTTTTTCTGAGCATTATTTTGGCAAGGGAGATATGAAGGTGGGAAAATTGATCAAATATTAAACTCAGAATTCTGGATGGCAGACCTCAAAAGATATCCTCCTTCAAATTTAAAGTTGAAGGAGAAATGCACCTAGCGAAATCAAGCAAATGGAATCTTAACATTGAATTCAAAATGTATAAAAATACCAGCAATGAGGTGATTGAGTATTTTAAATTTTACAAAGAAATCATGAAATTGTTTGGGAAATTTGAACTAAATGAATTCTTAAATTCAATACGAATACATGAATTTGAATCTTAAAGTAGGAGTCTTTAACAATATGCAAATAGTGTTCTCAATCAATTGTTGAAGGTGTTTTATTTGGCCTTTAACCAAACCAAATGAGGGATTTGCATTGTCCTTGATTATGGAATCACCTTAACAAGAGGGTAAAATTATGGGCATGACTAGTTTTTCACTGAAAATCATAACTTCGAGATATCAAGCAGACCAAAGTTAATTTACTTCGACTTGGTACAACCTTGGAATTCTTTCCGGGTTTTCTTCATTAAACATTTTTCTTTGTGTTGATATATTCCTTAAAAATTTTGGACATGAATTGTTAAGCAAAATAATAAGCTATACGTTGAAAATGTCTTTTATTTAATTTGCATAAAATGAATGCAGAAGGTATTTTTTTATTTCTTTTGAATACAAATAAATCCAATTTCAATGCATCTGTGCGAATGAACATTTAATTTTTACTTTGGTTGTTAGTAGATTTGAGGATTTCTTCTCTAAATTACGAACTTTTGTTGATTCTGCCTAATGATGGAGATATTCTTCTTACTTCTGTGCTTTTACTAATACATACATGTTGGCTAGATTTTCTGCACAGCTGAAAACCTAGGCAGTCATGAGATAAATCTCCCTCATTTACCGGTGAGGCTCCCGTGTAAGATTTTGTCAATTATATTTCCTAATATTTATCTGTTGGTTTTACTTTAATTGTGTAGCTCATGAACCATAACTAGACAATTTTGCAGCAAGTAAGCAGTTGTAAGCAATATGTGCATGAAAGGGAAATAATTAAATACGATAAGAAAGGAAAGGAGATGTGCAACCTAACCAATAGTTGACAGAGTTGATCACATGCACATAAATGAAACAAATAGATCTTGAAATGCAGAATTTGAAGCAAAGGAAAGTTTCTGATCTAGATCTAAGACAACACAAAGTTTATGCAGAGATCTAAAAAGAAATAAGAAACAAATGCACCGTTGACACAAAGTTCTCCAGAAATCTGCCTCCTCTCTATTCCTCTGCTTTCAGAAAGCTATCAAGGGTTTCAGCTCAAAGTCTGGAACACAAGAATGTTGATTACAAATTCTGATCCTTTAACCCGTAGGTTCTTCCTCTATTTATAGTGTATGGAGGGGAAATTACAAATAGGAAGCTTTAATTGAACTGGCACATGTGGAAGTTGTAAAGGAAACAACTGGCAATCTTTCCTCCTGGAATTCCTCTTTGCATGACATGCATGATTTATAACTGAAAATAGAACCTTCTATTTTGCATGTCTGCCACCTATTTCCAAGTAATTGACTTCTTCAAGTAACGGCTTTTAAACCAATCACTTAAGTTTTATAATTTAATTGATTGCTCAATTACTTTGTCGGAGAAAATAAGAGAAAGAAGAAAAAAGAAATTAGAAGAAAGCTGCAACACTTTTAGTCTTGTTCTTTTTCCATATTCTGCATGCGGTTGACTCTTTTGCCTTTGATTCTCACCAAACTGGATCTGGAAGCAGTTGACTGTGATTTGCTTGCGGGTATTGCCTTTGACTTGTCTTCCCTCTTATCCTTGAAGCTTTTGCAGTTCTTCTCCAGTACATGCATCAGTGCAATGTTTGCCATAAATAATTCAGACAAAACTCATCATTTTTATTTTTAATTGCATATGAGCAATTTTAAATTCTGGAAAGCACTCTGGGTGAATGCAAATACAAGTAAATTCAATGAAGGCTTCAACTGGAAGATTGGGAGCACATGCACAAGATGGAAGGAATTTTCCATGCACCGACTTCTACACGGTTGTGTTAGAAACAAGAGGATGAATTTTTGTCAGAAGCCTTTGCAATTATGAGATCTGGATCTGTCAATTAAATCGGTGATAGGTTCAGGGCCTATGTCTGTATCATTGACTTCAGAAAATTTGGAAGCTATGCATGATTCTGCTGATCCTTTTCTTTCATCATGTTTCATCATGGCTAGAACAATCTTTGTCTGAGCTCTTTTTCTTTTAATTCTGCCGGAATCCCTTGTAATTGGATCAATTTGTGCAGATCTGGAAATTCTTCAGATTCGGAAGATATATTCAATGTACCTGACATTGATTTGACTTATATGCACCTGTGATGAATACCTACAATTAATTCAGACAAAGATGGAGTCCATGGCATGAATACTTGATTTTTATCACCAAAATCTGCATATAAAGCTGCTGCCCTAAAATTTGAGGCTTTGCTTGCATGCAAAGCAAGAAAAAATATTATTTAATTCACCTGGGCACATATACCAACATGCAGATGCTCATAATGGCAAAAATTAGGCTATTCTAACCCTAGGTGCCAAAACTGGAAGCTTCCCAGCAGTGGAAAATAAACTTTAATGCAAAATCCTCCTTTTGGCGCCAAAACCTGTCTAGGCTGCAATCTTCATCAAAAAGAATTAATCGTCTCTCCTTTATGGCATCCCATGCTTATATAACCTCCAGCATGTTATTTTTAATAATTGCCCTTTCTATTTCTGGCAATTTAATTAATTAATAGCCATGTTTATTCATCCAATTTGGGCGCCCAAGTCTGCATGCTGCTGGTTGCTTTTAAAATTATTTATTTTATTTATTTTTAGCATGCATCATTGACTTCTCTTGATCTTTCCACTTGCATTGACTTTCCTTCCATTTATGGCACCAAAATTAGATGAAAAATCCATTAATAAATAACATTAAATGCATTGTTTAATGCCAAGGTGGGTCACACTTTTTGGCAGGGGTAGATGCTAAAAATAGGAAGTCAACTTGATGGGAATTTCCACCCTGCACTGCAGCTCCAAAAATCCCCTCTTCCACTTAAGTGATTTGACTTTCATCATGGGAATTTTTACCCTGCAAGGCAGGTAAAAAATTCTCGTTGGTGCTTTAAGTGATTTTTCTTTTATGATGGGAATTTTTACCCTGCAAGGCAGGTAAGAAATTCCCGCCTTCCTGCCACCTCTAATATTCCCATTGCAACTTAAGTGACTTTGACTTCATGGGAAAAAGTACCCTGCAAGGCAGGTAAGAAATTCCCCCCTGCCTGCCACTACCAAAATTCCCATTGCAGCTTAGATCTATTTATTCCAAAAAGTGTGACTTGCCTAGGAGAGGCTTTTTCTGCTTGACTTCATCTTTTTTGGTCAGAAGTTTGCCTTCTAAGACTGATTCCTTCTGGTGCTGAGGCCATAAATGATCTCCAGATGTTCCAGGCAATTAAACAGACTATACAGAACAAAGAACGGATCCAGGGGAATTTAACAGAAAGACAACGGAGAAAACCAGAGAAAAAAACAAAAGAAATAAATAAAAACAAAAAACGTTGCCAGAAGTTGCAGACAATGCTCTGAATTCATTCCTGGTGAAAATCCTATTGAGATGTGTGAATACTGGCATGCAAAACTTCAACAGGATTCAACCGGAGCACAATTTACTTCAAACGGGGCTTTATTTATTTAATAAATAATTAAATAAAAATTTCCCGCAAACAAAACTTGGCGGAGGGATAAAATGAGTTTCAGCATCTGAGTATTTGTTGAAATTGGCTCATATGATTCACTGGGAATATCTTAACGTAATAGAGATATCTTCTGGCTGTGTGACATTTTTCTTCCTTTCACCTACATGGATCTTGCTTTGGGCTAATATGGATAACTTTTGACCTGTATGCAATACTCTTTCTGGTTTCTTTTATTCTTTTTTATAGTTGTGAGCTCCCTACTTTTACAAATGCGTGGAAATGGTTGTGTGAGAGTTGTTTTGTTCTTCCATCACGTGGACTATGCTTGGAAAGATTTGTCTTCTCTTTGGCCGTATGGCTTTTTATTTGGCAGTGTGTGGAAATTTGTTGAGGTAAATGTGTGGACAACTTTTTTTTTTTTGTATTATTTGCTTCTGCATGTGTAGCCTTCAAACCCAAATGCGTGAATTTTGTATTTATTTACCCATGTGTGATGAATCTTCTTTGGCTGAGTGGTTCGGATATTTGCTTCCTTCTCCCTGAATGTGGACTATTGCTTCCTGAGTTGTCTGTGAAGAATGTGCCACGAATCTTTGGAAATAACAAAAAAAGTTAGAAATAAAGAGCCTTAACTTCTTACGCACGACTTCTTCTGGAGGATTTGTTATGAGGATTAAAGAAGCTTCCCCGTAACCGTTTCTTTGTTTCCGTTGGAATAACCAATTTACCTTTCTCTTGGTAGTGGGAATTAATTGTCAGGGAAATATAGGAAAAAACTCAATCATTTTCCCATGGCAATAGCAAAGCGGGCTGACAAGTCCCATTTATTTCCCCATGTGGGAAATTGGGAGATCTTTTGTCAGTTTTCCATCCGGTTGGGTTGGCAATCAGCAGGAGAAATTCCACAAGCGGGGAAAAAAGAAAAATTTTCCAGGAAAAGGAAATCCAAGTGTGAAAAGATAATCTGGCATTCCTGGGAATTAGAGGAGGAATTTTTATTTCCCACGACAATAACAAAAAACTTTTCGATTGATTTTTAATAAATAATAAATAAATATTTATTTAATTAAAAACCCCAAAAAATTAATAAAAATAATTTTATTAAATAAAAGGGTAATAAATTAATTAATTATTAATGCAGTTTGCGACTGGGCAGAAGGAGTTCTCACTCGAAATAGATGAAACGAAGACCAAAACGATCACGAGAATAAGACGATCGCAGTGAGGGTGATAAATCACACAAAAGAATACTTTTCAAAAAAATCATGCTTATTAATTTTGCGAAGTCAAAATTAGTTGATAACAATTGGCTCTAATTGGGGACAAGGACTTCACAGACGCAGCAATGGACCCGGACCAGAAATTTAATGAATATGATCCCAAAAAGATGATGCACAAAAACATGACGACAAAAGAGAGGAAACCGAAAAACAAGGAAAAGAAACAAACCAAAATCCTAATTACCTATGTATAAACGAGGGACAACTCATTTTCATTTTTGATAATGCTTGAGATATTACCCGTTATAGGGCAGAGGAAAATCAGTTCCATCTGGATATGCAAGTAATAGGTGTTATATCCACAGAAATGTCATATTTTGAAAGGGCCTAGCCACAGTGAATCAAACTTTGTGTGTTTTCCTTCCACTTCACGCCTCTTGTCCCATAGTAAAACTAAGTCATTGATTTGAAATTGTCTCCCCTTAGTTTTTCTGTCGAACAATTTCTTTACTTTTGATTGGTGTTCCTCGATCCTATTTGCCACTTGACTTATCGGTTTTTCAATCTTGCTTACGAACATGATCGCTGTTGGTGAAGAATTCATCGTCAACTGCTTGAGCCAATCATAATGCCTATAACTCCAATGTGATAGGAATTTGGGCATCGATTCCATACAAGAGTTGCAATGGAGACATTCCAATTGCTCTTTTGGGAGCTATGTAGTCAGCCCATAATGCATCATATAGCTTGTTAAGCCAAGTTCTTTGATTTTCTTCGACTAACTTGCATACGATACTAATGATATTTTTGTTATTGGATTCTACTTGACTGTTTCCCTGAGGGTAGTAATCTAATGAATGAGATAAAGATATCCCATACCCATAACAAAAACCTATCATCTCTCTCGAAGAAAATTTTGTGGCATTTTCCATCGATATCTTTTATGGAATTTCGTAACGAATCAATATATTATCTTTGATGAAGTCACATATTACCGTAGTAGATGTTTGTTTCACCAAAATAGCTTCTACCCACTTTGTAAAGTAGTCAATTGCAGTGAGCACGTGAGTATGACCAGCACTGGAATTTGGATTTAGAACCTCGATGAAATCTAAACCCCATTGTTGAAAGGTTCTTCAATGACAACTGGCTTCAAAGGCAAATCCGTCAATTTAGATCTTCCAACAAATTGTTGACAAGATTCACATTTGGCTACACATTTTTTAGCATTAGAAAACAGTGGGCCAGTAATAATGTGCTCGCAAAATCTTATGAGCTATCGCATGTCTAGAGAAATGACCACCGCAAGCATGATTGTGAAAAATTTCAAGCAACCTGGGTTGTTGTTCTTTATCAACACATCTGAGGAACATGTCATCAATACCTTTCTTGAATAAGGTGTTATTCCAAATGACGTACCTGACAGCTCTCAATTTGATAGCTATTTTTTCCTTAGTTTTCAGATTCTCGGGACATTCGCCATATGTGAGAAAGTAAGCTATATCAAAATACCATTCATATGTGGTACTGACGAAAAACTGCCAGTGGTAAAATTTCTTCAAATGGTTCTTCTTGTGAGTCATCTTGCGGCTCATTCTCTACGATGAGTTCGCAAAGTCCTCTTCCTTGAACTAACTTGGTAGTCTTGATGTCTAAGTCATATTCCTAGATCCCGGTTCATGTTGTGTCAACATTGATTTAATTGTGGTGTCTAGCACTAAGAATTTGGTGTGAGAATTCAATACATAGTACCTAAAAAATTTCAAAGCTCTAACCACAGTGTACGCATGCTTCTCAAGGGGAGTGTAATTCAGTTCATGTTTTTTGAATCTGGAACTCATGAATACAATAGGAGATTTGATACCCTCTTGATTATGTTGATCCAGGATGGTGGAGATTGTGTGCGGGGAAGCATAGCATTAGACTATGAAATCCTTTTTAAAATCAGGACACACCAATGTAGGAGCTTTCGCAATAGCATTCTTGATTTGTTCAAATTATCCCCTACCTTCCTTTGATCATTTGAAGGATTCTTTTCCTTTAATCATGTCATCGATTTCTTTGGTTAGCTCATAAAAATACGGCATTAACCTTCTCAAAAATTTCACCTTCCAAAAGATTGAGTGGACTACAAGCTTACTTGTAGGTAAGGAAGGATTCTTGATAGCTTGAAAATGCTCAAGATCGATCTTAGTTCCTTCTTTAGATACAATATTACCTAAGAGTTTCCCTTCCATAACTCCAAACATGGACTTCTTTTGATTCAAGGAGATCTTATGAAGTCTGCACCTTTGTAATATTTTATCCAAATCTCTTAGGTGATCTTCTCACTTCTTTGAGAACATCGTCAAGTCATCTAGGTATATCACGATGATCTTGTCTTTATAATCTATGAATGCCATATCCATAGCCCTTTGAAAGGTCGTGCCGACATTGATCAAACCAAAAGGCATTCTTCTATACGTGAACGTACCCCACGGGGTGGTGAATGTACTTTTATGTTAGTCTTCTCTAGCCACTTCAATATGAATATAACCAGAGAAACCATCTAGCATGGATAGCATTTCCGATCTAGTTACTGCCTATAGAATATGGTCTATGACCGACAATAGATAGTTATCCTTCAAGGATGCTTGATTAAGATTGCGGAAATCCACACAAACTCTAATTTCTCCATTTTTCTTGCGAACTGGGACAATATTAGCTATCCAAGTTGAATGTCAAATAGGAAACACTATTCATGCATCCAACATCTTTTGAACCTCATGGAATATTGTCCCTATTGTCTTAGGATTATATTGTCTTTTCTTCTTCCTGAATGGATTTGCACCACATTTTGAGGGTATGGCATGCTCCGTTTCCCTAGGTCGAAAAGACTTCAAGAATTCATATGAGTAAGCCAAGACGTCAAAATATTTGGTTAGAAGGCTTACAAATTTCTTGCGCTCCTCAGGTGAGCAACACTTAGCAATGTTGACGAAGCAAGGTTTGTCCTTGGTACCAATGTCAACTTTCTCATAATCAGCAAAATTCGTAGGTTCTGCCTGCTCTTTCTCTTTGATAAACCTATCATGTTTATCAAAAAAATCTTCAAGTGAAACCAATCCTTTTGTAATTTTTTTCCTTTGAGTTGAATGAATCCATCGCTAGAATCCTCATTCTCAACTCCTTCTTGAATGGGCAAGGTCATCAATTCACAAAATGCAGAATCACTTCCTTCAAAGTACAATTGTTCAAAATTATCCCTCTTTTCCAAGAAGGCAATAATTTTTTGATCATCATTGAAGACTTGCCAATTTTCTGCATTGTCAGGAACACTTGGCCTAAAAACCATTTCAATGGTGTATTTGACTTGATCAAACTTTGAATGAGGGATCATCAATGAAGCTGAGACTGCTAGATAATCTACTTTGTCATTCTTTTCACGAGGGACGGATTCTATGGAAAAATCATCAAAGGTTAATATCACATCCCACACTTTATTTTTGTAGTGTCTCAAATGATCATTCTTTACCTGAAACTGATTTTTTACTTGTTTTAAGATCAACTCTGCATCTCCAAAAAAATTCAAATTTGTGATCCCTTTCTCTTCTGCAACTTGGAGGCCAAGTATTAATGCCTCCTATTTTGTAGTGTTGTTGGTATTTGAAAATTGGAGTTTGTAAGAAAAAGGAAATATTTTACCATTTGGAGCTATAAGCACCACTCCTGCACCGGAACCTATTGAGCAATGGCTTCCATCGAACTCAAGAGTCTAGATCTCATTGGGATCATGGCAAGTGATCTTAGGTGCATGAACCTCTGTAGTCATCATATGATTACCCATACTTGAGTTTTGAAATAGGATCTGTGTGCAAGGATCTTCGGTTTTTTTCACTGTGAAGTTGGCCTAAGCTTCCGGCATTAAATTCTCCATCTCTCCCTTTTGTAGGGATCATAGCATGAGACCAATCCATTTTAATCTCGCCACCCAAGTCTTTACAAAATTTCCAACTTAACAACATACCATACGAAGCAGGAATGTCAGTAACTAGAATGGTTACCTTAACTCACTTATGAGAAAAATGGGCTAAAACCATTTGAGCGTCTTTAATCTGCCCAATCAGAGGAACTTTCTTTGTTTCCATTGAGTAACAAGATTCGAATGTTCTCATACAAGTCAAACCAAGAGCATGTGCTACTTTTTCCACCATCACATTATCTGAGGCTCCATCATCTATAATGCATTTACTTAATTTGCATTCGTTGATCAAAAAGGACACAAAGAAAGGTTCAATCTTTTCATTGGAAGGTGTAGCGGCCGCCACAATATTTTGAGCCTTCCCGTCTTTGGGAGTTTTCAAAATTCCTATGGAGGAATGAATAGTAGAGTCACCTTTGATAAACTGGATTAATTTCTCAAGTTGATCCTTATTAGCCCCTCTTTGAGACAGCAAAGTGAAACTGGTTTATTGCTATTCTACTAGCAGGAATCTATGCAAGTCCTACAGTATTCTGCCTTCAGGGGTTTGGGATCTCGTCCCAGTAGGGGTATTTCCGACTGTGAGCAGAAAGGAATGAAGGGAGGAGAGGAGATAGGATAGATCTGAAGGGAGAAAAGAAATGAATTCCAAAGCAGAAAGGTCAGAGGGTTTATGTTTTGGGCTGGTAGTAAACAGAGCCAAACCTACTTGCATAAACGAACAAAGCAATACTGATGAGCAAATGACAAAAAAGTAGAGATAGATCTGACAGAAAAACAACATAGATCTAACTTAAGAAAGATCTAATACACATAACACATCCATTGAGCACAAAGTCTTAATTTCTGTATTAATATTTTCTGTTTACAAAAAGTACAAAGCCTTTTCCTTCTCACTTCTATTTTTCATCTAAAAAATGTCCACCACCTTGAATACAACAAGTATCCAAGTATATATAGAAGGAGAAGGAGAAAGAAGGCAAAAAGGAACCAACAACTAATTACAAAATATCTAAAAGTCAACTGTTGACTTTGGGGCAATTTGGTGGATGACAACATCTCATGGTGCAACATGGATGATGTCATCATTTGTGCCAACAAACTTTTAAATACTTTACAAAAAAGGGAACAATCCCTAGGAGGAAGGAGCCTATTCGTCGTCATCCCGCGGCTGGAAAGGAGTATCCTGCTTCTGCTCAAGAGAGGAAATATGAAATTGAGCACGATACTCCATGAATTTGCTAATCATCGGTTGAAGTTGATCCTGAGCAGGACCCTTGGTGTGATCACCGATGACCTCACAAGTCTCCCGTTCATCTCTGAGTCTCTCTGGGAGCTTGAAGTATTCATTACCTGCCTCCATCAGGTATCCAACAAAATCACGGCAGGCCAGAAGGTTGTTGATAGATTCTGCGTCAAAAGTGGCTTCTGACCCTAACCCTTGTGACGTGATCTCCTTAAAGAGCCGAATAGTGTCATCTACCTTCCTCAAGGCATATGATGGGGTGAGCAAGCCTGGAGACATCCTTAGGATGATCTGCTCCATTTGATGCATTGCATCCAAGGCTTCCTCCTTGATTTTATCAATTTTCTCCAAGACAAATTCCATCTGGTCAACCCGATAATCCAAAGCAGCAAGGACTTTGTTGGGTGCTCTTGGGTGATCGAAGACGCCGAATTTCACTAAGTCATCGACTGGGCAGTCGAGCATCTTCTGGAATGTCTCATGTTGTAACCTAGCATGGTCCAACTCTTCGGAGATAGGTCCCACAATCACCTGGAGTTCCTTGTTAGCCTGATCAATATTCTGATATAGCTCTGTGAACTTTACAATTACTTCCTCACTATCCTTGAGGATCTGGTCTCTCCAGGTGGATACTGCCATACCTTGCTCACCAATCTTGGCGTACTCATTTATCTTTTCCTGACTAAGGGCCTCAGGAGTTTCAGTGGCAGTTGTAGGAGGTGCACTGCCCATTTTCTGCAGGGCTTGGAGAAGATGTTTGTTCTGTTCTTTCAGTATCCTCTTCTCTTCCTTTGCTTCCTGAAGCTTTTTGCAAAGGGCATCCACTGCAGATAAGGCCTCTCCCTGTAGGATTTCTGAGGATGTTCCCATCGTGACCTGTGTCACTGTATAATCTGTAGGAGACAGATCCTTTTTATCCTTTGTGGGATCAGGGTATGCGATCTCCATAACCCTTTCACCTGAAGCACTCTGAGAGAAGCGGGTTATTGGCTTTTGCTTCTTAGCTCCTTTTGTTGGGATGACGGAGAAGTCCATAGGTGCAATGGGGACTTTCCTCTTATGCTGGCTCAGGTGCTTGGAGATCCATTCTGGACTTAAGGGAGTGGGACCAGAGGGAGAAGAGGGAACGGAGGTAGAAGAAGGAGCAGCTACAGTGAACAAGGGGAAATGTGTCGAGACACTTGGTGGTGGCATTGATAAAGAAGCCAAATCTCCAACGCTCACAGGGGTAGGAGTCACTGTAGGAGAGGAAACCATGGGGGTGGAAGGGATCTGAGAGATGAGGGAAGAAATGCTGGGGACAGATCCGCGAGGGAAGAGAAGATGGAGGAAGAGGAAGGGGGAACAGTAGAAGATGGGGGAGAAGACACAACCAAAGGAGTGGTTGCTTGAGTGACATGAGGAGGGGAAGGAGGAGTGGGAGATGGGATGGTGGGAACTTCACTAGTTACAGCAGTGGCAACATCCTGAGTGGATGTGCCCGTTGGAACACTTACCACCTCTTCTTTTTCTGGGGAGACCAGGCTTACTACCTATTCCTGGGTGGCGGAAGGAGGACTCTCAGGAGCTTGCTCCTGAGCAGTGCTTGATTCTCCTTCTTTGTCTTTCCCTTTGCCCTTTGGCAAGTGTTTTGGTCTAGCAGGTGCATCACCCAAAGGAGACGTGGTGAAGTCTACCCCAAGGTAGATGAGACCATTTTTCCTGCACCAATGCTCTGTGCACTGCAGAGTGCCTTTAACCCTTTCCTCAATAGTATGAGGTGCTTCTGTTCTATCAATCTCATCAAATGGTGAATTGTCCCCATCCGTATCTAGATAGACCTGATCAACTTCTTGATCAGTCATTTAGAAACCTTTCGGGACAATGGCCACACCATATTGGATGATTTCTTCCAAGTCCAGGCGAGAGTGATCCTTTCTTCTGAGCTCGACCTCATGATACAGATCGATGTAGATATCCCTCGATCTGTGGGACGTGGATTGGATCGAAGCTTTTCCCTTGGAAGGCAATTGCGAGGATCAAAGGTTGGCCTTGCCAAGAAATTGTGTTTCAAGTTGAGCAACTCCAGCTCCGCAAACATTTCCCGGGCTTTGGTATGAGAAGTGTAGGTGTACCTACCCACTGTGAGGGGGAATGGAGTTCCACCCTTCTTTCTTTTCAGACACTTCTCGTGGTATGTGATAAGCTGTCTGGACAGCTCCAATAGGATCAACTTCGGTCCCGCATACCTCGGTAACTTGGTGGGCTCCCCCAAGAAGTTGGCGGCTCTGAGATAAGTGAAAGTGGGGAATTGCATAAATAACACCCCCCCACTTCTCTGTGGTAGTCACCACACTCTTGGTCATCTGACCGTGAGTCATATTGGGCCTCAATAGGCAGATGATGCCGTAGAAGAAGGCATCATTGATCTTGCTGAATTGTGCGATGTTGTTTTCCAGTCTCAACTCTGGATAATATTCATATATTTTTACTTGGGGCCACACCCCGCATCGACTTAGTGCTGGGTAGTCTCTTTCAGAGGCAGCAGCGTATACCACATAGGAGTTCATGTAGAACCTCCCCAGTTGTTGAGAGTTGTTGAAGCTGCTCGGAGATAGTGCTGCTGATGATCTCCGCCCATTCAAAACGTTGATCAGGAACATTTTTTTCATTGTTTCCAGATATCTGAGCATCCATTTGTGAAAGTAATGGGCATCAGGAAGCCCAAACACCCTACTCAGGAAGGTGATGGTGTCACTCAGCTCCTCTGAGAAGTCACTGCGATGAATAACTTGGCCACCTGGTTATCACCTTCTTGTTCTTCAGATACACTTCATTCATAAGCTGCATGCATTTATCTTCATTTTCATCCCATGCTTTTATGCAGTCTTCTTGGCTTATTGCCACAAAATGCCAGTGGTGGGGGATACCCAACATGATTTCAAAGTGTCCGGGTAGTGAGGTTGATTATTACCTCACCCTTCTCATTCTTGACACATCTTGTGTCCTTATTGTAGCAGCGGGCCACCACCATCATAAACTCATTGTTTACTGCGCTCACGGGAATTCCCCCAGCGAAATGGAAACCACTGCCGACCAATTTTTCCATCCATGGACTACCTGTGACCTTCTTGGTTCTGGCCCAGAAGTCCTCCATATCAATGTGACCAAGTTCTGAATCCCTGATGTCCAAGTCACACTCTGCAAGGGACTCGGGCATCCTGACCCTTTGGTATTTGTACTTCATTTCTTCTTCTGTGAGTTTGGCCTTACCCTTAGACTTGGTTGGCTTCTTACTTGATGAAGACATGTGTGAATCTGAGTTCAGCTGCTGATCTGCAAGAAGAAGCAGGGAAGTCCATCGCAGAAGAGCCATGTTAGTTGTTAAATCATCCATCAAAGCTTTACAGAATGAAAACTTATCAATTTACAAGCCTCTGGGTGCAAGGCACAATTCTATTGTAGGCTGCAGGGTCAGAAAAGCAAGGCACACTGCTGGAGAGTGTTGCATGGAAGAAAACAATGCAAAAGGGGCGCAGGGCGCAGAAATACTACACACAACATTCAGTGTTGGTGTCAAAGGATGTGCGCCAGTGCCATATGAAGGGTTTTGAACTGGGCGCAGATTTATTTTGGTGTTGCAAGGCTTCAGGATGCGCCATTGGCACAGATATGGTACATGTTGCAAATATTATGGTGCACCAAGGGGCATAGGCTCAAATGGTGCATCCTTGAGTTAAGGTGCGCTAATGTCTTAGCTTTTGGCACGGCACAGGAAGAGTCTGCATGACATCAAATGTTGGTGTAGCTGGAGTTGCGCTTGCGCCTGTGTTAGGTTTTGGGATTTTTCTAAGGTGCACGGGGAAAGATGCATGTTGCAGGTGGGGACAGTGCGCCCCTTTGGCGCGACTGTGTTTTGTGTAACAGTGATGGCGTTTGCCAAAGAAAAAGCCATGGTTTGGATTGTAATAACTTTAGATTTTCCCTCTTTTGATAGGTTTGTGGTTTTTGCCTCTTTCAACATAGATTTTGACAGTGAGGGGAACAGAGGAAAGAGGGTCAGGATTCATTTTTGAGACAAGGCCCTCCAGGTTAGCAGATCTGGAAGGAGGGTAAAACCGTTTTGGGGGGTTGATTTGCAAAACGGGCAGGAGGTGGTATTATTTCTTAGGTTCATTTTCTTTGTTTTTAATAACAAAAACCTCTCAAAAACAACACAAAAACCCCACAACAACAACACAAGAAGAGTAAGGACCACTTACCAGGAATATATAAGATGGAAGAAATGATGTGGGGTCCACAAACGCGACGGAAAGTGACACACGGGGGTGACAGGAGCACTGACAGGTGCAGAGGAATTAACTTTTTCACATTTTTTCAATCGTGAAAATGACAGGTCGGATGCGCCTATTTATAGCAAAAGGTGTAATAAATGTGCCACCAACTTTTTGTAAGGCGCACCAAAACAGATGCCAACATGAAAATATTTGTGCCATTGGCACGGATTCGGGACTGTTGACATTACCTTTTTCAGCACTTTGGCGCACCATTCAGGGGCGCAACATTTTTAATGTCGACAAGATGGCGCATGCACCTTGGCACAGGCTTGAAAGGCACATCATGGGAAGGCACAACATTTGGAATGTCGACACTCCAAAGGATGCGCCAAAGGAATAGAAGGGGGCACAAATTCATTTGATGTTGCATGAATAAAATCTGCGCCCAGCCAAAAAAGGACCAAATGACTAAGTTCAAAAAACTAGATTCTCCGGAAAGGGATTTTATGCCATTCCGAACGCTAAGGGACCTCAACGGGGAACCAAAACAAAATTTTGGTATGGTTACCTGTAAAATTTCCCTTGTCAATTTTACAGGATAACAGCTGGCTCTTTCTGGGGACTATCTTTGAGTGAAGCTTAAGGGTAGAGAATCCCAGATCAACATGTGCCTATCCATTGGGTTACAGAGTCAAAAACAAGGGTGAAAAAAAGGAAAACACATAACCAACAAAAGCAAACACACGACAAAAACAAACACACAACTAAAGCAAACTGTACAAAGAAGAGAGCAAGCTCTACTTCCTGAATATTTTGAGATGTTGCCCGCTATAGGGAAGCGGGAGCTCAGTTCCATCTAGATACGAGAGATAGAAGCTATTCTCTCCATTGAGCTGCTTGATCTTGAAAGGCCCTCTCCATAGAGAATCAAATTTTCCATGCATGCCCTTTGGCTCTCTTCGCTTGTCCCACAAAAGGATGAGATCTCCCACCTGAAAATCCCTCTGCTTAGCCTTTTTATCGAACAGTCTCTTGACTTGATTCTGATGTTCGGTGATCCTGTCGACCACTCTTACTCTCTTTTCTTCAAGCTCTGTTAGATACATGACCCTCTTTTCAAGAGAATTTTGGAAAGTCTCATCTTCGATCGCTCGTGCCAAGCGCAGAGCAGGAAGTTCCACAGAAATGGGAAGCTCAACGTCGATTCCATATAATACTTGAAAAGGTGACATACCGAGAGACCTCTTTGGAGTAATACGGTCTGCCCACAAAGCATCATACAATGACTTGTGCCATGACCGCTGATTCTCATCAACTAGCTTCCGTATGATGGTCACTAAGTTCTTATTACTGGATTCTGCCTGACCATTTCCCTGGGGGTAATAATCTGAGGCATGGGCCAAGGTTATCCCGTATTCATAGCAAAAACTGATAACTTCCCATGAGGAGAAGTTGGAAGCATTATCAGCAACGATCTTGTGTGGGATGCCAAACCTTACAATGATATTTTCTTTGATGAAGTTGCAAACAATTTCAGAGGTGGCATTCTTAACAGGTATGGCCTCCACCCATTTGGTGAAGTAATCTGTTGCTGTTAGGACATAACTATGTCTGGCACTTGATTGGGGATGTAGTGCTCCGATAAAGTCAATTCCCCATTGCCTGAATGGTTCGTCAATAATGACGGGCCTGAGGGGAAAAGCAGCCAATTTTGGTTTGCCAACAAACTGTTGGCAGAGCTCACATTTTGCTACCCAGGTGGCTGTATCCTGAAATAGCGTTGGCCAATAGTACCTAGCCCGGATGATCTTATGTGCTGTCACAGACGAGGAGAAGTGACCACCGCAGGCTGAGTCATGAAAACTTTCAAGTAATTTGATCTGCTGCGGCTTGTCAACACATCGCAAGAAGATGCCATCAATACCGCGTTTGTATAAACCGTCATCCCATATGACATATCTGGCTGCCCTGAGCTTTACAGTACGCTTCTCCTTTGAAGTTAGATGAGCTGGACACTCACCGTAAGTGAGAAAGAAAGTGATATCAGAATACCACTCATCGCTAGTCGCAACAAATAGAACCATGGGTAGAGAATCAACTTTCTTTGGTTTACCATGCGCTCCATCGATGTAATCATCTTTTTCTTTAGGGACCTCTGAATCTCTGTTTTCAGCCATAAGCTGACATAGGCCCTTGCCTCTTACCAGCTTGGTTGGTTTTATGTCTAGATCATACTCTTGGACCTTTGCGATCCAATTCCCTCGTAAGCTTCCTAACTCTTGTTGAGTTAAGATTGACTTGACTGCCGTGTCAGGAACCAACACTACTGTATGAGAGTTTAGGATGTAATACCGAAGTTCTTGACTACTTTGACAATGGTGAAGGCATGCTTTTCTAACTGAGACATCTTCAATTCATGAGGCTTGAGAGGAGAGCTCATGAACGCGATTGGAGATTCAACATCCTCAGAGTTCTTTTGCATTAAGATGGCTGATACAGTATGCTCAGATGCATAACTGTACATGATAAAATCCTTGGAGAAGTTGGGACATACCAGGACTGGGTGCATGGGCAACAGAGGCTTTTATATCCTCGAATGACATCTTTCCTTCTTCACTCCACCAGAAATTTTGTGACCCTTTCATCATATTTGATATGTGACGAGTCTTTTCAGCAAAGTCGGGAACAAAGTGTCTGAGAAAATTCACTTTTCCGAAGAAGAGTGAACACTAGTCTTGCTTGTGGGTAAGGTAAGGCTCTGAATAGCCTTAACCCTTTCGACATCTATCTTTGTCCCTTCCTTGCTGACAACGTGTCCCAACAACTTTCCTTTAGTGACCCCGAAAATAGACTTTTTTGGATTTAGGGAGATCCCGTGTTCTCGGCATCTAATCAATACTTGCTCCAAATGATCACAATGATCATTTCACTGTTTAGAGAACACAGTTAAGTCATCTAAATAAACTATGATGACCTTTCCCATCATACCTTTGAATGCGAAGTCCATTGCTCGCTGAAAGGTGGCACCAGCATTGGTCAAGCCAAAAGGCATCCTGCTATAGGTGAATGTGCCCCAGGGAGTAGTGAATGTTGTTTTGAATCGGTCTTCAGGTGAGACTTCAATCTGATTATAGCCCAAAAAACCATCAAGCATGGACAACATTTCTGAACCAGTTACTGCCTGCAGAACTTGATCCATTATGGGCAGCGGGTAGTTGTCCTTCAAGGACGCCTGATTCAAGTTGCGAAAATCTACGCATATGCGTATCTCACCATTCTTCTTTCATACTGGCATGATGTTTGCAACCCAGGTACTGTGATGGATAGGAAAAATGATCCTTGCATCCAGCATCTTCTGTATTTCCACCTGGATGGTACCCGAGATCTTGGGATTGTAGTGCCTCTGTTTCTGGCGAAAGGGTTTGACATCTTCTTTCAACGGGATGTCATGCTGAACGTCCTTCGGCTTGAAAGACTTTAGATCGGCATAAGACCATGCCAATACGTCCATATATTTCTTCAGCAATTTGACAAACTTCCACTTTTCTTCGGGTGTGCAACATTTCCCGATGTTCACAAACTGCGGATGTTCCATAGTACCCAAGTTGACCGGTTCAGTTTCTGGAGAGGAGTTAGGGTCATCTTGCCATTTCTTCTTGACAAAATGATCATGTTTGTCAAACAATCATTCCAGAGAGACTAAACCTTTTGGAATTTTATTTCCCTTGAGCTGACATATGCCATCACCTCCTTTTGATTCATTTGCTTGATCAGTAATAGATTCACGGCATGCAGAAGTAGATCCTTCAAAATGAAGCTCACTGAAATTTTCTACTTTCTCTAGAAAGGCAATAAGTTGATTGTCATTGTTGAATACCTGCCAGTGCTGAGAATTGTCTGGCACGCTTGGGTGGAAGACTACCTCAATGGTATATGTGTCTGTTTTCAACCCTGGGTGAGGGAGCATGAGAGATGCTGAGACGGCCAGTGAATCGGCCATGTCATTCTGAGCTCTTGGAATGACTTTTATTGAGAAGGCATCAAATTCCTCAATGTTGTCCCATACCGCATTGCGGTAATGCCCGAGCCTTTCATTCTTTACTTGGTATATTCTTTTCACTTGATTAACGATCAGCTCAGCATCACCCTGTACTTTTAGGTTCTTGATTCCCCTTTCTTTTGCAGCTTGCATGCCAAGTAGTAAAGATTCATATTCAGCAGTATTATTTGTATTGAAAAACTGCAACTTGAAAGAGAGAGGAAAAATCTCCTCTTCAGGAGATATTAGCACAGCTCCAGCACCGCATCCGCTAGTTGCACAACTGCCATCAAACTGCAGTGTCCATATCTTGTTAAGGTCCTCTTCCTGGATGAGAACATCCATTTTATCAGACTCAGTAGATAAGAAGTAGTTCCCCATCCCTGATGATTCGAATAGAATTTGGGCTTTGGGGTCGTCAGAATTGGTGACCAAGTACTTCTTTTGTGATTCAGGCTCCAATGTCTGCATTACACCCTTGACGGGGATTCTGGCCTTGGACCAGTCCATATGGATCTCTCCACCAACTTCTCTGCAAAAGCTTCTTCCTAGTAGAATTCCATATGCCACTGGGATATCAGCAACGAGGATGGTCATCTTTACTCTTTTCTCTGGGAATGCCGCAAAGGTGAACTGTGCGTCTTTGATCTGACCAATCAATGGAACCTGTTTGGTTTCCATGGAGTAACATCTGCCGAAAGGCTTGGTAAGAGTGAGGCCCAAAGCATGGGTGAACTTTGCCGACATGACATTATCGGAAGCCCCAGAATCAATTATGCAGTTGCTTAGCTTGTGACCATTGATTAGGAGGGAGAGATAAAAAGGTTCAATTTTTCCTGACATGGAAGTCGAGGCAACATTTATGCGAGATGCAGGAGGAGTGGAAAGGATTCCTTTCGGGGAGACATGAGAGGTTACGGCAGCTTGGATTTGAATATATTTGATCAATATTACAAGTTGCTTAGGGTTTGACTGAAGATATTCAGCCTCAGACATTTGAATCTTGGTCTTTTTAGCATGATCGATTATGTCGAATGCGACCAAGGGTTGCGTTGATGAGGGAATGAGTCCCTCACTTCACGGCGGTAGGGTAGGGTTACTGGTCTTTATGGGAATAGAAGAAGGCTGATTTGGAGGAGAGATGGGAGGAAAATATTTTTGTAAAAGACTTAATAGGAGGTTGAGCAGGAAGAGGATTACCTCTTTTAGCAATGGTTGGAGGCGTGTTTGACACAGCCTTCTCTTTTTGTATCCTGGCAGCAACTTCTGCTTCTTTTCCTTGAGAGCGGGTGAAAACAACATATGACTGTCCACTTGCATACCCTTGGGTACCCTCTTCTTCATCAGATTCCTCATCTTCAAATTCCATATACCCGATTGTAGAGTCGCCAGTCGGTTCACCGACATCTTGATCATCTCCACCTGGGGATGAAGGTTCTTCATAATTTTGCTCCTCTTCTTCGATCTCGACCAGGGCATTGACCGGAGGGGCCTCAAGTGCCAACCGTGGAGCAGTTGTAGGAAAACGAAGCCTTTGTGGGGCGTTGTTGGAAGTGAAATTTCTCTGTGGGATATCCCGGTATGAAGTGTTAGGAGAAGCTTGAGCTAATTGCTTCTTCAATGCGAGCAAGTCGTTCACCATCTTCTGGAATGCCAGATCTGATGAAGTGGCTTGAGAAGGAGTTGAAGCTTTAGGCTTGGACGACTCTCATTTTAACTCACCAGATATAAGCAAGTTGTCCTCTATTCGAATGGCAGTAGCTTGAGCGAGAACCAGGGTGGTGATTTGTTCTTGTAAGAGTAAGAAACTTACTCTTGAGCTCATGGCGTTCACAAAGAAACACTTCTGATTTTCTGGTGTTGGCAGCATGGCAGGCGGCACACGGTTAATTAGTGAATTGAAACGAGTGATAAAATCATGCATGGTTTCATTGACTTCCTTCTTCAGGTGAGTGATCTTTGACAGTAACACAAATGCATCTTCTGAAGGCTTATACCTATCTTCAAATGCAGTTCGTAATGTGGCCCAACTGGTGATAGATCCGGCCGGCAAATGTTGGAACCACTCTGCTGCGGGTCCTTGCAAGGTCTCTAGAAAGAGGCACTGACACATCTTCATGGGTCACATCCAGGATGCTGCATGACATAATGAATGTAGATATATGTGAATCCATGCTTTGGTTTCCACTCCCATCAAATCTTGGGAAATTCTTGCGGTTTCCATGAGGGAGTGCGTGAACAGGATGTGGCAATGCAAGAGGGCCCATAGCATTTCCCCATGGTACTGCCATTTGAAAAGCTGGAAAGAGGACGCAAGCCGGAAGCATGGTTCCACTGAGCAACAAAGCACTGCAAAGGGATGTGGAGGCTCCTTGCGAAAAATGGTTCTTTCGTGGAGGCGAGACACTTCTGGCTGACCGATCAGCTGAACTCAGTGATGAGAAGCGTGCTGGTGTAATACTGAAGTTGTGCCTTTGAAGTAGATCAAAAATAGGATCAACTTCTCCACGAGCTCTCCTGCTACGAGTAAATGGTTCACCCGCCAGTGTATCTTTCAGATCTGCAATGTTTTTAGAGCAGATTTAAAAACTCTTTTTGGTTGTACTTGCTGATTTTCTGATTTTTCTGACAAAAATCAGCAGCATGTACTTTTCTAAATATTTAATTTTATCCTTCTTTTGAAAACCGATTGCAGGTTTAATGACAAAGATCAACGAGGATAAAATGATGGTTTAACTTAGTAAGCTGATTTTCGGATCTTAGAGTTGACTTTTTGCAAGGGTTTGAAATTATTTGTAAAACTGTCAGAATCTCAGATCTACGGAAATATACGGGTTTTTGTAAAAACTCAGCGAACTAAAGATCTCTAACTAGCCCAGATCTATGGATCTCTGAAGAAAATTTTCAGTTTGGATCACTTTTGCAAAAAAATTGGATTTTAAGCAAAGAGTTAAGATTTGCAAACAGGTAGTGATTTTTGTAGTTTTATCAATTTTCTTAGTTACTTTAGCAACCTTAAAAGTTGTTAGTGTCTTTTAACTGACACAACACTCACATAGATCTGGTTCTTTCCCCAGTAGAGTCACCAAAAACTGTTGGTCTGAAAATCTGTCGGGAGGGCAGATCTATGGATAGACGAGCCAACAGTGTGCAGGGCATAGCCCCTCTTTGAGACAACAAAGCGAAACTAGTTTATTGCTATTCTACCAGCAGGAATCTGTGCAAGTCCTACAGTATTCTACCTTCAGGGGTTTGGGATCTCGTCCCAGTAGGGGTATTTCCGACTGTGAACAGAAAGGAACGAAGGGAGGAGAGGAGATAGGATAGATCTGAAGGGAGAAAAGAAATGAATTCCAAAGCAGAAAGGTCAGAGGGTTTATGTTTTGGGCTGGTAGTAAACAGAGCCAAACCTACTTGCATAAACGAACAAAGCAATACTGATGAGCAAATGACAAAAAAGTAAAGATAGATCTAACAGAAAAACAACACAGATCTAACTTAAGAAAGATCTAATGCACATAACACATCCATTGAGCACAAAGTCTTAATTTCTGTATTAATATTTTCCGTTTACAAAAAGTACAAAGCCTTTTCCTTCTCACTTCTATTTTTCATCTAAAAAATGTCCACCCTTGAATACAACAAGTATCCAAGTATATATAGAAGGAGAAGGAGAAAGAAGGGAAAAAGGAACCAACAACTACAAAATTACAAAATATCTAAAAGTCAACTGTTGACTTTGGGGCAATTTGGTGGATGACAACATCTCATGGTGCAACATGGATGATGTCATCATTTGTGCCAACATAACTTTTAAATACTTTACAAAAAAGGGAACAATCCTAGGAGGAAGGAGCCTATTCGTCGTCGTCCCGCGGCTGGAAAGGAGTATCCTGCTTCTGCTCAGGAGAGGAAATGTGAAATTGAGCACGATACTCCATGAATTTGCTAATCATCGGTTGAAGTTGATCCTGAGCAGGACCCTTGGTGTGATCACCGATGACCTCACAAGTCTCCCGTTCATCTCTGAGTCTCTCTGGGAGCTTGAAGTATTCATTACCTACCTCCATCAGGTATCCAACAAAATCACGGCAGGCCAGAAGGTTGTTGATAGATTCTGCATCAAAAGTGGCTTCTGACCCTAAACCTTGTGATGTGATCTCCTTGAAGAGCTGAATAGTGTCATCTACCTTCCTCAAGGTGTATGATGGGGTGAGTAAGCCTGGAGACATCCTTAGGATGATCTGCTCCATTTGATGCATTGCATCCAAGGCTTCCTCCTTGATTTTATCAATTTTCTCCAAGACAAATTCCATCTGATCAACCTGATAGTCCAAAGCAGCAAGGACTTTGTTGGGTGCTCTTGGGTGATCGAAGACGCCAAATTTTACTAAGTCATCGACTGGGCAGTCGAGCATCTTTTGGAATGTCTCATGTTGTAACCTAGCATGGTCCAACTCTTCGGAGATAGGTCCCGCAATCACCTGGAGTTCCTTGTTAGCCTGATCAATATTCTGATATAGCTCTGTGAACTTTACAATTACTTCCTCACTATCCTTGAGGATCTGGTCTCTCCAAGTGGATACTACCATACCTTGTTCACCAATCTTGGTGTACTCATTTATTTTCCTGACTAAGGGCCTCAGGAGTTTCGGTGGCAGCTACAGGAGGTGCACTACCCATTTTCTGCAGGGCTTGGAGAAGATGTTTGTTTTGTTCTTTCAGTATCCTCTTCTCTTCCTTTGCTTCCTTAAGCTTCTTGCAAAGGGCATCCACTGCAAATAAGGCCTCTCCTTGTAGGCTCTCTGAGGATGTTCCCATTGTGACCTATGTCACTGTATAATCTGTAGGAGATAGATCCTTTTTATCCTTTGTGGGATCAGGGTATGCGATCTCCATAACCCTTTCACCTGAAGCGCTATGAGAGAAGCAAGTTATCTGCTTTTGCTTCTTAGCTCCTTTTGTTGGGATGACAGAGAAGTCCATAGGTGCAAGGGGGAATTTCCTCTTATGCTGGCTCAGGTGCTTCGAGATCCATTCTGGACTTAAGGGAGTGGGACTAGAGGGAGAAGAGGGAACGAAGGCAAGAAGGAGTGGCTATAGTGGATGACTTTTTCTAATGCACAGACACTTGGTGGTGGCATTGATCTGGAGAAGTCGAAAAATGCTCATACATAGGAGACACTAGGAGTACCATGTAGGGGTGGAAGGGATATAAGAGATGAGAGAAGAAATGCTGGGGGACAACTCACGAGGGAAGAGAAGATGGAGGAAGAGGAAGGGGGAACATAGAAGACGGGGGAGAATGTCACAACCAAAGGAGGTTCGTGAGGACATCAACTAAGGGGAGAAAGATGGGACAATGGTCTGGGAACCTTAATAGCCTTACAACATGGCACCATTGATACTGAGTGGCTGTGCCCATGCAACACTTACCTTGCTATCTTCTTCTGGGGATACTAGGCTTACTACATGCTAAATGAGGGGGGTGGCCTCTCTATTTCAGAATCTTGGGAGGCTCTATTATCATCTTATCTCTAAGATAGGATTTCCACTCTGGCGAATCATATTCCATGCCTTAACTCTCCTTATTTTTCTTTCCCTTTGCCATGTGGCAAGTTCTTTGGCTATCAGGTCTTAAGATAATGATAAGCCTACCCCAAGGTTGAGGTCATTTCCTACACCAATGCTCTGTTTCCAGAAGTTTTAACTTGCAAAGGGCATACACTGAGGTGATTTTGGCCTCATCCTTGTCTTTTGAAAATGGCCATTGTCCCATCCGTATCTGTAGACTGTATTCATCTTATTGACCCAAACTTTTAAACCTTTTGGGACAATGGTATGCCACACCATAACTACTTTTTACAACATGCTATGAGAGAAGCGTGGACTTGCTTCTTAGCTCCTTTTTGCGGCGTCGTGGGATGAGCGGAGAAGTCCTATAGGTGACAATACTAGAATTGATTAACAACATGCTGGCTTCCTAGGTGTTTGGAGAATTGGATCAAAGGGAGTGGGACCAGAGGAAGAAGAGGGAATTGGAGGTGGAAGGTGCAGCCTTACAGTGGACATGGGGAAATGTTCGAGACACTTGGTGGCGGCATTGAGAAAGAAGCCAACAATCTCCAAGCTCATGGGGTAGGAGTCACTGTAGGAGAGGAAACCACTGGGGGTGGAAGGGATCTGAGAGATGAGGGAAGAAATGCTGGGGGATAAGATCTACGAGGGAAGAGAAGATGGAGGAAGAGGAAGGGGGAACAGGTAGAAGACTGGGGGAGAAGACACAAAGAAAGGAGTGGTTGCTTGAGTGATGGTGAGGAGGGGAAGGAGGAGCGGGAGATGGGACGGTGGGAACTTCTCTTACAGTAGTGGCAACATCCTTGAGTGGATGTGCCGTTGGAACATTACCGCCTCTTCTTAGATTTCAGTAGAAGACCAGGCTTACTACCTGATTCCTGGGTGGGAAGGGAGGATTCTCGGGAGCTTCTCCTGAGCAGTGCTTGATTCTCCCTCTTTGTCTTTCCCTTTGGTTTTGGCAAGTGCTTTGCAGCGCTGGGTAGGTGCATCACCCAAAGGAGACAGGTGAAGTCTACCCCAAGGAGATGAGAACCATTCTTTCCTTGTTGACCAGCTCTGTGTGAATGCAGAGTGCCTTTGACCCTTTCCTCAATAGTTGAGGTGCCTTTGTTCTATCAATCTCAGCAAATGGCCAATTTTCCCCGTCCATATCTAGATAGACCTGATCAACTTCTTGATCAGTCGTTTGGAAACCTTTCGGGACAATGGCCACACCATATTGGATGATTTCTGCCAAGTGCCAGGTGGGAGTGATCCTTTCTTCTGAGCTCGACCTGTGATACAGATCGATGTAGATATCCTTCGATCATGAGGATGGATTGGATCGAGCTTTGTCCCTTGGAAGGCAATTGTTGAGGATCAAAGGTTCTTGCCTTGCCGGGAAATTGTGTTTCAAGTTGAGCAACTCCAGCTCTGCAAACATTTCCCAGTGCCGGGTATGAGAAGTGCAGGTGTACCTGCCCACTGTGAGGGGGAATTGTAGAGTTCCACCCTTCATTTCTTTTTAGGCACTTCTTGAATTCCCATAAGCTGTCTAGACAACCTCCAATAGGATCAATTAGGCCCCGCATACCTTGGTAACTTGGTGGGCTCCCCCAAGAAGTTGGTGGCTTTGAGATAGGTGAAAGTGGGGAATTACGTAAATAACGCTCCCCACTTCTCTGTGGTAGTTACCATGCTCTTGGTCATCTGACCGTGAGTCATATTGGGCCTCAATAGGCAGATGATGCCGTAGAAGAAGGCATCATTGATTTTGCTGAATTGTGGGATGTTGTTTTCCAGTCTCAACTCTGGATAATATTCATATATTTTTACTTGGGGCCATACCCCGTATCGACTTAGTGTTGGGTAGTCTCTTTCAGAGGCAACAGTGTACCACGTAGGAGTTCATGTAGAACCTCCCATTGTTGAGAGTTGTTGAAGCTGCTCAGAGATAGTGCTGCTGATGATCTCCACCCATTCAAAACGTTGATCAGGAACATTTTTTCTCATTGTTTCCAGATATCTGAGCATCCATTTGTGGAAGTAATGGGCATCAGGAAGCCCAAACACCCTACTTAGGAAGGTGATGGTGTCACTCAACTCCTCTGAGAAGTCACTGTGATGAATAACTTGTGGCCACCTGGTTATCACCTTCTTGTTCTTCAGGTATACTTCATTCATAGGCTGCATGCATTTGTCTTCATTCTCATCCCATGAGGAACTTTATGCAGTCTTCTTGGCTTATAGCCACAAAATGTCGGTGGTGGGGGATACCCAACATGATTTCAAAGTGCCAGGTAGTGAGGTTGATTATTACCTCACCCTTCTCATTCTCGACACATCTTGTGTCCTTATTGTAGCAGCGGGCCACCACCATCATGAACTCATTGTTTACCGCACTCACGGGAATTCCCCCAGTGAAATGTAAACCACTGCCAACCAATTTATCCATCCACGGACTGCCTGTGACCTTTCTGGTTCTGGCCCAGAAGTCCTCCATATCAATGTGGCCAAGTTCTGAATCCCTGATGTCTAGGTCACACTCTGCAAGGGACTCAGGCATCCTGACCCTTTGGTATTTGTACTTCATTTCTTCTTCTGTGAGTTTGGCCTTACCCTTAGACTTGGTTGGCCTCTTACTTGATGAAGACATGTGTGAATCTGAGTTCAGCTTCTGATCTATAAGAAGAAGCAGGGAAGTCCATCACAGAAGAGCCATGTTAGCTATTAAATCATCCATCAAAGCTTTACAGAATGAAAACTTATCAATTTACAAGCCTCTGGGTGCAAGGTGCAATTCTATTTTAGACTGCAGGGTCAGAAAAGTAAGGCGCACTTGCTGGAGAGTGTTGCATGGAAGAAAACAACGTCCAAATGGGCGCAGGGCGTAGGAATACTACACACAAAATTCAATGTTGGTGTAAAAGGATGTGCACCTGTGCCATATGAAAGGTTTTAAACGGGCGTAGATAATTTTGGTGTTGCAAGGCTGGTCAGGATGCGCCATTGGCATAGATATGGAACATGTTGCAAAACATTATTGTGCACCAAAAGGGCGCAGGTTTAAATGGTGCATCATTGAGTTAAGGTGCCAGTTCTTTTTAGCTTTTGGCATGGCATAGGGAGATTCTACATGACATTCAATGCTGGTGTAGGCGGATTTGCGCTTGCACCTGTGTTAGGGTTTTGAAAATTTTATAAGGCGTGGGGAATATGCATGTTGCAGGTAAGGACAGTGTGCCCCTTTGGCGTGACTGTGTTTTGTGTAACAATGATGGCTTTGTGCACAAAGAAAAAGCCATGGGTTTGGATGTGATAACTTTTAGATTTTCCCTCTTTTGGACAGGTTTGCGGTTTTTACCTCTTTCAACATAGATTTTGACAGTGAGGGGAAAATGAGAAAAGAGGATTCTGGATTCATTTTGAGACAAAATCCCTCCAGGCCAGCAGATCTGGAAGGAGGGTAAAACCGGTTTGAAGGTGGAGTTGATTGCAAAATGGGCAGGGGTTGTATTTTCTTCTTAGAAATTCATTTTCTTTGTTTTTAACAATAAACCTCCAAAACAATACAAAAATCCCACAAACAATCAACACAAGAAGAGCAAGGACCACTTACCGAGAATATATAGAATGGAAGAAATGATGCGGGGTCCATGAATGTGACATAAAGCAACACAAGGATGACAGGAGCACTGACAGGTGCAGAGGAATAAGATTTTTCACGTGTTTTCAATCGTGAAAATGACAGGTCAGATGCACCTATTTATAGCAAAAGGTGTAATAAATGCACCACCAACTTTTTGTAAGGCACACCAGAACAGATGCCAACATGAAAATATTTGTGCCATTGGCATAGATTCGGGACTGTCAACATTACTTTTTTAGCGCTTTGGTGCACCATTCAGGGGCGCAAAATTTTAATGTCGACAAGATGGCACATGCACCTTGGTGCAGGCTTGAAGGGTGCATCATGGGAAGGTGCAACATTTGGAATGTTGACACTCCAAAGGATGTGCCAAAGGAAAAGAAGGGGGTGTAAATTCATTTGATGTTGCATGAATAAAATCTGCGCCCAACCAAAAAAGGACCAAATGACTAAGTTTGAAAAAACTAGATTCTCCGGAAAGGGATTTTAGGCCATTCTGAATGCTAAGGGACCTCTAGACAGGGAACCAAAACATAAAAAAGTTGGTATGGTTACCTGTGAAATTTCCCTTGTCAATTTTACAGGATAACAATTTATTTTATTAATAGGATTAAATCATGGTTAAAGTTTGGGCAAGCTATTTATAGCGTGATCTACTGATCGAAGTAGATGTTAGGAAACTGGCATGCAGGCTATTATTAGAGCATGCCTATTGATTAGGAAAAGTACATGTAAGCGGTGAAAGGAGAATTCCCGCACCATGATATAAATAGGTGATGCAACTATTGTGTTTGGGAGAGAGTGAGGTGTTAAGTTAGTTGCGAGTTATGAGTTCTAGTATGTGTGATCTTTTAATACGCCATTGTAAATGTTAGTCGATATGTATGCATGGTTCTTTGCACTTGACTGAAAGCAATATATTATGTCAATACAACACTCTTATTATGTGATCAGCTATAGTTATCTTTACATTGTAAGGACTTCTCCAGATCTGAACATGGCTTGATGGAAATTCAAATCTTGCTATTCATTCTCAATTAATGATTTTCTTATTATATGTGTTGGCATAATTGTTATGTTATGATGTATTTTCTTGTAAACGTGAATGGTTATGATGATGATTTCACATGTATAACATCTTATTGAGAAAAAAAAGGAGGTAATTCTGCCAGATTCAGGTTGCACGCAACTTTAGATGAACTTCTCCCTCGAATTGTCTTGGATGGGGTGTCATCACGCATAGATAAGTATTGGGAAATAAAAGACTACAAATGTAGTGCAAAAATTGAATTGGTTTAGAATGGTATAACTATCGAGGGTATTCTAACCTCACCCACATACTAAATTTTCCTTTTTATCTAATGTTTTGATGAAGGGTACTGCAAGTATCTAGGGTTTCTACTTGTTGCAGGGCATTACAGGTTGTACCGAGGTTGTGTGATGTTCTTCCGAAATACAAATGACACCGACATTTTGTAGTGCAAGAAAAGGGTAAGAGGTATTTATGACCAAGAACCCCACTAAACACAATTCCAAAATGTACAAAAATATCTAGGACCATATCGTGTTCCTTTCCAGAAAAGGTGTATGGTCTTAGGCAAGAGCAATTTCCAATTTCTATATTTTAGAGACGAAGCACTTTCAGTTTCATAAAATCCCATACATCCATTTTTCCCACCTGGATTCTCGCTATGACCACTTTGCACATAGCTATAGTTCTTTGGGGGACCTTTATGTGTTTCCTAAAATGCAGTCGTCTTATTGTTTTATCATTATTGAAATCGTATTAATCCATGTTATTCTAAATGTGCATGAGTCATTGATAAGGTGTAATGTAATTCATAATAATGAACTGTAGTACAACCATTACATCCTATATTTACTTGATATTATATCTTACAAATTCAATTAGGGTGTAAATATTCGTGTAAGCTCTATAGTGTTAGTCATCTTTCATACAATTCCTGATAAGCCTTCAAACATGGTTCATTTTATGACCCCCCCTCCAAAAAATTAGTTGGAGAATTAGTGATGAATCACCAAAATTGACTTTTTCATGTTTCCCATGGCGAATTCTCTGAAAAACCGTTTCCCCTGGCAAAGCCGACTGGGTAGACGATGGATGGTCGTCTGATCTATCCATCTAACCTAGACGTCCATACCCAACTGTCCAACCCAGTCATCCAACCCATCCTTAAACCCAGAAACCCAGACGTCCAACCCGGCTATCCATACCCAGTCGTTTTCCAACCCAACTGCCCAACCCAGTCATCCAACCCAACCATCCAACCCAACCGTTTGACCCAACCGTCTGTTAGCATATGGATTTTCACGCATGCAAATGAAATGCAACAGTAAGGGAGCGAAGTCCCTCCTCAATGAAGGTGAGGTTGCCTTTAATAAAAACCAAAATAGTATTTACATCTGTACATTAAAAATTGTATGTGGGCGATGTTTTGGAACATTAAATGGAAAGAAATACAAATGAGGGAGATAAAATAGAATGAAGGAAAGAAATGGAAAGGAATGAATGGAAGGAACATGCAATAGTTAGGTAAAAGCAGAGCCTAATGTCGCATAGAGGAGAATAATGAATAACTAACTCAAATATAGAAAATTTTGAATCAGCTAATCAAGAATAAGTAAAAGGGAACAAACATGGGCAAGTAAATATCATATCTTGATCACTGTGAACAAGAACAAAAGATTAATAGCATTGACAATAAGATCCAAGACAATATTCACATGCAATATTTAAACATTAACATCTAATGAACATAAGAACATCAAATGCTAAAAGAGATAATGAATGGGACACAAAGTTCATATTTCATTAACTCCCAAATGTCTTCACAAAATAATAAAAAGTTTCTTTCTCGAAACAAATCTTGCACACAAAATTATTTTCTTCTCCTCTCTTAAATTCACCCTTACAAATGAACCTCTAACTTCCTTTTATAACCCAAAATTTGGTTACAAAGTAATTAGGGTTTACATGAACATTAAATAGAGCATCTTAAGTGACTTTGACTTTTTCAACCAACTATAAAAAGTAACTTGAAAATATAAATCACCTAAGTTATCAAAACTTTTCCAAAAGCGAGTTAATAACATCACTTTATAACAAATTTTAAAGTCATTTTAGGAAAAACACATAAATAAAATCAATGGGTACATGTGAACCCCACTTAAACGACTTCGACACAGACATGGACATCCTATTCAACAATGCGCTACCTAGATCAATACAACTAAGATACCACATATCCTGGTCATACGGGGATGAACTCATTGATCGTGCTCCGTAATCCTCCAGATGACAAGAGAGCTAAGCTTGAAACTTGAGAAATTTATCCACCACTTATTTGTAGCAACATCCTAGTGTGATAAATTTGTCTTTATTCACATTTGTATTCATAATTACACACAATTATCCACATGCTTTGAATACCTTTCTATGGTGAATTCTTCATTTTTCGTGAGACCGTAGTCGTTACACCACCTTGACTTGTTAGAATCTAGCTCCTAATATTTCTCCATAGAGAAGATTTATCGATGCAATTAAATTTAATTTGCATCCTTGATCAGTTATGCACTTTTGGTTCAATTTTTTCATTCGAAAGGTGTAGTGGCCACCACAATTCGCTTTGAGTCTTCCAATTTGAGAACGTTTCAGAATTCCTTAAGAGGAATGATGAAGTAGAGTGCCCGCTGCTTTGATAGGGAAAGCTTAACCAATTTCTTGCTTGTTGATCCTTATTGGACTTTTTTGAAGTACTGATTGTGAAGACATGAAAAAGCTTTTTGTTTTATTGATATGATCAATGATATCAAATTTGGGCAAAATGAATAAACTTGATGTCTCAAATACTAGTTGCCCTAGAAAATGATGCAAATCTTTTCCTTTGAAACTTCACTTGGTGAGAGAATATATTAAGGTGGAAGAAGAAACTTTCTTCATAGCTAGATTTATCAACTGATTGACTTGACAAAGATCCTCCTTTCTTTAAGATAGTTTTGACCAAAGGAACTCAGTTCTTGGAAATAGCTTTAGGAGTCTCAATTGTCTTGGATTCTTGGAAAATCCCGTTTAGTTTTAGATTCTTTAGGAAAAGCTCTTTTTAATTCCACCTTAGTGGTACTCTACTCCTTCTTTTGAGAGCATGTGAAGACAATGAAGGATTTATTCATATCTTCTACAATTTCTTTTATTTTCTTCTTCTTCTAAATGGTACTCAAAGAAATGATTATTAAAGTTTCTCCTTGACAGCTCTTAAAACTTCAGTTCAGCATGTCAAGATAAATTGGCTCTTCTTTGGGTGTGTGAAAAATCAACTTCATCATCAGTGTTCTTCAACACATCAAACTTTGAGTTAGTTGTACGGGAGTATTACAATAATAGCCTTTGAAGTGCCTAAAATTCTAACTTTGTTGTTCTAGCCTTTTCTTGTCATGCCTTTGTAAGGAGCAAGTTTACTACTTTGAGCAACTTGCTTTTTCAAAGCTAGCACATCATTAGCAAACTTAAATGAGTATGGTCTCAGAAGCATTGGGGGTTTCTTGATCTTTCCCTTGAGGGAAGTTTTCTTGAAAAATCCCACCATGATTAAGTCATCCTCAATTTCTATGGCCAAGATTGAGGAAAGTTCCACAATTAACTCTAGAGGGAAGTTGATAGCACACTTAGTTGTTGTGCATATGAAGAAACATTTTTTTCCGTCAAGGTTCAATTCCAAGGAACTTTGTTGACTATTTTGACAAACTTAACCCGCCACAAAATTCCTTCATGGGTTATGTTTTCTTTCTTCACCTGAGATAGTTGGGCAAGAAGGGCATGTTCATATTCTTGTTTGAACATGTTTTCAAACTTAGGTTTCATATCATTTCTCAGTTTGTAATGCATCTATTTCGCAATTACGTGGCTGAAACCAATCCACGAATTGTCTTTGGTTTCAATGAAGAGGCCTTGTGAATGCAAACATCTTCATATTCTGTGAAAAAACTTCTATGCAGCAAAGATGGAAATTTGATCATCAAATCCTGACTTCTCCTTCCCATCTCCATTGAACTGTTTTAATCTTCCTCAAACATGGGAGGTCATGTCAAGCTTAAGGCCAATGGGCCTATGGCATTTCCCCATGGTACTGCTAACTTATCTTGGGAAAGGTGTGTGAAGGTAAAACAATGTGTGCAAGAACAAGTTTTGACTTGTAATGGATTCCTCCCTTGCTTGGTCTTTCAAGACTTGATGCAAGGCTTACATGTTGATTCTTCTTTTTGTTCCTCCTTGGAGGAGATAACTTGAAACCAAACTTTCCTTGGAAATGAAAACTTGGGATCAGATTGACCTTTAGCTTTTTAGCTCGTTGTAAACTGGGATTTCCTAATTTTGAAATCCTTTACTGTGAAGGGATCACTGGGAAATTGTTCTTCAGCTCTAAAATGTTGGGTAGGTTTTTGATCTTTGCACCTGAATGACTCTAGCAACCTCGCAGTTTGATTTTCTTCGTTATCCAATACTGATGCGGTCTAGATGAAAATGATAGTCATTGTGAGATTTTGTATCTAGCTTGCCTCAAATCTGGCAATCTTGTCTTCTTGAGTATCTAAAAAGAATATTTGGTTGAACAAGATAGGTGATTACTTCTAATAGTCATACTGGTTATTTTGGTGGAAGATCTCCTCCTTTCGGTGAACAACGATCAACACATGTCCAGAGGTTGTTTTCTTTGCTTGTGTTTGCGGGTGCTCTTCTTCTAATGTCGTTCAATGTAGATTTCTTTGTCATTGGCTCTATCAACAGCCACAAATTGCTGCAAGCTTTACAGTTTTCCCAATTGTTTATCCAAAGGCTTGTTTTGTATCCTTGAAAATCTTCGTTGGGTAGTTGGGCACAATGCATTGAAGAACTGGAGCTTCCTTTGGGGCATAACTCATAAAGATTTAACCAATGCATGTAGATTAACGATTCTCTTCCTTCTCTTATGTAAAAATTGTTAGCATATGGATTTTCACGCATGCAAATGACATGCAACAGTAAGGGAACAAATTCCCTCCTCAATGAAGGTGAGGCTACCTTTATTGAAAACCAAAACAATATTTACATCTGTACATTCAAAATTGTATGTGGGGGGTGTTTTGGAACATCAAATGGAAAGAAATGTGAATGACGGAGATGAAATGGAATGAAGGAAAGAAATGGAAAGGAATGAATGAAAGGAACATGCAATAGTTAGGTAAAAGTAGAGCCTAATATTGCATAAAGGGAGAACAATGAATAACTAACTCAAATAAAGAAAAGTTTGAATCAGCTAAACAAGAATAAGTAAAAGGGAACACACATGAGCAAGTAAATATCAGAGCTTGATCACTATGAACAACAACAATAGATTAATAGCGTTTACAATAAGATCCAAGACAATATTCAAATGCAAGATTTAAACATGAACATCTAATGAACATAAGAACATCAAATGCTAACAAGAGATAATGAATGGGACACAAAGTTCATATTTCATTAACTCAAAAATTTCTTCACAAAAGAACACAATTTTTCTTTCCTCGAAACAAAGCTTGCACACAAAAGTATTTTCTTCTCCTCTCTCAAACTCACCCTAAAAAATGAGCCCCTAACTTCTTTTCATAACCCAAAAGTTGGTTACAAAGTTGTTAGGATTTACATGCACATTAAATATGGCATCTTAAATGATTTTGAATTTTTCAACCAACTTTTAAAAAGTAACTTGAAAATAGAAATCACTTAAGTTATCAAAAAAAATTCAAAAGCGAGTTTAACAATAACATCACTTTATAACAAATTTAAAGTCATTTTAGGAAAAGAACATAAATAAAAGCAATGGGTACATGTGGACCCCACTTAAATGACTTGGACACACACATAGACATCCTAGTCAACAACGCACCACCTAGATCAAGACACCTAGGATCAGTGCCTTATCCATTGGGCCAAGAGTCCACCTATCCCGGTCGTATGGGAATGAACTCATTGACAATGTTCCGCAATCCTCTAGATGAAAAGAGAGCTGAGCTTGAAACTTGAGCAATTCATCCACCTATCCATTTGAGAAACATCCTAGTGTGAGTAGTTTTGTCTTTACTTGCATTTGCATTCATAATTACACACAATTCTCCACATGCTCTAAATACCTTTCCTAGTGAATTCTTCATTTATTGCGAGACCGTAGTCGTTATACCACCTTGACTTGTTAGAATCTAAATCCTAATCTTTCTCCATTGATAATATATTCAAAAATTCGAGATTGCAATTCACTTCATGGGGTTATTTCTTTCGTCTTTTTCAGCATCCTGAAGTGGTTCCATTCTGATCCACTCACGATCATCCAATTTGAGAACTCTCCAACTTTAAGACTGGCTAATGAAGTATCGCACCCGTTGCTAACTGAGAGCTGACACTAACACGCTTGAATGATGTGGCCTTGCTTGATGATCCAAATAACTGCACTTGTCATTGGTCTTAGTTTGTCAATGAATAGATCCACAACAATGATGAAGTGAAGACAATTGATGTAGAAACACTTCTCCCATTATTAATCTTTGTTAATAACCATGGATTTTGACTCTGAAGAGACCTCTACCAATAACTATGACCTATGCTGCAAAATGAGGAAGTCAGAGGTGACCTACTGGTGCCATTGAGAAGTGCATGCACCGCGGAGACGAGAATGAGAACTCACAATTCGAGGTCACTTCCACTTCGGAATCGTTGGAGTTGAATCGCCACACTATGTAGGTGTCGTAGTGCTCCATGCAAGTGATGACCAATTCAGGAACTTATTGTAGGGAACAAGGCTTGATTTCTCATGAAAATTGTTCTGACTCGCCTTCAGTTGATATGTGATCACAGAACCAACTTACGTCGACATGTCCCAAGTTGGTATCGGCGATGTTCTCATACTTTGAATGGAGATCATCGAGGTGGGTAGAATGCCCTGGAACCCATACCGCAACATCTGTTTTGTTTGAATATGACATGATTGTGACACGTGAAAACAATCTTGATTTCAGGTCTATTACTTCCTTCTTACAAAATTGCACAAATTGTCTCTGAAACTGCCCTGAGGAAAAATAGCAAATCTTGTTCTGAGAAGCTCTCATTACCGATGAGGGAGTCTATTAAGGTTCCACAAGTCTATTTTTCAGATGTTTTTTTCCCAAATCAAATTCTTCAGTCAAATATTAACCGGTTTAGGTCAAAGTTGACTCTTCTGAAACTGCTAGGAAAATGCATGTGTAAAACTACAAAAATCTCGTTTTGTTTTAGCCTAGGAAAAATATCAAACATCACCCTGAGGATCTATAGCTTGGCAAGGGAGAATATGAAGGTTGGAATAATTAAAATAACCAATCATTTTCTCCTGATGACCATCCGAGTTCAAAATATCGACCTTCAAAGTCAGTCTCCTTAACAGGCTGAAAACTACGCACGCAGCGAAATCAAACAAACTACATTTTATTTAGCTTCGTGAAAAATATCAAACGAGGTGTTGTGCATTTAAAATTTGGAAAAGGAATACATGAATTTGGATAGAATTCAAAAAACTAAACCATTCTTCTCGACACTGGCAAAAATATCGAATTCTCAAAGTAGGCTTCCTTGACAAGCTGAAACCGTTCAAGCAAACTTTTTATTTTGCTTCGTGAAAAATATCAAATTAGGTGTTGTGTATTTTAAATAAAAAAGGAGTACATCAAAGTAGGAACTAAACCGTTCTTCTCTGACAAGCTGAAATAGTGCAAAGTAGGCGACAAGTGAAAAATGCATGCAACAAACGAACTGTGTTTTATTTGGCTTCGTGAAAAATACTAAATGAGGTGTTTTGCATTTGCAAATGAGTATGTAAGCACCTTAACATGAGTAAAATTTTGGGCAATAATTGGTTTTTTCACGAAAATCATCCAGCTTCGAGATATCAAGCTCCAAAGTTGATTACTTTGACAGATACAACCCGCGGCACGTTCTTTCCGCATCTATCGTTTTCTTCATTAAATTCATTTTTATTTGTGCTGATATATATCGGTAATGCGTTTTGGACTGATATGTGGAAAATAATCTCTACCTTGTGTTGAAAATCTTTTCTTTAATCTGCCTGGTGAATGCATGGTATTTTTTTATTCTCTTTTGCGTGGAAACTTTTATTCTTCCCTCAATGCATTTGGAAAAACTTGTATCTTTCTTTTGCATGAATACTGATTCTTTCTTCTCAAAACCTGTGTTGATTATTCTCTTTCCCCTGACATGGATGAATGAACTTCTTTTTTTTTTGGACTGCCTATTCTTTTGCAATGCGTGGAAGCGCCTTTCTCTTTTTTTATATGGAATGTGTTGGATTCTTTAATGTATATGTGGCTATTATGGAGTGCTCATTTTTCTTCCTTAGCTGATGCATGAGATTATTTTATTTGGCTTTTCTTCCTCTTTGTTGTACAATTTGCTGATTCTGGAAATTCATTTATTCGGTTTTTCTCCTATGGATTTGGATATTTTAAACCAATGTGTGGCAGTAGTCTTCACCTTGGAGTTGGTTTCTCCTCTTTCTTGGCATTGAAAAACTATTTGAGTTCTCCTTTCCAACGTGGATAGCTTGATTTGCCAAAAACATGAAAACCCATGATTTTTAAACCATTCTGGACAACTGCAATGTGTTCTTTGCCTTCAGTCCCAAAAAATGCGTGTAGCTTCCCTCTATGAGTGGATTTCTTTAATGGTAATTTCTTCACATGGCTCAACAGCAAATACCTTTGATGGAGCTATTTCAATAGCTTTCTTGGAATGAGGGAGAATCAATGTTTGTGAAGAATGTGTTATGAACCTTTGGAAAAATATTTCTCAGAAAATGTTTCCACAGGGAAAAAAGAAGAAATTGGAAATAAAATATCTTCGAAGCTTCTTTGCATGACTTTTTCCAATAGTCTTTCACGGAGGAAAATTTAAGAGGATTAAAGAAGCTTCTTCATAACCATTTATTTCTTTGCATTGAAATAACCAATTTCCCCTTCTTTTGGTAGTGGGAATTAATTGTCAGGGAAATATGGGAAAAAAATTCAATCATTTTCCCGTGGCAATGGCAAACAAGGCTGGCAATTCCCATTTATTTCCCCATGTAGTAAATTGGGAGATCTTTTGTCAGTAATCTTTGACATCACCAAAAACATAGTGTTGTTTTATCTGTTTTCGTTTGTTTTTGTTTTTTCAGGTTCCTCCACCATAATCAATGGTTGTAAGTGGGCCTACAAAGTATCCTCTAAGAAGAAAGGTTTTTCAAGAAATCCCACCGCTATCGAACTTTGACATTTTAGGAATTTTCCTAAAGAAATATGGAACTCAGTTGTTCACACGTTGATCAATTATTGTGGATTTTTTGCACATAATGTCTTACTAGACAAAACACCTATTTGAATCATCATTATGAGGTAAAATAGACAAATTATTAAGAAAATCATCAATATGGGATAAGTGTTGTCTTGACATCCTTAGGGAGATAAAGATGACAACTAAGATGCATTCAATAAATGAAGAGACAATAGGAATGCTACAAAGGGGCGGAACTGGATACTATAAAAAATATTAACTTTGTAAACAAAAGGAAATAACTAGATACAATTCGAATTGATGCACCAGTTACAGGTTGGGTTGTGCCTTTAACTATTTCTTTCTCCAAAAACTTTAATTAAATAGTATTGTAGAGGAATTCTCACTTGTCCATTTGATGAGAATTTTTCAAGAGTGTGTGCATCAATTAGTGTAATGAATTACAGCCCTAATGATAATATTTTATTGAGTTGTGCCAAGGCCTTTATGATGAGTGCTCATGTGTGTCTGTTGTCAATTTGAAATGTACCCTTGGTAGAATAGTAGTTGATAACTCTCCCTTTCAATTGAAAAAAATGAAAAAACCCCTAGGTTGATGGGTGACAAATGTATGTTTGGAGTGAATCATATCCATACAAGGGCTAGTTTCCTTAGTGTAATCAACCTAAATTATTTCTATCCCACTAAGGCTAACTCTGGCCTCCAGTGCAAAATCAACAAGTGAAGAAGGGAGGAGGGGAAGATTAATATAGTGTCAACAGAAAACAATAGGTGGTGATACAGTCAGACATGTTGTGAGGATCTCAGGATTATTTGAATCACACAGATGGAATTTGCACAAAATCCACACACACCATACACTAACCAGTCAATTGATTGTAGGATGCAATTTTTTTAGATTCTATACGTAAGGGCAATGAAATTAGTTTTCATACAGACGATTAGAGAGGGGAAAAAGATGGTATCCACAAATAGACCCTTATCACATACTACTATTCATATGATTCCTAAGTGAGAAAACTAGCAATTGAACACTTGTCTTTGGCCTTTTTATTTCTTTCTATGTTTCCTTCTTGGTCCTTACACACCCTACATCCTAGTCTGACTTTCCTACTTCATCTTTTATCACTCTGGACACCAGCACCCAGGCGCCAACGCCTAGGTGCCCCTCATCCCCTCTAGGTGCCCCAACCTCTTTGTATCTTGCTCGCCTCTTTTGGGCCTTTTCTATCCTTTGGGAATCTTGTTTTCCCATGGGTCGGCATTTTATTGGTTAATTACAAAATTCAAACAAGGGAATCATATAAATATAAAGCTATGTGACCATAATAAAGGACCAAGCTCTAAGCATCTATTATCATCACCTAAGGTTGCATCCAAAGGCATTTCAAGAGCATCAAAGCATCCATCTAGCTTCATTCAAGGGACAAGGGATTTCTTCTACATTTTTCTACATACACGCATAGGAGGGGAAGCTCATTTTGACATCCACACATCTATTTACATTGCTACATCTAGTTATTGCTCATTATTCAATGCATCTTGCACAAGAGCCACCTAGGGCACAATTCTTCACACACACACATAGAACTACATGGAGTCTGAAATGTAGTGCAACACTCAGATCATAAGTTCACTCAGTCAGGTGACCACAGGGTCAGTCTGACTCCCCATTTGCATCTTTTTTTTTTAGGATTTGATGTGTTTTGGGGTTTTACAGGTGCTCTTTCTCTTTGTAGGTTACAAGCGAATTTTGCGATCATAGTGCGACACACAGGTGATCAACAATGAAGGTTAGTGACATCTTAAGTGACACAAGAAAACTCACTTTCTGAGGTTTTGCACAGTCACAGGCACCCAGAAGAGGTCTACAGTGCCCTAGATGAACCCTTGACCTAATCTAAGTGCCCCAATCCAGCTTATTCTGATAGTTCTGCACAATTTTTGGGTTCAGTTGTGACATTTTCCTCATCCTGTTTATCAGTTTTCTAGTCCTAACATAACTTCAGATTAATTACAAATCAGCTAAGTATTTATTCCCTTCTCTTGCACTTAGGGTTTTAATTTTATCTTCTTATTTCTTAGGTCAAATATGTACTTTATTACTTATTATTTGTTGTGACTCTGAAATATTAGGGTTTAGCATAAATTTCATTTTTGTTAAATCATTTGGTGAACCCATCACTCAATTCCAACCTTATTTCTAGGGTTTTCTTCATATGTCTATCACCCTTAGTGGTCATTTCGGGTCTTTTGAGTATCTTGAGCTTCCTCCAACTTCCCGTAGGATTTCTAAATCAATGGCTGAAAATGATAATACCTTTTGCTTAACTCTTAAAATTTCCTCTTAAAACATTGAAATATTATGACAATGAACAATCATATGATGAAGTCACCAAAGTTGATCAAGAGAAATTAGACAAACTTACCAATTTTCGTCAAGCTTTACATGACAATCCTTCCTCATCTTCCACATATTCTTCATGCTTTGATTGCTACTAAAAACTCTCAAGATGTTGCTTTGGCACCCCTTTTCGGTTCTTCCTTGGCTGTCATGGCCTCCACTCAACCCCTTCATATTCTCTACTTCTATTCCCACTACTACTGCTCCCATCATTCAAAAATGCTTCTAATGCACAACCTGGATCTTCTTTAAACACTCCCAATTTAAATTCTCTATACCAGGATCTACAAATTCAAATATGTCAACTTCAATTGCCACTTCTCATGTGCATCTCCATCTCTTGATTCCACTTTACTACTTCACACTCCTTTTGCACCCATCCATTTCCACCTATGACTTCCTCCAAATTTCATCACCCCTAAGCTACCCACCTTCAAAGGCCATGGTGATCCTCAAGATTATCTCTAAGCATTTCATGTAGCATGTCTAGATTATGTGGATGATCATACTTTACTAGAAAAGCTATTTCCTAAAAGTCTTCAATATTATGCAATGTGTTGGTTCTATGATCTACCTGTCCACTCAGTAACATCATTTTACACATTTAGCCGATGATTTTCTTTCCTCATTTCTCATCAATATCATTTCTAAGATATCCTATACTCAACAAATCAAATTAAGGATCTAATGAGCATCTAGCCTAATTATTTTGCGATATAAGAATAACTTAGCTAAGATGTCTAATGTACTTGTGACTCTGAAAATTCAAGATTATTTTTTTTAAAGTTGTATTACCTTCTCTACAAGAGAGTTTCATCTTTGAAGACCTATCTCCATCATTTGATAATTTATGCCATAATATTAAGTACTTGAAAGAAAGTATTATCTATGGGAAAGCTTAAATATCATGAGACTATTTCATCTTCTACTCAGTTTCAAAGAAAATAAACTTTCAAGCCATCTACTAAGCCCATTGAAGCAAAATCTATTGACCAAATTCAGTGTTCCTATCTCTAAGAATATTGAATAGATAGCCTAGGAAAGCATACATTCACCAAAATAAGTGCCTCTAAATATTTTGGGTCCTCATTTTTTAGGGCCTACAAGTCCTAAATTGACAAAGTTCATCATTTTAAGAATTTCTGAAAATCACTCTTTCAGGAGATCAATTTCTTCCCCTCATTCCAGAAAGGTAATTATTAGCTAAGATTTCTAGATCCTTTATTTTGCATTGAGAATTAGCTCAAGAAGGATTAGAAGGGAAAATTTTGTAAAGGTAGACTGTCAACAATTGGGATACTATCTTTACCAAGGAATCTTGGATCTCTAAATCAATCAAGGAAAATAGTGACTTTTTCCACTTTTGTCAAAAAGGATGAAAAGAAGTGTTGATTGATACATCAATTAATGCATCTACACCATTGCAGGCAACATGCATTTATTGACTTTTTGTCAAAAAACTGGTGTAAAATAGAAAAAAAAATCCCACTACCTCCGATTAAAATGTACGTCATTATTGGATGTGTATCAAGAAAAGTTCAAAATTTTCCTCCTGAGCCATTTTTTGCCTAACTATGTTAAGGATCCAAATCCAAGGCCATATCTTTTGATCCAGAGCTCCATTTTTGATGTTCCAGATACCAATGGAAAGATTTGAAATATGATCCTCTTCATGATGGGGTCTTCAATTTTGTAGTTTTGGTAAGATTTAGGGAATTGAAATTTGCAAAATGGTTTTGGCATGTGAAAATGACAAAAAACTGATAGTTCCAACCAATAGTTTTAATGAAGTATGGGGTCATTTTCTTTGACTACCAGATGTCAATACATGGAAATATGAGCTTTTTCATCGAGACCATCATAGATGAAGAATTAAAACATTTGGAAAAGTGGTTGGAGAAAATCCTTGAATTTTTTTCCCTTTCTAACTTCTCACATTTTGTATATAATGTAATAGATGCATCATATTTCAAGAGGTTGTTCATGTTTTCAACTTTGCCTCTCCCTTCTTTTCTTCTATAGGGTTGAAAAATGGAGTTTGAACCTCTAGGTCATGCTTATAAATGGTGTTTTTTCCTCTTTCTAAATGAACATTGTATGTTAATGTTTCAAACTTGTGAAGCAATAAAACGTGTTTTTGTGATGCATTTGTCCATCACTTTGCTCGTTTTGAATTGTCATCTTCTTGCCTCTCTTCATTTACAGGGTATCTTGTATGTTTTGAATTTCTTACAATTTGGGAGTTTGTTCATGGAGTTATTAACATTTTCTGTGTGAATGATCCATCTTTGGTCTAAAATGCATTGTCCATCCTTTCCATTGCTGACCTCTCATTTTTTTCCATAGTGGTAGATGCATCAACACTTTCTTCTCTGGTGTATCATGCACTTTAGTGTAGGCCGTATTTTTTCTTGAAGCAATAATTATCTCCTTGTACTCCTTGGAATTAGATTAGAATTAGATTAGCTTGCATCTGGAATAGCTTGTGGTGGTAGATTAGGAAGAGGAACCACCTTCTCTATGGGATCAATTCCCATTTGCAAGTCTGACAGCTTGGGGAATGATCCAATGTTATGCAAATCACACCAAATGATGCCTAGAAAATCAAAAAATATAGCCTCACTCATAAGGGGTGTTCATAGTCATGCAAAATATCCTGGAATGAATCATGATACATTTACAAAATTTCCTATTGCCCACATATTCTATTACCATAACTTCAATTCTATAAATCTTATTACAATTCCTCCTCACTTAACTATTTCTTGCATCTCTCCTAAAGGTTTTATAAGTAGCAATGAAAATTTCAGATGTGACTACCATCAATGCATTGGGGATTCTACTGATCGATGCTTCAAACTTTGAATTTTTCAAGATCTCATCAATAATAATGAAATTGAGATTCATGAGCCTATGACATCTTGGCCAGTTAATGAAAAACAAGCTCAAAGTTTTTCAACATCCTCTTCCTAAGAGTTCACATGACAAGAAAGTTGACTCTTCGATCTAATCATACATATCGTCATAGTGCCTCCTCCTTCATCGGGGGATCTTGATTTTCTAGTTGCTCACGTTGATGGATCTCCATCAATCATTACATTCTATGATCATGAATATCATGTGCTATCTTCTGACACATTACATATCAATTCTTCTATTGATCTATGCTATCAATAATACCATGATGATCCATTTATTCATAGTGTGTGTGCTCTATTGCACTTCTTATTATTATCAACTATCCACTATCACATATTTCATATCAGTTCCTAAATCTTACTGTTATATGTCAAGCTTCCAATCACAGTTGGTCCTCTTACCATGCTTGTGCCATTTCTTGTGGCACCTTCAATCAAAGGGTGTGACATGCTCTTAGGTCTTCCTTGGCTCCATGTTACTCAAGCTATCATTTCCATGAATCACTTGTGTCTAAAGTTCATTCACAACAAGAAATTCATTACTATCAATGGTGTTCCACCATGCACACCATGGCCATAACCTCCTCTTGAGGTTTCCATTGCACTCACTAGAGCATCTAGGTCCCTTGGACCTCTCAAATCTAAAGCACAATCTACTCCTACATCTCCCATTCCCACATGATCTACTCAATCTCATCAGTCCACTATTCCATCAACATCAATCTAGGTCCACCACTCAGAATGATCCTTCACATAGGTATACATCACCTCCATGGTATCCTTCACATAGGTTTTGGATCACCTCCTTGGTCTTCCTTCACATAGGTTTCACATCACCTCCTTGGTCTCCTTCACATAGGTGTTCATCACCTCCCATTTCATGCACATAGGTCTCATTCACCGATACATCATCTATCTCATACATCACCGATCCCATATTAGAGCATGGTCACATGCCTTTATCTCTACAAGCATTAGGTGGAGGACCCTTGCCCTTCATTTTATTGGGATAGCTTATTCATCATCATACACTTGGGGGTATCATGCTTACTTTCCCCCCTTTTAGCATTATTAGGTGTCTCGCATTTCTACTATTACACTCTAGCTTCAATTTAGTCTTTCATGCATCATTTACACATCTTGATACACTATATCATCATTACCCGATCACGCACTCTTGTACTATGATTCACACTTGACCGTTGAGGGATTAATACATTTATGAACCTCACATCATACACACTACACATTTCACACTTGACGCATTTATGACACATCTTTCTAACATCTATTCTCACACAACACATCACCCTATGACACACTCTAGTTCCATGGTTCATACTCAACTGCTAAGGGTCTAATTTTGAAATGAACCTTGCATCACTCACATTCACTCTCTACACTCTATGATTCGTTGATCATATCTTTCTAGCATTCACACTTTCAAACCATTTCCCGATGATGCACTCTTGTTCTATGGTTCATTCTTGACTGTTGAGGGGTATTTTATAAATGAACCTCATCTCATACTCATCCACATTCACTCAAGGGGCACACTTCTCCTATCATTCACCATTCATTCCATTCCATTCACACTCATAACATACTGCATATCTTAGTTGCACATATTCTTGCTTTCTTATACTTGTTACATGTACACTTTGTTACTATGTTAGATAGATATTTTGTATGTCATTATCTTTCTATATACACATGCACATTCACTTGTTCTTAGTTGTGAATGTAATAGACTTTCTATAGATCTTTACACATGTAACATGATGTTTGGCATTGTACCTCTTACCAGTCCCACAAGGCTCCTGGGGGCATCTACTTTCATACACACTACATGTGTTATTGTTTCGTTATATACTACTTCCTATTTTTACTAGCACACTACTTTATGATATACACATTTTTGACATAATTTTTATCTTTCTAACATGCTAACAGGTGCTTCATGTGCAACATTTTCCTTGCAGGAATTATTTTCCACCATGGTTGTCTGACTACTTTGCTTGCTACTATTTTCCATTGTTTGTTATTGTATGTCATTGTTTGTTGGCTTTGCCCTATGTCTTGCTTGTTCACTACGTGTATGCTTTTGGCCACTTTGGCCTTGATTGTCTTGCAACATTGTGAGTGATGTCCCATGTTTGAAACCCACTTTTCACAGTCTACATTATCTTCTTACTTGCTAGCTTACACATTTTCTTCTATATGCATATTTTCTTGTTTTGCACTAACACATGTTTCTAGCCACTTTGTTTGTGTGTGCCTTGGTTTCTACCATGCACATTCCCTCCCCCTAGTAGGTATTAGTTTCAGATCAACATTCGGTCCTCTCTTTGGGCCACATCCTCCTAGCGACATCACATGCACCCCAAACAAGGGGGGCATACATTGGGTGAATCAGTCACCCCATACAATAGTACATAGTTACAGTTCAGACACAATGTCAATACAGGAACAACAAAGTCATTTAGTTACACAAAAATGACCCAGAATCTGACTTGGGTCCTCAGCACAACATAGACACCAGTACACTAGATACAAACATGAGCACCTGGGTGCCCTTGACCTTTCTAGGGTGCCTATGACTAGGTGCAGTTACAGATTTTTTCTCAGATCAAAGCATTTTTACAATTTACAAAGTAGTTTTCACAGTACAGGCACAATCCTCCAGCAATCAAATGCATGCTATCTTTAGTTTTTCTATTTGCAATTGGATTGAAAATGGATCAAACTTGAACAAAAGTAGGATCACACCATCTGCATTAGTGTATAAATTTCAAGAAGTAGTCATGGATGGAGAATAACACTAGACCTTTCTCCCCAACACTCGTATGTCATGGCGTGAGATCACCCAAAAAACTCATTCTTACACTTGGCATGAGATCGTCCAAAAAACTCATTCTTGGCTTGAGATCACCCAAAAAAATCATTTCTACAACATTTTGGAGGACACTTTCTATCCTTCTCACTCATCACAAATCAGGTGCACATGTTCCTTTTCACATTTTTACATATTTTTACACACTTTTTACATACTTGGATCAAATTTTTCATATACATGACTTTGTATACTATTTTTTTCTTCTCTTTTGTAGGTCCATCCTTATGGGAAGTAACAGTCATATTCAACAAATCACATCAAGTGACAATGACAAACAATAGGTACAACATGTGACACAACACATATGCTTTCACCCCTAGGGTCACTTCCTCTTCCTAGCTTCCTTCCACACTTCATTTTTATCACTCCACATGCTTTTTCTTGTCTCTTTGGCATGCTTTCACCATCGATCTACATGGTTATCAGGTACACATCTCTTATCTACTTTATGTTATCAAGTATTCACTCAACAACATAAAGTGGGGGAAAATGTAGACACTAAATCACGCACTTTTGGGTACATTTTTAGGTTCTAGTCACATACTACTATTCATATGATTCCTAAGTGAGAAAACTAGTAATTGAAAGCTATCTTTGGCCTTTTTCTTTGTTTCTATGTTTTCTTTTGGCCTTACACACCCTACAACCTAGTCAATACTTTTCATACTTCATCTTTATGACTCTGGACACCAGTGCCCAGCTAGGACGCTAACACCCAGGTGCCCCTCATCCTTCTGGGTTCGCCCTCAACCTCTTTGTATCTTACTCACTCCTTTTGGGCCTATTTTATCTTTTGGGCATCTTATTTTCTTATGGGTCAACCTTCTATTTTTTAATTGTGAAATCAAACCAAGGGAATCATATAAATATGAATCTATGTGACCATAATAAAGGACCAAGCTCTAAGCATCTATTACTATCACCACCTAAGGTTGCATCCAAAGGAATTTAAGAGCATCAAAACATCCATCTAGCTTCATTCAAGGGACAAGGGACTACATTTTCTACATACACATAAGAGGGGAAGTTTTTTTTCATCCACACATCTATTACATTGCTACATCTAGTTATGCTCGATTTCAAGTTGTATGACAAGAGCCACCTAGGGAAATTCTACACATGTGCATAGAACCTACATGGATGAACTTGAAATGTTTTAGTTTTACATCTTTCGTTTTTAGGATGTTAAAGCTCACTCATGTCATCTATGACTGCTGGTATCTTATAGACACCTATAATTACGCCCAAGCAATTTAAATACTTAAATTGTGCTAATTATCCCCTTTCTCGCAAATCAACGACATATCGTCAAAAGCACTCATTTTCCCTCATATCATCATTAATTAATTACACTAAGCTAATTAATTAAGTTGCCTATCCAACAAATACCCTAATTAACGACCTTCCGTTAATAAATCACCCCTTCTACCTAGACTAATTAATTATTATTAATTAATTAGCTTTCCCTTCCATTTAACCAATAAATCAATATTTAATTGATTTAATCCCCTTCTAATAGCCTAAATCGCACTAATATTCCTCTAATCGGCTTCTATAAGCTTACACCTACCTATTAATTAATCACCTTTGATTAATTAAAACACCCCCCAACTCCCATGACTTGCTAAACATGTATTAAACTCTTCTAAAGTAAGGTTACCTTTAATAAAACAACCTTATCCATTCCTAATCATGTTTTACCTTTATCCCACATTCATGAGAATGTGTTGAATCCTTTATCCTTTGGGCTATATAAAGAGCCCTCCACCTACCTTTTTACTTACACCTAAACTTTCTAAGAGAGCAAATGCAAAGCATATAGCAAAGAGACTAAGAGCTTGCACCTTGCCCTGTTGAGAGTTCATCATCTTGAAGAGTTAAGCCTCTTTCTTAAAGTGCTTGGGTCATATGGGAGGTGTCAAAAGGGTCTTGTAGCCCAACTTTGATTAGCCCCCATTCCTAGGTTCTTGGATTAAGGACAACTATTTTGATAGCCATGGAGCTTACTTAGGTCCATTCATTTATTTGTTGTTAGAGAATAGAGGAGTTTAGATATTTAGCATTGTTAGTTTCAAAGTTTGTATTGATGAATGCTAGCATCTAACCCTTGTTTAATTCTTATCATGATGGTGTTTATGCTTTGTTTTAGCTAAATTGTAGAACTATTTTAGGTGGTAGTTCTTGCTTCATTTGATTTAGCATTAAGCAAAGTATACATGCACACATTTGGCACGCCCGGTGGGACTTACTCCATTGTCCTTTGCACTTAATTTCAAGTTTTTGTAGTTAAGTTTTATTTTTGGTTACTAACCCTCTTTTACACATGTTGATCTAACTTGTTTTTCTTAACATGTTTTGTTGAGTTTGCATGTGTTGAGTCTTCCTTGTAGGTATAAAGGAGGTGAAGTGCTGTCAAAATTGGAATTGAGGGAAAAATTTCAAGATTTCTCCATGTTTTCATTTTTAGAGCTTACTTTTTCAACATTTTACATGCTAGTTTTGTCAATTTCTTGAAAATTTTAAATTCTTGAGCATGTAGGTTAGTGTTTGATAGTGTCTGAGTCTTCTATTTACATATTAATGTGGTGGGTTGCTGTCAAATATTAATATTGGTGAGAAAATTTCAAGATTTCATCATGTTTTCATTTTTAGAGCTTACTTTTTCATCATTCTACATGCTAGTTTTGTCAATTTCTTGAAAAATTTTAATTCTTGAGCATGTAGGTTAGTGTTTGATAGTTGAGTCTTCATTTACATATTAATGTGGTGGGTTGCTGTCAAAATTAAATCTTGGTGAGAAAATTTAAGATTTCATCATGTTTTCATTTTTAGAGCTTACTTTTTCATCATTCTACATGCTAGTTTTGTCAATTTCTTGAAAATTTAAATTCTTGAGCATGTATGTTAATGTTTGATAGTGTTGAGTCTTCTATTCATATATTAATGTGATGGGTTGTTGTCAAAATTGAATCTTGGTTGGAAAAATTTGACCCATTTTACAGATTAAGAGACATTTTTTTTTGACATTTTTTGAGTGCATGTCAAGTGCATACCCATGAGCATAAGAGCATATGCGTAACCCATCTTCCGAAGGCCATAAATTTTTCTCCCGAACTCAAAATGACTCCATTTTTTTTGCGTTGGAAAGGTATTGAAGTTAACTATGCAATGAAAACATAAATTTATTTTTACTTACAAAAATTGTAGGTTTTTCTGTTATTTTAAAACTGGTCATTTTCTAACATGTCTAATGTTTTGATGAATGTTGTATTTCCATGCTTACTTGATTTAGACCAAAGCATGTGTATGCTCTTCTCTTGCACCTTTTGGTGATCTTGAGAATCAAAAACAACTTTGATCTCTATCTTTTTAACATTGGGATTAAACTTGGAAACTTGATTATTCATTTTGCTTAAGGGAATGAACCTTTTACAAAGCATTTTTCAATGGTCCTTTGATTTGAAGTTTTCCATTTCTATATAGTTGGGATAAAGTTTGTGTATGCTCTTCTCTTGCACCTTAGGGTGATCTTGAGAATCAAAAGCAACTTTAGTCTTCATTTTATAACATTTGGTAAATTGGAAACTTCATATTTTAGCTTTCACTTTTGGTTTAAAGGAATGAACATTTATCAAGAATTTTGTATGGTTCATTGATTGAAAAGATTTTCTTTAATTTTTAGTTGGATTATTTGTTGTGTATGTTCTTCTCTTGCGTCCTTAGACGATCTTGAGAATCAAAATTGACACTTAATCCTCTTTCAAATAATGTGATTTTCTTGGAGAACTACTAACGCTTGAGTGCAGGACCTAAAAACGCTTTCAAAGAAAGGAGGAATCAAAACGAAATCAAAAACTACTAATACAGTTGTTATACAGGTTGCCAAAAGGTGTTCAATCAAACCACACCTAATTAAACAAGATAAAAAGAACAACATATTCAAAACACTGTATTGTAGGTTTCAGAAAAGGGTACGTCCCTCTCCGCTCAACTGGAACATAACCCCTTTGGCATAACGCCTTAAGCTACAACAATGGGGGTGGTTCCAGGAACCCCAAAGTAGTCCACGCAAGAGGGAACCTTGTGGATGAAACGGGAAGTGCTCCGCACTACCTACTTGACTAGTGATTCCTTTGTGAGATAGCGTTACAAGTTGTCCGTTGTGGCGACCCCAGTGATAGTACACGTAGACGCACTAGTTGCCTACTGTTCTTGAAGGGGGTAAAGTAAAGCCGAGATACTCCCAAACTAGTCAGTGTGACTTTTTGGGTAAATCGCGCTCGCTCGTGGCAACTTTGTAACACCTAGGGCGAGAGAACCACCTAGGAGAATATACTTTGGCCAGGAGCCCACTTTGACCATTTTAAAACAGTGTTGAGTTGTGAACCATTCTTTTTGAGAAACGTGTGACGTATTACTTTCACCTAGTTTTTACTTGCCTTAGGGCGAGGTGAAACTCTGCCAAAGTGAGATAGCATTTTTTGTCATTTTTTCTTGATTTATTTCCTTCACATTCTTTTGACACTTTGTTGATCAAAAGAAGTGTGATTACCTTTGTGTTGCCATTCGACTGTTTCTCTCACTTTTATGTCCATTTACCCCATCCATGTTTGCGGCTGGGTTAGTTAAACGTCTAAAGTGAGTGGAGGCATTTTCACGTCATTTGGTAGCCATTGTGATCTTGATACCCATGTCAAGATCGTCATTGTAGTTAGGCGTGGTTCATCACTGCGGACTTCCATAGAGGAGTTAGCTTGTTTGTCTCGTATCATTATAATTTCGATATTTACGTCTTGTTTCTTGTAAACTCGACATAAATACAATATTGTACGGTTACGCTGAACACATTCTTAACTATTCCTAGCTATAATTTGAGATTTTTTTGTTCGGTTTTATTATTACCTCGATTTCAAAAGGTGCTAGGCACTACCATTTGTGCGTGTTATATCAATAACACCTCGATATCAATACTTAACTTTCTTGCAAAGTAGGTTAACATATCTTGGTGATATTGTTGTGTCATTCACAAATCTAATTGACACTTTTTGAGATATAGGTCTTAATCAGACTTGAGCTTGCTCATCGTATATCTTGATTGGGAGATCGCATTGAACTTCTTGTATTTACTTACGTCTTGTTCATTCCTTTGAACTTGGCATAAGTGGAGACATCTTGTTAATCATCTGGTTCGCAAATTACTTTAAAACGTAGTCTAGGAGGTACTTCATTTGATTAAGTTTTGATACCAAACGATTGTTTCATTGGTGAATTTATCATTCTATCACATTGGTATTCACATGGACTGTTAATTTACTCTTAACACGTACATCTTGTGTTTCACTTAGGGGTAGTCATTGAATTTTGAACAAATAATACAACGACCTTAGTGAAACTTATCACGAAAACATGGCTCCCAAGACACGTCTAGGTTTAAAGAAACAAACATATGAGGAACAACAGGTCGCAAGCTTGGGAAACCTCTAACAAACAAGGGTCAAACCCATTTATCACCTACATCTAGGACCACTATTTTCTGCAGAAAAGGAAATAGAAGAAATGGTCAACCATAGTGGAAACCAAAGTTTAATTAGAATCACCACACGCATAGACTTTGATTTTGACCCCACTCTACTAGAATGAGTTTCTCCTTAGAAATAAAGATAGATTTTTGGCACAGGTCATGGAATTAGGGGCCAAATTGCCCACCGAGAATGAACCAATATTACCTGACAAATGACACTACTAATGAAGAACTTTATGCCCCCTTATCAATATGGAAGATATTTTAACAGGAAATGACATGCTTTCTCACTTCTTACACAGAAAATGATAAAGTGGTAGGGCATAGAATACCCCTGTCAAAGTGCCACGAAGAAACAAGGATAGAACATGAGACAGGGGAAGAACCTCCACAATACGAAGAGGAAGAACCTTTAGAAGAAGAAGACACAAACCAAGTCACAATCCAACAACAACTCAGTAACCTAAGCAAAACTAGTTTGCTTACTTTACATGTACATCATAGACACAAACAAGAATGTCAAAAGTCAAATAAGTTTAGGATCCACAACTCCATCTGAAAACCAAGGAGAAGAAGACATAGGGTATCATCGTGTACACATCCCTCTTCTCCCACTAAAGAACAATTGCTCACACAAGAAGTGCAATCTATGAAATTACGTTGCGAGCATAAAGAAAGCAATATAGGGAGTATTAGGAAATACCAATATGAAGAACTATGCCCCTAATCCTTTTGACAAGACAATGACCCTTCAACCCTTTCCAAAGAAATTTGATATGCCAAAGTTTGACAAATACAAAGGAAAGGGATGACCCAAGGGATCATGTTAAATATTTCTACATGGCATGTCAAGAGGTGTCTTATAGTGATAATTACCTCATCATGACTTTTTCCTAAGAGTCTCGGAGGTCAAGCATTGGAATGGTTTACACGCTTACCACGAGGATCAATTTTCACCTGGCCAGAATTGGCAGAAAGATTCGTGCGTCATTTCTCATATAACATAGAAGAGTGACATCACCATGAAACATACTTGTGTGGCACAAAATGCCCAAATGAGACCTTCGCCAGCTTCCTCCAACGATGGAGAGGCTTAGATTAGTCAACTTCCCTTGCCCCTTTGAGGAGAGAAAGGGATTCAAATGTTCAGTATTTTCTCCCTAATCTCAACCCAAACATGTTCAAACAGTCCTCAACCTCTTATAGCTTTCCACCTCCAAATGCATTGTCATGATACCTTTTAGGATGTTAACACTCTCTTCATGTAAAGGGATGCATCAAATAGAAAAGGCTCTTTGCCATTAACTGGGGAGATAGAGGTGGATCCCTCAAAACCCAAGAAAATCTTGGGAACTGTCGACACTAAAATTTTCCTCCGTAATTTCTATTTCATTAATGTATGTATTAGGAATAGGATGTTGTTAAGTATAATTAGTAGTAGCATCTGATAGAAGATAACGGCGCCATCAGTACGATGCCGCAAATAATGTGGAGTACGGTAACAGTCAAAGTACAATAGGAATGTTGTAAAAAGTAAATATTTGTCGTAAGTGGTCCGGTAATGTTAAAATGTCAAAGTTTGGGTAATTAGAGAAGTAGGGTCTACATGATTAGGAATTAGAAATATTATATTGGTAATAAGGACAAGGAGTGAGGTCATAAATATTTTGTGTATTTTATTTGTAAAAAGTCTAAAAATGTGGAACCCATGTAAAATGATAAGGTTTATCTTATCTTAAAAGATAAGCTTACATGTACAGATAAGAGTTAAGGTATGGAATATGATTCGTCAGAGTGGATTTCTTATCCTATCTTAGAGATAAGATGGATAAGCCTGGAAGTTCTATAAATAGAGAGGCCACCCCCCTCATTTAGCATAGAAGGAAGTAGTGAGAAATATTGTAGGAAGTGTGCGAAGGAAGCCATCAGTTTAAAGGTGTGTTGAAGAAGCCATTAAGAGGTGTAATTGTAAAGTTTCTCCCATAGTCTTGGTGAAAGGAAAGTGAAGTCAATAACACTTGAAGTACCTCATGGGTGAGATTGTAACAATTTCATGTTAATATTATAATTTACTTTGATATTTCAGATTTGTCATCATTCCGTCTTATCATAGTCGATGGTATTCTTGTGTTATGTTGTTGTTTTGTTTCCAGATTACATCCACCAAACTAAAGGCTGTGCATTAGTAAATAATCATAGCACGAGGAGTTCCCGGTGAAGAATTATCATAGTGCCGGATTGGTGATGACATTTTGGTTCCGTTGCTGGGACCATTCCTCGTTGGTGGATTTTCTGGAGAGATATTCCCACTTAGTCAAAAATCAATTGGAGGGTAACCTTGTTTTTACTGTGCATAGTAGTTACCATGGTAAAGTCATTTTTGCCATGAATAGTAGTTACCATGGTAAAGTCATTTTTGCTGTGAATAGTATTTACCACAGTAAAGTCACTTTTTACCGTGAATAGTATTTACCGCAGTAACTTCACTTTTTACCGTGAATAGTGTTTACCACAGTAAAGTCAGTTTTTACCGCAGTAAGTCAAGTTTTACCATAGTTTACCGTGGTCATTTCTATTTTACTGTAGAAAGGTGTAAAGTCACTTTCTAGTATAGTGATTCCAATTATTTGTGCACATAAGTCTTGTTGATTGTACTTGTGGGTTGGTATTTCACGGTGGTTACTTTTGAAAATGGGAAAGATTCCTATTTTTTCAGCTCAATCTAATGAAGATGCTTCTTCTTTCATTCAAGAGTTTAAACGATCTTGTATTTGTAATGGCCTTATAAGAAGGGAACAATGGACTGAATTTTTTCCTACCTTTTTGGATGGTTCAGCACTTAGGTGGTTTGAAACACTAGGTGATAATGTGAAAAATTCATGGGATTTATTAACTGAAAGTTTTCTTGAAGAATTTGGTGAACAACAGAAATATGCAGATCTCATGATCAATATCACAAAGCTATCCCAAGGAGAGAAGGAGAAGATAAGGGATTATCATGCTCGTGTTCTAGAGCTAAGGAGGAAGCTCGATGCCCAGATCTGGAAGGAAGGATTAGCGGATGGGTTGATGAATGGCATGGATAATCTCCTATGTAAGCACTTCATTCTTGGGATGAAGCCAGAGATTAGACAACGAGTGAAGTATGACCGCCCAGCTACCATTGAACAAGCAAAGGAGATTGCAAGAAGGCAAGAAGAAAGCATGGAAGAGGAGCCCAAAGAAATTGTTGCTAAAGTAGAGCCTACACCAGCACCTTTGGTCCAGAATCCACAACCACTCCCGGTGAGCACAAATATTTCTCCTAGTACATCTACTGAGTATGAAGATCTGCTCAAAAAGATGGGTCAGTTAACTATTAATCTTCTTCAAGGAAAGGAATTTAGTTCTCAGGGAGGAGATAGAGGTCCAAAAAGAAATATTTCTGAAGTTGTTTGTTATGGTTGTTATAAAAAGGGTCATTATAAGTATAATTGTCCAGATAGAGCTTCTACATCTGGTAAAGGAGATAATGATAAAGGAAAAGCACCTGTGAATTCTTTTGATGTAGTAGATAAGAGCAGAAATAATGAAGTAGATGTGTTTGTAACAAAAAGAAAGAAAGAAAAAGATAATCAAGATGGAAATGATCCTAAGAAGATGAAAGGAGAAACTAGTAAGAAACATAGGAGAAGAAAGTTGGGTGTGCAGGATTTTCTGATTTCACAGGGGCAAGGACCATACTCCATCTTGGAAGATCTGTCCAAAAGGCCTGCAAATATTACATATGGTCAACTCTTGGCTATGTCTTCTGAGAAGAGGCGGGAGCTGCGAAGTGGACTCAATGCTCGACGAAGGAAGGAGGTTGAGGTCCCTGTTTTGGAGGCAGAGGCAGATCCCTATGCTCCACAAGCTGAGGTATTATGTAATGGTATTTCAATTCATGATGTCTTAGTTGATGGAGGTGCTGCAGTTAATGTAATGACCGAGTCTGTAATGAATATGTTGGGTTTAAAAATTGATCACCCTTCAACACTTATGTTAAGGTCATTAAATAAAGGAAAAACTAAACCAGAAGGTGTAGTTTCAAATGTGGCAATATCTGTTATGGGTGTTGTATGTGTGGTAGACTTTCAGGTGATGAAAAATGGTACTGTTGCGTACCCAATGCTGCTGGGAAGACCATGGCTAAGGAGAGTTCATGCAAGAAACTACTGGAATGAAGGTTTCATGACACTTGGACGTGGTAGAGAGAGGGTGAAGATAAATGTGATCCCTCGACATCATAAGGCAGAACCTGTGGATTCAAGTGATGAAACTGATGATTGGACATCCTCTGATTACTCTAGTACCAGTGAAGTGGACACTGAAGATGAAGAAAGTGAGGTTGATGTTTCAGTCATGGATATCCTTCCAGTCACACCAACTCATGACCCCATAAAATTATCTGAAGAAGAAGTTGATGATCGTCTCCAACAAATAAAGATTGGTGATGCTGTGATGGAGAGTGAGAAGGAATCCTACCTCCAGCTCTTTCGAAGGTACATACACCTATTCACTTTTGATTACAAGGAACTCCGTCAAGTAAGTTGGGTAGAACATTCTATTGAGCTGGTAGATGGTGCTAAGCCCATAAAGCAAATGCCATATAGAATGAATCCTAATTTTTCCAAGACTGTAAAAGAAGAAATAGATAAGTTGCTTGATGCAGGATTCATATTTGCTGTGGAGAATTCAGAATGGGTTTCTCCCATTGTGATCTCAATAAAAAAGAATGGGAAGCTACGCATTTGTGTTGATTACAGGAAGCTCAATAAGGCAACAAAGAAGGATCATTACCCTCTTCCATTTTCAGATCAGATCTTGGACGAAGTAGCTGGCCAGGAGTGCTATAGTTTTGCTGATGGATATAGCGGCTACAACCAAGTTCGTATAGCAGAGAAAGATCAGCTGAAGACCACGTTCACCACTCCTTGGGGAACGTTTGCTTATAGAGTTATGCCTTTTGGGTTGTGTAATGCTCCAGCAACATTCCAGCGTTTGATGAATAGGGTGTTCGAACCCTACATTGGGACCTTCATCAGAGTATTTCTGGATGATTTTTGCATCTATGGGAGCAAGTTGGACCACCTGCACCAAATGGAGACAGCATTTCAAAGGTTAGATGAAGCACAAGCCTCACTAAACCCTACAAAGTGTGTCTTTGGATGTTCTAAAGGCGTTTTGTTAGGGCATGTTGTATCCAGAGATGGTATTGGTACTGATCCTGATAAAGTTTCAAAAATCAAAGATTTACCATTTCCTATGAATAGAAGTAAGTTGAGATCATTTTTAGGCCATGTGGGTTACTATAGAAGGTTCATCAAGAATTTCTCAAAGATTGCACAGCCACTAACCCAGTTCTTGAAGAAGGATGTTACTTATGAACCAGGAAATAAGGCGCATGAAGCTTTTGGAACAACTGAAGGAAGCCCTGGTGTCTTCACCTGTTTTGAAGAATCCAGATTGGAGCAAGCCATTCATTGTGTACACTGATGCCTCAGATGCAGCACTAGGAAGTACTTTGAGCCAAAAGGATGAAAATGGGAATGAACATCCAATTTACTTTGGGAGCAGACAAATGAGCAGTGCTGAGGTAAATTATACTGTAACTGAAAAAGAGGCTCTGGCTATCATTTTTGCTGTAAAGAAGTTTAGAAATTACTTGCTAGGGTAAAAATTTCTAGTTGTAACAGATCATCAGGCTCTAAAATATATTGTAAATAAGCCTAACCCATCAGGGAGGATAGCAAGATGGATAATTTTGCTACAAGAATTTGAATTTGATATTATAGATAGGCCAGGAAAGAAGCATGTCAATGCAGATGCACTCTCTCGAGCCTATGATGGTTTAGGATCATCTTGTGATGATGATGATTTCCCCGATGCAGCATTGTTATCCCTTGACACAATCCCTAGTGAATACATAGATATTTGGAATTATCTGAATGAATTCAAGTTTCCTGATGGTGCCAATGCAAAGACTAAGAGAAAGATTACTCAAGCCAGTCGTCCATATTCTATTCTGCATGGAGTATTATTTCGAATAGGACCTGATGGATAGTACAAGAGGGCAGTTGGACGTGATCAAGGGAAGGAACTGCTAGAAGAATTCCACAATGGTACATGTGGAGGGCACTTCTCTGGACAACTTACAGCAAGAAGGATCTTGGATGCAGGTTATCACTGGCCCACTCTTTTTAAAGATTGTTATAATTATTGTAAGACATGTGATATTTGTCAAACACATGGTAACCGTAAGACTTCATCAGCTCCATTATGCCCTATTCTTCCACTTGGTCCCTTTGAAAAGTGGGGAATAGACATTGTAGGTCCACTTCCAACTACCTCACGCCAAAATAAGTATATTGTAGTTGCCACAGATTATTTAACCAAGTGGGTTGAAGCTAGGCCATTGAAAACAGCTTCCATGGATGAAGTGGCAAGGTTCATATATGAACGCATTGTCACCAGATTTGGTTGTCCATTAGAAATTGTAACAGATCAAGGAAGCCACTTCATTAATGAGGTGGTAGAAGCCCTAGTCAATAAGTTTTCTATTAAGCACAGGAAGGCAACAACATACAAGCCAAGCACAAATGGACAGGTGGAATGAACAAATTTTGTGTTGTGTCAAATTCTAGCAAAAGATGCAGCCTTGCAGGTACATAAATGGGATAAAAGGATTCATGCAGCATTGTGGGCATATAGGGCAACATCAAAGTCAGCAACAGGATACTCCCCATTTCAGTTGGCCTATGGCATTGATCCAGTTCTTCCTATTGAGTTTGATATTCCCACTGTGAGAGTTATGAAAAATGAAAGGATGGATGAAAGTGATTCAGTAAAAGAAAGGTTGGTACATCTTCATTTGCTAGAGGAAATGAGGGAAATAGCAAAGGATACAAGCCATAAGAAGAAAATGAAGCAGAAGGAATACTTTGATCAAAAGATCCGGTGGTCTCCATTTCATGTGAATGACTTGGTTCTAGTATATGATTCCAGATACAAAAAAAGAAGACAGAGAAAATTTCTTCCAAAATGGATGGGGCCCTACAAAATAGCAGCTGTGCATGAAAATGGTACGTACCGACTGGAGGAATTGGATGGCACTCCCATTACGAAATGGGTCAACCACGACAAGTTGAAGATTTTCCAAGCACCAGAATAGTCTACTCCGAGGACGGAGTAGAAGCTAGGAAGGGGGAAGATGTCGACACTAAAATTTTCCTCCGTAATTTCTATTTCATTAATGTATGTATTAGGAATAGGATGTTGTTAAGTATAATTAGTAGTAGCGTCCGATAGAAGATAACGGCGCTGCCAGTACGACGCCGCCAATAATGTGGAGTACGGTAACAGTCAAAGTACAATAGGAATGTTGTAAAAAGTAAATATTTGTCGTAAGTGGTCCGGTAATGTTAAAATGTCAAAGTTTGGGTAATTAGAGAAGTAGGGTCTACATGATTAGGAATTAGAAATATTATATTGGTAATAAGGACAAGGAGTGAGGTCATAAATATTTTGTGTATTTTATTTGTAAAAAGTCTAAAAATGTGGAACCCATGTAAAATGATAAGGTTTATCTTATCTTAAAAGATAAGCTTACATGTACAGATAAGAGTTAAGGTATGGAATATGATTCGTCAGAGTGGATTTCTTATCCTATCTTAGAGATAAGATGGATAAGCCTGGAAGTTCTATAAATAGAGAGGCCACCCCCCTCATTTAGCATAGAAGGAAGTAGTGAGAAATATTGTAGGAAGTGTGCGAAGGAAGCCATCAGTTTAAAGGTGTGTTGAAGAAGCCATTAAGAGGTGTAATTGTAAAGTTTCTCCCATAGTCTTGGTGAAAGGCAAGTGAAGTCAATAACACTTGAAGTACCTCATGGGTGAGATTGTAACAATTTCATGTTAATATTATAATTTACTTTGATATTTCAGATTTGTCATCATTCTGTCTTATCATAGTCGATGGTATTCTTGTGTTATGTTGTTGTTTTGTTTCCAGATTATATCCACCAAACTAATGGCTGTGCATTAGTAAATAATCATAGCACGAGGAGTTCCCGGTGAAGAATTATCATAGTGCCGGATTGGTGATGACAAAACCATTCCCCAAGAGTGATGATAGCAGAATTGTGTTGTGCCAAACAATGCCCAAATGAGACCTTCACTAGCTTCCTCCAACAGTCGGAAAAGGCAAAACCGGATCGGGGAGAGTCATCCCAAACCTATAAAGTTGTCTGTCAAATTACTTGTATACCTAAAACGAGATAAACAATCATTACGAATATTCAAAATTCGCGTATTGGATGTATTCACTCCCTCTTGCTGACCGTGTAATGAGATACCATCCAGATGATAAGTCAGAAGGAAAGGACTCATCCCAAACTTATAAAGCGCTACTTGTATACAAGGCGTGCAATCATTACAATTCACTCAGATGATTCCAGAACCCCATCTTTGTTGACACTGCAAACTGGTAAATATAACCTTTTAGAACAACTTGAGAGGACATCTACTAAGATCTCAATCTTAGATCTTCTCAAGATATCCAATGTGCATAAGGAAATTTTGTATCAAACTCTTCAGGGGTCGGGAGTGCCTTTAGAAGTCGATCATGCGTACCTTCAAGCCATGGTGGCAAATATTGCACCAAGTGAGCATCTCACTTTCAACCATAGGGAGGTCCCTACTGAGAATCCTACACATAATCTTCCCTTATACATTGAGGTAGTTGTTACCCGTAGGAAAATCAAACGGGTGCTTGTGGATAACGGATCTGGATTGAACATATGCACACTTAAATTAGTCAAAAAATTGGGACATACGGAAGAAGATCTTGAGTCCCATATCATCACTATCACTGCATACGATAATGCGGAAAGAGAGTCAGCAGGCACCATTATGCTGCCAATGGAGGTGGGACCCACTTTCCATCAGACAAAGTTTCACATCTTACACTTGGAACTTCCATATAATATGCTTCTAGGCCGACCATGGATCCATGTCATGCAAGCAGTGCCATCAACATTTCATCAATGCATCAAGCTGAAGCATGAGGGACATACAGTAACAATACCAGGAGACTCAAAGCCCTTTGCTCATTGTAGAGCTCTTAATAGCTTTGCATGAAAGGTTACATACACATATCCCTCCATAGATATAGATGTCCCTCTTCATTCTGAGGCCATGGAATCTCGAGTAGATTTAAATTCTCTTAGTTCTTGCACTCATGGGGCATCTACTTCAACATCTCCATTTAATTCATGGGAGATGAAAATTTTGGAATATAGCTGTGGGGAGTATAATGTACAACAATCAGCTCTTGGTTTCTAACCTCTCGTTTTCGCCAAAGACTAGAGGTCGACCCAACTACCACTTCAGGAGACCTAGAGAGGAACACACTATTGGGTCATTCCTACCTGGAGGCTTGTTAGCTGAGGAAAAATTACTTGATCCACCTACTACTTGGGTCCCTAAGGACACTCAGCCATCTTGTTATCAAACCCCAGAATATGAAAAATCTAGCAGAATGATGTACTCCATGGGCTACAAAGGCCTAGGATGTGGGAGGAATGAACAAGGACAAAGAGAACCAGACCCTCTTCCACATTTCAAAAAAGAAAGATATGGCATTGGGATTCGACCTTATGGAGCACACCCCAACGATCAAGATGTGACTTGTTCTGAGCATGAGGATAGCTCTGATTATGTAGACAGCGATACGGATTCCTGTTGTAGCCAATATGAGGATCTGGCCTCCATGAACCTTTTCATGAATAACGCTGTCCTAACCATCACCCCCACTGAACCAACCCTTGACCTTGTATACCCCTCCCTTGTTGAATGGGACCAACAACATCACGTGCCACTAGATTTATTTGAGAACGACGAGGCTATTGCAGAGTTCATGGGCATAAGGGATACAATTCCCATTGGAGATCACAAGAAGGGTTTCTTTATTGACTTAGACACCTGCGCCTACTTCAGTGAGGAGGCTGAACTTTGTGGTCAGCAAAATTTAAAGAAAAGAGAGGGCAAGAGTTCTAAAGAAAAGCCTAGGAAAAAATCGAAGTCCAAGTCACATAGTGAAAACCTCTTTGAGGCATTGGCTGACAAACAAATAAGAAAATCAAAGGACAAACAAAGTGACCATGCCAAGGATGAAAATCTCATAGAGACATCCTTGGATGAAGATCTCAACCTACCTCCCGATCCTACGCGTATGGAGGATTTATCAAAATTGTTAGTTGAAGAAACCATTGATGTCAATATTGGTACCAAAGAAGATCCCAAGATAGTAAAATTGGGAGCATCACTCTCAGCCAAAGAACAAAAGACATTCACTATGCTACTGTGAGAGTTTATTGATGTGTTTGCATGGTCTTACAAAGACATGCCCGGCTTAGATCCAACTTTGGTTGTGCATAACCTGGTTGTGCACGCAGACGCTAAGCCTATCAAATAGAAGCTTCGAAAGATGCATCCAAGAGTGGCCTTGTTAGTTAAAGAAGAGTTGGAAAGGTTGCTTGCAGCAAGATTCATCAGGCCAATTGATTATTCTGAATGGATATCAAACATTGTTCCTATTCAAAAGAAAACTATTGGTATCCGAATTTGCACAGATTTTAGGGACATCAATAAAGCTTGCCCTAAAGATGACTTTTCGTTGCCCAACATTGACATGATTGTTGACTCGACTGTAGGGTACGAAATGCTATCACTTATGGATGGCTTTTCAGGTTATAATCAAATTAAGATCGCTGAGGAAGACCAACACAAAACAACTTTCACAACTCCTTGGGGCACCTTCTATTATCAGGTGATGCCATTTGGCCTTAAGAATGCGGGAGCAACTTATCAGTGGGCCATGACAGTAATATTTCATGATATGATTCATGACATCATGGAAGACTACGTAGACGGCATCCTGGGAAAGTCCAAAACAAGAGAGGATCATCCTATCATTTTGTGACGTATCTTTGAACGCCTGCGTGAATAGAAAGTAAGGCTAAATCCAAAGAAGTGTGTCTTTGGTGTGCTATCTGGGAAACTATTAGGCTTCATCATGTCAAGACGAGGTATTGATGTAGACCCTGCTAAAGTGTCTGCCATCATAGAAATGCCTCCACCTGAGAATATCAAGCAACTACATAGCTTGTAAGGGAAAATTCAAGCCATTCACCACTTTATCTCCCAACTTGCAGATAAATGTCACTCATTCACTCATTTTCTTAAGAAGGACATCGCTTTCATCTGGGGACCTAAGCAACAACAAGCCTTTGCTTTGCTTAAACAGTACCTGGCTAATCCACCTATCCTCATGCCTCCCACTCTAGGAGAACCACTTTTGCTCTATATTTCCGCTACGCAATACACTATTGGTGCACTGCTCGCCCAATATGACCTTAGCCATAAAGAGAAAGTAGTGTACTATTTGATTCGCACCCTCATCGCATATGAACGTAATTATCATCAGATTGAAAAGGCTTGCTTGGCCGTCATTTTTACCATTCAGAAACTTCACCATTACCTGCTAAATACTAAGACCAAGCTCATATCCAAGGTCGACCCACTCAAGTATTTGTTGTCCAAACCCGCCCTCATAGGTAGAATGGCTAATTGGATCATTCTACTCAGTGAGTTTGATATAGAATTTTTCCATCAAAAATCAATTAAAGGACAAGTACTTGCTGACTAGCTAGCATAAGCACCTTTGCAAAGCACAGAACCTTTGAGTCTGGAGTTGCCAGATGCATCTTTTCTCTACATTGAAGAATCTGTCGTATGGCAGATACATTTTGATGGATCTTTTACGTTTCATGGTTCAGGTGTAGGAGTGGTCCTTATTACTCCTTCGGGTGATCCTATACCACAGGCTTTCCACCTGGCCTTCCCTTGCACGAACAACATTGCGGAATATGAAGCACTCATTGCAGGGATGAAGCTAGCCATCAAGTGGAATATTCAACATGTTAAGGTTGTATGTGATTCACAACTAATCATCAAACAGGTTAATGACGAGTATAAAGTTAAGGATGATAAGCTCATACCTTACAAGAAGTTGGTGGAAACTCTGAAGGAGTATTTTGTGCGCATTACCTTTGAGCAGATCCCAAGAGTGCAGAATAGATCGCAGATGCTATGGCAACGGTGGGATATATGCTTCGTATTCCACCAGGGAACAATGATATGCCATTTTTTGTAGAAAATCTACACCAGCCCGCGTATGACGTACCAGAATCTTGCCTAGCTTGTGAGGTTGTTGGTCCCTATTCCCCATGGTACGAACCCATTTGCACCTATCTTAAGGACAGTACTTTCCCTCCCAATATCTCCCATTCTGAAAAGTAAAGCCTGATTTTCTAGATAGCCCATTACACCCTTTTAGGAGGTACACTTTATCATCGTGGCTACAATGGGAACCTGTTACGTTGTCTGGATGTGACGGAGTCAATCTAGGCAATTAAAGAAGTACACGAAGGAGTATGCGGAGCACATACAAATGGAATGGTCTTGGCTAAGAAATTGTTAAGAGTAGGTTACTATTGGCCCACCATGGAAACTGATTGTTGTAATTATGTTAGAAAATGTGTGCTTTGCCAAAAGTATGGAAATTTCATCCATGCTCCATCGCAACCATTGCAACCAATCACTACCCCATGGCCATTCTCCAAGTGGGGACTTGATCTAATAGGGAAGCTTACTCCTACCTCATTTGATGGTCATACACATATCATCACAGCTACAGAATACTTTACAAAATGGGTGGAGGCTGTCCCTTTAACCTATGTCATAGGAGCACAGATTTCTAAATTCATCATGAATCATATTATTTGCCGATATGGTATCCCTGCAGCCATTGTCACAGATAATGGGAAGTCATTTAAGAACAAAACTGTGAAAGGTCTTTGCCAACAGTTCCAAATCAGATTGAAATGGTCCATGCCATATTACCCTCAGGGTAATGGACAAGCTGAGGCAACAAACAAGACTTTGGTAAGGATAATGGAGAAGATGGTTAGCAAAACCGGTTGAAACTGGCACCTATAAATCCACCCAGCCCTCTGGGCCTACCGAACATCAATTCACACTCCTACAGGTGCCACACCATATTCCCTAGTATTCGGGACAGAATCTATCATCCCTTTAGAGATTGAACTCCCATCCCTACAAATTTCTCTTCGGGACTATTTGGATAAGGATGAAGATTATCGAGTGGCAAGATTGGCTGAGTTAGAGCTCCTGGATGAGAGGTGCATTCGCTCTCTTAATCACCTGAAGGTATATCAACACAAAATCTCCTGCAACTACAATAAGAGAATCATCCCTCGCCAGTTTGAGGTGGGTGATTTAGTTATGAAGGAGAACCAGTTCAACACCAGAGTAGAGCGAGAAAATAAAGGGAAGTTCAAACCACACTGGTTAGGACCCTATGTCATAGTTGCCAAGTATGGCACAAGGGCATACAAGTTGGCTCACCCCAATGGTGATCAGCTCCAGGAGCCCATGAATGTCATGCATCTTAAGAGGTTTTATGCCTAAACATGGCACAAGAAAGTCATAAAAATCACACAAAAAAAAACATCAATAAAAAAAAGAAAAAAAAATAAAAAGAGAAAACAGGTCGTCCACTAGTGAAAACCATGCAATTGTGGTACTTTGGACAAGTCCTTGGGTGAAAACTAGTTTCCGGTGCTTCGGGAGGATTTGTTGTTCACAAGAATTCTGTATTAGAAGGGTAGTTTTCTTTGTCCTAGACCTGGTTCTACCTTCGAGTTTCCTTGTGCACACCATCTAGTCCAGCCTTGATCCGGCTTTGCCTTCTTCTATTCGTCTGTAAGGTACGTGGTCTTTCGTTATTTCCCATCTTACGTTGGGGGCAACTCAACGACTTCACCTCCTTGTTCATAAGCGCGTGACTTCTGCCCTTGTATATTCCCCACCTAACGCTGGGGGCATCCATGCTTTCTTGGTTACCTGCACATAGCTTTGGAAAACTGTTAAAAACACAAAAACAATAGAAACATTGTTTTAAGAAAACACAAAAACAATAAAAGAAAATTCACAAAACACAAAAACAATAGAAAATTGTTTCACAAAACACAAAAACAATAGAAAATTGTTTTGAGAAAAACACAAAAACAATAGAAAATTGCTTTGAGAAAACACAAAAACAATAGAAAATTGCTTCACAAAACACAAAAACAATAGAAACATTGTTTTGAGAAAACACAAAAACAATAGAAAATTGTTTCACAAAACACAAAAACAATAGAAAATTGTTTCGAGAAAACACAAAAACAATAGAAAATTGTTTTGAGAAAACACAAAAACAATAGAAAATTGTTTCACAAAACACAAAAACAATAGAAACATTGTTTTGAGAAAACACAAAAAAAAAATAGAAAATTGTTTCACAAAACACAAAAACAATAGAAAATTGTTTTGAGAAAAACACAAAAAAAATAGAACATTGTTTCAAGAAAACAACAAAAACAATATATATATATATATATATATATATATATTATATATATATCAAAAAAATCTAAAAACAAGGAAATTTTTTTCAAAAAATTCCTAAAAAGTAAAACACCCTACAAAATGGTAACTTGCTTCTTACGGCTGAAACTTGTGTCTTGCGCATGGTATTTTCTCCATATCCTGTTGGTTTGTCTCACATCTTCCCCGATTAATATGACTCGTGGATCACTGGATTCACAACCATTCACAAAAGCTAGTTGCTTGCTTCGTCTGTACTCTGGGGCACTTTTGGTTGCCTGGTGCTATTTCGTTGCACACAAATGCTTTTCATGGACCCCGTGTCCATTTTCATTTCCCCTTGCATGTATCCTTTCTTGGGGCATCATTTTTAACCCTTGTCGTCAATCACGAACTTGTGGATCTCTTCAGCACTGATAACAAAACATTTGTACAACTGTCTTGACCGTTGTTGGGTTAGATATGTGCGTTCGTACTTGTTTTCCCTGTTATATGAGCTTGTTTCCTTCTCGTATTGCATTGCATTATTGTATGTTGCGTGGAGTTGGTACTTTCAGCAATGGACAATTGTTCATAGTATGGCTTTTCATGTCATTCTACCTTTGTCGTATGCTTATATTTTTCATAAGGACCGATGATGTAGTTCCTATGGCAATATGATGACATCAAATTTGTTCCAAACAAATAAGCGGCTAGAGGTTAAGCTCTTCTCTCCCCTCATCCATATTTCTTCTACACCACTTCCCTTTCACCCCTAATTCTCCCTCTCCTCGGGGCATCCTGCCTCTTCCCCATTCTTCTGCCTACTTCTCATCTTTTTCGATCGTCGATCGGCTTCCTTCATCACCCCATCGACACTCGAGGGGGCATCTCTCCCTCCTACTAATTTTTCTTCTATCCCTTCAAAATCTCTTCTGTCTACTATCTTTGAAGTGGCATCACTTACACCACCCCAAAGAGGGGCAAATGTAGACACCTATAATTATGCCCAAGCAATTTAAATACTTAAATTGCGCTAATTATCCCCTTTCTCGCAAATCGACGACATATCGTCAAAAGCACTCATTTTCCCTCATATCATCATTAATTAATTACACTAAGCTAATTAATTAAGTTGCCTATCCAACAAATACCCTAATTAACGACCTTCCGTTAATAAATCACCCCTTCTACCTAGACTAATTAATTATTATTAATTAATTAGCTTTCCCTTCCATTTAACCAATAAATCAATATTTAATTGATTTAATCCCCTTATAATAGCCTAAATCACACTAATATTCTTCTAATTGGCTTCTATAAGCTTACACCTACCTATTAATTAATCACCTTTGATTAATTAAAACACCCCCCAACTCCCATGACTTGCTAAGCATAAATTAAACCCTTCTAAAGTAAGGTTACCTTTAATAAAGCAACCTTATCCATTCCTAATCATGTTTTACCTTTATCCCACATTCAAAGAGAAGTGTTGAATCCTTTATCCTTTGGGCTATATAAGTGCCCTCCACCTACCTTTTTACACACCTAAACTCCTTAAGAGAGCAAATGCAAAGCATATAGCAAAGAGACTAAGACCTTGCACCTTGTAGAGTTCAACTTTGATTAAGCATCCTTAATTCCTAGGTTACTTGGCATACTTTGAAGGATTCAAACTATTTTTGATAGCCATGGAGCTTACTTAGTCCATTCATTTATTTGTTGTTAGAGAATAGAGGATTTTAGATATTTAGCATTGTTAGTTTCAAAGTTTGTATTGATGAATGCTAGCATCTAACCCTTGTTTAATTCTTATCATGATGGTGTTTATGCTTTGTTTTAGCTAAATTGTAGAACTATTTTAGGTGGTAGTTCTTACTTCATTTGATTTAGCATTAAGCAAAGTATACATGCACACAGGGTCAGTCCAACTCAAAATTTGTTTCTTTTTCTTTTTAGGATTTGATGTGTTTTGGGGTTTTACAAGTACTCTTTCTCTTTGCAGGTTACAAGTGAACTCGGTGATCTTCCAATGACCTATAGGTGACAAGCAATGATGGTTAACGACATTGAAGTGACGTAAACGAAATTAATTTCGGGTCATTTTTACACTCAGGAACCAAACAAAGGTCTCTAATGCCCAAGTGACCTTGACCCATTCCAGGTGCCCTAGTCCAGCTTGTTCCAACAGTTCTGCAAAAATTTTGGCTTGAGTAAAACATTCTATCTTCCTATTTCATCAATTTTTCAACTCAGTACATCTTCAAGATTATTTCGAAATCAACTAAGTCTCTCATTCCCTCTCTTGCACCTAGGATTTCAATTTTATCTAGCTTATTGCTTAGTTCAGATATGTACTTCATTGCTTATTATTTCATTGTGACTATGAAATATTAAGGTTTTACAAAAAATATCATTTTTGTTAAATTGATATGATAATCATGTACAACTATAAGGGTATATCCATATCTCCATGATCTCCTTTAAATCACTCTACTTGAGTGTGTATAACTTGTATACTTTTGGTTAAACCTTTAATAGGTTATGAGAACTATGTGCATCTTCTAAGTGTCTACCTATAAAATAGTAAAATTGCAATCCATCTGGTATCTGACACAATCAAAATAGGGTATTGGTGAAAAAACAATGTAGTACCTTGGTCAAGGATATTAATCATTGTTATGCAAGCTTATTTTCGAGACTACACACAAGTCCATGAAATTCGTCTTGTATCACCACAGAACCATCTCAGCACAGCTATCTAGATTCATTTCTTTGTTTAAAAAGTTGATTAGTTTTGAAGAAGAACATTCCATGTCCAATTCCACCTTAGGATCCTTATGGGAAAGATAGTGATCATGCAATAATTTGCATCATTAAATCCTCACTACCCTTTCCATAGCCTTCCTAAATTGGCATGGGTAAGATACTATGAGAAGACGAAAGGACATAACACATATGCTTCTTATACACTTTAAGTTATCTTTGATAGATGAAGCAACTAAGTCTTTCTTTATGATACGCTAATGTGTTAGAACACGATATCAGGTTTTCAAAAGAGTGTTATAGTAACTCAACGAGTAACTAACTTATATTAGATCCTATTTTCATACTTTTACAACGAAGTATACATTACTAAGTATAGGTTTACTAATCATGTTTTGCATCGGGTTGTTTCATTACATTCACTTGTTAAGGATAGTCCTTAATCTCTCAGGTACATTATTTGTCATGATTAGTTCATTTAATTCCATAAGGTACAACAATAACTTTACTTTATTTTCATTATATTCTTATCCTTATTGTCTATGTGTCGTCATTCAATATACATGATCATTTCAATTGAATCAATGAAATCAACATTTAATATATATCATAAAATTAATCATCTTTATTTATAATCAGTTGTATAAACAACATATACTTATTTTCATATCCAACAAGATAAGCTACAAATCAGCCAAGACATATATTCTATTTTAAGTAAGGATAATCCTTTATTTTCATTAATAATGATATACAAATCATCAAATAATACATTGGGAAAAATACCCTTTACAAGATGTGATGGAATTCCAATCGTGTTTATCAATTGATTACAATAATCCTTTCCAGATTTATATCAAATAACGCATGACATAAATCAATCATAAACAAGACAAACAATCACTTCAAGAGTGTCATCCTTTCTTGTAGACTGTAGGGGAGAGAATATATATATATATATATATATATGGGGCCAATTCAAAGAACTGACATGAATTCACAAACTCATACTCCATGTTGTAATCATAATAAAATAACTGAATAAGTTATGGCTAACTTGATTCTTAATTAGTACAATACAATTATAAACTTCCTAGTTTACAATACGTATTCTATTGCACACAAATATAAAAATGATAATTCATCTTAATATAGAAACAATATGTTTACTTTCACCTAATGAAACCAATCGGTTAAACTTAACATTTAGATGATAATAAGGCATACTAAAGTTGTCATTTATTTCAATAATCCAATATTAGAAACAGTAGTTCACTAAATAGAAGTTGATCCATTCCTAGTTAAACCTTCATTCCTTTCAAGATTATAAATAACCACAAGTCAAACCTATACTTCTATAAACTTAACAAATAGAGTGATGACAACAACTTCAATAGAATTCATATTTTTATCTTTCAATTCCTTCTTTCTTTTATTTATTAAAAAATTATATTCCACAAAATAATAATAGCAACAATGTATATCAGAAAGAAATTTCAGCCATTTGTAAGTGTTATGCTCAAGTAGAGGATCAATAAACTAACTCAAACAATAGTGAACAACATTTATAATGAATGAGTTGCATCTAACTCATTTTATCTTTCTGTATTCACAACTGACTAAAACTGAAATGGAACTATTATGAGTATTAACAAATGAACCATACTAATGATTGCATTTCCGAATTCTAATCAATATTCTAAATACAGTAATGTATGCAGAGGGGGAGAATGACAATGTAGCTTAAACTATATCATTTCCTAACACATTGTTTGGATTCATTCCACGAACCAAAAACAATACATGTTCATAAACAATTAAAAATGGTTGTGCTCGTTAAGAGCTAGAAATAATAATAATAGACAAAGTTCAAGAATGAACTGAAACCACAAAAGCATCCAAGCTCAATAAGGGTTGTATTTATTTATCATAACATTATTGGTTATACAAATAATCTAATACATATTTAAGTTCATAATTATTATCTCAATCCAAAATGTGCGAGAGAGAGAGAGAGAGAGAGAGAGAGATCAATTTTTCTCATGTTCCATAGAACTCAAATATCAAATGAAATAAGCAAAGCTCATAATAAGCTAGAAACCCAAAAATACAGACAATCTCAATAAGAGATGAGTAGTTAATGGTATTCACCAAAACTAAAGGAGTGGTTAAATCAACAATATTAACAGTACAACCCTATAGGAGCTTACAAAATCACGAGATGGAAACCATAAAAACGGTGAGCTCACAATGAGATGTAACCACCTTTCCAACATTTGCACAGGCCCAAAATGTTCCAAACCAAACCTAGAAGCACGTGGTTACATATTTTGAAAAACAAACAAAACCAAATTACCCAAGACCTCAAATAGATATTTTCTCATTCCAATCTCACCCAAATATAAAAAAAGGTATTCTCCTTTAACTCATCATATGCCCAGAGATTAAAAATACAACTAGAGTTGTGTGTGTGTGTGTGTGTGTGTGTGTCATGCCCAAGTAACCATACATAGATTCCATTCATTTCCAGATTTTAAGAAAAACATTTTCAGCCAAGAAGTAACCACAAAGTTCCAATCAACGAGATGAAATCATAGAAAATATTCCAAAGAAAATTTCCTCATTAAAATAAGATAACAACAGAGCTCCAAAGAACTACAAATAACTACTATTTCATTTCTCAATAACTGTATTCAATTATTTCAAAATTTCCTTCACAAACCAAGATTTCACAATAAATAATTAAACCAAATGTATTCATTATTTTGAAATATAAACAACAAGGAATGTGAGTAAGAAACCCATGCATGCATTCTCGTTTGCCTTGGACTTTCTTGAAACCTACCTACGAATTCCTCCAAAAAACACAATTGAATCCTTCTCAATTGTTTTAAATAAAAAAAATCCATAGAAACCGAAGGAATAATAATAAATTCACCATGCATAGACCAAAATGAGCTCTCATAAGAATCTCCATAAAAATCTTCATGCTCTGCTATCAAAACCCAAAAACCAAATGCAATGCAAACAATGATAAATGGGGAGTCGATTTGCATGGTTAGTGTTGACAATTTCTGCCCCATGGCGAAATTGCCTAACAGGTTCTTCATTGGAAGCTTAGCATCAAAGGAGTGCAGAGCACTGGTTTGCAGACGGGATGAAGACTTAGCTCATTTGGCATAGAAATGGAACTTGGCCGAGCCGAATGCATGGTGGGTGGAGCGAGATCAAATAGAAAATGATGTGGGATGAAAGAAATAGAAGAATGGATCATCGGTCGAGCCTGCATATCGAGATCGGAGGAGTTTTTGGAAGCCAAGCCACAAGGTCAGCATGAAGATCATAGAATGAGCCAAGTTGAATGAAGTCGACAAAGCTAATTCAACTCGGTCATGGCGGACTCGACGAAGATAGAACCTGTACCCGAAATTGAGCTAAGCAAAAATGGAAACTCCAAAGTCTAAAGTTTTTAGAATTTGGAGGTTTTAAATTTTGAAGTTTCGGTAGCCAAGCAGGGAAAAAACAAGAAAAAAGGCCCAAATACCTGAAACTCCGAAGTCTGAAAGGACTCGGGGGTTTCCAGGGTCAACGGTGCCATGGATCGGTGATTTCGGGGTCCGAACTCCGAGAGTCCAATTTCAAACTTCGGAGGTTTCGGGTCTTCACCGGGAAAAATGAAAAAACAATGTGAGCCAAATCCCGAAAGCTCGAAATGTCGTAGTCTGAAAGGTTTCAATGTTTTGGGGTCAACGCAGTGGGAATTTTCGGACTTTCGGAGGTCCTAAAGTCAGACTTTCGGAGGTCCCGATTTCAGGGGTTTGTTTCGGGCTTCAGACAATGAGAATTCTGAAAGGCACAAGGTTCAAAACCCGAAGTTTGAATTTCAAACTTTGGGGTTTCAGATTTTCGGAACTTTGGAGCTCCAAAACACAAAAATCACAACTTGAAGTCCAAAACTCGAAGTCTAAATTTCAGACTTCGGAGTTTCAATATTTCAGAGGTTTCACGCACCCAGTTGGATAAACAGTAACATCAACCTCCGAAGTCAAAATGCCCGAAAGTTTGAAATTTCATATTTCGGAGGTTGCAAGGCAATTTCAGACTCCAAAATAGAATATTAACAGCTTGCAATTTTTGCAAAGTGACACCTCCACCTTTATATGGCCATAACTTCTAACTGGGAGCTTGGATTTGCATAAGATAGGAATTTTTGGAAATCTCTCAGTGTCCCCTACATAACTACGACTGGTTATCTTAATTTAAGTGAGACTAAGTTATTCAAAATGAGAAATACAACCCACCATTGAATGAAGCAGTTGAAGGTAAAACCTCAGTCAACATCCATGGAAAACACATGCATATCTTCCAATGTACTTGACCATTTCTTACAAAACTATAATCATTGGAAAGGTGATTTCGGGGTCCACAGTTTGGAATCATCAAATTTTGAATTTCAGGGGTTCTGAACCTCTGAAATGGTAGAGATGAAATGGTAGGTGAGGCCATTAATGAATTTTGGTGAGGAGTAGGATTCATGATGAGTCTACATGGCCTAGACTAGATAGGAGGTGTTATCACAGTCAATTTCTTCAAGCACAAGGCAACCATTAATGAAAAGGGAGATTTTTAAATGCACTTGTTACATGATTAAACAATGATTTTTTGGAGGATTTTGGCCAAATTCAGATTCAGTTTTCTCTCACCTCCTTTGTAAATCCTCTTCTATAAATTATAATGAGGGGTATTGTTCTAATGTTGGATAATTTTACTTTGCACCCTCCCTTTTTCCTTGTCTGTAAGTGAATTTGTGGAGTTTAAACCTCCCATTCAATTTGTAATGAAATTTTTTACCTCTTGGCATTGTAATGTACTATATCAAATCTGTGGAGCAATAATATAATTCTGTGGATGATTTCAACCCTCTCTTGTGTTCATTGCATTCCCCTGATCTCTCATTGTAATCTTGGTTATCTGTGCATGGTTATTGTATTACATGTTTAATGGTTTTTGTTTAATGGTTAGTGGATTCTCATCAGTAGATTGATCTGTGATGTATTTTCACCCTTCTTAATCTGATTGTGGTTTCTATCTCCATGAAAAGTAGGTATCCAACATTCCTTTTGGTGCATCACCTTTGTAGTTTAGGATTAATTTCTTGTTTACTTCTTAACCTTGTCTCATTAGCAAGTTAGATTATATTTTAGAGTAGATCCTCTACAATTTAGATGTGTGTATCAAAATAGAGGAATAGGAACCGACCTTCATGCGGAGAGTTTTCCTGATTGTAAATTCCCACATTTTGGAAAAATTTCCATGTTATGCAATCACGCTGACAATTTCAATCTATCAAGTTGCAAACAATCAGAGGTGTTGTGATTACGCGTCAACAGTTAGCTTCTTGGAGAAGCTACTGATTCCCAAGGAACTTGACAACCTTAACTCCACATGCAATACCCCTCCCACGTTGTGTCCCAGACAGCCAATAAAACCTCCCTCTAAATTAGCAATTTAAAACTTAATCAACTTACATAGTTGTTCCACGTACCAATGCCAAAATTTAACCATAAATAAAGCTTATGCCAAGCAGTCTATGACCATGCAATTCCATATTAACCAAACAACCAAACTTGTTAGCCACAGTGGTCCCAAGACCCCAAATAATATGCTAGTTAAACTCATAAAACAATACTAACCTAGGTGATTATATGACCTTTTTAAACGAGCATAGTTATACACACACACACACACACATGTAATGTATACATATACATATATCATATATAATGTGTAATACATTTTATGATAAAAATATGTGTGTGTGTGTATATATATACATACATATATATGTATATATACATATATATGTATACACTGTGTATGTATATGTGTATATATATATATATATGTATGTGTATATATATATATATGTGTATGTGTATATATATATACACACATATATATATATATATATATGTGTGTGCTCCCGTATACTATACACATATACATATACAACATACAACTCATATGTACATAATATATATATAAATATGTATTGAAATATGTATATATATATATGATACCATATGTATATGGTGCAAAGATATATATATGTATATGTATATATATATGTATATGGGTAAATGTCTACATATGTATATATACATATGTATATGTATATATATATGTATATGTTATATATATTGTATAAGTACACTACACACATATATATATCATACATATATATATTAATACCATCAACACACACACACACATTTATACTGATCAGGGATAATTTTAGTGGTGAATATTTATAATATGGCGAATATATAATTTAAAACATTTTAATAAAGGTCAATTCATCCTGGCACCAGGTCAGTGAAATGTTCGCCTAAAAATTACACTTTATTTTTTTAGGGGTCGGCTCCGTCTACCCTTGAAAAATATCCAATATAAACCTAGATTATTCGCTAGGTAGAACACTTCTACTTCACATTTTTCATAAATATTATATATCCCGTATTATAGATCCGCGACAAGGGGGTAAGTTATTGATCACAAGGAGGGTAAGTTATTCGACTGCAGATATTGACGCATAGTAACACACATGACAAAGAAAAGTTGATGCGCGACACGGAGATTTTAGGCTATCGATGCAGGTAAGAAGATTCAGAGGCTGCAGATGCGCGACAGGAGATTTTGTCGCGCGTATTCAAAAAAATGCATTGACGTGCGTCAACAGACCTCATGTGACGCGCGTCAACACAAATGTTGAAGCATGTCACTAAGGTTGTTGACATGATTCAGGGGTTGTCAACGCCAACCAGACTGACGCACGTGAGGTTGTTGACGCCGTCAACATAGGTCTTTTGAAATCCGTCACAAAGGGTGCTGTCAGTGACACATGTCAATAGACCTTAGTGACGTGTGTCATGGTTGTTGACGCTTTGCGTCACCGATAGGGTGTCATGGCGGTGTCATTGACGGTCTGCACGACGCGTTCTGTCAACAAAACTTAGCCAATGACATGCGTCAACACGGTTGTTGACGCGCATCACTGAGGTCTGCACTTGACGCGCGTCACCTGGTCTGTTGATGTGCGTCAACTTGACCTTTCATTGTCCGATGTGCGACCTCTGACGGATAGTTGACGCATTCAATGAGGTACAATAGATATTGACGCATAGCAGACGCATGACAAAGAGTTTGTTGAATGCGCGACACGTTAATACATAATTTCCCCCCTGAGAAAGCAGAGGTCGGAGGCTGCAGACACTTCGACAGGAATTTTGTTGTCGCACTCAAAAAAAATGCATTGATCGCGCGTCACTGAGGTCTGTTGATGCGTTCAGATGCATTTTTTTTTAAGCAAAATTCGACAACAAAATCTCCCGTCGCCATTTACAGCCTTCTGTCGCAGCTTTTTGACAAATAGGTGAAATTTTTTTATACAAGAGATGAGTCCCAAAAAATTGCGCCTTCCCGCGAAACCGGTTCCGAGGATATTTGTCTTCTCCACCTCTGATTTCCAAAAGGTCTCTTAAAATGAACCCTAATATAGGGTATACATATATATATTATCTAACACATATATATACATATTGCTCATACATATACCAAGCTATACATCTCTTAGAATGCACATACATATACACATATACATCGGTATATAGAGTATAATTGGATGGAGATTTCCTATGTATATGTATTTCTGACAAGATAAATGTATCACACACATATATGTATATGAAATATACATATACATTATATATGTATTGTGCATCTATATGTATACATTAACATATGCAATAATAGTATGTCCTGTGCCCTTAGGCATATTATAACATATATATAACATATGTATATAATATACATATACATGTATACGTATTGTATGCATATACATATACATGTATACGTATACGTATACATATACATATATGTATCTCACGTATACTAGGTGTATATAGATATACATATATGTATATGTATACATATATGTATAATAGTATATGTATATATATATGGTATATACATGTATATGTATATGTATATATGTTTACATATACTATACATATTTATATATTGATATACACATATACATGTAAACATTGCATTTGTATATATATAATACATATATATGAATACATATACATATACATTATATTATATAAATTACAGTTTATATGATATATGTATATATATTATATATATGTATGTATATGTATATTGTACATATACATGTAACATACGTATATGTATATCATAATATATATACGTATAACTGTATCAAATACCAGATACATGTATATGTATATACAATATTGTCATATACATGATATGTATATGTTATACTTTGTTACATGTCTATATGCACAATTATAGGTATACATAACCATAATATAGAATTGCTGTATACATGTATATGTATAGTTAAATATTACATATACATACATATATGTATATGTATATCAATAAAATATGTATATGATATTTGTACAAACATATATGTATATACATATACCATCAAATTAAGTAAATGTATAATAACTATGTTGAAATATGCTTATACATCTATAACGTGTAAAGTATCTATATACAATACAACATGTTGAATAATTATTGTATATTTATAACCTTATACTATATGTACATAACCAACATATACAAATGTATGGATAACATATCCTAATTACTAGTTATATACACAATATACACGGTTACATATTTAATGCCCATAAATTTATATACTATTATATACATGTACCTATGTATATTCATTTATGTATATATAATAAATACACTATATTTTCTAAGGTATAAAATGATAACATAACATAGTATACTATATCTATGATGTATACAAAGACAACAATCATATACATTTTAAACATATACACCATACAAGACGTCCCCATAGGTCCAATTCTATCTTGGGACCATACTATAAATTCTACATGATCTTCATCACGGGCTCCCATCGTATATATAGATCACAAGCACCACGGAAATGTATTGGGAATTATCCATTATATATAGTCACTCTGGAACATACATCAATAACTATTCCATATGTATGTGTCAAGAATTGGATTAGAACACATTATCCATCACATTGTCCCACCCCACTAAAAATGTTGTCAAAACAACCACTACGACAGTATCTTGTTATGATACTCACATGAGAGCATATTTCATTCCTACCATGTCTATTTCACAATATTGGTTCTGTAACTCCAGATGTTCTTGACAGCGATTATCCCCACAAGTTCTTATGAAGGGTTACGAATTGACATCTCATATCCAAGCTACTCCCATAGTCTAAGTTAAGGTTTTTCAGAACATTCGAAGTCTAATTGCATGGTTTGTAGACCACTCCCATCCAAATATGACCTTTCCACCTTCAATAAGTGATTTTACCCGGTAGCACAACTAATGTTTCTTTTTTCACCAAATGTTGAACATAGATTTAGGGCTCCGCATCGCTATCATCCTTGACCATACCATCCACCGTGGTCAGGTCATCGTAGGAAAGCCATCAGGAGGAAGTTCTGCTCACAAAAACATAGGTAGGGTTGGATTGATGTTTTGGTTTTGAGGGTATTGTTTAAGTCCTACACCTCAATAGTAAAATGCCATCCTTACACTATTCGATGTAAAGCCATGTATCCCTTGATAGGAACACTAAAAAAATCTTCTATTTTGACTAAAAATGCTGTCCATCGATGATACAAGGAATCAAGTGCAATGAAAGGCCTGGCTATGGTTCTTAACCGTGTTGGCTAGATTTTCTGCATAGCATCAAACCTAGGCAGTCATGAGATAAATCTCCCTCATTTAACCGGTGAGGCTCCCGTGTCAGATTTGTCAATAAAATGTGTTTTTATCTATCAGGGGTTTTACTTTAACCACTTAGTTCATGAACCATAACTAAGAAGTTCTGCAGCAAGTAAGCAGCTGTTTAAGAAAGGAAAATTATAGAAGAAAGAAGTAAAGGAAATACAGAGAAGAAATGGGGAAGATGTGCATCCCAATTAGTAGATTGCAGAGCTAATTGCATGCACATAGAAGAAACTTAATAGATATGAACACACAGAATTATAAAGCAAAGGCAGCTCTAGATCTAGATCTAAAATAACACAAAGTTTATTAAGAGATCTAAGATTTAAAGCAAGAAACACAGTACACCGTGACACAAAGTTCTCCGGAAACCTGCTTCTTTGTATTCCTCTGCTACAAGTGGCTCTCAGGGTTCAGCACAAAGTCTAGAACACAAGATTGCTGCTTACAAATTCTGATCGATCATTAACCCGGAGGTTCTTCTCCTACTTATAGAATGTAGGAGGGAAAGTACAAATAGAAGACTCAAACTGAACTAAAGTATGAACAACAAGTAAAGATGACATTTGGCAATCATCCTCAACTAACTTCTTCTTAAGTGACACATGTATCACTTAACTAATAGAAAGGTTCCACATGACTTCAAGTAATGGTTGCAAAACCAATAACTTAGAAGTTTACAATTTCATCCGGGAACATAGAAAATAGAAGAAGAAAGAATAGAAGAAGTCATGCCAGCTGTAACATCTACATCTTCTTCTTGTTCTGATATCTGATATACTTGTCGAACATATAGTTCAACATCCTTCCGTCTGTTTTAGCTATTGCTTCCTTCTCTGTCCTGAATTGCAGCAATCCTTCATTCAACACTTTGCTGCATGCTTCCACTTCTTTCAAACTTGGCCCAAATCTCGCAATGTCTGCCTGCAGTGTCACCAGCCTACTGATAGAGTTCATTGTGAAAGGCTTGGTAGCTTTATCAATTCTCTTTTGTACCATCAGAAGAGAACCTTCCAGGGAATCATGCACCTCGTTAGAAACAATCCGCGCATATGAAGTAACACCTCCGTCCACTCTTTCCTCAGTGAAAGAAATGATACTGTCTAGTAAATCTGATGTTCTACTCTCAAGCGCCTGCATCCTTTTCAGCAAAACTCTGCAGATCTCCAAACGGAAAGATACTGCAAACTCTAGCTGCTTCCCCTTCTCGACTGATCCATCCGGTACAATTTGTTCTGCAACCAATACATCTCCCGGCAGCTTGTTGATCTCGGCCAAAATACTCAGGTTACTCTCTGCAACTGTATTCATTCCTTCTATGCTTTCTATCAGTTGCTTTAGTTGATTTGCTGCATCGTTCATAACCTTTAGGCGGGCTGGCACTTCCCCAAGTTGCACAGAAGCTTGACGAATAATCAGATCCTTCCATTCGTCAATAGCCTTTACTTGATTGCTTGCATCTTCCATTTCCTGCATAAGATGATCACTCACCTGCTCTGAAATGGGCTGAATGGAAGGTTTAGCAACCTTGGCTATGATCTCACATAATTGAGATACTTGCTTCTGCAGCTCTTCTTTCTCCGCCTTTTCACTGTCAAGCCTAAGGAATAAAGCGTCCATCAATGTCTGCGTGTCCTGCTTCAATCTTTCAGTGGTAGCTTGACCGAGTGGTATTTTGGTCACCGTCACATCTTCTGCCATGAGCTCCTCTTCTACCTTTCCTTCCGCTGGAATTGATATCTCAGCAAACTTCTCTCCCGAATCCTTGATGATCAACCTAGAAGTTGCTTTAGCAACTTTAGGCCTTCTGTCTCTTCTGCTCAGATCCTGAAGTAGCTGCAAGTCATGTTCCTCTAAGTTCATCTCTACTCTTGCTTCCGGAACCAACTGCAAAGCTAACCATTCCGAGAAATTACTTCTCGGAGAGTGAGAAGTCGCTGAGTGCACTACCATCTCCCGCTCTGCATCCTCTCCATCAGAAAGTGCCACAGTGTCATGGCTGCCATCTTCTGAAACATCCGAGGAACAAAGCTCTTTCGAACTCCGTCATCTGCAGCTTCAACACCTCTTCTGGAACGGGTGATGAACGAAGTGGCTGCGGAGAGAAGACGAACGTCGCCGGATTCAATGAAGGCATGGAAGCATCCTGCTGCTGCGGTGCAATGGTTGGTGATCTTCTGGGTACTGGAGAAGTCGGAGTCAAAGCTATGGCCGTAGAAGTGGTCTTCTCTTTCTCTTGAGATCTTCTGTGTACTTTCAACTTCTCGGACCTTCTGCTGCTTTCTCCTTCATGCTTTCGCTTGAGGGAATCTCCTGTGCCGAAGTTGCCTGTGATTTGATTCATCAATGCTTCATCAAGGCAATATCCCTTCGTCAGCAACCAGTTCGAAGTATTCACCAACACAGCTCCAGATCTTTCTTCTATTGTGCTGCAGCCTCCATTGCTATCCTGCAGTATAGCTTTATCTCCTCCCATTTGATGGTAAGTGTCAAGTACCACGTTCCCATCATCTTTAAGATCCGCAGGTATCCGCGCTAGTCCAAAGTCGAACACTTGCTTTGCCGATAGCCTGCTGAAATCTTCTTTCTAACCTCGTACTCACTTCTGCACTTCATCCAGAAATCTTCTAACGAAGGCACATGTGCGTACTCCTGGGAGATTGTCTTCCTGGCTATTCCAAATGGATCGAAATTAAGCCGCAGGGAAGAACTCTTGCTCATACTCGGATAACATTTGTGCTTCCATCCCTCGAGCTCTGTGAATGCTGATGCAACTGTGATATCCCACAGTGATTGGGAAGAAGCCCGTAGACTTGTGCCGCTTCGACTGAAGGTCGTGTAACTCCACAAGTTGCCTGCTCAGCTCCATGGCGATCAATCTGTCACTCGGATACCTGGGCATCTTTATTAGTTCTCTAGAAAAGCCCGTAACCCTGAGGTATGTGAAATCTGCAAACTGGATGAATAGACTGCCAATCTTGGACACTGCTTCCCATGCTTCCTTGCTTACCCTGTGGTCTTCAAGTCTTTGTCTAACCTGCAGATGAAATCGTAGAAGAAGTCATCGTTGATCACTTTGAAGTCCTTCTCGCACGCAGGTACAGTAAGCTGTGGGTAGCACTCGAAAATGGGGTCCTTGGAAAGAACACCACATCTATCCAGCTTGGAAAAGACACCCTGTGAAGCTGCAGCATACACCAAGTATGAAGTCATCTTGAAGCTGAAGGTACGCTTCACGTTCCGAAGTTGCTCACCGATGTTGCTGCTAATAATTTCTGACCAATTGATTATAGAATCAACCTTGTTGATTTCAATGGTCCTGATGAAAGCATACATCCATGTCCGGAAAGTGTAGGCATTCGCTTCGCCATTCAACCTGCATAGCAATTTGACGACATCATCTGCCTCCTGCACCAAATTGGATCGTGGAAGAGTTCTCGGGAACTTGGAAGGGGATCTAGGCTTCTTCATGAACCGGCTATTCATGATGCTCACACAGTCAGCTCTATGCTTCTCCCACCTACTGTCAGCATCCTGAATGCTAATAGAAGTCACCACCTTTCGCACTGGAATCTTCAGACAATAATTGAAGAATTCTGCATCCAAACGAATTATTGTCTTTCCCGCAACATCACGCACTGATCTGGATGAAGGATGATAAGATCTAGCACACTCCATCACGAACTTTGGCAATTGGGCTGTACACGGGAAAGCTGCAGCTCGAATAATTCCACTACTTTTGACCGCACGCATGAGTGAAGTCTTTCCCACTTTGGATCTATCAATCAAATCAGAAAGAGGTTCTGGGCCTAGATCCGTGTCTCCTATGTCTGTAAGTTTGGAAGCAATGCATGAATCCATCGTGCTCTCTTTTTCATCTCCTTTCGCCATGGCTTTATCTATCTTTGTCTGAATAATTCTTTTTCTTCTAACTTGGCCGGATTTCTTCAATACTGGTGTAGATCTGGACAATTCTTCAGATTCGGAGGATATTTGCAATGTATTGGACATTGATAAAAACTCCTTTTCTTTTGTAAAGCACCTGTAATGAATTCCTGCAATTTATTCAGACAAAAATGGCCACCGGAGTATGAATAGTGAATTTAAATTATAAAAATCTGCACTTTTCAAGCCTGCTGCCCCAAAAATTGGTGTTTAATTTGCACATAAAGAGAGCATGAATCCTTTCAATCAACACCTGAGCTCCTGTAACACCTGTGAAAACAATTATGCAGACGAAGATCAACCTTTTCCAAAGCATGCGCCAAATCTGGAAGCTTTTAGCCTTTGTTAGCACTTTGTCTGAGCAAAATCCTTCCTCTAAAGGGGGCGCACTTTTCCTCCTGGCTGCAATTCTTAACCTGTGAATTAAATAATTCATCCATATGGCTGCCCATGCTTATATAACCTTCACAATTCTATAATTAATAATTGCCCTAACAATTAAAGGCAATTAATTAATTAAAAATCATGCTTTTCTCTTTTAAAAATAGCATGTTTAAGGACAGCCATCCAATAAATTAAATTAATCCAATTTAATCCTTCACACAGCACTTCACTCAAGCTTCACAGTGTGCTTTGACCATAGCCACTGAAAATAGAAATTAATTTAATGTTTTAATGCCTTAAAAAACATTAAATAATGCCCAAATGGGGCGCACTTTTTGAGAGGAAGAGGGCAGCCATTAAATAAATTAAATTTAATGCATTTAACTCCTTTCTTTTATTCCATCTTTGACTTTTTGACCTCCTCAAGCTTGGGCGCACTTTTTTAAGAAGAAAGATTAATAAAAATAATCAATTTAATCCTTTTAATCTCTCACCAAAGGGGGCGCACTTTTTTGCACATGTAATTCTATTTTTAAGAATTTTTCATAATGGGATTCTTTACCCTGCAAGGCAGGCACCAAAATCCCATGATCCACTTAAGTGATTTGACTTTGACAATGGGATTCTTTACCCTGCAAGGCAGGCACTAAAATCCCATGATTTCACTTAAGTCACTTTCCTTTTATTATATCATGGGAATTTTTACCCTGCAAGGCAGGCAATAAATTCCCACCTGCCTGCAGCCTCTATTTTTCCCACTGCAGCTTAAGTGACTTTTATAACACGGGAAAAAGTACCCTGCCAGGCAGGTATACAATTCCCACCCTGCCTGCGGCTTATATTTTTCCCATCACAGCTTAAATCCTTTGTTTTCCAAAAATGCGCCTATCCCCGCAGGGGCTTTTCTGTGCACGACTTCGCTTTTTCCCAGTGATCCAGACCTCCGATGGCGACTTCCTCCAGGCAAAATGTGCGTGTATGTTTTCCAGCTGCTCCAGGCCAAAAATCGGGCTTACCCGACGAAGGAATTGCTCCAGAGAAATTTCACAGAAAACAAAACGGGACACCACAAAAACACGAAAAATTGCCAAAAGTTACAAATAAAGCCCAAAACTTAAAATAAGTTAAAACCCTTCTGGCACATAGGAATAATAACATATCCGCTCATAATAGAGTTAAAACGAAGCGCAAATAGCCTCATACGGGGCTCAAAATAATTAAATACAAATTTCCCGCAGACAAATCCCGACGACGGAATAAAACAATTTTGGGCATCTGGGTATTTGGCGAAAAAGGCTAATATGGCTCTTTAGGATTATTTTGACGCAATACAGGAACTTTCAGGCAATAAAAACACAAAATGACCCATTATTTTAAAAGTACGAAAATTTTTCGGATAGGGTAGTCGCGAATTTCAGGGTGAAATCTGAGTGACACCAGTGTATATCTTGTAGGCTTCTGAGTTGACTTGTAAGCGAAATCAGATTGAGCGATTTCCCCTATGGTATTTATTACTCTAATTTCCTCTATTGAGATCGTAATGGCTTAAGAGTACTTCGTCCGCATCCAGTGCCAACATACAAAGTAAAAGATAGATTTATTTATTTCATGTGCCTAATTATCCCCAAGGAGCGTCCGATTTTCATATTTTTTAGCACTATACTAGTCATAACAATGAAAATTGCATCTCTAAGGGAACTTTGCTATTTGGAGGCTTTACACTTCGAGAAATCAAATTTTCATCCTCAGAGTTTTCAGGCAAATGACAACGGTTATGCTCAGTGAAGAGAGACTTCAGTTTGAAGAAAATCACATAACTCTCAATAGCAGGGCATTATTAGCAGTTCAGATTGACACCAATTTGATAACGTTTGAGGCACAGCTTGGTCGAATTTTCCCTTGTACTCGAGGACTATTTCATTCAAACCAAATTATTGGGATTTATTTATACGTTGTCGAGACCTACTCTCGATAGATGGCCTTTGAGATCCACTGAAACTTACACATAGAACTCTTCCTTTGGATGTGCCATGATTTTCAGTAGGTCTTCATACTTCTAATTCATAAATTTAAAACGGTCTACTTAGAGGTTGAGTAGAAGTCTCCTTCCACTATGAGAATTCGTGGATCTCTATGAAGATCTTCTTCTTCATTTTCTATGTGGGGAGAGTTGCAAATAATCAAATGAATCACCTTTGGATATGCTCAACCTTGTTTGTGCTCTTCTCATGAAACATGAAGGCCTTAACTGTTTGAAACCAGAAGATTGAATGAGAGGGAGTCACCAGATGTGTTGAAGAATGCCTCTGAAGGATGAAACTACCAAGTTACACACCAACACTCAGCAACAATGAAGTGAATCTCATTAAACATGTCCCATCGGGTGTGCCAAAACCATTGGAGCTCAAAATTGCACCATGTATTGAATAGTGGAAGATCCATAATTTTGAGGTAACATGGGACTGTCTCTAAGTGTGGGACTTGCGACTTGAGACAGACCTCCGGAGAAGGTTGGATTCCTTCCGTAGATTGGAAAACCCGCGCAACAAAACCCACTCCTAATATAAAACTACTCATATAGTTAATCCTACACTAACATTTCCAAGGAATCAGGGAGAGAGAGAGATGCGTGAAATAAAACCTAAGATAATTGGGGTGGTGATAACACCAAAAGAAGTTGGAACTCCTCCAATTCCAAGTGACACAAATTTAAGGACACAAAACTAACATCATAGGGATGCACATAGTTCCAACGAAAATAGGTAAAAGAATGTAAAACACACAAGAGGGAAGAACAGTCACACCAAACACAGAGTATTTGAAAGAAAGATATAACCACGCTTGCATTAATTGATCCTTTACGATTTACATGTAGATCCAAGGCAAGAAAATCTCTATTCACAAGTTACAAAGGTCGAAGGCATGAAATTATGAGTTTTACATAAAAGAGCTCGAAAATTGCTAAGGAAGAATAAGAGAAGAAACATTACAAAGTGTGCAAGCACTTGCATTTATACAATTTGTGGAATGGAGAAAGAGGATAGGTTATAGGAGAAAGGACCCTCGAGCTAGACTTTGTCCCCTGAAAATGTGTTAAATAAGCATGGGCACCATGATTTCTTGTAGCGTTTACTTGTAGTACAAACGTGGGTGCCATTAGATGAAAGCTAACAACCACATCACGAAACCTTGATTCGATCACATGTCATCTAACCAAGTAGGAGGATGTCATTCTTCATTAAATTTAGGTGGTTAGGGTGGTTGGTCCTCTGGTTCGGGAGTTGGCATGACTTTGAGATCTTTCACAGAATTTGCCTTTGTGCTCAAAACTTACAAAAGACTATCGCCTTGTCCCATGGCTTTCACCACATCTCCTCAAATTTATTTCCTTCTAAGGAACTTCTCGGATTTTCATTGTTTTCCTTGGTGTACGGGAATTCTTTACAATACTTGCAAAGGTCTAATTCTTTGATCTGCAGCTTTTGACCTGATGACCATTTTTCTTTGTTCCACGGGTTTGTGAGGATCCACAAAACATTTCGTAATAGAAAACCCCTGAAACATTAACTTAGTGTTTCATGGATTTTATCCTCTCATATCTTTTGTTCCTTTATTGCGCGACTCTCCAAAATTGTTCTTCATACATTGTGGCTTCTCCTCTTGGAGGACTTGCATTTGGTTCCGTAAAATTGAAAAACTCATTGGAACTCTATGATTTCCGAGTCCACATGACAAAATGCTTCCATGCCAAAAAAACACCAACTACCTACTCACTTCCCTTATTCCTTTTCTTTTATCCTTAGTTGATTCCTCTAAATTTATATGGACAAGTAATTTTGTGTTATTTTGTTTTGACTTGACCTGCGAGGGACCAAATTAATTAGTGTTGTGAAGATAAAATAAACTCCGCGCGACACTAACTTTTTCCAAATTCAACCTAAGTTCTGAATCACTCATTCCTTTGTTCCACGGGTTAGGAGAACCCATAGAACACTACATTCTTGCGTTCCGCAAAAGACTAAATCAATATCATGTTTCTTTTCTGGAGTAAAATATGACTAATTCCATCTTTGGATGAGCTGCTCAAAATTACATGGGGTGTAATTTTGGACAACACAAAGCAAGCTTCTTAACTATTTCATCATAAACAAGATTATTAGTGCTACCACTATTAATAATGACAATACAACACTTAAATCCATACTTGCAAATGGTTTTGAACATATTGTTTCTTTGCGCAGGCACATTCTCTTCTTTTGCAAGGTTCAAAAACACCCTTTTCATCATAAGAACTTCACCACATTTGATTTCTTTTGCACTATTCGTCGATGAATGGATTTATATGTCTGTGTCCCAAGCAACATGATTTCTAGCATCATTCCTCTTATCACCAAAATATCCAGTCTCTCCACAATGGAAATAGGTTCCATTAAATCCTCTTCTGTGTCCTCTTCATATAGATGAAGATATACTTCCAAATCTCTATATATGAATATGCTCATGCAAGGTTCTTGTCTCTCCTTCATGCGCATGAATTTTTGAATCACTAGGAAAAATTCCACTTTTAGGTGAGAATTTTCCAATTCCTCACGAATCACTCTATTGTCTTCAAGACAACTTATCTTTTTCTTCAGTGTAAATTGATAGGCTTCCTCTATAAACCTCAAACTCATGACCATACCGAGTTCATATTAAATGAAAATGCATAATCCATCACCATACCTTGAGATATGATCTATGTCATCCTCCACATGTCCAAAGTTTATGTCAAGCCAATAAAACTCCTTGGTGTACTTCTCACTCAGTTATTTCTAACACAACTTATGCAACTTCTTGAAAAATTGAGACTTGTGATCCAAAGACATGAACTTAGCCTTCAAAATTTTCAAGATTCAATCCCACTTCTTTAGTTTATCTTTACGTCTTTGGAATCTCTTGGCCTGCACAAGATCTCACCACAAGTATGCATGTCCTTTCAACTTGGTATTTATGAATCTCACCTTCTTGTTATCTTCCATTCCTTCATACTCAAAGTGTTCCTCCATTTATATGATCCAGTTTATCAAATATTCCAAATCTAAGTTCTTGGAGTAACATGGAAATTTTATTCGTTAATTTCTTCCAATCCTCAAGATTACATAGAAGAATTGGTCCTCTTCATCGTCTACATGCTCTAGTGTAGCTTCTTGATCTATAAGTGCTCTCACTTCTCATTCATCACCACTTTCATCTTCATCCACAACAAATCTACATTATGTAGTTTCCATGATATCTAAATGGGACTATATTCCCCTAATCACATTAGCTAAGTCTACAAATCTTGGTGTTATTTTTACTTTGTGTGGCATTTTTTCCTCACAGTTTTTCAACAAGATTATATGACCTCACACCTTCTACCCAGAAACACAAATGTTGGAGATGTCTGTAACTACCTTCCACCCACACCCCTAGTATGAAAATCAACAAATTCTAAGGTCGCCACACAACCTAGATTGATGTTTATACTAGTCTCTTCAGTAGGACTCTCAAATCCTTGTTATCGTATCAAATTGATGTAGTCTAGGTCAAGGTTCCCAAGTGAAGGGATGCCTTATACCACACATCCACTTGTCAGAGTTATACCTCACTGAAGAAATATCTCAAGCACAATCATTTTTTTTTAAAAACAAATTTTATCCATTAAATTTGAGGAAAGATTACAAAATTAAGCATAATAGCTCAACACTCCAATTACAATATTATAATGAGACTTTGCATGAATCCTTCTTAGGATTCAAGTCCTAGACCTATCTTAAGCTTGCAGACTCTAGCAAGCTTCTACAAAACCACATTTAGTTGACACTCTCAAGGACAGTTGCTCAATTCCTCAACTTGGAATTCAACATTTTTCCCTATATCTTATTAAAATATAAGGCTTTATTAGTGTTATGTTAATATTAGTTAAGTGTTAACTAATATATGGTTGTAACCTCTTTAACCACTATGTAACCATTCTTTCACATAATAAAAGTGCATACACACAATGAATAATGTGCGCATTCTGATTTCTCTTCATTCGTTCTTTTTACACTCTAATATTTCTTTATTCTTTCTCTCTCCATATATTTTATTATTGGTATCAGAGTGCAAGGGCAAGCAAAGAGAGAGAGGGGAAGAAAGACATTTTCATGACAGTCTCATTAGGGCAGAAACATTTTTCATGAAGATTTCGTGAGGATTTTCAAGTTTACATTTTTGTGAGTATTTTCATAAATTGAAGGGAAAAAACGTGAATTGTTGGTTGTATGGTAGAAAAGGGGCATGAAAAAACAGCTAATCAAAAGATAATATAATTGTCATTAATATACAAACTACAAATCATGATTTCAAGAAGTTGTGAAAGCTACATAATGAAAATACCACTATAAGAGGAGAATTTTGAAGGGTTTTGAATCATTTTATACAAACGAAAATATGTAGTCCATTATATAGTTACAGTCACGAAAATAAAAATATAGTCTGGGAATTTCAGGGTGACACATAGTTTGTGAAACACAATTCGTGAATCAATCATAATACTCCATTTTCTAACATTTTTTTATATAGTTTAGATGCTCAAGAAGGAAAAAATACAGTTGAAGCAAGGGGAAAATGACATAAAATATAGTGGTGCAAGGGAATAAACTCAAGAGTTGGGATGGTACAAAATCAAAGCAAAAATAATCATTTTCAAATCAGAATTCAAAAATCCAAACTAGGGCATGTTTTTAGTTATATTCTTCCAATTTTTAGGGCACAAAAACACAAAATGTTGTATGAATTTCATATTGAAATTTGTGACAATCCAAATATGTTTGGAGAAAATGATAAAGAATTGTGAAGAAAGTTCATATTATCAAGTTATTGAACGGAATATATTTCAAAGAGACAGGGTATATCGTAAAGAAAAAGATGAAGGGAAAATTCCAAGTCAAACTAAATGAAGCCAATGTTGAAAATCCACTAGATGCTAACATTGACAAACTCACTATTAGAAAATTCATATTTTATAATAATTGCAACACTTTGAAGAGATGAAGGAATCTAGTGTAGCTAAACTCGGCATGGATGGTTGTCCAGATAGTTCAAGAGTTTGTGGATCTCGGGAATTTACCCTTACAAGGGTCATGAGACAACTTGATGGAGCATTGTGGGAGTAGCTCAGTATGGATGGTTGTTCAACAATTTGGGAGATTCTATAATTCGGGAGTTTGGGTAGGTGGAATTTGGGAACTCGGGAATTCAACTCGAGAACTACACCTTTACAAGGGTCAGGGAGGCAACTTGATGGAAGTTTTACTTGGTCAGAGCATTGTTTTCAAAAGGGAAGCTTCTGAAGAATGTGTGGCCTTGTTTGGTTTTGTTATTTTAATCTTTTGTCAGTATGTTCTATAGAGTAAGCCTTAAGAGGGGGTATTAAAATATAAGGCTTATTTATTAGTGTTATGTTAATATTAGTTAAGTGTTAACTAATAAACGGTTGTAACCTCTTCAACCACTTTGTAACCATCTTTCACATAATAAAATGATGGACACACAATGAATAATGTGTGCATTCCAGTTTCTCTTCATTCGTTCTTTGTACATTTTAATCTTTCTTTATTCTTTCTCTCGCTACATATTCTAACAGGTATCAAATAAGATTACTTGATAAATTAGTCAAAAAACATGTACTAAGCAATAACAAGTGAAACTTGGAAGATACAAGACACATTCATTGAATAATGAAAATGCCTAATATCAATATCTTAATATTTATATTCAAAATGATGATTACCTCCAAATTTCAAATTCTATTGGCCAATGGCCGAATGCCTCTAATAAGAAATCACCCCCAAAGTCCATGCCAAACTCCTCTTCAGGAACTGCTAGACATATCAAGGTACCAGCACTGTGTGTTGGCTAGATTTTCTGCACATCTAAAAACCTAGGCAATCATGAGATAAATCTCCCTCATTTACCGGTGAGGCTCCCGTGTAAGATTTTGTCAATTATATTTCCTAGTATCTATCTATTGGTTTTACTTCTTAATTACGTAGCTCATGGACCATAACTAGGCAATTTTAACCTTTCAAAGTAATTTCACGTTGTGAGCAATATGTGCAGGAAAGGGAAATAATTAAATGCGAGAAGAAAGCGTAAAGGAGATGTACAACCTAACCAATATTGATTAGAGTTGATCACATGCACATAGACAAAAAAAGTAGATCTTAAAATGTAGAATTTGAAGCAAAGGAAAGTTTCAGATGTAGATCTAAGACAACACAAAGTTTATGCAGAGATCTAAAAAGGAATAAGAAACGAATCCAAACTTTGACATGTTCTAAAGTTCTCCAAAATCTCCCTTCAGGGAAATTCTCTATTAGGACTTCTTTGACTCAGAAAGCTATCAAGGGTTTCCTAGGCTCAAAGTCTTAGAGACATCCCCGAATCCCCAGAAATGTACAAAATTTGGTGAGGGATCATCCTCAAACTTTGGTTCTTACATCTTACTTATAGTTTGTTTAATGAAATTAAAATGTGAAACTGAAATTAGAACTAGAAGCATGAAGAAATAGTAAAGGGAACATTTGGCAATCAATCTTCCTAGAATTCAAATCTCTTAGTAACATGCATTAGGAGTTTAAGCCAAAATTGTTGCACATCGGTCACTTGTATCTTAAATAATCCTTTTAACTTAAAGTAATGGTTTTTAAACTAATGACATTGTTGTTTAAATTTACATCTAGGAGTATAAGCAATGTATTGAATTGAAATAGGATTACCCGTTGGGCATCTAGAGCTTTGGCGTTTTTGCTATACCAATCTTAAATATTTGTCAAAATGATGCAATTGGACATCCATCCTCATCTATGTTAAGAAAAGCCTGGGTCTCTCTTGGATTCTTAAAGTTTGGGTTGATACAACAATTTCTCAACCTTGGGATTGGACAATAGCAAAGTATGGCTGGATGCCTTTACTCTCTCTAAACCATTGTTTATTGGCAAACACGCAAAACTCCCTCAACATGTTGCTTAAAGCTTTATGAGTCTGCCAATTGAAAGGCCTTCAAAAGGTATGGTGGCTTCCACAATTTCTTTCTACAAAGGCAAAATAAACAGTTCCTTGCTGGGAAGCAGGTAATTCATCTTTGGATGCTCTCCGATAGTTCTCCCATCTTATTTTCTAGTAACTACATCATTTTTAGCATAAGCTTGAGGATCTATAACTTCTGAAGGAAACTGGCAATTTCCAATGCTTCCCCTTTCCATCAATCCACCAGGTACAATTCCTCTGTAATTAGCACATCCTTGGTAACGAGTGTATCTTCGCTAAAGTATCCAGGTGCCTTTCAACAATTATGTTTCATTTTCTATATTGTGTCATCAGTTCCTTTAGCTGAGATACTGCCCTGTGCATATTCTCCAATTCACGTATGGTATTCTTTTGAATTGCTCTAAAGCTTGGTGAATGGTTTTCTCTTTCCACTGAGAAGTAGCTTTACTTTAGTCCCCTGCATACAGAGGATCCACCTCATTAATCAGATGATTACTAACACTGCTCAAGATGTGTAGAATGGGCTAAGAGGAGGGTTTGGCAACCTCTAGCAATGATCTCACATAGCTATAGAAACCTACTTTTGAAAGCTTGGTTTTCTCAGCCTTCTCTTTGTCAAGCTTAAGGAATAAAGCGTTCATTAGTGTCTGTGTATCCTGCTTTAATCCTTCTGTGGTAGTTTGACCTATTAGCACTTTAAGTCAATACTATATTAATTGTCATGAGGTCTCCCTTGTGCCCTTCTATCTGGAACTGATAACTCAACAACTGTTGTTGATTCTTCAATAATCAACCTAGAAGTTATTTTGGCAACTTTAGGTCTTCTATCTCTTCCACCCAAACTGCAGGTCTAGAAGCACTGAAAGTCATGTTCCTCCAGGTTGATCTCCTCTTTGGCTTCTGGGATTATCTGCAAAGACAACCATGATATGAAATTTGCTTCTCGGGGAATGAGTAAGTCACTGAGTGCACCACCATCTCATGCTCTTATTCTAGCTCTACCTGAATTTTCACCATGTTGTGACTGCCACCCTCTAAATTGTCTAGCAAGACAATGCTTTTTCAAACTCTGCCATCTTTGCTTTTAACTTCTCCATAGGGAGAGTTGAAGATCTAATTATGTGGTTGAGGAGAAAATACAAATGACGTTGGATTTAATTTTGGAACAACAAGATATCTCCCAGGTATTCCAGAGTCTGTTGAAGTATTATGAGTTGATACTGAAGAAGTTGGAACTAACACGATAGATTGTAGGTTTTTCTGCTTCTCCTATTGCGTGTTGATATTTCTTATGAACTTTGAGATTTCTAGTTGAGCCTTCTGAAATTACTTTCACCTTTGTGCTTTCTTTTACTGGAGTATCCTGCGGTAAAGTTACACAATGATTGCTGATTGCATCAAAGCTTCATCCAGGCAATACCCCTTTGTCAACAACCAGTTTAAGGTGTTAACCTGAAAACCAATTGAAGATCTTTCCTCAATCCATTTACAGCCACTAATGTTTTCCTGAAGAGCAACTCTATCCCCTCCCAGTTTGATAGTATGAGTCAAGTATCACATGCCCATCATCTACGAGATCTACAGGTATCTGTGTTAAACCATAATCAGACACTTGTTGCATCGATAGCCTGTTGAAGTCTTTCTTCCTAACTTCATACTCATTTTCTGTACTTCATCCAGAAGTCTTCCAATGAAGGTACATGTGAGTATTCCTAGGATATTGTCTTCCTCACTACCCCATATGGATCAAAGTTCAGCTCATTTACTGGGAAGAACTCATGCTCATATTCAAAAAAACATTTCGGCTTCAATTCCTCTAGCTTTGTGGATGTTCTGGCAGCTGTAATAACCCACCGTGACCGGAAAGAAACCCATAGACTTGTGCCTCTTTAATTCTAAGTCATGCATCTCCACAAGGAATGGAGATCTGCACAACTCCATGATGACCCAGTTGATCACATGCACATAAACGATACAAATCAGCAACTTAAAATGGTTCTCCTGAAAAGGAAAGTTTCAGATCTAGATCTAAGACAACATAAAGTTTATGCAAAGATCTATGAAAAGAAATAAGAAACAATGTTGGCACACAAGTTCTCTGGAAATCTACCTCTTCTCTATTCCTCTGCTTGTCAGAAAGCTATCAAGGGTTTCAGCTCAATTTGGAACTGAATCCATATAAGAACCCATCCCTTGACACCTTGTAATTTTTGTGACATTATGGAGGGGAACTGTCAACTATGGGAAGCACTAAAAAATAGGATCTTTCGTCAATATGCTCGTCTATCAAGCTTGGAAAATATACTCTATGAGGTTGCTGCATATACAAGGTATGAAGTCATTTTGAATTTGTACATCTGCCTCACACTCCAGAGTTTCTCACCGATGTTGTCACTAATGATCTCTTAAACCAATTGATTATCGAATCATCTTTGTTGATCTCAATGGTCCTCACGAAAGCATACATCCATGAGTAGAAGTTGTGAGTATTGGCTTCTCCACTTAACCTACAAAGTAATTTAGTAATATCATCCACCTCCTGCACAAAATTGGATCGCGAAAGAGTCCTCGGAAAATTTGATGGAGACCTGAGCTTCTTCATATATCTGTTACTCATTGTGCCCACGCAATCTACTTTGTTTTTCTCCCATCTGTTGCTAGCATCCAACATGTTAATTAAAAACACCACCGGTCGTGTCAGAATCTTCAGACAATAATTAATAAACTACGCATCCAGCCTGATTATTGTCTTTCTCACAGCATCCCGAATTGTTTCTGGAAAGAGGATGATATGACCTTGCACACTCCATAACAAATTCAGGCAACTGATCTGTGACTGGAAAAATTGATGGTTAAATAATTCCACTACTTTTTATTGCCCACATGAGAGATGTCTTTCTGACCCTGGATCTGTCAATTAATTCAAAGATGGGTTCAGGGCCTATGTCTGTGTCATTGATATTCTGTTGATCCTTCTCGTTCATCACACTTCATCATGGCTGGAGCAATCTTTGTCTAAGTTCTTTTTCTTTTAATCCTGCCAAAATTCTTTGCAACTGGATCAATTTGTGCAGATCTAGCAATTTCTTCATATTCGGAAGATATATTCAATGTACCTGACATTGATTTGAACTCCCTTTCACTTGTACGAACACCTATAATGAATACCTACAATTGATTCAGATAAAGATGGAATCTAGGGCATGAGTACTTGATTTATGTCACCAAAATTTGCATATAAAGTCTGCGGCCCTAAAATTTGAGGCTTTTCTTGCATGCAAAGCAAGCATAAATCTTTTTAAATCCACCTGGGCACTTATACCAACATGTAGATAATTATCATAGCAAAAATCAAGCTATTCCAACCCTAGGCGTCAAACTTTGAAGCTTCCTGGCAATGAAAAACACCTTCTGATGCACATAAGCTCCTTTCCTTGGCGCCAAAACTGTTTGGCTGCAATCCTTAGCAAAAAGAATTAATTGCTTCTTCATTATGGCAGCCCATGCTTATATAACCCTCAATCATACTATTTTTAATAATTTCCCTTCCTATTCCTGGCAATTTAATTAATAAATAATCATGTCTATTCACCCAAATTGGGCGCCCAATTACACATGTTGCTGGTTGCTTTTAAATAAATTTATTTTATTTATTTATAGCATGCATCCTTCAGTTCTCTTTGGCTTGTCTTCTTGCATTGAATTTTCTTCCATACATGGTGCCAAAATTGGGTGAAAAACCATAAATAAATATCATTAAATTCATTTTTTAATTCCAAGCTGGGTCGCACTTTTTGGCAAGGATGATTTCTAAAAATAAGAAGTCAACTTTGATGGGAATTTCTACATTGCACTGTAGCTCCAAAAATCCCCTCTTCAACTTAAGTTATTTGACTTCCATAATGGGAATTTTTACCCTGCAAGGCAGGTAAGAAATTCCCACTTGCTTGCCACTGCCAAAATTCCCACTGGCAAATTAAAACATCTCCCAAAAAGTGTGACTTGTATTAAAAATAACTTCCTTTGATAAAGTGTGACTTACATGGGTGAATAAATCTCTTTGGTGGGAAAATTTATCATGCTAGGTAGGTAATTCCCATCGTTGGTTTAAGTGATTTTTCTTTATTTTATAATGGGAATTTTTACCTTGCAAGGTAGGTAAGAAATTCTCACCTGTCTGCCACCTCTAATATTCCCATTGCATCTTAAGTGACTTTGACTTCATGGGAAAAAGTACCCTGCAAGGCAGGTAAGAAATTCCCGCCTGCTTGCCACTACCAAAAATCCCATTGCAACTTAGACCCATTCATTCCAAAAAGTGTGACTTGCCTAGGAGAGGCTTTTTGTGCATGACTTCATCTTTTTTGGTCAGAAGTTTGCCTTCTGAGGCTGATTCTTTCTGGTGCTGAGGCCGTAAATGATCTCCAGATGTTCCAGGCAATTAAACAGACTATACAAAACAAAGAATGGACCCAGGGGAATTTAACAGACAAACTACGAAGAAAATCGAAGAAAAAAACAAAAAGAAATAAATAAAAGTGAAAAACATTGCCAGAAGTTGCAGACAATTCTTTGAATTCATTCCTGGTGAAAATATTATTGAGATGAGTGAATACTAGCATGCAAAACTTCAACAAGGTTCAATCGGAGCACAATTTACTTCAAACGAGGCTTTATTTATTTAATAAATAAATAAATAAAAATTTCCGCAGACAAAACTTGGTGGAGGGATAAATGAGTTTCAGCATCTGGGTATTTGTCGAAATTGGCTCATATGATTCACTAGGAATATCTTAACGTAATACAGACATCTTCTGGCAATAAAAACACAAAAAGACCCGTTATTTTAAAAGAATGATTTTTTTTCAAATGAGTACTCCCAGATTTCAGGGTGAAATTTGGGGACACCAGTGTGATATTTGCTAAATGTATTGATGTCAACAAGTGATTATGTAAAACATATATCTCATCATCAAAGCTTATGGAAGTGGTTCCACATAAATGTAGTATCATGCAACATTTCTAGTGTTCGGTGGCTTTTGCAGTGTTTCACGACATTGGCCAAGCTTGCATGACATTTATAGTGTTACATGACTTTAGAAAAACTTATGTGGATTTCATGGTATTGTGTAACTCTGTTCAGACTTGAGTAGCATCCATAATGTTGCATGACTTGGGTAAGCTTGTGCTACATTCATAGTGCTTTATGACTTGGGTAAGCTTGCATGACATTTACAGTTTTGAATGGCTTAAGTAAGAGTGTGACACATCCGTAGTTTTTTGTGGTTTTTGCAAGCTTGGACAATATTTGTAGTGTTACATGGCTTGGATAATCTTGCACGATATTTGTAGGTATGTGCACCTTCGAACATGCTTTCATGACTTCCACAAAATGACTAAGGCAATGGGGTTTTGCATGGATTACTTAGGAGTGGAGTGACATTGCACAAATCCTTATTTGCTAACTCTTAAGTATTTTTAGGTGACACAGGATTGCTTGTGAAATCAGATGTTGTTGCATAATTGAGATTGAGTGAGAGGCACACACTGGGTATATGTTATGTAATTGCTTCACTTTTTATGCCATCTCAACTAACATGTGAACTCAGTTTCTCATGAAATGACCTTGGGAGGTTGTTTAAGATGTCATTCACATATCGTTCACAATGTTTTCCATCAAGGCGAACATCATTTGTTTTGATGAATAAGATCTTACATTATATTAACAAGTAAAATGATACAATATAATTCAACAAAAAGTGGGTGGTATGGAAGCACGCCCCGACCACACAATCAAACTAGGCCTAACCTAGGAAATTCAACTATAGCTGAATTGTAAAAAACAAGAGGCAATGATATTAAGCCACCACTGCAAAAATTTGACCAGTAGAGGGTGGATCATGATCATCAGGCCAGCTAGATCCAGGAAGGTCCTTGCCACTTGTCTGGACACTTCCTAACCAGAGCCAGGTTGGTTCTCTTCTTCATTATCTTCAGCACCTTGAGTGGGTGAGATGGCGAGGGACATTCTGGGGAATTTATCCGACGGTGGCGAAAGGCTCCAATCATCGTCGGTGCGCGGCTCAGGGGCAGCCGACGAGCCCCATCTGAGCTGGTGGGGTAGCGAAGGGGAGCCCCAACCCTGGTGGTGAGTTGGAGGTGGAGGAGAGAAGCTCCTCCATGTTGCGGTGACTGACTGCAGGGACCGGTGAGCATGACTGAATGAGTGACGCAGCGAGTGGCTCCGATGACTACCTCGGGGATGACCACCATGGGGTGGAGAGTGTAGGAGGGGGATGGCGGCTTATGAGAAACATTGTAAGGGGCATCACCCCAATGCCAAAGAAGGGTTTGGAGGTGCTCCACCTCGAGGGCCACCTTGTTTTCTTGCACTTGAATCTGTAGTAATACATTGGAGATAACCACTGACTTATTATATATAGAGAAATGTTGATCAACTTCAACATTAGAAAATAAACAAGAATTTCGTTCTTTCCAAAGCCAGAAGAGAATTTCCCCTCTGAAAGCATGCCAAATTTGGGAGAACATGTGAGGCATTATGGGATTATCTCCTAAAAGAATATGCTGTCAGGTAAAACATTCTGGTCTGAAGGGCAGAAAGAATGAATGAATCCAATTCCAAGCCTTTTGGGCTTTACTACAATACCAGAATAAGTGGGATAAGGTTTCCAAGTGTCCACAAAATGGACATTTGGGGGATGAGACACCAAGTTGAATTAGATGGGCACCAATTTGAAGGCCTTGGTGAATAACACACCACAAAAAATGAGAGATTTTGGGTTCCACACATGCGGACCAAATAATATCGAATCTCCTTCTCCAACTAGATGGAGAAGAATGTAGCCCCCACCGAGTGTTGAGTTTTCCAACCATGGGTAGATGGGGCGATAGCCAAGCATAACCTTTACTAGCAGAGTAATTCCGGAAAGGGGTATCCATGAACCACTTCCAGTCTATCCACCAAGGACGAGACAGAAGCACAAAGATTTTGTGGCTCATATGATCAGGAACAAAAGAGATGATATCATTGATACTGGCACGATCATGTGAGGCTAAATTGAATTGAACTTTGAGTTCATTCCAAGGACGCCAAGCTTGGATATGTTTGTAAAAAAGGTCATGAATGGTGTGAATTCCACCTTTGAAAAGCCAAAGCATAGGAATCCCAAAAACCTCTGCAAGGAATTGATCCTGGAATTGAATGACCGGAGACCACCACAGAGAGTGGTGGTTAACTGAAAGGCCATTACGGAAAGCCATTTCCCTTCCATTGAAGCCATGGCTTGATTTGTTCCCAAGATTTCCAGATACTTTTGAGCACAAGGTGCCGACCACTTTGATAGGGACAAGAGCAATGAGAAGATTGGAAAAGCCTAAACCCTTCCATACCTTACGGCCAAATGGGGATCCCTTCGCAATGCCATGGCACAAAAGCACTTTCCAAGCTTCTTGTCCTTCTATGCTGTGAATTATCCATTTGGCACAGAGCGCCTGTCCTTGACGTAAAATGTCAATAAGGCCCAATCCTCCAGATTCTCTGGGAAGACAACAGGTCTCCCATGCAACTCTGTGAAAACCTTTTCAAGAGGATGCATTAGACCAGAGAAAATATTTGAGAAATTTTTCTAGCTTCTGCATAGATTTTTTGGATGGGACCCAACAAGAAGAATAATAAACGTGTGTGGCTTCAAGAACTTTGGAGAAAATATGGAACTTACCCGCTAAGAACAATGGTTTGGTTATCTAGTATTCCAACTTTTAAGCCACCTGTTGAACAACATACTGCCAAATATATGTAGGTGAATATTTGAAAAGAAAAAGGAATGCCTAAAAATTTAAACATCTCACCATGGTCGATCATCTTCCAATCATACAAAGCCATCCAGGGGGGCGCAGGGAGGAAGGATTTCCTGTAACATTGCATTTTTCACCATTGAATGGAAGATCCAGAGGCTAAACAAAAAGTTTCCACACACTACATGACATTGCTAATGTTGCTTTCATCCTCAATTAGCGTAAGAAAAGAGTGGTCAGCAAAGTGACCATTGAGTAGTTGGGAATTATCAGAGGATGGTAAGGAAATTCCCCTGACAAGCCCTTGAGATTTAGCTTTGGCTAGTAGATAGCCAAAACCTTCAGCCGCAAGGACATAAAGAGTAGGTGCCACTAGGAAACCTTGCAGTATTGATTGGAAAATACCAAAAGGAGCCGAGTTATGCCCATTAATGGAAATTTGGGCAGAAGCATTCACAAAGAGCATCTTGATAGATTGAATGAAGATTGGACCAAAGCCCAGAGCTTGAAGCATAACAAGAATGAAAGGCCACTCTATCCTATCATAGGCTTTCTCAAAGTCGATTTTAATGAAAAGGGCTGACTGGTTGGATTTGTGAGCCCATTCCATGCCTTCCCATATGGCTATGATATTATCCAGGATGTAACGCCCCTGGATGAAGCCAATTTGTTCTGGCTGGATAATGGCAGGAAGAATGTGACACAACCGAATGACAAGAGCTTTGGCAATAACCTTGTAGGAAACATTGAGCAAGGTAATAGGCCGCCAATTACTAATCAGCTCAGGGTCTCCAGGCTTAGGGATGAACTTAATATTCCCTTTGTTAATGTGAGCACCAAGCGTTTGGTTCTGAAATCCTTCCAGGTAGACCTGATGGAGGTCCAGACCAACAATATCCCAAAGTGATTTATAGAATTTGCAGGGAAAACCATTGCATCTGGGAGCCTTGTCGTTGGCCATTTGCATGACCCTCCTGAAGGTCATCAAGGGAGAGCATGCGATCACAAGTGATTTTTTGTGCCTGAGAGAGTTTGCATGGCACTGTAGCCAAGCATTGATCCAACGCATCTCGACACTCATCCGAGGGCGCTTGAGCTTGGAAAACTATCTTGTAATGATTGAAAAAGGCATGCAACATGAGTTGGGAATTGTGAGCCAAGTTCTACATCACATATGTCACGAATTTTTTGAAAGGAATGTTTGGCTTTGAGTGAAAGAAATAATTCCTTCGAAACATGATCTCCAACTTTGAGCCAATGAAGGCAGGGCATAAATTTGAGCGCCTTGAGCATTATAGTTATCTACGATTTGAATTTTTTGACGGGGCTCTGCCACTTGCAGTTGCAGAGTTCCAAAGAAAGGATTCCCCTCGAGCACCACCACCACCCGACTAAGGGCTGAGGAGGTAGCAAAGTACAATCTGCACCGAATGTTGGCCAGTACCATCGACCATAGATTCTAAGAAATCTGGTCATCCTAGTCATTACATCCTCCCACCATTGAGTCCAGGTAGATCAAAAAGTTGTATGGTAATTTTGTAGATGATATGGCCGAGGTGTTAAATTCCACACTCGCTTGATGTGATTGAGTGTGGGTCCATGCTCCATCAAGGTTGTATTGAGAAAAAACTGGCCTTTATGAAAAAATGGCCTCCTATCTTGCCAAGTGATACGAAATCAAATAGGGAAGTGGTCAGAAAGGACAAAATCTGGCATCACTTCCACTAGAAAAGAATAAGTGTTGTCAAACTCAAAAAAATATTGAGTAGACAACATGGCCCTATTGAGCCATTTAAGAACCCAATCTGATCCACCTCAGAGATTGGACCAGGTGAACCATGTTGTAGAGGTGGGTTTGCGAGAAGCGTTGGGGTCATTAAACCCAAATTTATTACACATATAGAACCATGTCTCCCTTTCTCCAGCTGTCCATCACATAGGTAGATTCCTATACTTATCTGAGGGAAGCTCAACCATATTAAATTCACCACATATGACCCAATAAGCATCAGGAATTTCATTTGCTATCCACTGCCAAAGATCAACCCTTTCAACCACATCATTAGAGGCATAAATGTTGATGAAGCCAAAAGGGTGGCTTTCAATATTAAATAAGGCCCAGATGGCACAATTGGTGGGGTCGACACCGTGGTCCATAAAGAAGGGTCATCATTTGGGAGAAAAAAGGGAGATCAATCCCCCATGCCCTCCATCATGATTATTGGTAAAAGTCAGGTTGTCAGGCCAGATGGATTTACAAACCATCGACAACTGAAAACCTGTAATTTTCACTTCCTGCAGAAACAAAACATCTAAATTGGAAATTTTTTGACAAGCATCACAAATGATATACTTGCGATTGGAGTCTGTGAGACCCTGCACATTCCATGACATACAATTCATGAGAAATGATGGTCAAGGGCCATACCATCCGCATCCAAGCCATCTAAGGCATCAAACTGATTTTGTAGAAATTGAGCATTATTGTGCTTCAAAAAATCCTGCAACTCAACTTTCCTTCACCCAACATACTCTATATTATACTCCTCTATAGACTCCACACTGTGTGTCGGGATATGATCGTGACTGGTCATGGAGTGGCGAGAAGGACTTCGGGCCCTTTTGGATGGGCCCTGTGAACCGGTTGTTAATAACAACTGTGAAGTCAGAAGTGTCGAGGAAATTTGGATGGAATTTTTTGGTTCCATGAGAATTGCAGACACCTTGGGCATGCTGGAAAATTAGGTAAGGGGACTGAAGAGTGTTAAGAAACCGGCTCCGTGGAGTAACGTTGGCCAATGGTATGTTCATTTACAACTGGCTCTTTCTAGCCATTGTTGTTGAAAACCTTGGCTTGAGTCATTTTATTCTTGTTCTTCCACCCTCCAACGGTTTTCCACCCTTCCTCTTGAGGAGGTTTGATAGATCCATAGGACGCATTAAGTGCTGGGAAATTGCACGGAACATAGGGGGGACAATTCTTGATCTTATGACCAAAGGCCTGGCAATGAAAACATGTGTTAGGCAAGTTGATGTAAAGAACACGCTGAGAGTAGCTATTATATCCCATTTGGATCTCGATAAAATCAATTTTATTAATTTTTAGGTTTTTAATTAAATAAATATTAATATAATATTTATTAAAATTCAATTGACAACTTTTATTTTTAATTGTCGAAAAAAAAAAATATTTTGTTTCCAATTGTCAGGGATGCCGAATTGGCTCTCCGCACCCAGATTTCCCCTTTCTAAGATTGTCACGATCGTCTCATTCTTGTGATCTTTCTAGTCTTCGTTTCGTTCATTTCGGGCGAGAACTCCTCCCATCAGGTCACAAATTGCGTTAATAATTAATTAATTAATATTTAATTTATTTATTACCCTTTATTTGATAAAATCAATTTTATTAATTTTTGGGTTTTTAATTAAATAACTATTAATATAATATTTAGTAAAATTCAATTGACAACTTTTATTTTTAATTGTCGGAAAAAAATAAATATTTTGTTTCCAATTGTCGGGGATGCCAAATTGGCTCTCCGCACCCGGATTTCCCCTTTCCTGGAAAATTCTTATTTTATTTCCCTGCTTGTGGGATTTCTTCTACTGATTGCCAATCCAACCGGTTGGCAAACGGGCAAAAAATCTTCCGATCTCCCATGTGGGGAAATAGGATGGGGATTGTCAACCTGCCTTGCCATTTCCGCTGGCAAATGACTGATATTTTTTCATTTTTCCTAGCAATTAATGTCACTACCCAGAGAAAGAGGAAATTGGTTATTTCAACGAGACGAAGAAGAAACGGTTATGGAAGCTTCTTTAATCCTCATAACCATTTCTCCCGTATAAAACTTGTGGAAAAAATCATGCGAAGAAGCTTTGAAGCTTTCAATTATTTATTTCCAACTTCTTAAACATTATTTCCAATCTTAGAATTTCCATGCAAAAACGTTTGCAAAGAAATATTTTCTTTTCAAAAGATTCATTTTCATCACAAGTTTTGGAAAGAAAATTCTCCATGCATTGTTTTTAATGCTCAAGTGCAGATCACCAGAATAATATCACGTAGAAGGAGGAAATTGTCCACGCATTAGAAGAAACCAGTCCAAGCATAATTCCTTTGTTTTTTTAGAAGGAAAGCAAGAAATACCACTCATATGCCCATGCACACCACAAGAATTGATCAGAAATTAAATCCACATGCATTGGTCAAGAATACCAACACAATTCAAGGCCAAACATGCCAAGATTACATGGTAGAAGGATAAAAAGGATGGCCACATAGGGAAAAACAAGGAGAAATTTCCACTGTTGACCAGGTTTAAAGAAGAAATATTCCAAATAGCCATGTAAAGAAGAACAATTTCAATGCCTAAATAGGGAAAACAAACAAAGCTGTAAACAGAAGAAGGCCACGCAAAAAGATTAAATCAAGGCATGATAGAAATCAAATTTTCAACACATCAAAAAAACAAATTCCCAGGCCATGCCAAGGTAATAAAAAATGAATAGGTTTTTGACATTACTAAAAAATCCACTCATTTCCAAACAGGAGAGGGAAATCATCATGTAATAATAGTCGAGTATTTAACATTGGTAATAGAAATATTAATGCATAGTCAAAGGAGAACTTAGAAGTTCGAATAAGCAAAGACATGCTCCCACGTGGGAAAGAAGAAAGGCATTCATCCACACATTTTTCAATGTAGCCAAGTAACAGTTTCCAGTTTTTGTTATGTAAAAAAGAAAGGAAACAATAATCCACATGCAGGCCAAGGAGAAATAAAATATTCCACGCTCAAGCAAAAGAAGAGTCATCCCACGCAGTTATCTTGAGAAGATCTACTATGCAGGCTGAGGAATAGAAACATTGCCAATGCAATGTCAGGCCAAAAGAAAATTCTAATGCATTCAAACGCAGGTAAGAAAAATATTGTTCACGCATAGTCAATCATAAAATAAAAGGACAGGATGGAAAGCCCATGTACAATTCATTGTAATTTCACGTGCAATTTATACACAAAGAGCTCAAATTACGATTGATAGCTCAGTAATAGTCTACACGATGATTGCGAGAATAAAAAAATAATTTAAATTGATCATTGACGAATACTAGAATCATTATAATCAATTATTTTAAAAAATATATCATTGTTTTCACTGATTTGTAATTCGAGCCTAGTCTTGATATGATTCGTATTAGTATTTTAAAAATAAAAAGTTTGTAACCCGGGATCAATTATTATTATTATTATTTTAAATTATAATAATAATATTATAATATTAAAATGAGCTATATTTTTCTTGCATAAATAGTGGTTCGGAGACTGAGACCCTGACACCATTTACATTGTTTTGCATGCCTGAGTCATTTTTCTGTAAAATTCATAATGGCCGAAAAATCTAATAAATCTATAGGAAGATTGAGGAAGCCAGTGGAGAAATCAAATAAGTCTGCACTCAAGTATGAATTCCAAGGAATCATTCCTCCCAGTTCCATCAAGTCAACATATGATAATATCACTGATACAAATTTGGGTCACATCAATGTCCAACAATTTTGTGATCGGGTGAAAGTTGAAGGCAAAACCATATTCTCGGATAGGCTTTACCATAGTGGTCTACCCCAAGCAACGACATTTCCGGTCTCAGTGCAATGCCCATAAGGAGTTGGTTATCACTTGCACGGAGCATTATGATCCCGAGAGACGAGGAATTTTTAAAGATAATCGCGAGCCTTTCCTCTTAATCACACCAGAGCACATTGAGGAGTTGCTCAACATACCTGACTTCCCTAAGAATGCTGACATCACTCAAAAGTCAGCACAAGAATTTTGGGATGAAGAACCCCTCAGGTGGAGCAAGATGGTTAATAACAACTGGTTAGTGACCAAGAGGCCTCGAGTTGACCGAACTTCCTAAGGAACTGTACCGCATTGAGTTTGTGGAAGAAATCAGGGACATTATTACTCTCTTAATTCAAGTCTTCGGTTTACCCTTTTTCAATATTTTTCACCCATGGATGTATCATTTTATCTGTATCATCCTTGCCAAGAGATATTTTGTGGATTGGGCCACCATCATCAGTGATACCCTTCACAAACAATTGATCGAAGTGAAGATGACTGGATGTTTCTACATGACATCATACCTGACTTATGCAGTGGCTAGAAGAAAGCTATTTTCGGGACTCGAAATGAGAGGAGTCATGGGTCCATCAAATAATGTCTTCCATTATTATCCACAGCTAAGTTTCAAAAATAGCTCTCATCATTTCAGAAGAGTTAATGATGCATTCACCTTCCATGTGATTCGAAACCTGAATTGGAATACAAAGGAAATTTTCTCCAAAGAGGCCATGGATGTCATGTCCCAATGGGGAACATGGTTTATTCAATTTTCATCATTTTCCTACATTTGCGTGAGTGGCTTTGTGTGTACTCCATGGAAGCTTCCTAAGTACGTCAGTGACAAGTGGGCATTAATGGAGCTTGCACGACAACTATTCCAAGTTCATTGTCTTCTCAATGACAAACATCATTCAGGAATTCATTTCCTAATCCAAATTGGGGAATACCAATGTCCAAATCTCTTTAGTGCACAACTCATGGAGAAGAGTTTTCCCTCATCACTATTCATCCATATGTGAAGAGATTCCAGTTTGATATCAACGGATATATGCAGAATATTCTTGGAGCAAAGTATCAACAAAACCCTACCATGGAAGATTTATGGGCTGCTTGTTTAGACGAACATGAAGTGAGAAGGTGAGAGTTTTCCCACCTAACCCTTGCTCAGATCAAGGCCTTTCACATTAGGAACCCTCTAGATTCATTGGTGGATGATGATGAAGATGTTATTGATCCTTCATATAATGCAATTGAATTTTACCCTGTTTCCATGAATTGAATGGACCAAAAGAGATGAATTTTCTCTTCATAAAAAGAATTAACCGATTCTCAAAAGAAGCATATCCTGGTATGAAAGAGAAATTACAAAGTTACAATCACTTCAAGATCATACCTCAGGATTACAAAAATTAAACTCACTTTTGGAAAATCTTTCTGATAACTCTAGGTGGTTTCTATTTTTAGTTGCTTTTAATAAGAAACTTGGTTGAAAAAGTCAAAGTCACTTAAGATGCCCTATTTAATGTTCATGTAAACCCTAACTACTTTGTAACCAACTTTTGGGTTATAAAAGGAAGTTAGGGGCTCATTTGTAAGGGTGACTTTGAGAGAGGAGAAGAAAATACTTTTGTATGCAAGCTTTACTTTAAAGAAATAAACTTTGTGTTCTTTTGAGAAGACATTTTGGAGTTAATGAAATATGAACTTTGTGTCCCATTCATTGTCTCTTATAGCATTTGATGTTCTTATGTTCATTAGATGTTAGTGTTTGAATCTTGCATGCAAATATTGTCTTGGATCTTATTGTCAACGCTACTAATATGTTGTTCTAGTTCATAATGATCAAGCTCTGATTATCTACTTGCTCATGTGTGTTCCCTTTTACTCATTCTCATTTAGCTAATGCAAACTCCATTTTATTTGTGTTAGTTATTCATCGTTCTTCTTCATGTAATATTAGGCTCTGATTTTACCTAACTCTTGCATGTTCCTTCCATTCATTCCTTTCCATTCCTTTCCTTCATTCCATTCCATCTCCCTCATTCACTTTTCTTTCCATTGATGTTCCAAAACACCCCCCACATACAATTTTGAATGTACAAGATGTAAATACAGTTTTGGTTTTCAATAAAGGTAGCCTCACCTTCATTGAGGAGGGACTTCATTCCCACACTGTTGCATGTCATTTGCATGCATGCAAATCCATATGCTAACAGTTTTTGGTGACTCTACTGGGGATTCTAGAATCATTAACCAGTGCTTGGTTAAATCTTTATGACTATCCCCTCTACACAAGCTCCAGTTCTTCAACCAAATCTTGTGCCCAACGAATATTTTCAAGGAGACATTGTTGCCAACCTTCGAACAGTAGCTTGGGAAAACCATGAAAGCTTGCAAAATTTTGGTTGTTGATAGAGCCATTGACAAAGAAATCTACATTGAAGACCTTAGAAGAAGAGCACCCACACTTGTGGCCAGAAGACCTCCTGGACATGTGTTGATCGTTGTTCACCGACATGGCCCTCTTCCACCAAGGTAATAATTTGTATGACTATTACAGGTAACTCACCTATCTTGCAACCAAATATTCTTTTTGTAGATACTCAAGAAGACATATCATCATATTTGAGGCAAGCTATTTGGGAAAAGTGCACGAAGAAACTATCATTTTCATCTTGCCACATCAGTACTAGATAACGAAGAAGATCAAGCTGCGAGAGTTGCTAGAGTCATTCAGGCACAAAGAGATCAAGAAAGAGAGCGAAGAGAAAAGGCAAGAGCTGATCATAACATGTCAGTGATCCTTTCACAATAAATATTTCAAACTGGCAGGAAAGAGGTTTACACGAGGAGAAAAAGCTAAAGGTCAATCAGATCCCATTTTTGACTTTCAAGGAAAGTTTGGTTTCAAGTTATCTCCTCCAAGGAGGAACACACCCCATAGATCTGTAAGCCTTGCATCAAGTCCTGAAAGAGAAAGCAAGGAAGGAATCACTACAAGTCAAGCACTTGTTCTTGCTCACATTGTTTTGCCTTCGCATACCACCTTTCCCAAGATGGCAGTTAACGTACCATGGGGAAATGCCATAGGCCCATTGGCCTTACCAGCTCGACATGACCTCCCATGAGGATCGAGGAAGATTCTTCCCAAGTTCAATGGAGATGGGAAGACATCACCTGATGACCACATTTCTGCCTTCTTTGCTGCATGTGTAGTTTTGTCAGTGGAATATGAAGATGTTGTTATTCACCTCTTCATTGAAACATTGCATGACATTGCCGCAGATTGGTTTCATCATCTTCCAAATGGATGCATTACAAACTGGAATGATATGAAAACTAAGTTTGAAGATCGATTCAAGATGACAGAAGATGAACATGCCCTTCTTGCCCAACTATCTCAGGCAAAGAAAGAGCCAACATAACCCATGAGGAATTTTGTGGCTAAATTCAACAAAATGGTGAACAAAGTTCCTGTCAGGATTCACCCGAACCCTGATGGACAAAAATGTTTCTTTATTAACACACAACAACCAGAAGTGTGCTATCAGCTGAGAAGGGCTAGAGTGGCTACTTTGGAACTTGCTCAATCCTTGGCCATAGAAATTGAGGATGACTTAATCATGGTGGGAAAATTCAAGAAAACTTCCCTCAAGGGAAAGAGTCAAGAAACCCCCAATGCTTCAGAGGCTATACTCACTAAGTTGGCTAATGATGTGCTAGCTTTGAAAAATCAAGTTGCTCAAAGTAGTAAACCTGCTCCTTATAAAGACATCCCAAGAAAAGGCTACGTTCCCAACAAATCCAGAATTGCAGGCACTTGAACAAGGCTTGTTATTGAAGCGGCTCCCACAACTAACTCAAAGTGTGATGTCGTTGAAGAAAGTGATGATGAAGTTGAGGTCATCGAGGTTGATGAAGAAGAGCCAGACTCTGGGACATCTGAACCTGAAGTCAAAGAGCCTGAAGGAGAAAGTAATAATCATTTCTTCGAGTACCATCCAAAAGAAGAAGATGAATATGAAGAAATTATAGAAGATATGAATAGTCAATCCTTCATTGTCTTCACACACTCTCAGAAAAAGGAGCAGAGTACCACTAAGGTGGAAGATAAAAAGAGCTCCAAGGAAGTTCCTAAAGAATCTAAAACTAAGGAAACTTCCAAAGAATCCAATACAAATGAGACTCCTAAAGAGTCCAAGGTGACTGATATTTCCAAGGTCAAAACTATCTTAAAGAAAGGAGGGCCTTTGTCAAGTCAATCAGTTGATAAATCAGCTACGAAGAAAGTTTCTTCTTCCACATCAATATCAACCAAGCCCGAAGCAAAGGTCAAAAGTGTGCCATCATCAAGTTCAAAAGAACTAGTATCTGAGACATCAAGTACGGTCATTTTTCCCAAATTTGATATCATTGATCATATCAATAAAACAAAAATTTCCATGTCACAGGTAGAGTACTTGAAGTCCAATAAGGATCAACTCGAGAAATTGGTCCAGTTTATCAAAGGTGACTCTACTGTTCATTCCTCTAAAGGAATTCTGAAAACTCCCAAAGATGGGAAGACTCAAAATATTGTGGCAGCCACTACACCTTCAAATGAAAAGATTGAACCTTTCTTTGTGTCCTTTCTGATCAACGGATGCAAATTAAGTAATTGCATTATAGATTCTGGAGCCTCGGATAATGTGATGCCTGTGAAAGTAGCACATGCTCTTGGGTTGACTTGTACGAGAACATTCAGATCTTGTTACTCCATGGAGACAAGACAAGTTCCTCTGATTGGGAAGATTAAAGACGCTCAAATGGTTTTAGCTCAATTTCCTCAAAAGTGAGTCAAGGTAACCATTCTAGTTGCTGACATTCCTGCTTCATATGGTATGTTGTTGAGCAGGAAATTTTGCAGAGATCTGGGTGGTGAGATTCAAATGGACTGGTCTCATGCTATGATCCCTATCAGTGGAGAAATGAAGAAGCTAATGCCAGAAACTCAGGAAAAGTTCACCGTAATGAAAACCGATGATCCCCGCGCACAGGTCCTGTTTCAAAACTCAAGTATGGGTAATTATATGATGACTACAGAGGTTCATGCACCTGAGGTCACTTGCCAAGATCCCAATGAGATCTGGACTCTTGAGTTTGATGGAAGTTGTTGCTCAACAGGTTCCAGCGTAGGAGTGGTGCTTATATCTCCAAATGGTAAAATATTTCCTTTTTCTTACAAACTCGAATTTTCAAATACTAACAACACTGCAGAATATGAGGCATTAATCCTTGGCCTCCAAGTTGTAGAAGAGAAAGGGATAAAAATATTGAAAGTCTTTGGAGATGCAGAATTGATCGTGAAACAAGTTAAAAATCAGTTTCAAGTAAAGAATGATCGTTTGAGACACTACAAAAATAAAGTGTGGGACGCGATAGAAACCTTCGATGCTTTTTCCATAGAATCTGTCCCTCATGAAAAGAATGACAAAGCAGATTCTCTAGCAGTCTCAGCTTCATTGATGATCCCTCATTCAGAGTTTGATCAAGACAAATACACCATTGAAATGGTTTTTAGGCCAAGTGTTCCTGACAATGCAGAAAATTGGCAAGTATTCAATGATGATCAACAAATTATTGCCTTCTTGGAAAAGAGAGATAATTTTGAACAATTGTACTTTGAAGGAAGTGATTCTGCATTTCACGAATCGACAACCTCACCCATTCAAGAAGGAGTTGAGAATGAAGATCCTAGTGTTGGCATCATTCAACTCAAAGGAAATAAAATTCCAAAAGGATTGGTTTCTCTTGAAGAACTTTTTGATAAACATGACAAGTTTATCAAAGAGAAAGAGCAGGCAGGACCTGTGAATTCTGCTGACTATGAGCAAGTTAACATTGGTACCAAGGACAAACCTCACCTGGTCAACATTGGTAAGTGTTTCTCACCTGAGGAGCGCAAGAAATTTGTAAGCCTCCTTACCAAATATTCTGACGTCTTGGCTTACTCATATGAAGACTTGAAGTCTTTCCAACCTAGGGAAATGGAGCATGCCATACCCTTGAAACCTGGTGCAACTCCATTCAGGAAGAAGCAAAGACAATATAATCCCAAGATAGCAGGGACAATATTCCATGAGGTTCAAAAGATGTTAGATGCACGAATAGTTTTTCCTATTCGACATTCAACTTGGATAGCTAATATTGTACCGGTTCACAAGAAAAATGGAGAAATTAGGATTTGCATGGATTTCCACAATCTTAATCAAGCTTCCTTGAAGGATAACTATCCACTGCCAGTCATGGACCATATTCTGCAGGTAGTAACTGGATCAGAAATGCTATCCATGCTAGATGGTTTCTCTGGTTATAATCAGATTGAAGTGGCTAGAGAAGACCAACATAAAACCACGTTCACCACCCCCTGGGGTACATTCACATATAGAAGAATGCCTTTTGGTTTGATCAATGTTGGCACAACTTTTCAAAGGGCTATGGATATGGCATTCACAGATTATAAAGACAAGATCATCGTGATATACCTAGATGACTTGACAGTGTTCTCAAAGAAGCGAGAAGATCACCTAAGAGATTTGGAGAAAATATTGCAAAGGTGCAGACTTCATAAGATCTCCCTGAATCCAAAGAAGTCTGTGTTCAGAGTTACGGAAGGGAAACTCCTAGGTCATATTGTTTCTAAAGAAGGAACTAAGATCGATCCTGAGCACATTCAAGCTATCAAGAATCTTTCCTTACCTACAAGTAAGCCTGGAGTCCACTCATTCTTTGGGAAGGTGAAATTTTTGAGAAGGTTCGTGCCAGATTTTGCCAAGCTAACCAAAGAAATTGCTGATATGATGAAAGGAAAAGAATCCTTCAAATGGTCGAAGGAAGGTAGAGAAGCATTTGAACAAATCAAGGGTGCTATTGCAAAAGCTCCTACATTGGTGTGTCCCGATTTTAAAAAGGATTTCATAATCTATTGTTATGCTTCACCACACACGATCTCTGCCATCCTGACTCAACACAATCAAGAGGGAATCAAATCTCCTATTGCATTCATGAGTTCTGGATTCAAGAAACATGAACTCAATTACACTCCCCTTGAGAGGCATGCGTACGCGGTGGTTAGAGCCTTGAAACATTTCAGATACTACGTATTGAATTCTCACACCAAAGTCTTAGTTCTGGACACCGCAGTTAAATCAATGTTGACACAACAAGAACCAGGATCTAAAAGAGGTAATTGGGTCTCCAAGATCCAGGAATATGACTTGGACATCAAGCCTACCAAGTTAGTTCGAGGAAGAGGACTTTGCCAACTCATCGCAGAGAATGAGCCACGAGATGACTCTGAAGAAGAACCAGTTGAAGAAAGTTTACCACTGGTAGTTTTCATCAGTACCACAGATGAATGGTATTCTGATATAGCCTACTTTCTCACATATGGTGAATGTCCTGAGAATCTGACAGCTAAGGAAAAGAGAGCTATCAAATTAAGAGCTGTCAGGTACGTCATTTGGGACAACACATTGTTCAAGAAAGGAATTGATGGCATGTTCCTCAGATGTGTTGATAAAGAACAACAACCCAGGTTTCTTGAAGCCTTTCACAATCATGCTTGCGGTGGTCATTTCTCTAAACCAGTGATAACTCATAAAATTTTGTGAGCACATTATTACTGGCCCACTATGTTTTCTGATGCTCAAAAATGGGTAGCCAAATGCGAAGCTTGTCAACAATTTGTTGGAAGACCTAAATTGGCAGCTTTGCCTTTGAAGCCAGTTGTCATTGAAGAACCCTTTCAACAATGGGGTTTAGATTTCATCGGGGTTCTGAATCCTAATTCTAGTGCTGGTCATACTCACATGCTCACTACAACTGACTACTTTACAAAGTGGGTAGAAGCTATACCGGTGAAACAAACATCTACTGCGGTAATCTATGATTTCATCAAAGAGAATATATTGATTCATTACGGAATTCCACAAAATCGTGACAGAAAATGCCACCAATTTTTCTTCTATAGAGATGATATATTTTTGTTATGGGTATGGGATATCTTTATCTCATTCATCAGATTACTACCCTCAGGGAAACAGTCAAGCAGAATCCAGTAACAAAAACATCATTACTATCGTGCGTAAGTTAGTCGAAGAAAATCAAAGAACTTGGCACAAAAAGTTATATGATGCATTGTGGGCTGACCGCATAACTCCCAAAAGAGAAATCAAGATGTCTCCATTCCAACTCTTGTATGGAACCGATGCTCAAATTCCCATCACATTGGAGTTACCAACATTACGATTGGCTCAAGCAGTTGATGATGAATGCTTTATCAATGCATTTGATAAAAGGATCATGTTCCTAAGCAAGCTTGAAGAACAAAGAAGTCAAGTGGCAAACAAGATTGAGGAACACCAATCCAAAGTGAAGAAATTTTTTTGACAGGAAAACTAAGGATAGACAATTTCAAATCAATGACTTAGTTCTTCTCTGGGACAAGAGACGTGAACCAAAAGGAAAGCACGGGAAGTTTGATTCACTGTGGCTAGGCCCTTTCAAAATCAGGCATTTCTGTGGAGATAACACCTATTACTTGGCATATCCTGATGGAACTCATTTGCCTTTGCCCTACAACGGGCAATATCTCAAGCACTATCAAAATTGAAAATGGGTTGTCCCCCGTATGTACATAGGTAATTAGGATTTTGGTTTGTTTCTTTTCCCTGTTTCAGTTTCCTCTCTTTTGTCATCCCATTTTTGTGCACCATCATTTTTGGGATCATGTTCATTAAATATTTGGGTCTGGGTCCATTGCTGCGTCCATGAAGTCCTTGTCCCCAATTAGAGCCAGTTGTTATCAGCTAATTTTGACTTCGCAAAATTAATAAGCATGAAAATTTTTAAAAAATTTCAAAAGTATTCTTTTGCATGATTTATCACCCTCGCCACGATCGTCTTATTCTCGTGGTCATTTTGGTCTTCGTTTCATCCATTTCGGGTGAGAACTCCTCCCGCCAGGTCACAAACTGCGTTAATAATTAATTAATTAATATTTAATTAATTTATTACCCTTTATTTGATAAAATCAATTTTATTAATTTTTGGGGTTTTTAATTAAATAAATATTAATATAATATTTATTAAAAATCAATCGACAAGTTTTTTTTTATTGTCCGAGGGAAAATAAAGCTTCCGCTTCCAATTGTCGGGGATGCCAAATTGGCTTCCCGTACCCGGATTTCCCCTTTCCTGGAAAATTCTTCTTTTTTCCCCGCTTGTGGGATTTCTTCTATTGATTGCCAATTCCAACCGGTTGGCAAACGGGCAAAAAATCTCCTGATTTCCCACATGGGGAAATAGGATGGGGATTGCCAGCCTGCCTTGCCATTTCCACTGGCAAATGGTTATTTTTTCCCATTTTCCCCTGGCAATTAATGCCACTACCCAAAGAAAGAGGGAATTGGTTATTTCAACGGGAAGGGGAAATGGTTATGGGGAAGCTTCTTTAATCCTCATAACCATTTCCCGTGAAACTAGTTGGAAAAAAGTCATGCTTAAGAATTTAGAAGCTTGGAGGATTTTGCTATTTCTAAACTTTCTTATTATTTTTTATCCAATTTCTGTATGAAATTTTGTTTGCCAAAATATTTTGAAAAGATTCATTTTCAACAGGTTTTGAAGAAACAACAAAATTTTTACAAGAGCATTGAAATAGAGATCCCACACATTGGAAGGAAAGAAAAAACCACGCATTGAGAAGAAAAATTTAGTTCAAATTGTAATTCCCCACCATTTGAAGGATAAAGTTGTCACACAGGAAAAGAAAAACTGTTTGCCAAAAAATTTCACAAGAAATTGAAAAAAAATATCCACATTTTTGGTCAACAAATTTCCAAGGAGGAACAAGGAAGGAGTCAATGAAGGTAGAAAGTGAATAAAAGAAAATAATTCCACGCAGAGGTAGAATAAAAAAAGTTTGCACAGATGCAAAAGAAAAATCCAACAAAAGATTAAATTCCACGCATGGAAAAGAAGAAAATAATTCCATGTAGAAAAAGGAAATATCCACAATGCGCATTGAAAAGAAAGAAAACGAAACAGGTAAAATAAGAAGTTTTGCATTTTCATAAAATTCCAAAATTTTCAAAGAAAAAATTCAAAGAAGCAATAAAAAAGTATCCATGTTTTTTGAGAAAGTTTCCACGCATTGAAAAAAGAGGAAACAATTTCCACATAATTTTGAAAAGAAGATTTTTTTCATCTAAAAAAAGAAATTTGCATTGTTTTCAATGCCAAGCATTTAACACAACAAAGCCATAAAAAGGAAAAAATCCAACAAAGGCAAAAAAAAAGATGCAAATTCACGCATGCATTTGTTTTCAATTCAAAATTCAAACACATTAAAGAAAAAAAATCACACATGGCAAGAATTCCACATATCACAGGTAATAAAAAAAGAAAAGGCCACACAATTCCAAGAAATTGTTTCATTTCATGCAGGAGAAGAAAAAAAGCAAAAGTTCAAAAAAATTCAGTCTTCAAAGCAACGTAGTAAAAGAAAAAAAAAAGTTTTCATGCACGCAGCATCAAAAATCAGAAGAAAAAATTATTTTTGCACAAAGTTCATGCAAGAGGAAAAATAAATCCAAAGTCACATTTGCATTTGTATAAAGAAATTTCCACGCATCAATCAAAAGAATTAGGCAATGCAAAGAAAACTTGCAAGTGAATTTTTTTAAGATTAAATTGATCCACGCAAAATATTAAAATCGGGAGATTTTAATTAAAAAAAAATAAATATTGTTGTCACCAGATTTGGAACTCGAGCTTAGTCTCGATATGATGTATTGACATTTTAAAAAAAATTGTAACCCAGGATCGATTATTATTATTATTATTTTTTAAAATAATAATAATAATAATAATAAAACGAGCTATATTCCTTTTTGCATTGAACAGGTGGTTCAGAGACTGAGACCCGACACCCATTTACATTGTTTTGTGTGCCTGAGTCATTTTTCTGTAAAATTCATAATGGCCGAAAAATCCAATAAATCTGCAGGAAAATCGAGGAAGCCAGTGGAGAAATCAAATAAGTCCACGCACTCAAGTACGAATTCCAAGGAATCATCCCTCCCAGTTCTATCAAGTCTGCATACGACAATATCACTGATACAAATCTTGGTCACATCAATGTGCAACAATTTTGTGATCGGGTGAAAGCTGAAGGCAAAACCATATTCTCGGATAGGCTCTACCATAGCGGTCTACCCCAAGCAACGGCATTTCTGTCTTGGTGCAATGCCCGGAGCTGGTTATCACCTGCACAGAGCATTATGATCCCGAGAGATGAGGAATTTATAAGGATAATCATGAGCCTTTACTCTTAATTATACCAGAGCACATTGAGGAATTGCTCAACATACCTGACTTCCCTGAGAATGCTGACATCACTCAAAAGTTAGCACAAGATTTTTGGAATGAAGAACCCCTTAGGTGGAGCAAGATGGTTAATAACAACTGGTTAGTGACCAAGAGGCCTCGAGTTGACTGGCTTCCTAAGGAATTGTATCACATTGAGTTCGTGGAGAAAATCAGGGACATGATCACTCTCCTGAGTCGAGTCTTCGTCTACCCTCTGCCAGGATTTTCCACCCATGGATGTATCAGTTTATCTGTATCATCCTTGCCAAGAGAGAGTTTTTGGATTGGGCCACCATCATCAGTGATACTCTTCACAAACAATTGATCGAAGTGAAGATGACTGGATGTTTCTACATGACATCATACCTGACTTATGCAGTGGCTAGAAGAAAGCTATTTTTAGGACTCGAAATGAAAGGAGTCATGGGTCCATCAAATAATGTCTTCCATTATTATCCACAGCTAAGTTTCAAAAATAGCTCTCATCATTTCAGAAGAGTTAACGATGCATTCACCTTCCGCGTGATTCGAAACCTGAATCAGAATACAGAGGAAAGATTCTCCAAAGAGGCCATGGATGTCATTTCCCAATGGGGAACATGGTTTATTCAATTTTCATCCTTTTCCTATATTCACGTGAGCATCTTTGCGGGTACTCCATGGAAGCTTCCTAAGTACGTCAGTGATAAGTGGGCATTAATGGAGCTTGCACGACAACTATTCCAAGTTCACTGTCTTCTCAGTGACAAACATCATTCAGGAATTCATTTCCCAATCCAAATTGGGGAATACCAATGTCCAAATCTCTTCAGTGCACAACTCATGGAGAAAGAGTTTTCCCTCATCACTATTCATCCATATGTGAAGAGATTCCAGTTTGATATCAACGGATATATGCAGAAGATTCTTGGAGAAAAGTATCAACACAACCCTACCATGGAAGATTTCTGGGCTGCCTGTTCAGACGAACATGAAGTGAGAAGGCGAGAGTTTTCCCACCTAACCCTTGCTCAGATCAAGGCCTTTCACATCAAAAACCCTCCAGATTCATTGGTGGATGATGATGAAGATGTTATTGATCCCTCATATGATGCAGTTGCTTTTACCCCATTGCCACGAATTGATTGGACCAAAAGAGATGAATTTTCTCTTGATAGCAAGAATCAACCGATTCTCGAAAGAAGCATATCCTGGTATGAAAGAGAACTTGCAAAGTTACCATCAATCCAAGATCATACCTCAGGATTACAAAAAATGCCAACTAGAGGAGGTCTCCAGTTAACCAAATCTTCTTCTCAATCAACCTCCGTGCCATCTAGTCATACACGTCAAAAAGAAAGGAGTGGTTGCCAAAATCCACTTCACCAAAGAAGGTGTCACAAGGTGAAAAATCTAAGGGTCCTAGCCCTAGTGAAGGAAGAGAGCGTGTATCAATATTTTCCACTTCAAGTAAATATTCTTCTACTCACATTGTTGATAGTTCACAGAATTTCATAACAAACAGTCCTCATCCATACCTTGCACAAGAGTCCACTCAGGTGTAAGTAGTCCAGATATCAAATGCTTCTGAACCTACAGTTCACAAAGAGATTTCTCAAAATCTCCCTAATGTTCAAGAGGTAGATATCGAGGTTATTTCTCCAGAGATTGAGGTCATGGAAAGGATTCTTGTAGAATCTAATGATGTTGAGAACAATGGGAATGTTGCTTCGGACTCCAGGCTTCTGTATGCGGAAGTGGTGAAGGATACTCCTTTTTGGGTTGATTGTGAAATCAAGAAAAGGAAGAGGGTTGTCAAGGCAATTGACATTGACTTCGATGCCCTTTTCAAGCTTTCAAATGATGTCATTCCCAAGAAGCCTAAAGTGCTCTCCCGAATAATGGTGGATGATGACGGAAACAGATTTGTGGATCTTGCCATCCCACAAGTTGACAAGGAACGTGATGCCATGACATCTGCTGATTATGAAGTTTCCAGACTTGGACTTGGGAAGTCCACATTGGAAAGTGACATGGCAATGGCCCAAGATTCAATAGATATCGTGCTAAAGAGGCTTGAGAAATATAAGTCTCAGAACTCTCAGCTCAAGGCTGAAAAGAATCAATTGGTGGATTATGTTCAACATCTGATAAATCCCATATCATCCACTTTCCCAGTACCCGATGCAGTGGCTGCCCCTGATGAAGAAACTCTCAATTTGTCAAAAGAAATAAACACATTGGGCCATGTCACTAAATCTTGGCTTTCAGAGATTCTCATTTTTGGTAAAGAGACGATCAAAACAATCGTTAAGCTCCATGAAGATATTAGTGCATATCTTGATCCAATTCTTTCTTTCAAGGAAACTTTTGTTTCTAACATATCAAATTTGGATGAGATATTGCCTAGTCTACAGGAGATGACAAGTATGGAATCTTCAACTTTAGCCATTGAAGGAATTCTTGAATTTGAATGTCAAGGGACACACTTTCTTTGGTGTCTGCATCTCAAATCAAGAAAGACACTTCTCGAGGATTCTATGATCCATTATGAGAGCGTATGCAATGAAGCCTTCACTTCACTCACCTTGATTCAGGAGTTCATAGCTGAGATCCCTTGTGATCTTGTAAATGAGAAAAATCAAAGGTATTCATCAGAACATGTGGAGGAGCAATTTTCACAATTGTTCAAAGACATGTATACTCCCGCCATCAATTTCTCTTCAGCTTCAATGGAACGTTGCATCAAATTAAAGAACTTGTTTGAGAATGTTCAATCAAAGATGGTCAATCTGAATGATATGCTAGGTAGGATCTTGGAATTGCAGGTATTTTGTGAGGCTATTCTTCGACCAAATGAACCTCCTGAAGAAGAAAAGATGTTCGAAACATTGGGAAGGTTCAGATCCTTTCAATTGGCGAAGGCGGCAGATCCTAATTTCACTGATGGGACAAGGAGATAGTTTTCTTGGTATCTAACGAAGTGGGAGAGTCCATTTCTCATACGATTGAGATAGGCGGACCCCATTTCAATGGATAAGGCACTGGTTTTTGTCATATGTTTTAAAAGTGGTATTTTAAAATGGTGTTATTATTGAACTCACTTTTGGAAAACTTTGGATAACTTAAGTGATTTCTATTTTTAGTTGCTTTTAATAAAGTTGGTTGAAAAAGTCAAAGTCACTTAAGATGCCCTATTTAATGTTCATGTAAAACCCTAACTACTTTGTAACCAACTTTTGGGTTATAAAAGGAAGTTAGGGGCTCATTTGTAAGGGTGACTTTGAGAGAGGAGAAGAAAATACTTTTGTATGCAAGCTTTACTTCAAAGAAAGAAACTTTGTGTTCTTTTGAGAAGACATTTTGGAGTTAATGAAATATGAACTTTGTGTCCCATTCATTGTCTCTTATAGCATTTGATGTTCTTATGTTCATTAGATGTTAGTGTTTGAATCTTGCATGAAAATATTATCTTGGATCTTATTGCAACGCTACTAATATGTTGTTCTAGTTCACAGTGATCAAGCTATGATTATCTACTTGCTCATGTGTGTTCCCTTTTACTCATTCTCGTTTAGCTGATGCAAACTCTATTTTATTTGTGTTAGTTATTTATTGTTCTTCTCCATGCAATATTAGGCTCTGCTTTTACCTAACTCTTGCATGTTCCTTCCATTCATTCCTTTCCATTCCTTTCCTTCATTCCATTCCATCTCCATCATTCACTTTTCTTTCCATTGATGTTCCAAAACACCCCCCACATACAATTTTGAATGTACAGATGTAAATACAGTTTTGGTTTTCAATAAAGGCAACCTCACCTTCATTGAGGAGGGACTTCATTCCCACACTGTTGCATGTCATTTGCATGCGTGCACTTTCGAGTCGGATGTCGTGAGCAACCCTGGCTGAGTTAACCCATGACTTTAGCATGCTTTTAGAGGGGATGCGACCCAAAAAACAACGAATAAGGCAGAACTATTCTAACTACTGACACGCAACATAAAATTCAGAAACAAGTAATACAACATCAGGAGGAGAAACATTACCTTATGAAAGAACTTCAGAACGAATTTTCGGGGCATTTTTGTGGTAGTGCCATTGTTTATATCTCCACAAGTTCCAGCCTCAGCAACAATAACTGGGCTTGCGGTGGAAGTAGGCATTATATACGTGCACCCAAGGGGCGATAAACCCTATAACTTATCGAGAAAGGAGTAATCTCGCAGTGCCCGAAGAGGCTATGGTATGACATGCAAGCGTAAAACCCTAACATATCACTCACATGAGTCATTTTTTTCATTTTATTTTGCAATGAAATCTGAGACACAAAAGTAATGCTTTGTGTCCCTTGCGATGTTGCTTATACATGTGGTGAACTCTTGCATTTGAATAATATTTTTTTAAACCCCAATTTACTTTATTTTATCGTGCTTATTTCACGGTATGACATAGTGTCACACAAACTTCACATGTAAAGTAGAAAAGTGTGCTAGATGCTTACCAACATCCACGTTTAAATATAAAAACATGCTTGACACTTGCTATAAAAATGTATTTGTTGTATCCCGACTTACACTAATAATAAATACCTTATGTTCCTTATGAAGATTACACATTTTCTTTATTGAATTTGAAGCTTGCGTAGATTATGTGTGTAAAATTCTTAAGCTTAGTTCTCAAGGACCGAGGGATTTCCATTCATCCAAATTCGTCAAGACACGATCTCGACCTCATCCCTTATTACTTGATATCTCTTAAATTTTGTACTTTGGTGGATGGCTAGGCAACACCTTTTACATCATTAGACACAGTGTTGAACTACAACCCATTTCATAAAGATTACAAGTTTACATCTTATATAAAGGAGGATATATGCACACCTCATATGGTAACTCATCCATGCAAGAATATTTTTAAAGGGGAACATGTGTGAAAAAAAGGTTACATAAATGATAGGAACTCTTGAAATACAAAATAAAAATAAAAATTAATCAATACCCTCAGTTTACTGCCATCAGAGACTGGGGACCTATATATTTCAAAGGAACTTGATATTCAATTTCATAAAAGAGTAAATTTTCAATAACAATTACTACTAAATATAAAAGGAGAATGAGCCATTAAGGTCCTCAAGCCTTTCCCAAGAGCCAAAGAATACTTTAGTTGTGAACAATTGTCCACCAAATAATAATATGCTGATTTCTATAATTTAAAAGGATTTATATGCAAGTAAAAGAAACAAACATAATAATGGGAGGGGCAAGTAATTTTCCAACAAATTCATGGTATGATGATGAATGCAAGGCAATGAAGAGGACTATAAGAAAACTTGGAATGACCAAAGAAAACAAAAAGGTTTATGAAAGCATTATTCGTTAAGTCCAAAAAGGAAAGTTATGTGAAAGCAAGAAGAAAAGAATTACTTTACCTTGGAAAACATAACCCCAAAGGTTTTTGGAGGGAGTTACAACAAAAAAAAGAAAGCAAATAGAGAGCAATATTATTGACATGTAATGGTTAGAGTACGCTAAGCTACTATATGAAAGAGTTCGAGATAAACCTCCGATAATCAACACATCATCTAAGCTTTTTTCGACGAAGGATATCATTCAAGGCATCAAGAATATTGCAGGGGGTAAGGCACAAGACATTGACAGGCTGTAAGCTGAATATTTAAAGTGGGGCTTGGAAACCCTCACACCACATATTAAACACACATTTAATGGTATCATTCAAAAAGGCTTTCTAGCAAACTGGACGACTAGTGTCGTTATACTTCTTTATAAAAGTGGGGACATCAATAATCCGTCCAATTATCATACCATCATAGTGAATCCCCTTCTTGGAAAACTATTTGGTAGCATGATAGAGAGCAAAATTAGTAGCTAGGCAGAAAAAAGAGGGTAAAAGAGCAAAAGGAAAAGCATATTTGAAGCCAAAACACTCTACTATTGATCATTGCATTACTCTTAGACACTTGGTGGAAAAACTATGGGATAATCAGAGAGGTAAACTATGGAGCAGAATGAAGGAGCTTAGTGTTCCAGATGAGTATAGAGCAACAATGCATAGGCTCTATGAGTAAGTCAGGGCCAAAATCAGAACAAGTGAGGGTATGTTAGAATGCTTTAGAAGTGACATTGGAGTCAAACAAGGCTGCCCTCTATCTCCACCCTTGTTTGGTCTCTAAATTGATAAACTACAAGAGTGGATTAATAATGCTAGTGGATGGGGCATCCATCTAGCTAGCTATGTTGTAAAGTTACTTCTATACGCAAATGATCTTATTCTAATTGCAAAAATGAACCAAAGTTTGAGAGAACATTTGAAAGCTCTAGAGCTTTTTTTCCAAGAGGTGGGAATGCAAGTGAATACTAGCAAGACAAAAATCACGATCTTTTCTCTACGGAGAAAAAAGAGGCAATATGAGTTTCTTTTTGAAGGAAACACATTAGAAATAGTGGAACAATACGAATATCTTGGGCTTGACTTTCACTATAAGCTTAGTTGGGAGACATGCAGGGTAAAAAGAATCCAAGGGGGGTGGAAGGCCTTATACTCATTGCAGAACAAGTACATGAATGCAAAATTATGGGATTGGAAAACCAAAAAAACTTTGTTTGGCTTGCTAGTCACACTAGTGATTCTATATGGGTGCGAAGATTGGGGCAACAATGTTTTTGACTTAAATTGGAGACAAATAGAGAGGGTCCACAAGCACTTGTTAACTAGTAGCATCAAAGTTAAAGCCCCAGTTCCATATGAGATTCTTTTGGCAAAATATGGTACCTTTCCGCTGGAAGCATCGACAATGATTTGAGCTCTAAGTTATTTAAAAAAGGTGTAGGGAATGGAGCATCGATGGGCCAAAATAGTAGCTGAAGCAGAACTAAACAGAAAGAAAAACATGTGGATGAAGCAAAATAACAAGTGAACGAGTAAATGGGACATCAACATGCAAGAATGTCCAAATGCCAATGAGGAAATAAAAAAGTATGTGAAAGAGAAATTCAGGACAACCATGTGGACAAGACAGATATGACAGAAGAAAACATACTACATCAATCATTTTAACCCCACCGGGGAGCACGAAGAAAAGACGTACATAAGAGCGGAATTTAAATGGAAAGCAAAGATGTTAATTGTCCAACAAAGAACTAGCTCACATCATCTTAGATGTGAAACCGATAGGTGTACAATACCCAAAGAAGAATGGGAAACAAGAACTTGTTTATTATGTGTCAAGGGGGTAGTGGAGACAGAATGCCACTTCATTATGGAGTGTGCAACTGATAATGACATTCAGAGCAGTTACATGGACAATTTAAGCGTTGTCAAGTTAACGGCCTTGTTTCAAGAGGAAAGATTAAGCAAAATATCAAGTTTTTAAATCAAGATACATAGTAGAAGAACTGACATAGAGAAAAGAGTTAACTTTTTGCAATATTAGCAGACAACCCCTGTGATCTCATGTTTTGTTTTTATCCAGAGATATTTTTTTTGCGGCTCTTGGTTCCATAAAGTGTTCAGTCTCGTGGACGATATTAAAATCCTTCATTCATTCAATTCATGTTCGTAAGGTTCTCTAGGAAGAAAGAATATTTTTAGAAAACAAAAGCCTTAAATATTTTTTTTTATTACAAAAAGAAAGCCATAAATGTTTTTTTATTTATTCCATTCGAAAATTCCTCTGCAAGAAAGAAAAAGGTTGGCTAATTTTTTAAAATTGTGTGCCGCATGATTTAATTCCCTCAACGAGAACTCTGGCTTTTATCCCTGTAATGAATTAAATGCAAAATTCCCCTGCATTTAGTTCCGGCAATCCTAAAATATCCTGAAATTCTTCGACAGATTTTTTGTCTGTGTTCGAATTTGAATCCTGGAGTAGGTACTTACACTGACAAATTCAAATAATATAGCAAAGAAGAAGAAGAAGCAGCAGCAATGCCTTATGTTCCACCGCACAGGAGGCTAGCAGAAGAAGGACAGTCTTCGTCCAGGCCCATAGTCCCTCCACTCTCTGTAAGCAGACATGGTGATAATAAGATTAAGAAAAAACAGGCGCATAAAAAAGGTGAAAACTCATTACCGGACGTTGATATAAAATACGCCAGAAATAATTTTCGCAAGTGGTTTGCCGTTGACGGAAACGTCAATCCTACGTCGAGTTTGTTGCTGGAATTTAAAGCCTTCCCGGGCGAATCGTTTGCACATCTGCGCGATGAGAAACTTTACACCATTTCTGCAAACCCCAGTCGTGCAGATGGTAATAGCCTTCAAAACTTTAAATCCTCTGTTTCGAATCATACATTATTTGTATCCGTCTTTGTAACTTTAAGGTTTACAGCTGAGATAGATTTTACTTTGTTTAGTTTTAGAATTTCAAAATTGTTACGGCCCGTGTTTATCTTCTTGATTTTCAACTTGTTTTGAAAATTCAGCTGCTACATTAGTAGGAAACAAATCTTTTAGTGCTACTTCGGTTATAATTTTTGGAATTGTTGTAGGCTTCGTTCTTTTCTTGGGATTCAAATCATTGTAAACATTTAGCAGTCATAACAATGTGAAACAAATCTTTTAGGACTACTTAAGTGGCTATTTACTTTTAAACTGTTGCAGTGACTGTTTTGTTTTCTTGAATTTCAAATTGTTTAAGAGCTTTAGCAGTTACAGGACTCAGAGACAAATCTCACAGGGTGACTTTAATGGCAATTGATTCTAAATGGTTATAGCCTCAGCTGTCCCCCCTTCGCTTATTAACTTGTTAAGAAATTTAGCGGCTATAACAGTGTGAAACAAATCTGTAGGTGTGCTTCAGTGACCATTACTTCTAAAATTGTTATACTTATACTCATTATTTTTCTTGATTTTCAATTTGTTTTTAAAAATTAGCTGCTATATCTTTGCAAAGCAATTATTTTAGGGCTTCTTCAATGGGCATTAATTATAAAATAGTTGTAGCCGCTGTGTTTTCTTCCTCGTGATTGTCAAATTGTTCTAACAGGTTAGAAGTGAAACAGATCTTCCAGGGCTACTTAAATGGTAATTTATAGTATTCTTTATTTTGTTCTCTCCTTTTTGGATCAGATGTGTAATATAATTTGATATCCTCATCCATCAACGAGTCTTGTCCATGAAAGTATTTGTGGGAGAAGATCAAAGATGATTTAAGAGGATTGTTTAATTGTGTATTCAGAGTTTTTGGATTATAACCATACAATTTGTGTATTTGTTTTGATTGTAACTTTAAAGATTAGTGCTAAAAAAGAGGTTTTGTATTTCATATCTGTCATACAGAAGTGACGCATTAAAATTTTCCAAATTTAATAACCTTACTCTTTTTAAAATTTTCCAAATTCTAATAACCTTACTCTTTTAAAAATTTCAAATAGTTTTCAAGTTTGGTAGCTAGATCATTGCAAATATTTTTTTTATGGCTACTTAAATGGCAATTTTTATTTTTCTATATTTTGTCTTTCTTAAAATTATATGTTAACGACCTTTACATCTCATATGAATGGCATTTGACATTTATTGACAGCATTCTGTTCAGAATTATACGAAATTGTAGTTGCTTGCATGGTTTTTCTAAGAGTAAAGTTTAGAGCTGGAAAAGAGGTTTTCAATTTCAGAACTGTAATGAAGAAATTAGGTTTCAAATTTTCAAAATCTCAACAGCCTTATTGTTTCTATAAATTTTCAAACTGTTTTCAAAATTTATCAGCTATATGACTCTTACACAGATCTTTTAGGGCCACATCAATGGAATTTTTTATTTTACTTAGTTTTGGTTCTTTTTTCTTTTGGGTTAGATCAAGATGTGGAAAATAATTTGAGATCCTTAACAATGGATGAGGCTCATCCATGGAAGTATACGTGGGAGAAGATAAAAGATGATTTAAGAGAAGCTTTTCAGAATGTCGAGAAGTATGTTGAAATATCAAAACCTGACCATGCGAAGCCTTCTTTTACAGCTCGATTGGGAAAAATTCTATTTCATGGGTACACTCTTATCTTCACTAGTTTTTTTAAAATTTTGAAAGATGCCTCATGTATCTTCACTGGATTTTTGGCAATGTTTGACGCTCTTTTTCATAAAATATCCGTAGAGTTTGAAATAGTGCTTTCATATATTTGAAAAGTTGTTTTCCTTTCCAATTAGACCTATCATTTGAAAGCTTTCTCTAAATTTAATTGTACTCTGAAGGGAAAGTTTTCTTGAAACCTTTTAATAGATAAAGATTTGACAAGATTACGTCTTATTTTATAGGAAACTTATGAATAAACTTCACACTTAAAGATGGGGAAAAACTGTTGTAGTGACCTATTTGTAAAGTGCTTAAGGCTTCATTATTAAGAAAGAGCTATCGTTATTACATATGCCTATGTACTATGCATGATATATATTTGTGCTTCTGCGTATGCTGTAGATGCAGACGATGCACCCATTTCTTTACATGGCATTTTATCTAATTTTCAATTTGGGTAGCATGTGTGTGGCATATAAGAAATTATACATTAACATACAAATAAACAATGTTTACATTAACATACAAATACACATACACATGCACCCATTTCTTTACATGCCCAAAATGACCGACAGTTACTAATACAACCAACTAAAAATGAATATAGGTAGGAATAATACAAAATTTAATTAGAGATGGAAACTTTACCGACTCCATACCTTGGGATTCTTTGGCCATTGAAGGATTTTATCTGGTAGCTCGATAAAGGAAGCAGGTATAGTTTGTAAACAGAAATAACCATTAAGAGAGCCCATTGATTTTCATTTTTCAAAGTCAGATAAAGTCTTTGTCTCCATGGATAAAGAGTAGAGCTTGGATGAAAGGATTGTAGTCTTGAGCATAATTACCATACTCAACCTCAACAATGCAATGGATAGACATGTGAGAGATCAAGTGTTGACTTGGTTGAACATGAAATTCCTGGGTGATACCTCTCATGGCAGTTGCTTGGGAAGATCCTTTTGCATATGCCCCAATTACCATTTACGTGGCACTCTTGGAGCAGGAAATGAAGAACTCGTCTAAGCTTGCAACCTTCTTACCTTTGCTTAGGAAGGATGCCAGTTATGCATAGGTGACTGGATGGGCTTTTCGTGTTCGCTGGTGGAAAGGGACTTGAGTGATGTGCTAGCCTTTCATCTGCAATTTTGAGAATTCGTTGGGTTGGCAGAATCACATTCAAGCGGAGCTTTATCTAGGCACACACAAGGGTCGGAAATGAAATTTTTCATGCCTTAAATAGGGCAGTAAAAATTCCCAGAAGAATGAAATCACCTAAGAGTATCGAGAAATCACGGGTAAAGGTTAGAATGTGGGCTACCCTTTTGTGGACAAGAAATGATGAAGAGGTTTGAGGAATATGGCTCACTACTATGAAATTGCTCTTTGAACCCAAAACCACATGCACATAGAAAGCTCATCCAAATCAATGAATAAAAATCATAGTTTGGAGTTAGTTGCAAATGGGACGGGCTAGACCACTGTAGTAACAAACTCCACGCAATTTATGAGTCTCTTGTTTGAAGGCTGAGAGCCAATGAGAAGTAATAATGGCATGGGGGGTCCATAGAATACTCTCATGAGTGTTGGCGAGAAAGATAACATATAGTCTTGAGATAATGCCCTAGAAAGTACCCAAAGAAAACTACACCACAACTTTAGAGTTGCAGTGTATAGTAGGGAGCCTACCACAACATACTGAGACGAAGATGTGTGAATGCCATCATTTGGATGGCCTAGGAGATGGCCGCTCTTTTATGGGGATCACCAATCACTACCGTGTGTCCATAAATGACTCTGCATTTGTTATTCTCCCAACAACCACAACCTGAGCAGAAGTTTTCTGTAATTTTTCTACTTGGAGGTGTACGAGATACTTGTCCAAATAAATCTTGTTTGGATGTGCAACTAGCTTGCATTTAATTTGCATGGCTCTCACACATTCCTCAACATACCAGAACCAAATGAGAAGTGTACCTTCTGGTGTTACACAAGCCTTGCCAAGCGTAATGTCCTCGAGGTCCATAGTATTGTACAAGAAACAGGGCATCCCTGAAAGAATAGGTGGTCTTCTGGAGGCCGCTCATCTGAAGGTTGAGTTCCTTAATTTGGTGCACTTTTTCCTCATAAAATTTTCCTTGAGTATTTATTTGGACAATTAGAGGTCTCTTTTAACCTTCAATAACCACCTGCAGCCATGAGCTGTGTTCATAAACTTGCTTCTGCTTGTTTTATTTTTGAATTTAAGAGTTAAGCATGTAAGCAAGCACTGCAATTGGGGAGATTGATGTTGTCATGATTAGAGGGTCCAATGAAGGACAATCTTGGACCATGCAGCCCGCAAATTCACCCACAATAATGGACATCGTCAATAGTCCATGCACATCATGATAACAAATGATTGCACTATATTGCTTTCAAATGAGGAAATTACAACCATACACACGCACGTCACACTGCTATGGTTTGCTTACAGACTTTTACTACTTGTAGCATTACACCAGTCCCAATATGGACCTGTTTCACATCCTACACCACTTCCTAGACTTGGTTACTCAGAGCAATTCTCCTCTTGAACCAAAACTGGTTCCTTGGCTTTCTTCGCATATCTGCACTAACTCTTAGTCTTTGTTCCATTTTGAATCTGGCTATTTCCTGTCGCTTCTAGACAACCACAAAAGCTAGTTTAATCTTCTTGTTCAACCTCACTGACCCTCAATCCATGTGTAAATGCACATGAGAAACTGTTATGGAAGTTGAAATGGTTCATCTTCCCTTAGACAACCACTGTCATTGTGACTCTTTGGCTTCCAACACTTATGCATACCCAACTACCATATGATGTACAAATCTGGCTTGCGTTGACACTTGGCACCATTAGGTGGATGCTAGTCTGAATTGACATGTCAGGCATTGTGTTTCACCTTGTAGAAGTGATCACCTTCAAATCTTGTTGTGCAGGACACAATCTTAAGCTTTCCTTGAAAACACTGAGGGATCCATGCACAATTGCTTAGGATTGGGCTACACATTGTAGAAACTTGGCAAAAGTTCTGACATACGAGTGCATCTGAGGTTCTTCAGGGTCACACAAATATTTCTAACAAATATTTACTTCTTTGTAAAACGTTGTTAAGTCATTGCCCAATATTGTATGTTTCTTTGATATGGATTTTCCCTAGCAGGTAAGGGATTTATCTATCTGCAAAAGCTGAGTGTTACGTTATATGTAGGCCAAAATGTTAGGATCCACCTCAAAGAATGTGGATGGAAGCTAGAGGGGATTTTTGAGATCTCTGGAGGAGAGGATTCATGTGGAACATTCGATATGTCACACTGCTTACATGTTTTCTGTGAGAGTTAATGTTGTGCTACGAATGATGGGATAGATTTGTACCTCTCTTTTGCAAAGAAAGAAGACAAAGGTTAGCATTCACAAAGAGAGTAATGTTGGAAATAATTTTGGTTTTATCAATCAATGGCATTGGTTCAGTTGGAAATAATTTTGGTTTTATGTTGGTGGTATTGTTGTCCAAATTAACACCCATGCTATTTGAACAACTTCATTCAAGTTGTAGACTTAGGTGGCTCTATAGGTAGAAAGGCTGCAGAATGAAGAGTATCGTGGGTATTCCGCAGAATGAAGAGACAATGTACCGTAGAAGTTGGAAAGTTCGCACAATAAAGGAGAAAGCTTTTTGGAGTTATACGCTGCAGGACAAGACAATGAAACCGTGGAGAACAGGAAATGAAATAGAGCACAGAGGAAGTAAAATGAAAAAGTTCACCGAAGAAACAAAAGGAGTCCACGGGGAAAACAAAACTCGCATAAGATTAAAAACCTCAACACAAAGTACACCCGCGCATCAAAAGATCCGCGGTATGAGGTAAAAGTTGTGAAAAGGCGAAAGGCTCCATAATGCAATATAAAGGCTCCATAATGCAATAAACGTTGTGAAATGAAAGAACGATCATTCTACAGGAAGAAAAACAAAGTCGCAGAGTAGGAGGATGATCACGGATCAAGGTAGAGGTTAGGAATAGAGTTGCTGATTATCTAAGATCCGCCAAATGGTGCCAAAAGCTGTGGGAGACGAGCAAGATAACAGATCATCTAAAATCCGCGGGGTGTAGAAAAGCCATGCCTAACTCATTTTCAACGCCCAACCACCACAACAACCAACATTAAATCTTGAATGGTACACACCTCCTTCCCAAACACTTTGATGGTATGCAATTGCAACAATGTCAGATGCTCATACTTGGCCTATGAAACTGAACGCCGATTGGTCTTTAGTGGTGGCAAGGTGGTTGACCTCATTCATTGTTGGGTGTGATCTGATTCTCTCTTTTCTTCCCTCTATTTTCTATAAATGTAAGTGTGAAAGCATATGAAAATGGTCTTTTCGTCATAGTCCTAGAGCTCTGCCCTTTTGAGCTCGAAGCTTTTGTTCGCGGACCTCTGCAACACAGTTGTAAAAGCTTTACGCGCCTCTACTTTGTGGAAGTTGTAAATAGATAAGTTCTTGATAGATATATGCAAGTGTGATTGTTTTCCTTGGAATGCGTAAGTGTTTAATGTGAATATTCAGTCCTCTTGCACGATTTCAGTCTTGTCTAACTTACTCTCCCCATAGTTATTGTGTGCATTCTTTAGAGCTTCACATGCAACGTTATATCTGTGTCTTTGGAGCCAACATTGAACTCTATTTTAGTTTGATGCATCATCTCTTTTTGTTTCAGCTCTCTCTCTAACCTCGGTCCCTTGGAAAACTTAGATTAGGATTAGTTAGTGGTAGTTTTAGTGCTGGTTAGTGTTGTTGTAGTGAGTTACAATAGAAGGAACTAGCCTTCTCTGGAGATTGACCTTAAAAGTCGCCATTGTCCCACACTTTGGAGGTCTTTCCATGTTTCACTGAGGTGCTAAGCTCGACTTTGGCAAAGGGTGCAGTCTCAGGTGACAACAGGTATTAAGTAGTTTGTGTGTAATGCCCTTTTTAGACAAAAATAGCAAAGATTGGGATTTCTAGCAAACCCTTTTATACTGCAACTTGAATGATCTGAAATTTGAGAGATAAACTATGAAATTTGAATTTAATATCAAAATCTTGGGGCTAAAATCCTGAAAATAGTAATATTGAAATGTCCACAAACCCTTGTGAAATCTAAAGAAAATTTAGATTTTGATTTATCTAAAGAGACCCTTGAAAATAATTATAGAATTATGAAAATAATTATTTTCTTCAAACCCCATGGTCTTAAAATAATAATTCGGAATTTTCTTTGAAGACTGAAAATTGTGAATTCTATTGGCTGGAAATGTAGGGAAAAATTACAAAAGATAGCTACAAATTATAATTTATTTATTTGAATACAAAACTGATTGTAAAAGCTAAACCAAACCCTCAAAGGGTGACATTACCTCTAGGATAGGCCTAAAATGACCTCCCAAAGTGTAGCGCCGCAATTGGAATGATGGGAAATGTTGCCCTAGCTGATCCTTCAGTGTAGATCTGACTGCCCTTAACTGAAATTCTGCCTCTTTTGAATTTATGAATGATGCCCTAGCTGGAATTTCTGCAAATTTTGATTTGAACAGTGCCCTAGTTTTGTAAATCTGATTTGAGGCTTTGAAAATCTGATTTGAAGCTCAAGTGTGACATCCGTATGAGATCACCAAGGAGAAATTGAGGGTTTTCGTCTCCAAGATTTGAATGCTAATGAGGGTTTTTGTTCTCAACAGCTTGCCAATGAGGGATTCCAACGTCAATAGCTGAATATGGAAGCAAACTGCTCACACATAGGAAATTAGATGATAAAAGATGATTCCAAATGAACTTGTAATGTCCCTTTTTGAGGGACTTCCGGAAAATAGCTAGAGTTGAATGAGAGATGAGTGAAATTAATTTTTTAGATGGCTGTAATCAAACGTCGGAGGGATGGATATGACTGAAAATGCACACTAAAACCTGCAATTTTTCCCTTCCTAAGGCAGTGACCTGTTTTGAGAATTCCCACTCACTTTTGGATGCCCTAAACTTGCTGAAATAAAGATATGATTTTTTTATAAACCCTTTCTCTGAAGAATTTATACATTACTTTAAAAATTCATAACTTTATCTAGGAAGCTCCAAGATTCACGAAACTTGGGATCTTGGGGTTTAAAAATATGAAGAATGCAAATATCAAATCAGTTTGCCCAAACATTGACCCAAACATGCCAAACTTGACTTACAAACAATTCGTCCCTCTTGGAAATATTGAATTAGTGGCTTAAACATGCAAAGAAATGATTGCTTTCACCTCTAAAAAATAGTACAAGTCCATCCATGCAAAAATCATACCATACATCCATCAAAACACATCCAAAATGCTCATGATGCAAGTAACTATCAAGGGTTTTCGTCCTTGAAGTGGCCTCAATTAAGGGTTTTCGTCCTTGATGAGAGAGAAAGGAAAGGTACAACCTTTACCCAAAAGAAATAATGAGATTCAACATATTAATCAAATGGCCAAGTAACCTCCTTTTATAACAATAAGAGGCACGACATGGAATATCCCTTTTTCGGATTATTTTTATATTCAAGATTTCCAACCAAATTTTCACAAATAACAATATGATTTTTATGACATCAGTATATAGAAAAATATGACAACAAAGTACAATTATGGCAGCAAGGTATAAAATCAGAAAATAACCAATATCTTCACTTTTATTGCAATTAAACTAACATGCAACAACATGCAAGTAACATGTGAGTAACATGCATCAACATGCAATGACATGCAATAACAAGAAGTTTCCACTGATAAAATAGATGACCTCTCTTACTGAATATGGCTGTCTTCTCTTTTTGGACTTGAAACTAGATCAACAAGCCTCTGAAACTTTGAATCTGACAACCTAATCTGAATAGACTCCACAATAGCAAACTAGGGCTGGATCTTTCACCACCGAAGAGTGCTCTACTAACTAGGGGTAGATCTTTCACTACCGAAGCTAGGGTTCTTGCGGAATTTCACCTCCACAAGCAAAGAAAACACAAACAGTTGTTTCAATATCAAAATAGGTGAGTATGAATGAATGCCTATTCTCCCCCAAGCGCTTCCTTTTATAGCTTCTCATTGCAACAAAAGACCCAAAAGAACCCTAATCACCCCCTTGGGTCTTTTCTTTAATTAATTAAAATAACTTAAGTCATTTTATTCCCCACATGCCAAAAAGTGCACTTAAGTCACCCCAACGAAGAATTAGAACATAAAGTACCATATAGTCACCCATTACTTAAGTCATCGACTAAATATAACATAAAGTACCTTAGGGGAACATATCACAACCTTATTTCACTTAAGTCACCTCAAAGTATGTGTCCAACGTTGAAACATAACCTATAAGTGAAATGAAGGTGCAAACCATACCCAATAACCATCAACGTCACTGGCCCCTTGGGCATGATCAAGGCTAAGACAGATGAAAGGCCTCCTAGGCCACCTGCTCGGAAATGGGGACATTACATGACATTTCAAATGATGGCCAACCCAATTAAAAATAATTTTTAATTATTTAATTTGTATTTGGAGTCCATATGCTCAAAATACTTTATTTTCTAACTATATAAGTGCTTCTATTGGAGCGCTTGGCTTCCCAATAGGAATTCATGATAACAATGAAAATATCTACTTATACAATGTCATCCATGTCTTCCCCTCGCTTCCTTCCTCAAACCCATGAGGAGGAAAAATGGGTTAAGGTCTTCAAATCCGTTAGTCTGCAAAAAGGGACATGACAAAACCTCGTTACTTTCCTTTATACTTTTTCCCATCCCAACCTCCCAAGTCCAAGTTGGGTACCCAAGTGGGAAAAAAACATTTTTTCTTACAAAGTGGCCCTTTTAATTTCTAATTAAGCGTTCACTTAACTAAAAATTAGAAAAGACCCCCTTTATTTTAATATTAACGCTTAAGTTGCTCAAATGAAGTTGCTCAGTCTCTTTTGCACCCTGTTTCCCTTTTCTTCATCCCCTTAGCCTTCGGGAAACCAAAAAATTAGGCTAAGTTTCTTCTCTCCCTCTACGGTCCTTCCCCTCTTGAAATTGCTCGTCTCCAAACAATACTAGTTCATCTCTTGCTCCTCCAATCTAAACCTTTTTGCCAATACCAGGATCCCAAATCAATCTCAATTCACCATGCTCTTGTTGCACTATTCCGGTCTTCATGAAAACTTCTCCTCGAGATCTTCTTGTAGTGCCCATTTCCTCTTCAAGAAGAAGGATATCTCCAAGACAACTCTTCTCTAATCTTTGACGATGCTTTTCACTTAATGACAATCTTGAAAGTGTAAAATCAAATTGTATGCAAGCTGGAATGAATTTGCAGCAGTCATAAATTATCTGAAACCTTATCCAAAACATGAGTATAATGGATGAAACTCCTCATAGACGAAATAATACAAGGAAAATATTTTGAAATCTGCCAATTTGTGGCTGTATATGATTGATAACAATAGTCCAAAATTAAAAACCTTCAACATGAATAAGATAAAAATAGTACAACATCTGCAATATTGAAAATCCTTCACAAAACTCAGCAATGTCAATACTATAGATGCTGGGAACAAGTTACAACCACCACAATCTATCTGCATTTTCACCCAAATCAGAACTGCGATGCCTGAAATGCTTGTTCCCTTCAGCTGAATCTTTCTATCCACATCATCCAATGATAAAATCCTCTGAAATTGTGCCAACTTGCAGCTGTTCGCGACTACTAACAGCAGTCATAGGCCTGAGAATTCCAAGCCTAGCAACATGACCATAGTATAACAGTTACAAAACTGAAACTTCTCTTTGTGATTGCTGTTAAATTGCTTATTTTGGGCTCCAAATGTTGCTTCCATGCTGCCCCACTGAGTTTTCTTCAATAATTGGTTTGGGTCAGACCCTATGAGTGCTGATAAGTGAATGTAACAGTCATATACAGCTCTGGAACTCTTCAAATCAGTCAACTGGTGGCTGTATGTGACTGATAGCAGCAGTCCCAACTCAAAATCTTTGGACATCAGTATCATACAAATGGTGCGGCAGCTACCACACTGAAAATTCTCCGCATAATTCAGAAATGACGGCAATAGAGAGGCTGGAAACAACCATACCATGACTGACCACACTTGAATGGTTGCCATTGAGGCAGGGTAGCTGTTGGGATTGGTGATTACATTAGCCTTCAAGTTGAGAGTTTGGAACATGGCTGTCCCCATTATGACCCCCCTTTCCTTGGGTGGTAAGAGATCATCATCCCTTGCTCTTAATTCCTTCCCAAACTGCCTTAAGGGTGTTGGAGTGTTTGTACTTAATGATCTCAACAAGTGACCCCTTTCACACATAATGTTAGACAGTTAGACCAAGAGAACTTCATTATACTTGCCAATCTACCTCTGTCCAAGGAAAGTACTGTCATCCCAACACATGAAGTTAGAAAGAGCATCATACCATAGCTGTAGCATTGTATTTTCTTACTCAACATTGGGGTTGTGGTGGCTGGAAACCATCTTGTACTGGTTGCAAAAGCCTCATCAATAACCAAAATAGGAATATGCATCTTTCTTCTGACCCAACTTCCTCTTATTGCTGCAAAGGATATATGGAAAAAGCTGAGAATGTGGTAAACAGCAGCCCAAAAATTTGAGACAGCTCTCTTCAAGAACCATGGGTCATAGTTCTTGTTACTCATATCCATACCTCTCATGCTATGTTGACTCATAATATTTAGAGCAACAAAATAACATCTATTTTGCCTACCCGTAGTCGCTGAATGTATGAATCAATACTTATCTCAACTAAATGACTCTTTTCAAGTGCCTGCTTATCAGCTGAATAAAAAACAATATGAGAGGAGAGTGTTGCTGCCCTTTCTAGCATACCATGGACCTTGTCTAGAAGGCAGCCATTTATCCATGTATCTCCAATTCTCATAAGATATGTATTTTCCCATGCAATCCCATTTTGGATATCAAATCTGAAGCTAGCTAAGATGATATTAGTTGGTTTACTTAAATTTTGTTGGCGTCTTAGAACAATTTAGATCCCAAGATTCTACCTTCATCCCTTTACCACTCTCAAAATGATGGCAAAGTTGGAATAGTTCGCTGCTGTCCTCACTATAACTTCAACTGAAATTATAAGGGTGCTGAGTTTCTTGACAAAAATTTGGAACTGCCTTAGTATTGAGTACTGAATATGGGGCATGGCCATCATTCCTTGGGCTGTAATTAGAATGCTCATTTCCTTTTGTTGAAGTAAGCGCTTTTGATAGATTTTCCTTCACACTATTAAACTTGTCAAGTACCTTCCCATAGCTGTCATAAAAGTCCATCACCATATGGCAATGTGGTGTCCCCAGATTTCACCCTGAAATCTGGGACTACCCATTTGAAAATTTTTCGTTCTTTTTAAAATAACGGGTATTTTCATGTTTTTATTGCCAGAAGATGTCTGTATTACGTTAAGATATTCCCAGTGAATCATATGAGCCAATTTCGACAAATACGTAGATGCTGAAACTTATTTTATCCCTCCGCCAAGTTTTGTCCCTGGGAAATTTTAATTTAATTATTTATTAAATAAATAAAGCCCCGTTCGAAGTAAATTGTGCTCCGGTTGAACCCTGTTGAAGTTTTGCATGCCAGTATTCAGACATCTCAATAGAATTTTCACCAGGAATGAATTCAAAGCATTGTCTGAAACTTCTGACAACGTTTTTCGCTTTTATTTATTTCTTTTGCGTTTTTCTATGGTTTTCTCCGCAGTTTGTCTGTTAAATTCCTTTAGGTCCGTTCTTTGTCCTGTATAGTGGCAGGCAAGCGAGAATTTCTTATCTGCCTTGCAAGGTGCCTTTTCCCATAAAGTCAAAGTCACTTAAGCTACGATGGGAATATTAAAGGCGGCAGGCAAGCGGGAATTTCTTACTTGCCTTACAGGGTAAAAATTCCCATTATAAAATAAAGAAAAATCACTTAAAGTACCGGTGGGAATTTTTGGCCTGCCTAGCGGCTAACTTTTCCCACCAAAGAGGTTTATTCATCCATACAAGTCGCACTTTATCATATGAGGCTATTTTCCATACAAGTTGCACTTTTTGAGAGATGATTTAAGTTGCTAGTGGTAGGCACGCAAGAATTTCTTACTTGCCTTGCAGGGTAAAAATTCTCATGATGAAAGCCAAATCACTTAAGTGGAAGAAGGGATTTTTGGAGCTGCAGTGCAGGGTGGAAATTCCCATCAAAGTTGACTTCTTATTTTTAGCAATTCCTTTTGCCAAAAAGTGCGACCCACTTTGGGTAAATAACAATGCATTTAATAATATTTATTAATGGTTTATTCACCTAATTTTGGCACCATAAATAGAAGGAAAGTCAATGCAAGTGGAAGAGCTAAGGAGAAGTCAAGGACGTATGCTAAAAATAAAATAAAATTAAATAAATTTAAATTTAATGCAGCCAACATGCATAATTGGGTGCCCAAATTGGATGAATAGACATGGCTATTAATTAATTAAATTGCTAGAAATAGGAAGAGACAATTATTAAAAGTAGCATGCTGAAGGTTATATAAACATGGGATGCCATAAAAGAGAAACACTTATTTCTTTTTGATGAAGATTGTAGCCTAGAAAAGTTTTGGCGCCTAGGGTTGAAATAACCTAATTTTTGTCATTCTGAGTGTTTGCATGTTGGTATATGTGCCCAGGTGAATTAAATAATATTTTTGCTTGCTTTGCATGCAAGCAAAACCTCAAATTTTAAGGCAGCAGACTTTATATGTAGATTTTGGTCAAGTATTCATGCTCTGGACTCCATCTTTGTCTGAATTAATTGCAGGTATTCATCACAGGTGCTCATATAAGTAAAAGGGAGTTCAAATCAATGTCAGGTACATTGAATATATCTTCCGAATCTGAAGAAATTGTCAGATCTGCATAAATTGATCCAATTGCAAGGGATTTCGACAGAATTAAAAGAAAAAGAGTTTAGACAAAGATTGTTCCAGCCATGATGAAGCATGATGAAAAAAAATGATCAGTAGAATCATGCATAGCTTTTAGATTTGTTGAAGTCAATGATACAGACATAGCCCTTGAACCTATCACCGATTTAATTGACAGATCCAGATCTCATAATTGCAAAGGCTTTCAACAAAAATTCATCCTCTTGTTTCTAATGCAGCTTGTGTAGAAGTCGGTGCATGGAAAATTCCTTTCAGGATCTTGTGCATGTGCTTCCAATCTTCCAGTTGAAGCCTTCATTGATTTTAATTGTATTTGCATTCACCCAGAGTGCTTTCCAGAATTTAAAATTCTCATATGTAATTAAAAATAAAAATGATGAGTTTTGTTCGAATTATTTACAACAAACATTGTACTGGTGCACGTACTGGAGAAGAACTACAAAAGCTTCAAGGATAAGAGGGAAGACATGTCAGAGGCAACACCCGTAAGAAAAATAACATTCAACTGCTTCCAGATCCAATCTGGTGAGAATCAAAGGCAAAAGAGTCAACCACATGCAGAATATGGAAGAAGAACAAGACTGAGAGTGTTGCAGCTTTCTTCTAATTTATTTTTCTCTTTCTTTTTCTCTCTTAGTTTCTCTGACAAAGTAATTGAGAAATCAATTAAATTATAAAACTTAAGTGATTGGTTTAAAAGCCGTTACTTGAAGAAGTCAATTACTTGGAAATAGGTGGCAGACATGCAAAATAGAAGGTTCTATTTTCAGTTAAAAATTATGCATGTCATGCAAAGAGGAATTCCAGGAGGGAGATTGTTAGTTGTTTCCTTTTCTATACTTCCACATGTGGGAGTTCAACTAAAAGCTTCCTATTGGTAATTTCCTTCTATACACTATAAGTAGAGGAAGAACCTACAGGTTAAGCGATCGGAATTTGTAATCAACATTCTTGTGTTCCAAACTTTGAGTTGAAACCCCTGATAGCTTTCTGCAGGCAGAGGAATAGAGAAGAGATTTCCGGATAACTTTGTGTCAACGGTGCATTTTGCTTCTTATTTCTTTCTAGATCTATTCATAAACTTTGTGTTATTCTAGATTTGGATCTGAAACTTCCTTTGCTTTAAATTCTGTATTTAAAATCTATTTGTTTCTTCTATGTGCATGTAATCAACTCTGTCAACTATTGGTTAGGTTGCACATCTTCCTTTTCTTTCTTCTCGCATTTAAATATTTCCCTTGCCTGCACATATTGCTTATAACTGCTTACTTGTTGCAAAACTGTTTAGCTATGGTTCATGAATTACATAGTTAAAGTAATACCAACAAATAGATTTTAGGAAATACAACTGACAAAATCTTACACGGGAGCCTCACCAGTAAATGAGGGAGATTTATCTCATGACTGCCTAGGTTTTCAGCTGTGCAGAAAATCTAGCCAACACAATGGCTCAATCTTTGGAATGCTTGGAAGATGGATATGGGCTTCTTGGAAAAGATCTTCTTTCCATTCGGTAACTTCCATCTTATCCTCATTGTTAGAATAATTTTATGATTATCAAAACATTGTAAGGACATAGTATGAGGGTGATGTAATAAATCCTTGCTATGGAGATAATCAAATTGTTTACCATTAGTTGTTGATATGAAAATTCCAGTAAACCGAAAAATCATCATTAGTACCCGGTGAAGTACTTTTCTCATGTGCATGCCTTCCAACAAAGTCTTCCTACAACTGCACCTCATAAACTTCATGATTTGAAGGGAAGATTGTTGCTGTTTTTTCTTTTCTACCACCTCCATTTACTATTACTCTAAATTTCTGTGGGTGTTGTTTTGCTTGGTAAGCTATCAACTTTACTTCTTTTTCCCTTCTTTGCCATTCCTCACGTATGTTTTGACTCCTTATTACAACCTTTGTACTTGGCTGTAATGTGGTAGTTTTCTCTTCATCAATGGGATTCATTCTTGTCGCTGATGGTGGATCATTAAATTCTGTTTCATATGCTTCTTGACTTTGATGCATTCTTCTGTGCCATGGAATCATTCACTGTTGTAGTGTACAGAATAGGGACTTCTTCATCACTTATGCATTCAACAAGTGATGTTTTTTTCCTCCTTGACGTCCTCTCTATTTTGTTGGTGCATGCAATCATTAGAAGTCAATAAAATATCATTTTCTTCCTTTGATTTCGTAACTTCTATGGGCTGCTCCCTCCCAGTTGTTGCAGCTTTGATTGCTCTTCTTCCTCCTTCAGCCTTATTTTTAGCTTTTCTAATTGTATTGCCACAGTTTGAATGGGATCTATCTTTTCTTCTCTTTGTAAGAACTTTGCCCCGAAAAGACAATGGTCGATTAGTTGTTGTCTTCATGGTTTGCAGGTTGGGAAGATCACAACTCTGATACCACTGTAATGTCCCTTTCGGACAAAAATAACAAAGATTTGGATTTCTAGCAAACCCTTATATTGAAACTTGAATGATCCGAAATTTGAGAGATAAACTATGAAATCTGAATTTAATATAAAACTCGTAGGGCTAAAAACTTGAAAAAAAAATACTGAAATGGTCACAAAGTTCAAACTCTTGTGAAATATGAAGAAAATTCAGATTCTGATTTATCTAAAGAGACCCTTGAAAATAATTATAAAATTCTGAAAATATTTATTTTGTTCAAAACCTAAAGTTTGAAAATAATAATTGTGAATGACTTTAGAAGGATCTGAAAAATGCTAAAGCATCTATTAAGTCAAATGTAGGGAAAAATTACAAACCAACAGCTGCAGATTATAATTTACTTTTGGAAAATTGACCGTTGCTAACCCTACACCCTCAAAGGGTGACATCAACCCTAAGATACCTGAAATGACCTGAACCCAAAGTGTGGCACCTCAGATGGGAATTGAAACCCCTAGCAAAGATCTTCATGTAGACTGAGTGACCTTCTGATCATTCTTATTGGTTCTACTTCATTTGCTATGATTGCCCTAGATGAATAACTCAGAAAATTCAATTAAATGTTTCATATTTCTTGTATGGCAATCTCAGAAGCTTACAGTGTGACTTGTATTTTTACATTCCAATGCTCTGTTGTGGGTTTACATCCTTGTATCAAGATTATGCAATGAGGGTCTTGTCCTAACAAGAATTCTCAGTATTACACTTGGTGTTAAGAGAAATAAACAAAGCAAAGTGACTCACTTCTTAGATCTTAAATTCATAAATAACGATGATAAATGAGACCCCTGAGGATTACATTATATTCACATTGATCAAAGGTCAAAAAGAGAACATTGATCTCAGTATGCAAAACATATCTATAGATGACAGTTTATTAACTCGTCTCAATTTAATGACATCACTCAATTAAATACTTCAAAATTCCTGATTTTAGCTTAACAAAAATTGTTTCACTTGAACTCGGAAGGTGCTAACATCCCTTTGCACCTGTTTCAATAACCCTATTTCACAATATAATTCCCTCAATTAAAAAAAGGTTAAGCTCATTTTCTCTATGGTTTCAAGAATAAGCTTTAAATCTACATTCGGGAACCATGCATCCTTGCATATGAATGGAAGCATATACAAATTCCAAATTAATTAACAATTTTTGTTACTACCTTGTTTTCAAGCATTCTACATGAGAAGTTTCAATCTTTTGACAAATGCACCAACCTACTTATAGTATTTCTAAACATACAATTTTCATCGTACAAAATTGTGTGTAAGTTGATAAATCATACGTACTCAATTTGGACATTATCTTACACAGTTCTAGACATCCTATATTGAAGCTTGGTAGGTTTAGAGCAGTAGATTTTACTTGAAGGAATTCTTGGAACCTTTATAAAAATGGATCAAAGTTCAGATAATTAGGAAAAAATAAGGGTATGGCCTGAGGGTTATACGTCATATTCAAGGTATATTTAGATGAGAGACATAAAAGCATACTTGTTGGTTCCATCTTGAAACTATAAGTAAATCTTACATACGTCACAATAACAAACATTAAATGTTATACTCATGTTATAAACAGTGTTTCAAGAGTTCTTAATGCCCAATGCATTTCTTAAGCTTACAGTCGTCAGCTCTCCTCGGTTTCACACCAGACCAAGATATATAAATTAATACTGCTAGCATAATTAAACATTTTTGCAATGCAATTTAAGTCACTTTTTTGAAGAATCATTTGAATTCATTTGAAATGCATACTGTGACCTTGTAAACTTTTAATTCAAACAATTACTATCACAGACTAACCATTTGTTTTGCATAGTGACAACTTCAATGCCATACATTCACTACTAAACCATTGCATGCTTTAATACTTACTCTGAACCTTATAAGAGTTAATGTAAAGGTTTATATATATGGTACAACTGCATCTTGTATCATTGCGCTTTATGGTATCTTTGATGAGGTGAACAACAGGTTTTGGAGTCTTCCTGATTCAAACAAAATTTCCAATAAATTCTGACATAAGTACATGACACATTTGGAAAGTATAGAGCTACAATGATTTCAAGAAGATTACTTGTCCATATAGTCATTGTATACAGTCGATTATAACTAAACAAGCTAAATTCTAGGCAACAATATTTATCACTTAATGCTTTCACATATTTAAAGATCATTTCAAAACTTCACACATGTTATAGGGTATGGACAGACAAAACATTACTATAGACCACTGTACCAGCATTGTTCATCAAAATTACTTTTGTTCCAAGGCTTAATGTCTAAGCTTATCGGCCTCCCGCTTTGAACAATAATTCACAAGACAATCAAACTACCATTATGCACTATATGTTGTTTGCAGAGTATACTTGTCTAAAACAAGATTATAGTCCTGAGGTGAAACAAACTTCAGGAAATTGAATCCCTGAAAGACTATCTGATTTAGGTTTATCCTTTAGACTAACTTGTTCAAATATAAAGGCTAATTTCCTACCTTACACTTGATGGGCTTACAATACCTTTGGACACACAAACTGTTTGACACCACACAAGAGAATGATGAAGGGTATATGATGAAACAAATAGGATTTCATGTGACATTCATCCAATAATACTTCCGTGAGTCCTCAACTGATAGACAACCATTGCCATTGCAAGAATTTGCATGCAACAATTATGAAAGGTGAGCATACCAACTCCAGAAGGGACCCCTTCCAGTTGACTTCATAGATCATTTATATTCAGGGCACAACATATAAGTTTACTTCTAGTACATTGATGAAATGCAAGAAGATTAAACTGATATAACATGATCTTTAGGCACTCCTCATTTAAGACAAGGATTAAGCCATTTCTGTAATTCATTTACTATTTTAAGATGTAGGATATACTAAAGGAACACCATCCATGCCATGGATCTCAAGGAATAAGCATAGAAGGAAGTGAGAACTATTTTCCATTAATGGCATTGAGCCCATAATGAATTCAAAGAACACACATCCTTTAACTATGCTAGAAATAATTTTACTGCACATGATACGTCCATGTACTCATGGTGTTGCCACCAAGCACCATATGTTGCAACGAACAGATGTACAATCCATAAGACTTTAAGTAATGAAGTGCTGACAAGGAGTAATAGTATTTGGAAGAATCTTGCACCCATTGATTATTACCATGTTGATGGTGAAGCAGATAGCCCATGGTTATAGCGATTGATGGACTGCCTATTTTAATCACCAAATATCGCAAGTCCATCCCAAAGTTATCAAGAACTATCGATTTTGATCACCTATTGCTAGATCGCAGATACCAAAGTTTGATACCAGAAAGGTTTGCCATCCACAGATTTGTATCTTCCCACTGAAATAAATGGTGAAGTGGTCCTATGTATCAATAGGATATGATATTATAATGTGTATGGGTTGATGAGATGCTGACATGTGGCACACATCACCTTAGTTATACGAATAATCTAGGTAAAAGGTGTTGGAAATTAATTAGAATTGGCAAGGTGAGTCGGCCTATATTGGGATTAGGTGATTTTGGACCCAATAAGAGGTAATTTTTGCCTATCTAAAACAATAGATGAATATCATTATGATGTATGTTATGTATGTGTTGAGGACAACACATTGGGCCATGAAAAAAGTACTTAGCAATATTTTCCCTTGGGCAAATACTCCCTGGTAGCATCCCAAGAAACTCACCAAAAGTCTTCAGCTTAGAGTTTGGGAAAACTTTATTACTCAGAAGATACATTTCCAAAACCCAAAGTTTGACTACTTCTGCTTGTGTTGGTCTTGCAAGACACTACAAAAATTGTGTAGGATTACATTGAAAGTCCATTTTTTGGACTTTCTACAATGCTTCAACATGCTCAGAAATCACACAGTTATTTAGTGAAAGCATGAGTTGGAGATTTTATTTGAATTCAAAGGAGCAAATCCTGAATTAATTTCTTTTGGTTTCAAAAGAGGGTTTTTTTTTTCTTTTCTTTTCAAGAATGTAAATTCTTTCTATATTGTTTATATGTTGTATCCAAATATGATTTGCAAGTTTGAATGCATTCCATTTGATTCCGAATGATTGTAATTGTTATTTATGCTTGTTTATCATTGTTAATGAACAAAATTGGCGGAATTTATTGTTTTAATGCTTTTATAAATTTTTTGGGAAATTTATTCTTGTTTGTAGGGTTTACAATTACAAATTTGCAATTACGGTTACATAGGGTTTTAATATTTTTTTTTAATTTTGTAAAAAGTTTTATAAAATGTTTTTAAATTAAATTTATGGTTTTTTTATTTTTTAAACGCTTGCATGGTGTTGTAGATTAGAACTTAGCATACAATGGAATTTGGGTCAACATCAGGTTCGACATTAGGCTCAACATCATTAACAGGAACCATTCCTACTAGCACCCATTATGTTGCTTGGAAGTATGCCATATGTGGAGTGGTTTTGACGACTGTAGTTTGCAAATTGTGTGAGAAGATGTATTCTGGAGGCATCAATCGTTTAAATTATAATTTTGCATTTATTGTTTGCCGCGACGACTTGGTATGTCCCAATGTTATGGAAGATACAACGAGAGATGAAGGCGAAGATGGAAAAGAAGAAACTAGAGAGGGAAAGGGTGCAAACAACCATAATTAGCAATTGTTAGACTTGAAATAGAAGAGTGAATCAGAGGCCGTTGTGACAACAATTGTGGGCTCTACTCGCAGTCTACATAGACGCAAAAGAGGCACATTCGATTCATCGAGTTTAGGCAAAGGGATACTTAGTACCTAGAAACATACTCTGGACACAACCTTTTTGCAAAGTACAAGCTAGAACAATGATGTGTATAAGGAAGCAAATAAGGCATATATTTAAATTTTTGGTACTAGAACAAGCTTCCCTTCAATGTGCCAAAGAGCTCGTATTGTGAGTATTTGGTGATAACATTGACTGTTGATGGGAAATGATACTAGACATCTTCTTCAAGAGACCTAAGGGGGAAGTTATTTTAGGTTGTGGTTGCAAAGCAATGTCAATCCTGAAATATCAAAAAACGTAGTGTTAGAACTATGGATGCACCATTTTTTCAAATGGGTTAGCTGAAAACCTAGGCAGTCATGAGATAAATCTCCCTCATTTACCGGTGAGGCTCCCGTGTAAGATTTGTCAATAAAATATGCTAGTATCTATTTAGGGGTTTTACTTTAACCATGCAGCTCATGAACCATAGCTGTATAGTTTTGCAGCAAGTAAGCAGCTGTTAAAGAAAGGAAATATCTAAAGAAGAAGGAAATAATAAAACACAGGGAAGAAATAGGGAAGATGTGCAACCCAATCAATAGATTACAGAGTTGATTGCATGCACATAGACAGAACCAATAGATATTAACACACAAAATTATAAGCAAAGGCAACTTTCAGATCTAGATCTAAAATAACACAAAGTTTATAAGTAGATCTAAGACAAAAGCTAGAAACAAAATGCACCGTGACACAAAGTTCTCCGGAAATCTGCTCCTTTCTATTCCTTTGCTTCAAATAGCTATCAGGGGTTTCAGCACAAAGTCTGGAACACAAGAATGCTGCTTACAAATTCTGATCCTTAACCCGAAGGTTCTTCTTCTACTTATAGAATGTAGAAGGGAAAATACAAATGGGAAACTCAACTGAACTGGAACATAAACAAAAAGTAAAGATAACATCTGGCAATCATCCCCCTCTAATTCCTCTTCAAGTGACATGCATCCGGGTCCATATTCAAACTTATACACATCTGTCACTTAACTAATAGAATCGTTCCACATAACTTAAAGTAATGGTTTCAAAACCAATAACTTTAAAGTTTTACAATTACATCCGGGAACGTGGAAAATAGAAGAAGAAAGAGTAGAAGAAGAAAGACACGCCAGCTGTAACATCTACATCTTCTTTTTGTTTTGATACTGAATATACTTGTCGAACATGTAATTCAGCATCTTCCCATCTGTCTTAGCCAGAGCTTCCTTTTCTGTCCTGAATTGCAACAAGCCTTCGTTCAATACCCTGATACATGCTTCCACATCCTCCAAGCTAGGCCCGAACTTCTCAATATCTGACTGCAGTGCCACCAGTTTACTGATGGAATTCATCGTGAAAGGCCTAACAGCTCCATCAATTCTCCCTTGCACCATCAGAAGAGATCCTTCCAGGGAATTAGGCACTTTGCTAGGAATGGTCCTTGTGTATGAAGTAACGTTCCCGACCACTTCCTCATTAGTGAAAGCAATGACATTGTCTGGTAAAGATGATGCCATACTCTCAAGTGCCTGCATCCTTTTCAGCATAATTCTGCAGATCTCCAAACGGAAAGATACTGCAAACTCAAGCTGCTTCCCCTTCTCAACTGATCCGTCGGGCACAATCCGTTCCGCAATCAACACCTCTCTCGGCAGCTTATTTATTTCGGCCAAAGTACTCAGGTTACTCTCAGCAACTGTGTTCATATCTATCGTGCTTGTTACCAGTTGCTTCAGCTGATCTGATGCATCTTTCATAACCTTTAGGCGGACTAGCACCTCTCCGAGTTGTACAGAAGCTTGACGAATGATCAGACTTTTCCATTCGTCGATAGCTTTAACCTGGTTACTTGCATCTTCCACTTCCTGCATCAGATGATCACTCACCTGCTTTTGTGCTGAAATTGGCTGAGTGGAAGATTTAGCAACCTTGGCAATGATCTCGCACAACTGAGATACCTGCTTCTGAAGTTCAACTTTCTCCGCCTTTTCTTTGTCAAGCCTAAGGAATAGAGCATCTATCAATGTCTGCGTGTCTTGCTTCAATCCTTCTGTGGTGGCTTGACCTATGGGTACTCTGGTTACTGTTATATCTTCTGCCGTGAGCTCATCCTCCTTCCCTTCTGCCGGAACTGACATCTCAGCGAACTTCTGCCCCGACTCCTCAATGATCAACCTTGAAGTTACCTTAGCAACTTTAGGTTTTCTGTCTTTTCCGCCTAGATTCAGGAGCAGCTGCAAGTCGTGTTCCTCCAAGTTGATTTCCTCTCTAGCCTCTGGAACCAACTGCGAAGCCAACCATTCTGAGAAATTACTTCTCGGAGAATGAGAAGTTGCCGAGTGTACCACTATCTCGCGCTCTGATTCCTCTCCATCTGAAACCGCTACAGTGTTGTGGCTGCCATCCTCTGAATCATCCAAAGACAAAGCTCTTTCAAATTCTGCCATCTGCAGCTTCAACGTTTCTTCAGGAAGAGGTGCTGAACGGAGTGGCTGAGGAGAAAAGATGAATGTTGCCGGATTCAACGGAGGAATGGCAGTATCCTGCTGAGGTGCAACAGTCGGTGAAGTACTTGATGCTGGAGAAGTCGAACTAACACCATAGCAGTAGAAGTGATCTTCTCCTTCGAATGAGACCTTCTGTGCACTTTAATCTTTTCAGGCCTTCTGCTGCTTTCTCCTTCGTGCTTCCTCTTGAGGGAATCTCCTGTGCCGAAGTTGCCCGTGATTTGATTCATCAATGCTTCATCAAGGCAATATCCCTTCGTCAGCAACCAGTTTGAAGTATTGACCAGAACGGCGGCAGACCTTTCCTCGATCGTATGGCAGCCACCTACGCTCTCCTGAAGTACAACTCTATCTCCTCCCATCCGATGGTATGTGTCAAGTAACACAGGCCCATCATCTTTAAGATCCGCAGGTATCCGTGCTAATCCAAAGTCAAACACTTGCCGCGCTGATAACCTGCTGAAATCTTTCTTTCTAACCTCGTACTCGCTTCTGCACTTCATCCAGAAATCTTCCAATGAAGGCACATGCACGTACTCCTGGGAGATTGTCTTCCTTGCCACTCCAAATGGATCGAAGTTCAGCTGTGCTGGGAAGAACTCTTGCTCGTACTCAGAGAACATCTCCGCTTCAATTCCTCGGGCTTTATGAATGCTCTGGCAGCTATAATGGCCCACAGTGATCGGGAAGAAGCCTGTAGACTTGTGCCGTTTCGACTGTAGGTCATGCATCTCCACGAGTTGTCTGCTCAGCTCCATGATGACCAATCTATCACTCGGGTATCTGGGCAACTTAACTGGTTCTCCTGAAAAGCCGGTGACCCTGAGGTATGTAAAATCCGCAAACTAGATGAAGATATTGCCAATCCTGGACACAGCTTCCCACGCTTCCGTGCTCACCCTGTTAGCCTTCAAATCGCCGTCCAGTCTGCAAATGAATCCGTAGAAGAATCCATCGTTAATCACCTTGTAATCTTTATTGCATGCAGGTACAGTAAGCTGTGGGTAACACTCGAAAATAGGGTCCTTGGAAAGAACACCACATCTATCCAGCTTAGAGAAGACCCCTGTGAAGCTGCTGCATAAACCAAATACGAAGTCATTTTGAAGCTGTAAGTACGCCTCACATTCCGGAGCTGCTCACCAATGTTGTCACTAATGATTTCCGACCAATTGATTATTGAATCTGCTTTGTTGATTTCAATGGTCCTGATGAAAGCATACATCCATGCGCGGAAGTTGTGAGCGTTCGCTTCGCCATTTATCCTGCATAACAATTTGGCAATATCATCCACCTTTTGTACCAGATTGGATCGTGGAAGAGTTCTCGGGAACTTGGAAGGAGATCTGGGCTTCTTCATGTATCTGTTGTTCATTATGCCCACACAGTCAACTTTATGCTTTTCCCATCTGTTGCCGGCATCCTGTATGCTAATAGTAGTCACCACCTTTCGTGCTGGAATCTTCAGACAATAATTGATGAACTGTGCATCCAACCGGATTATTGTCTTCCCCGCAGCATCTCGGACTGATCTGGATAATGGATGGTAAGACCTAGCACACTCCATGACGAATTCTGGCAACTGGGCTGTGAATGGAAATGCTGCAGCTCGAATGATTCCACTGCTTTTGACTGCACGCATGAGGGAAGTCTTTCCAGCTCTGGATCTGTCAATCAATTCGGAAAGAGGTTCTGGACCTAGATCTGTATCTCCAATGTCAGCAAACTTAGAAGTGATGCATGACTCTGCTGTGCTTTCTTTTTCATCCCGCTTTGCCATGGCCGTATCTGTCTTTGTCTGAGCAATTCTTTTTCTCTTTATTCGGCCGGAATTCTTTACAACCGGTGCAGATCTGGAGATTTCTTCAGATTCGGAGGATATGTTCAATGTATTGGACATTGATTTAAGCTCCCTTTCTCTTATAAAAGCACCTGTAATGAATTCCTGCAATTAATTCAGACAAAGATGGCAACCGGAACATGAACACTTGATTTTAATTATAAAAATCTGCATATATCAAGCCTGCTGCCCCAAAATTTGATGTTTTGTTTGCATGCAAAGCAAGCATGAATTTTATCAACTTCACCTGAGCACCTGTACCACTATGCAGACAATTAATCAGACACAAATCAAGCTCCTTCAAACCTAGGCGCCAAACTTTGAAGCTTCCAGCAGTAAAAACACCTTCTTCTGAGCAAAATTCCTCTTCAAATGGGGCGCCAAAATTGTCTGGGCTGCACTTCCTTGCTAAAGAATTAATTAATTCATCCTTATGGCAGCCCATGCTTATATAACCCTCATCATTCTATAATTAATTATTGCCCCTCCTATTCCTGGCAATTAATTAATTAATTAACATGCTTTTCTCTTCAAATGGGGCGCCTATTTTGTGCATGCTCATGGCTGCCATTAAATAAATTAAATTTATTTAATTTTAGCTCTCTACTTCCAGTTCACTTAAGCTTCACAGTGTGCTTTGACCTCATCCACTAAAAATAGGAATTAATTACATCAATTAATACTTTAAAAAGTATTATTCCTCTTCCAATATGGGTCACACTTTTTGACATGAAGGGGCTGCATTAAATAAATTATATTTATTTAATTTTAGAATTATAATTCTAATTTCCCTTTATCCACTTTACCTTTGTTGACTTTTCCTCATGCTTGGGCGCCAAATTTGGAGAAAGAATTAATTAATTAATGCATTAAAGCTTGCCCTTCTATTCCAAAAGGGGTCGCACTTTTTGACATAGCCCATTTCTATTTTTAAAAGTCAATTTTCAATGGGATTATTCACCCTGCACCGCAGCTGCAAAAATCCCATGATTCACTTAAGCTGTTTGACTTTCATAATGGGATTATTTACCCTGCAAGGCAGGTAAGAAAATCCCATCAATGCCTTAAGTGATTTTCTTTTATTTCACAATGGGAATTTTCACCCTGCAAGGCAGGTAAGAAATTCCCGCCTGCCTGCTGCCTCTAATTTTCCCATTGTGACTTAAGTGGCGTTACTTCCATGGGAAAAAGTACCCTGCTAGGCAGGTACAAAATTCCCACCTGCCTGCTGCTACCAAAAATCCCATTGTAGCTTAAAACCTTCTTTTTCCAAAAATGCGACCTGCCCAGAAGAAGCTTTTTCGTGCATGACTTCGTCTTTTCAGAGAGAACCAGACCTCCTGTGGCAAATTCCTTCTGGCATAACGTCCATAGGTGATCTCCAGATACTCCAGGCAAGAAATCAGATTAAACCGGCAAAGGAATTGACCTAGAGAAATTTCACAGAAAACAAAACGGGAAAACACCAAAAACACAAAACGTTGCCAGAAGTCACAGATAAAGCCCAGATTCATTCCTGGTTAAAACCCTACTGGTATATGGGAATATTGACATGTAAGACCACAACAGGGTTAAACCGGAGCACAATTTGCCTCAAACGGGGCTCAGAATAATTAAATACAAATTTCCCGCAGGCAAACCCCAGCGACAGAATATAACGATTTTGGGCATCTGGGTATTTGGCGAAATTGGCTAATATGACTCTCTGGGAATATCTTGACACAATACAGACACTTTCTGGCAATAAAAACACAAAACGACCCATTATTTTAAAAGTACGAATTTTTTTTACATAGGGTAGTCCCAGATTTCAGGGTGAACTTTCAAACTTCAATTTAAATTTCATCATTGATTCCTTTATTTTTATTTTTAAATGTACAACTTGTTTTTACTTTATTTGTAAGTTGGTAACTGTTAAAGTTTTAATTTGTTTGTAGAGTGTATTGAAGCCGTTGGAGAGGGTTTTCCCATGCATTTGGTAATACCAGCAAAACCCAATAGGGATACATTTATGAGGTCATGGATTGGGAGCTAAAGAGGACCATCCAATACCTATTATAGAGGCGACTAAACTTAATTTAGAGGTTATGGAGGGCCTTTCAACATGTATTGAGAGGATCCCAAGAGTTTAGGTGAGGAACCTCATTGTTTTAGAGCTTGCAAAAAGTACAATACAATTTGGGGGAGGCTCTTTTCTTTGGCATGTTAGCTATGTCTGAGGGAGAACCACACCTAGACACTAGGTAATAACAATTAGAAAACCAATTATATATTACTTATTAGTTACAAATTTAATTTTATTAATTACCTATAAACTTTTGATTATCTTGTTTGTAGGTTCTTGGTGGGAAGATTGGGGATAAAATAATAAGATCTTCAAAAGCTAGAAAGATCATCAAAATTTATCTCAAACTTGTAGTGCTTCTGGATGTGAGAACAATTGGAGTTTGTTTGAGGTCATTTACATAGAAGTGCAACAAGTTGACTGAAAATCTTTGCTCAATGACTTGGTCCAACAAATGCAATACAATCTCCGGCTTCACACAAGAAAAGTGGAGGGTTTTCACAAGTGTGAGGAGCTATTGATTTGGATGATATAGATCCATACAACAAGTGTCTTAAAGAAGAGGAAATCCCTGCGTTCAAAGGACGAGATTGCTTCTTTTGAGAGGGAAGCTATGGAGGGAGAATGCACAGTTGAGTATAGAAATGATATATTGGATTGGACTTGACATCTTTGACAGAGCCATGGTCGAACATGCAACAGAGGAATACCACCTACTTTAAGGTTAAGAGCCAATCGCAACCTTCTTTTGAGGAGACGCAACCATAATGTGGGGCTAGTAGAGGCATTAGACCCTCTTCCCAATATTTCTCTAGAATCATTTCCAGAGGAAATGTAATTGTTAAATTGTAATTTGTCTAATATGCAATTTATGATGATTAATTTTCAATGACAATCATCATAAATTCATAACCCACTTATCAGCTTGTTTATTCTTGCATGATGATGCGATGGCTATGTATTCCTATTTGGGAATTAAATAATAGAAAACACTTCCCCAATGTTTTATTTTGTCTCATTTGCTACATTTTGTAGCTATTTTCCAACATTTGTGGAAAATTTATGGCCTTTAAAGAAATTTGTTATATTTTTAAGAGTAATTTAATTCCTAGTATAAATGGATAGAGTATTGCTTATCAAGTTTTTTGGATGGTATGTGTGAGTATTTCTACTTGGTAGAAATATTGGGAAACCACCCCTTGGAAGTGGAATTCCCATTTGGGAGATTGTGGAGGGCCAACTTAAGGAGTCATTGTATGGTGTTGTTACCTTAAGGGTATTCTTATATTATGCATATACAATATTAGGGCATCTTAGCCCACAAAATCTCGTGTTGTGTTGATGTTCCAGGTATATTGGTTCCTAATGTTCAAATACATTTAATATATGTAAAGATCTTATCAAGTGGTATTAAAGCATTGATTGGGCAAATTTGGTTTGGGAGAAACTAATTTTGAATGTTGCTATATTTTGAGAAGCAACTAAAGATTTTTTTTTGCAATCTCCTTCAAATAATATGAATCTAGTTTGAATATTTTGCTAAGATATCCAAATTTCAGCCTGAAATTTTTGAAGGATTTAATTTTGGCCAAGAAATATTGTTGCAAATATATTAAGAAAGGGTCACAAATTCGCTGGATATATGGGCAATTTACGATGGCGCAATTTTTTTTACCATTGAAAAGCTTTCAAAAAGATATGCTTTCTTATTTACATCTTTTTTTGTTTCCTAACCTTAATCCAAAAGAGGCTTTGGACAATTTGTGATCAAAAGAGTCTATTCTTGAAAACCTTGAAGTTGTTTGTGCATCATGGGGATGAAGAATTTTTCTATGGAAATGATGCAAGATTGATGTTAGAGAATGGTGGATCCAGGTTAAGAAAATATTTTCCATCCAAGGCAATGGTTAAAGATTTTATCACTTCTAATGGTTTAGACACGAATTTGGTTCTCTCAATTGAAACATGAGAGCTCAGGGGGTCATGGGAGGAAATTCCATAGATGTTTTCATTTAGCTGTAGATGGGACAATCAAAGAAGAATGATAAGGCCATATGATAATATTGCATCATTAGGATGTTGTATGAATGAGGGTGAAAGTAACTATGCTTTCGAATGATGAGATGAAGAGGTTGGGAATGCTAAAGGTCTTTCACAAGATCACTGATACAATGGAAGCAAGGATAAGAGTTTCATGTTGCTCCAAAGAAGGAATTTAATATTTTCAATTGACATCAAAATGAGTGCATTCAAAGAACAAAGGCTAATTGTTTCCATAAACCCTATGTCAAGTATAACTTCATGCAACATGGGGGTGGCTATTGCATAGGTTGTGAGGAATGAGCCTACAAGATCTTAAGTTGATGGTAAGAGTTTCATAGATTGCTTGTATCTCACCAATTAAGTTTTTGATTATTTGAATTACGTCAAGGGAAATACCATAGTTCCCTAAGTCTGAATAGGAGGGCGGGGTTAGGAATGGGTGCCGGGGATTAAGGCAAGGATAAGTTTGATGAACGAATTCTGGATTTTCTTTCCAAATATATATAGTACTAGAATGAAAATTAGTTAAAATGGGAAAGGAATAATTATGATGAAACTTGAAATACTAAACACATTGCATTAAACAATGAAAATGCTAAATATCAATATATTAATATTTATATCATGAAAATGATTATTGCATTCAAAATTCAAAACAGTTGTTTTCAGTTTCAAAGGCATGAGTGAATCTTATCATCCCCAAAGTGTGCTGGCCAAACTCCTCATCACTTAGAACCACTTGATCTCCTCGAGGTCAAGCTCCTCCAAACCTTACCAACTAACCCTGTCTGTGCCACATCATCATCAATGTAGATGGCTTCATTTGGCTCTACATCTTATCAGGTTGTTGGACTTCCTTGTACAAAGTGTGTTGTGGTCAATGAGACACAAGGACACTATGAAACTGATTCTTCTCCATTTCCTAGAGGTAAGCTGTTCCTCTTCATAGAGTGGGTGAAGCCATAAGTTGACCAAGTTTTCTCAGAAGCAGAAGAATCAAATTTGGGTTCAACATTACGAATGGAGTAGTTTTCTTGTCAAATTTCGGTTTGGTATGCAGATGTCCACCACATTTTTGGAACCTCTGTGCCATATCTCCCTATCCATGGGCTTTTTGAATATATCCCCCAAGAGTGGAAAATTTTTATTAAATCTCTATAAATATTATTGCTGATAGCTATAGAATTGTACATTATTTGAATAGCCTTATTTAACCCCTTCTTCACCTTTACATCTAAAATGTATAGGGGAACTCTGCCATTTGCAATAAATACCTCAGGTTTTCATTGCATAGGTCACCATTTGCAAGGGGGTGTTGAGCTTCCTGAGGGTTTGAAACTTATCAAGAAGGGTGTTAAAATGATTATGCATCTCTGATAAACATAATGATTGGTTATGGTCATTGTAGAATCGCAATGTAGTGTCTTTCTTATGTACAAAGGCCTTTATTTGGCCAAACATTACTGTCAATGCACTCATACACCTCTCCAAGGCTAGGTTGAGATGCATTAGATGTCACTCATATCTAATGACTCTGAAGCTGGAGTAATTAAATCAATTGAATGTTATTTTTCATCAGATCCAAAATGTGTTTGGCTCTTCACACCATTTGACCCCCTTCTTTGCAAGACTTAAATCTGGTCACTTTTATGTCCACGTCATTGCTGTCATGTAGCATTAGTTTGTAAGTGTTTTTGCAAATCAAGCATTCTCTCCAGGAAAATGAAAAATGTTGCTATATCCTAGTTCTTTATGGTATCACAAACCCCTTGTGAGAAGGTTTTGCATGCATTACTGGTGGTTGTAGATATGATCTGCACATCTCTAGCAGGTTATTAACATCTGTTGATCTAGCCAAGCTTTTATCATGTCTTTGCATGCATTATTCATGACATGCACACAAGGAGTCCACCAAATATGTTTACAAGCCATCTCAATCAACTTCACCGCAACTTTGCATAGAGGGGACGCATTTATCACAACTTGCACCACATTCTCTGGTCCAATCTCTTCAATAACATCTCTAAGGATTTGGAACTGAAAATCAACATCCTTGCGGTGCCCTGAACAATCAATAGCCTAAGGAAGTAAGGCCCCCCTGTACATGTGACCATGATGTTGATGAGTGGATGATGCCTAATGTTCCTCTGTCCATCCATGATTGTGTTACATCTAGTAGTGACCTAGTATCCTTTATTTTATCCATTAGAATATCAATCTTGGAATAGTTCTTATTCAAGGTGGTTGTCCTCAATTTTGTCTTCCCTGGTGGGACATGTGGTCCTGCTCTTGTTACCTTAGCCACAATTTCCTTATAATAAGGAGTGTGAGCCACATGAAATGGAATCCCACAGGAAAAGAATAGTTTGCCAATGACATCATTTGCATCATCCTTGTTTTGCACATTAAATGACTCTGCCACTGTATTTGCAGCATCACTACTACTTGTGATTATGCGTTTCCTCACAGACTCTTTTGTCCCCGAAGTTGAACCAGATGTATAAATAGGAAGTCATGCATCTTCGATAGTTCTAACACTACTAGGAGTGAGGTTTTTGCACTAGAAAAGTAGTAGAATAGGTCTTCCTTCTTCACTAGAACCCCACAATTTATTTATTTTAGTCTTTTTTATGTTGCAATGAATGAAAAGCCTACAAATCCGTTGTCATCTCCCCTTTTTCGAATTAGTTCCAATTGAAGTACTAAATGTTTTTTCTTCAGTCGATTGATGCTAAGAAGAAATTGAACAAGGGAAGTCTTTGGGTTTCATTTTTGTTTTCTTTCATTGCTATTAATGTTTTTCTTTTGTATTTTCCTCCCTCTCCCAAAATGAAAATAGAAGATAAAGCAAACTTCTTAAGAGGTCAGTCTTGGGCTAATTCATCCCTTAGACCTTTGACACCACCAAAGGGGTATAAGAGCAGTCACATAGACTCATTTTCATAATCAATTTTGGAATATACACTTTTATACTTGGTTTTAAGGCTGTGGTGTCACCCAGATTTCATCCTGAAATCTGCGACTACCCTATCCGAATTTTTTTCGTACTTTTAAAATAATGGGTCGTTTTGTGTTTTTATTGCCTGAAAGTTCTTGTATTGCGTCAAGATATTCCTAAAGAGCCATATTAGCCTTTTTCGCCAAATACCCAGATGCCCAAAATTGTTATATTCTGTCGTCGGGATTTGTCTGCGGGAAATTTGTATTTAATTATTTTGAGCCCCGTATGAGGCTATTTGCGCTCTGTTTTAACTCTGTTATGATCGAATATGTCATTATTCCTATGTACCAGAAGGGTTTTAACTTGGAATAAGTTTTGGGCTTTATTTGTGACTTTTGGCAATTTTTCGTGTTTTTGTGTTGTCCCGTTTCGTTTTCTGTGAAATTTCTCTAGAACAATTCCTTTGCCGGGTAAGCCCGATTTTTGGCCTGGAGCAGCTGGAGAACATATACACACATTATGCCCGGAGGAAGTCACCATCGGAGGTCTGGATCACTGGGAAAAAGCGAAGTCGTGCACAGAAAAGCCCCTGCGGGGTTGGGCGCATTTTTGGAAAACAAAGGATTTAAGCTGCAATGGGAAAAATAGAAGCAGCAGGCAAGGTGGGAATTTTATACCTGCCTAGCAGGGTACTTTTTCCCGTGATATAAAATTCACTTAAGCTGCAGTGGGAAAGTTAGAGGCCGCAGGCAGGCGGGAATTTATTGCCTGCCTTGCAGGGTAAAAATTAGCATGATGAAATAAAAGAAAAGTGACTTAAGTGAAATCATGGGATTTTATTGCCTGCCTTGCAGGGTAAATAATCTCATTGTCAAAGTCAAATCACTTAAGTGGATCATGGGATTTCCGGGGCTGCCTTGCAGGGTAAAGAATCCCATTGTGAAAAATTCTTAAAAATAGAATTATATTGTGCAAAAAAGTGCACCCCCTTTGGTAAGATGATGGCAGCCTTAAAGAAGATTTAATTAATTATTTTCCTTCTAAAATAGGCGCCCAAGCTTGGAAGAAAGTCAACAAGTCAAAGGGGAATAAAAGAAATAGGGAATTAAATTGATTAAATTTAATTTATTTAAAGGCTGCCCCCTTTGTCAAAAAGTGCGCCCCATTTAGGATAGATTTAATGATTTTTTGAAGCATTAAATCATTAAATTAATTCTATTTTCAGTGGCTATGGTCAAAGCACACTGTGAAGCTTAAGTGAAGTGAAGTGTGAATGATTAAATTGGATTAATTTAATTTATTGGATGGCTGTCCTTAAACATGCTATTTTTAAAAGAGAAAAGCATGATTTTTAATTAATTAATTGCCTTTAATAGGAAGGGCAATTATTAATTATAGAATTGTGAGGGTTATATAAGCATGGGCTGCCATATGGGTGAATTATTTAATTCACAGGTAAAGAATTGCAGCCAAGAGGAAAAGTGCGCCCCATTTGAAGAAGGATTTTGCTCAGACAAAAGTGAAAACAAGGCTAAAAGCTTCCAAATTTGGCGCATGCTTTGAAGGAGGTTGATCTTTGTCTGCATAATTGTTTGCATAGGTGTTACAGGTGCTCAGGTGTTGTTGAAAGGATTCATGCTCTCTTTATGTGCAAATTAAACATCAATTTTTGGGGCAGCAGGCTTGAAAAGTGCAGATTTTTACAATTAAAATTCACTATTCATGCTCCGGTGGCCATTTTTGTCTGAATAATTGCAGGAATTCATTACAGGTGCATTACAAAAGAAAATGAGATTTAATCAATGTCCAATACATTGCATATATCCTCCGAATCTGAAGAATTGTCCAGATCTGCACCAATTTTGAAGAAATCTGGCCAAGTAAGAAGAAAAAGAATTATTCAGACAAAGATAGACAAAGCCATGGCGAAGAGAGATGAAAAAGAAAGCATGATGGAGTCATGCATCTCTTCCAAACTTGCAGACATAGGAGACAGATCTAGGTCCGGAATTTCTTTCTGAATTGATTAATAGATCCAGAGCGGGAACGACTTCACTCATGCGTGCGGTTAAAAGCAGTGGAATTATCCGAGCTGCAGCCTTTCCATGTACAGCCCAGTTGCCAGAGTTTATTATGGAGTGTGCTAGATCTTACTATCCTTCATCCAGATGAGTGCGAGATGCTACGGGGAAAGACAATAATTCGGCTGGACGCAGAGTTCATCAATTATTGTTTGAAGATTCCAGTGCGAAAGGTGGTGACTTCCATTAGCATTCAGGATGTCGGACAGTAGGTGGGAGAAGCATAGAGCTAATTGCGTGAGCATAATGAATAGCCGATACATGAAGAAGCCTAGATCTCCTTCAAAGTTCCGAAGAACTCTTCCGCGGTCCAATTTGGTGCAGGAGGTAGATGATATTGTCAAATTGCTATGCAGGATTAATGGCGAGGCAAATGCTTACACTTTCCGTACATGGATGTATGCTTTCATCAGGACCATTGAAGTCAACAAGGTTGATTCCATAATCAATTGGTCGGAAATTATTAGCAACAACATTAGTGAGCAACTCCGGAACGTGAAGCGTACTTTCAGCTTCAAGATGACTTCATACTTGGTGTATGCTGCAGCTTCACAAGGCGTCTTTTCCAAGCTGGATAGATGTGGTGTTCTTTCTAAGGACCCCATTTTCGAGTGCTACCCACAACTTATTGTACCTGCGTGCGAGAAAGATTTCAAAGTGGTCAATGATGAATTCTTCTACGATTTCATTTGCAGGCTAGACAAAGACTTGAAGGCCAACAGGGTAAGCAAGGAAGCGTGGGAAGCTGTGTCCAAGATTGGCAGTCTATTCATTCAGTTTGCAGATTTCACATACCTCAGGGTTACAGGCTTTTCTGGAGAACCAATAAAGATGCCTAGGTATCCGAATGATAGATTGATCGCCATGGAGCTGAGCAGGCAACTTGTGGAGTTACACGACCTTCAGTCAAAGCGGCACAAGTCTACGGGCTTCTTCCCAATCACTGTGGGACATTACAGCTGCATTAGCATTCATAGAGCTCGAGGGATGGAAATGCAGATGTTATCCGAGTATGAGCAAGAGTTCTTACCTGCACGGCTGAATTTTGATCCATTTGGAGTGGCTAGGAAGACGATCTCCCAAGAGTACGCACATGTGCCTTCATTAGAAGATTTCTGGATGAAGTACAAAAGTGAGAACGAGGTTAGAAAGAGAGATTTCAGCAGGCTATCAGCAAAGCAAGTGTTCGACTTTGGACTAGCGCAGATACCTGCGGATCTTAAAGATGATGGGAATGTGGTACTTGACACTTACCATCAAATGTGAGGAGGTAAAGTCGTACTGAAAGATAACGTAGGAGGCTGCCATACACTTGAAGAAAGATCTGGAGCTATTTTGGTGAATACTTCAAACTAGTTGCTGACAAAGGGATATTGCCTTGATGAAGTATTGCTGAATCAAATCATGGGCAACTTCGGCGTAGGAGATTCCCTCAAGCGGAAGCACGGAGGAGAAAGTAGTAGAAAGCCGAAGAAGTTGAAAGTACACAGAAGATCTCAATCTAAGGAGAAGATCACTTCCACAGACATGACTTTGGTTCCAGCTTCTCCAGCACTGAGTACTTCACCAACTATTGCACCGCAGCAGCAGGACACTTCCATGCTTCCACTGGATCCGGTGACATTCGTCTTCTCTCCTTAGCCATTCCGTTCAGCACCTGTTCAAGAGGAGATGTTGAAGCTGCAGATGGCGGAGTTCCAAAGAGCTTTGTCCTTGGATGATTCAGAGGATGGCAGCGATAACACCGTGGCACTTTCTGATGGAGAGGAGGCAGAGCGGGAGATGGTAGTGCACTCAGCGACTTCTCATTCTTCGAGAAGTAACTTCTCGGAATGGTTGGCTTCGCAGTTGGTTCCAAAAGCGAGAGTGGAGATGAACTTAGAAGAGCACGACTTGTAGCTACTCCAGAATTTGGGTGGAAGAGATAGAAGGCCTAAAGTTGCTAAAGCAACTTCTAGGTTGAGCATCAAAAGATTTTGAAGTCAAAAGATTTTGTGCTTTGGGATAACGGTTTGTACAAAAGGGGAATTGATGGCGTATTTCTCAGATGCATGGATAAAGCTCAACAGGATCAGCTACTACAACAGTTTCATGACATGGCTTGCGGTGGTCATTTCTCAGCCCGAGTCACTGCACACAAGATCCTCAGAGCAAGGTATTACTGGCCCACCCTTTTTCAAGATATTGCAGAATGGGTAGCTAAGTGTCAAGCATGCCAACATTTTGTTGGGCGTGTGAAATTGCCTGCATTACCTCTAAAACCCATTGTGATTGAAGAACCTTTCCAACAGTGGGGTATGGATTTTATTGGAATGCTCAACCCGGCTTCCAGTGCCGGTCATCATTACATTCTAACAGCTACTGATTATTTCAGTAAGTGGGTAGAAGCCATTCCTGTGAAGAAGGGAGAAATGAAGAAATTGTTTCCTGCCACTTCCGCCGAAGTGTGTAATTTTATAAAAGAAAATATCATTGTCAGGTTTGGCGTACCCAGCAAAATTGTAGCAGACAACGCTCCGAATCTTTCTTCTGAGGAGTTGGTTGACTTCTGTTACACTTATGGGATTCAGTTGGTTCATTCCTCAAATTACTATCCACAAGGGAATGGTCAAGCTGAATCTAGTAATAAAAACTTGGTGACTATCATGCGCAAGCTTGTAACAGAAAATCAAAGGACTTGGCATAAAAAGTTGTTCGATGCATTATGGGCAGATAGGATCACACCAAAGAGGGCGATAGGCATGTCCCCATTTCAGCTGCTATATGGTAGAGACACAAAGCTACCTCTCACCTTGGAATTGCCTGCCCTACGACTTTCTAAAGCCCTGGAGGATTCCACATTCACGGATGCTATTGATAAAAGAATCATGTACCTGACTGAATTGAGGGAAGTACAAACTGAAGTTGCAGATAGGTTGATAGAGCATCAAAGGAAGGTGAAAGTCACCTTCGACAAAAGAGCCAGGGAAAGAAAGTTTGAAGTTAATGATTAGGTCCTTCTATGGGACAAAAGAAGAGAAACAAAAGGCATGCATGGAAAGTTCGATTCACTATGGAAAGGGCCTTTTGTGATTAAAAAGATCGCCGGAGCAGATAGCTTCATTCTTGCTCATCAGGATGGAGTTGAATTGCTGTTGCCTTTCAATGGGCAACACTTGAAGCTGTTCCGGACATGAGAAGCAGGGTAAAACCTGTATGTACATAAATAAATCTTTGTTTGTTTTTCCCTGTTTTGTTTTGTTTTTTGTGCTGTGCTGTGTTGTGTTTGTTTGCCTGACCCCGTGCCCAAAGTGACAAGATACGAAACCAGAGATGCTGGGATCTCATCTTTTCCCTTTGTCATTCTGACAAGAGAAAAAGATGTCCACAGACGGAGCCAACTGGTGTCACTCAGATTTCACCCTGAAATCTGCGACTACCCTATCCGAAAATTTTTCGTACTTTTAAAATAATGGGTCATTTGTTGTTTTTATTGCCTGAAAGTTCCTGTATTGCATCAAGATAATCCTAAAGAGCCATATTAGCCCTTTTCGCCAAATACCCAGATGCCCAAAATTGTTTTATTCTGTCGTCGGGATTTGTCTGCGGGAAATTTGTATTTAATTATTTTGAGCCCCGTATGAGGCTATTTGCGCTCTGTTTTAACTCTATTATGAGCGAATATGTTATTATTCCTATGTACCAGAAGGATTTTAACTTATTTTAAGTTTTGGGCTTTATTTGTAACTTTTGGCAATTTTTCGTGTTTTTGTGGTGTCCCGTTTTGTTTTCTGTGAAATTTCTCTGGAACAATTCCTTCGCCGGGTAAGCCCGATTTTTGGCCTGGAGCAGCTGGAAAACATACATGCACATTATGCCCGGAGGAAGTCGTCATCGGAGGTCTGGATCACTGGGAAAAAGCGAAGTCGTGCACAGAAAAGCCCCTGCGGGGATGGGCGCATTTTTGGAAAACAAAGGATTTAAGCTGCGATGGGAAAAATATAAGCCGCAGGCAGGGTGGGAATTTTATACCTGCCTGGCAGGGTACTTTTTCCCGTGTTATAAAAGTCACTTAAGCTGCAGTGGGAAAAATAGAGGCTGCAGGTAGGTGGGAATTTATTGCCTGCCTTGCAGGGTAAAAATTCCCATGATATAATAAAAGGAAAGTGACTTAAGTGAAATCATGGGATTTTAGTGCCTGCCTTGCAGGGTAAATAATCCCATCGTCAAAAGTCAAATCACTTAAGTGGATCACGGGATTTTGGTGCCTGCCTTGCAGGGTAAAGAATCCCACTATGAAAAAATTCTTAAAAATAGAATTACATGTGCAAAAAAGTGCGCCCCCTTTGGTGAGAGAATTAAAGCCTTAAATTGATTATTTTTAATTAATCTATTCTCCTTGGAAAAAGTGCGCCCAAGCTTGGAGGAGGTCAACAAAGTCAAAGGAGGAATAAAAGAAAGGATTAAATTAATTAAATTTAATTTATTTAATGGCTGCCCTCTTCTTGGAAAAAGTGCGCCCCATTTGGATTATTTAATGATTTTAAATGCATTAAATCATTAAATTAATTTCTATTTTCAGTGGCTATGGTCAAAGCACATTGTGAAGCTAAAGTTAAGTGCTGTGTGAAGGATTAAATTGGATTAATTTAATTTATTGGATGGCTGTCCTTAAACATGCTATTTTTAAAAGAGAAAAGCATGATTTTTAATTAATTAATTGCCTTTAATTGTTAGGGCAATTATTAATTATAGAATTGTGAAGGTTATATAAGCATGGGCAGCCATATGGGTGAATTATTCAATTCACACAGGTAAAGAATTGCAGCCAGGAGAAAAAGTGCGCCCCCTTTAGAGGAAGGATTTTGCTCAGACAAAGTGCTAACAAAGGCTAAAAGCTTCCAGATTTGGCGCATGCTTTGGAAGGAGGTTGATCTTCGTCTGCATAATTGTTTTCACAGGTGTTAAAGGAGCTCAGGTGTTGATTGAAAGGATTCATGCTCTCTTTATGTGCAAATTAAACACCAATTTTTGGGGCAGCAGGCTTGAAAAGTGCAGATTTTTATAATTTAAATTCACTATTCATGCTCCGGTGGCCATTTTTGTCTGAATAAATTGCAGGAATTCATTACAGGTGCTTTATAAAAGAAAAGGAGTTTTTATCAATGTCCAATACATTGCAAATATCCTCTGAATCTGAAGAATTGTCCAGATCTACACCAGTATTGAAGAAATCCGGCCAAGTAAGAAGAAAAAGAATTATTCAGACAAAGATAGACAAAGCCATGGCGAAAGGAGATGAAAAAGAGAGCACGATGGATTCATGCATTGCTTCCAAACTTACAGACATAGGAGACACAGATCTAGGCCCAGAACCTCTTTCTGATTTGATTGATAGATCCAGAGCTGGAAAGACTTCACTCATGCGTGCGGTCAAAAGTAGTGGAATTATTCGAGCTGCAGCTTTCCCGTGTACAGCCCAATTGCCAGAGTTTGTGATGGAGTGTGCTAGATCTTATCATCCTTCATCCAGATCAGTGCGTGATGTTGCGGGAAAGACAATAATTCGTTTGGATGCAGAATTCATCAATTATTGTTTGAAGATTCCAGTGCGAAAGGTGGTGACTTCTATTAGCATTCAGGATGCTGACAGTAGATGGGAGAAGCATAGAGCTGATTGCGTGAGCATCATGAATAGCCGGTTCATGAAGAAGCCTAGATCCCCTTCAAAGTTCCCGAGAACTCTTCCACGGTCCAATTTGGTGTAGGAGGCGGATGATACCGTCAAATTGCTATGCAGGTTGAATGGCGAAGCGAATGCCTACACTTTCCGGACATGGATGTATGCTTTCATCAGGACCATTGAAATCAACAAGGTTGATTCTATAATCAATTGGTCAGAAATTATTAGCAGCAACATCGGTGAGCAACTGCGGAACGTGAAGCGTACCTTCAGCTTCAAGATGACTTCCTACTTGGTGTATGCTGCAGCTTCACAGGGTGTCTTTTCCAAGCTGGATAGATGTGGTATTCTTTCCAAGGATCCCATTTTCGAGTGCTACCCACAGCTTACTGTACCTGCGTGCGAGAAAGACTTCAAAGTGATCAACGATGACTTCTTCTACGATTTCATCTGCAGGTTAGACAAAGACTTGAAGACCACAGGGTAAGCAAGGAAGCATGGGAAGCAGTGTCCAAGATTGGCAGTGTATTCATCCAGTTTGCAGATTTCACATACCTCAGGGTTACGAGCTTTTCTGGTGAACCAATAAAGATGCCCAGGTACCCGAATGACAGATTGATCGCCATGGAGCTGAGCAGGCAACTTGTGGAGTTACACGACCTTCAGTCGAAGCGGCACAAGTCTACGGGCTTCTTCCCACTCACTGTGGGATATTACAGTTGCATCAGCATTCACAGAGCTCGAGGGATGGAAGCACAAATGTTGTCCGAGTATGAGCAAGAGTTATTCCCTGTGTGGCTTAATTTCGATCCATTTGGAGTAGCCAGGAAGACAATCTCCCAGGAGTACGCACATGTGCCTTCGTTAGAAGATTTCTGGATGAAGTGCAGAAGTGAGTACGAGGTTAGAAAGAAAGATTTCAGCAGGCTATCGGCAAAGCAAGTGTTTGACTTTGGACTAGCGCGGATACCTGCGGATCTTAAAGATGATGGGAACGTGGTACTTGACACTTACCATCAAATGGGAGGAGATAAAGCTCTACTGCAGGATAACAATGGCGGCTGCAGCACAATAGAAGAAAGATCTGGAGCTGTGTTGGTGAATACTTCGAACTGGTTGCTGACGAAGGGATATTGCCTTGATGAAGCATTGATGAATCAAATCACAGGCAACTTCGGCACAGGAGATTCCCTCAAGCGAAAGCATGAAGGAGAAAGCAGCAGAAGGTCCGAGAAGTTGAAAGTACACAGAAGATCTCAAGAGAAGGAGAAGATCACTTCTACGGCCATAGCTTTGACTCCGGCTTCTCCAGTACACAGAAGGACTCACCAACCATTGCACCGCAGCAGCAGGATGTTTCCATGCCTCCATTGAATCCAGCGACATTCATCTTCTCTCCTCAGCCACTTCGTTCAGCACCTGTTCCAGAGGAGGTGTTGAAGCTGCAGATGACGGAGTTCGAAAGAGCTTTGTCCTTGGATGTTTCAGAAGATGGCAGCCATGACACTGTGGCACTTTTTGACGGAGAGGATGCAGAGCGGGAGATGGTAGTGCACTCAGCAACTTCTCACTCTCCGAGAAGTAATTTCTCGGAATGGTTAGCTTTGCAGTTGGTTCCAGAAGCAAGAGTAGAGATGAACTTAGAGGAACATGACTTGCAGCTACTTCAGGATCTGAGCAGAAGAGACAGAAGGCCTAAAGTTGCTAAAGCAACTTCTAGGTTGATCATCAAGGATTCGGGAGAGAAGTTTGCTGAGATATCAATTCCGGTGGAAGGAAAGGTAGAAGAGGAGCTCACGGCAGAAGATGTGACGGTGACCAAAATACCATTCGGTCAAGCTACCACTGAAGGATTGAAGCAGGACACGCAGACGTTGCTGGATGCTTTGTTCCTTAGGCTTGACAGAGAGAAGGCGGAGAAAGAAGAGCTGCAGAAGCAAGTATCTCAATTATGTGAGATCATAGCCAAGGTTGCTAAACCTTCCATTCAGCCCATTTCAGAGCAGGTGAGTGATCATCTTATGCAGGAAATGGAAGATGCAAGCAATCAAGTAAAGGCTATTGACGAATGGAAAGATCTGATTATTCGTCAAGCTTCTGTGCAACTTGGGGAAGTGCCAGCCCGCCTAAAGGTTATGAACGATGCAGCAAATCAACTAAAGCAACTGATAGAAAGCATAGAAGGAATGAATACAGTTGCAGAGAGTAACCTGAGTATTTTGGCCGAGATCAACAAGCTGCCGAGAGATGTATTGGTTGCAGAACAAATTGTACCGGATGGATCAGTCGAGAAGGGGAAGCAGCTAGAGTTTGCAGTATCTTTCCGTTTGGAGATCTGCAGAGTTTTGCTGAAAAGGATGCAGGCGCTTGAGAGTAGAACATCAGATTTGCCAGACAGTATCATTTCTTTCACTGAGGAAAGAGTGGACGGAGGTGTTACTTCATACGCACGGATTGTTTCTAACGAGGTGCATGATTCCCTGGAAGGTTCTCTTCTGATGGTACAAAAGAGAATTGATAAAGCTACCAAGCCTTTTACGATGAACTCTATCAGTAGGCTGGTGACATTGCAGGCAGACATTGCGAGATTTGGGCCAAGTTTGGAAGAAGTGGAAGCATGCAGCAAAGTGTTGAATGAAGGATTGCTGCAATTCAGAACAGAGAAGGAAGCAGTAGCTAAAACAGACGGAAGGATGCTAAACTATGTGTTCGACAAGTATATCAGATATCAGAACAAGAAGAAGATGTAGATGCTACAGCTGGCACGACTTCTTTTATTCTTTCTTCTTCTATTTTCTATGTTCCCGTATGAAATTGTAAACTTCTAAGTTATTGGTTTTGCAACCATTACTTGAAGTCATGTGGAACCTTTCTATTAGTTAAGTGATACATGTGTCACTTAAGAAGAAGAAGTTAGATAAAGATGATTGCCAAATGTCATCTTTACTTGTTGTTCACACTTTAGTTCAGTTTAAGTCTTCTGTTTGTACTTTCCCTCCTACATTCTATAAGTAGGAGAAGAACCTCCGGGTTAAAGGGGAATCAGAATTTGTAAGCAGCAATCTTGTGTTCTAGACTTTGTGTTGAACCCCTGAGAGCCACTTGTAGCAGAGGAATACAAAGAAGTAGGTTTCCGGAGAACTTTGTGTCACGGTGTATTTTGTTTCTTGCTTTTAAATCTTAGATCTCTTAATAGACTTTGTGTTATTTTAGATCTGGATCTAGAGCTGCCTTTGCTTTATAATTCTGTGTGTTCAAATCTATTGAGTTTCTTCTATGTGCATGCAATTAGCTCTGCAATCTACTAGTTGGGATGTACATCTTCCTCATTTCTTCTCTGTAATTCCTTTACTTCCTTCTTCTATCATTGTTCCTTTCTTAAACAGCTGTTTACTTGCTGCAAAACTTCTTAGTTATGGTTCATGAACTAAGTAGTTAAAGTAAAACCCCTGATAGATAAAAACACATTTTATTGACAAATCTGACACGGGAGCCTCACCGGTTAAATGAGGGAGATTTATCTCATGACTGCCTAGGTTTGATGCTATGCAGAAAATCTAGCCAACACACTTTCTGATGTAGAGGAGGCAGAGCGGGAGATGGTAGTGCACTCAGCGACTTCTTATTCTTCGAGAAGTAACTTCTCGGAATGGTTGGCTTCGCAGTTGGTTCCAAAAGCGAGAGTGGAGATGAACTTAGAGAGCACGACTTGTTTCTACTCCAGAATCTGAGCAGAAGAGATAGAAGGCCTAAAGTTGCTAAAGCAACTTCTAGGTTGATCATCGAGAAAGTCGGGAGAGAAGTTTGCTGAGATATCAATTCCGGCAGAAGGAAAGATTAGAAGAGGAGCTCACGGCAGAAGATGTGACAGTGACCAAAGTACCTTTCGGTCAAGCCACCACTGAAGGATCGAAGCAGGACACGCAGACATTGATAGATGCTCTATTCCTTAGGCTTGACAGTGAAAAGGCGGAGAAAGAAGAACTTCAGAAGCAAGTATCTCAGTTGTGCAAGATCATAGCCAAGGTTGCTAAACCTTCCATTCAGCCCATTTCAGAGCAGGTGAGTGATCATCTTATGCAGGAAATGGAGGATGCAAGCAATCAAGTAAAAGCTATTGACGAATGGAAGGATTTGATTATTCGTCAAGCTTCTGTACAACTTGGGGAAGTGCCAGCCCGCCTGAAGGTTATGAATGATGCAGCAAATCAACTAAAGCAACTGATGGAAAGCATAGAAGGACATGAACAAAAATGTCAGTTGCTGAGAGTAACCTGAGTATTTTGGCCGAGATCAACAAGCTGCCGGGAGACCCGATTGGTTGCAGAACAAATTGTACCGGATGGATCAGTTGAGAAGGGGAAGCATCTAGAGTTTGCAGTATCTTTCCGTTTGGAAATTTGCAGAGTTTTGCTGAAGAGGATGCAGGCACTTGAGAGTAAGACATCAGATTTATCAGACAGTGTCATTTCTTTCACTGAGGAGAGAGTGGACGGGAATGTTACTTCATACGTGCGGATTGTTTCTAACAAGGTGCCTAATTCCCTGGAAGGGTCTCTTCCTGATGGTACAAAAGAGAATTGATAAAGCTACTAAGCCTTTCACGATGAATTCTATTAGTAGACTGGTGGCACTGCAGGTGGATATTGCAAGGTTTGGGCCGAGCTTGGAAGATGTGGAAGCGTGCATCAAAGTGTTGAATGAAGGGTTGCTGCAGTTCAGGACAGAGAAGGAAGCAGTGGCTAAAACAGATGGAAAGATGCTGAATTACATGTTCGACAAGTATATCCAATATCAGAACAAGAAGAAGACATAAATGTTACAGCTGGCATGACTTCTTCTATTCTTTCTTCTTCTATTTTCTATGTTCCCGGATGAAATTGTAAAACTTTAAAGTTATTGGTTTTGCAACCATTACTTAAAGTTATGTGGAACAATTCTATTAGTTAAGTGATACATGTGTCACTTAAGGAGAAGTTAGTGGAGGATGATTGCCAAATGTCATCTTTACTTGTTGTTTGTGTTTTTAGTTCAGTTTGAGTTTCCATTTGTACTTTCCCTCCTACATTTTATAAGTAGGAGAAGAACCTCCGGGTTAATGATCAGAATTTGTAAGCAGCAATCTTGTGTTCTAGACTTTGTGCTGAACCCTTGAGAGCCACTTGGAGCAAAGGAATACAAAGGAGCAGGTTTCCGGAGAACTTTGTGTCACGGTGTACTGTGTTTCTTGCTTTTAATCTTAGATCTCTTAATAAACTTTGTGTTATTTTAGATCTGGATCTAGAGCTGCCTTTGTTTTAGAATTCTGTGTTTCATATCTATTGGTTTCTTCTATGTGCATGCAATCAGCTCTGCCATCTACTGATTGGGATGCACATCTTCCCCATTTCTTCTATGTATTTATGTAATTCCTTCTTCTATAAATTTTCCTTTCTTTAAACAGCTGCTTACTTGCTGCAGAACTGTTCAGTTATGGTTCATGAACTGAGTAGTTAAAGTAAAACCCCATTTAGATATTAGCATACTTAAATTGACAAATCTGACACGGGAGCCTCACCGGTAAATGAGGGAGATTTATCTCATGACTGCCTAGGTTTTATGCTATGCAAAAAATCTAGCCAACAGGGTGATTGCTCTATTCCATTCCACTAAGGGGCGAAAATCCATTAGTGTGGCATCCAAGGAGAATGGAATCCTTCCTTGTGGCATATTAGAGAATGAAAACTCTGCAAGTTGGTGGTGTGAAGGCAAATATTGAAGACCATTGTGTTGGTTTGCAACTGGGGCATCAAGGAGTTATTTCAAGTGTTTTTGCATTGTTTAGAGCTCGTCTCCTAGGGAGCGACTAGGGTTAGAGTACATTTGGGTGCCTTGTAGGGCATGAAACTTCATTATTAGTGAATATTCAGATTTATCATAATTTATAAGGTTAGGATCTTCCATATTTTGCCATTGTTGGAGTTTGGAGACTTCATTTTTGGTCACTTCTATTGGCTGCACTTATGCTGTTTATAAATATTTTTCCAGCTAAGTATTTCATTGAGATTTCATGATGAAAAGTGCCCTTCTTGAAGTCTTTATCTATGTTGTGGATGGTTTCTATGATGATATTTGGTTGAATTTTCACTCTTTTTCAAGCCTAACATCCTAAAAATCAGACTGCCGTTCACTACTGTTCCTAATTTCTGTTGGCTGGTATGAAAATCTGAGTTTACTTTATTTGGGGTTTGTGGGAATTCATTGTTTGTGTAGTTCAACCCTAGAAAGGGACATTACATCCACAAGTTTTTGAGTAATGAGTGTTGACAAGGAGGGTTTTTGAGTAATGAGTGTTGACTAGAAGGGCTTTTGTCCTTCTAGGAAGATGCCACACACTTCGTTTTTCGTCCAATAGTGGAAGAACAATGAGCCACCAGCCCAAAGGTTCAAGTAGAGTAAATGCGCGAAAGATGTATGAACCAAATGGGCTCACTAATCTTCTTTTATATCCTCTCTTTATTTTCAAAGCCCCCAAAATACAAAGCCGACCCCTAAAGTATTCTTTTTAATCTTTAATTATTTTTAAAATGCATAAAACCCAGCCGACCCCTTATAATGGGAAACACAAAGATAAAGCATGAATATAAATGAACAAAATTGAAATATAATCCATTATCTTCCGTTATTCATCTATAGCTTGCCTTCGGAAAGAAGAAAGGCAAGGAATCCTTTATTTTGGATTAATTTGAAAAAAAGGGACATTACAGTCCTCCCTTCCCGAAATTGCTTGCCCTCAAGCAATTGTAAGTACCAGGATCCCACATGAGTCTCACCTGTTTCTTCTTTGATGTACCTGCATATGAAGCAAACATATCAAAGAAAACAAGAGTGTTTAACAACACTTTTAAATTCCCCTTGTCATGCCTTAGAGATATGATATCTAGCTCTTTTTTGATGCTTGACACCACCTCATAATTTCCATCCATATGATGGCTTCCCAACACTTAATAATGCTGTCCCAAAAACAGCTTGTATCATGCATTTTTATTTCAAAAATCAGAATGTTCAAGTCTGAAAATAACACATCATAATATGATTTTATTCCTTCATTCAACTGAAATCTTCCTTCCTCATTATTCCATGATGGAATGCACTCAAAAAATGAAAATACATTGCTGTTCATGGCTGCTAATGGCAGCTCCCAATCTGATTTTTGCAAACTCAACCATATTATCACAACACAACTCTCAAACTGAAATTTGATGGGAAAAAGGAAATTTGTGAGTACAGTAGGGGCTGAAAATTGACTTACATACTGAAAAACTAGGAACAAGCTCAGGCCTTATCATGAGGCCATGATATTGAAAATTTGAGTCACCATTCCCCTCTTTGGTGGTCATGTGAACAGCTGCAAATTCATCATAATGAATTCTCTTTTCCCCTACTTCTTTTGGTTTTCTCATGGAACCATGGGTTAGCAATTCATAGAGATAAAAATGAATTCCCTTCAAGCTTATGTTTCCTTAAACATGTCATGCTAGCATTCTCTTTCATCAAATTCCTTCCATTCCATAAGCAAAGAGAAAAACTGAAATCTTTACCTTCATTCCCTTGGCATCTAGTGTCTCATGAAATAGCCTGGATGATCAGCCCATGGGGCATCATGAACAGCCCACACTATCAAGTTCTTCATTAATTGATTTGGAAACCAAGCAGACTTTTCTTGTAAATGATCCCATCCATATTTTTGCACCTTACATCCACAATTTCTGCCTCCAAAACAACATTAGCAAGTTTATATTCTTGCTGTAATAAAAGGCTTTCCAATCAACTGCTTGTCTTAATAGATAAAAAATGTGATTCCCATGGAAAAGTACCTTCTTAAACACATCTAAATTTACAGTCAACCAAATACTTAACTCGAGGTGTTTTCGGAAGCATAGCTTGAAAAGTAACCTTCTCACCCGTGCCTGAGAGTCTTATTTCCATGCTTTGATAATTGAAGGTGAGATCTCCCAATGATAGCAACCCTTGGACCCCAAACATGCTATTCATATCAGCCATGTTAATGAAATGGAAATCAGCACATACCTCATAATTTTCCAATGTAACATGGAGTTGGGAACATTTCCTTGTGCATGACATAGAGTAGCCATCCATTATCTTCACCGTGTATCCCTTGTAATCTTCAACCTTCAATCCCAATTTTTCCACTAAGCACTCATTAATGGAATCATGAGTGACTTCACCATTAATCAAACCCGTGGCTCCTTGTCCTTGGAGGGTAGAATCCTTCATAACCATGTTAGCATACATAATGATTTCAAAATAATCCTCCATCAATTTTTCTTTTAACCACGTGCAAGGAGTAATAATACCAAAGACTTCCTTTCTATCCATATGCAAGAGGTCAACCGGAACCCATACTCTTGCAAGGAAATATCAACCTTGGAAGGGAAGGTCTCAATGCCAAGAGCTATCTTCACAAGTTTTTCACATTGATATTCAACATGTTGAAGGAAGTAAACATATTGCAGCCATAGGGAAAGTATAATGGGACATGAAATTTGATCATACCTTGAGTTGAGAACATATCTACCTTCCCATGCCGGATGAGGAGTGATCGAAACATCCTCTATACTCCCAATCTTGTGAAGTTGTCAAATTTCTGAGTTGAAATCAGCCTTCTTCTCCTCAGAAAAGTTAGGCAATAAATGAAGATTTTTACGCCTTGGCTTCAACAATATCTTGATGGTGTTCACATAGGGAAGTCACATAGCTCTTACCATAATCATGGACACCATAAATCTGCCACTTATTGACTGCTGTTCTAAAATTTCCAGTGAACTGAAAGTGATTGTAGCCACCTAGAAAAGCACCTTCTTCATCCATGTGACCCCCAACAAGGTCACTCAAAAGTCTTGGTCCATGGACCCTATGCAAATCAGATTTTTCATCAAAGGAAGCTTGGGAAAATACTTTCTTAATATTTGGTGTTGCATTTGGAGCATCACATTTTTGAAGGTCATCCCTTGAACAACAATTTTCTCATGACCACAAATCTGAAATAGCATGGTAGGAAGTGAATAAATCTGAATCATTTCATATTTCTGGTCATCCTTTGACAATTGTGCTTCATCCCTTCAACCTCTCTTCACCATCTTGCAATTCAGATTTTTCTTCTTTATCTTCCTGTAACATGCCCTCATTAGAAATCATAGAATCATCATGAAAGATTAAAGGGTTTATACCTTCCAACTTGTGCTTTATGATCTCCCCTTCCTTTCTAGGCTCATGCACCAAACCTTTGTCCTTGGGCTTCTTATTGATTGCTGTTCTAAACAGACCAAAAGCTAATTGTCATAATGTTTCTTGGAAGAAGGGTTTCCAATCATTCCTTTTTTATCTTTCCCACTTGTTCACCATCCTCCTTTCCAATCCTATAAGTCCACATTTTGTTGAAATATTAGGAGTATTAATCAAACAATTTTATCAACAATTACCTTGCAACATCTTGACTTTCCTAAAAATCGAATAAGAATTTGTGAGTAAAGGTCGAATCTTCATCCTTCATGGGCTCAAGCTCCATGATTTCTTCCTTTTGTGTAGCTTGTGGCCTAGGCTTGGGAGTTCCTTGACTGGTTCCCTTGCTCACAAATGAATTCTGTGAGTGAAATAGCTTCACGAGCCTCTCTTGGAAGAGCCATATACTCTTCATAATTTGTGGCAATGTTACCCAGTCATTGTAGAGAGCCTTGTTTCAACATCCAAATAACTTTTCCCTTGGAAGGAAAGTAGGCCTCATGGCTGATTGTGTGAATGATCCCAAAGGTCATGTCAATATTAGCTGTAATGTCCCTTTTTCCCACTTGAGGATCATTATTTGGACTTCTTGCCATTCCTTCTCCATGGCAAAGAAGTAGAGGAGTTGCAGAAGAACATTGAACTTTCATTTGCATTTGTTTTTCTAATTTTTAATGTTTTCTTTTTAGTGTTTTCCCTCTTGAAGCAGGTCAAGGATGGGTTAAAGAGAAAACAAATAAGCTTAATGAAAAAAAAAAACATCTCCTATGGGTTTATGATTTGTTTTTAGCCTTGGCGCCAAAGGAGGGATATAAAGGGAAGTGAAGACCTCATTTGCATCAGCGTCTATATTTTGGCACATTTTCTATTATTGGGCATTGAGAGCTTGTTGCTCCATGTTCTTCCACTTGAGGAAGAAAACCCTCTTGTGTGGCTTTCTAAAAGGACATTAAAACCCTTCTAGTGGTTTTGTTGGAGGACGAAAACCCTTCAATATTGATTGAGCTTGAAGTATATTGCAAATTTGAGGAGAATCATTCACTTTCAAATTTTTATTTGTTTTTCTTACGGAGGAGCGACCTATCTTGGTGTAGGGTTTGATGGTTTAGAGGGGATAACGATGATATTTTATTTCATAATCTGATTTACCATATTTTATAAAGCCGGAATCTTCATTTTTATGAATTTTGAGGGTTTCCAGACCCATATTTCATAATTTTATTGTGGTTGCTCTTCGCTGGTTTTTAATTAATTTCCAGCTATGTGCTGACTCAGAATTTTCATTGATTATTGATTTATTGGATGCCTAAGATACATAACTAAATTGTGGCAAGGATATTTGGAGTGTTTTCAGTGTTTTGCATACATTTTTATACCGCTGTTTGGAGAAATCAGTTTGCTGGTTTTAAACAGTTTGCTGGTTATAAAAATCAGATTTGGTTATTTGGTGTTTGAGCTAATTCCTTGGTTGTGGTTTCATCCCTTGAAAAGGGATATTACATAGCTTTGGATGAGCTAACACCTCTATTATGAATCCTAGGTTCATTCATCTTTTGAAGAGATAGGGCAAAGAAGTCCATGGTGTTCGCTAACCTCTCTTGACCTGCAATAAACTTATCAATTTTAGCTCCTTGAGGATCCATATTGTCCTCCTTTGATAGTATCAAACCCTTGTTGCCTTCTGCGACTGAAACCCTAGGCCTTTGAAGATCCGAGCTCTAATACCATTGTAATATTCCTTTTGGAAAAAAAAACTGAAAATTAAGGAAATTAGCTCAAATCCTCAATATAAGCAAGTTTGGTTTATAAATCAGAAAACTGAAATTAATCTGAAATCAACAATCTACAAGGGCATCCAATTGTTTATAGAATTCAAGTCCACAATTCACTATGCAAATCAATGACTAATGCCACAACAATTATTCTATTGACGACAATGTTTATAAATCACAAATACATCAAAAGATGGACAAAATATTAGATTACACAACTAGAATTAATTAGTTAAATCAGCAGCAAACTACTCCAAATCTGAGGGCTAGGAAAAATAAATAAACTTCTCCAAAAATCATTACAAAATGGAGATTCTGACTTTATAAATATAGGAAAATTTGAAAATGAAGTGAAATATCAAGTTTATGCCTTCTAGGGCACCAAACTTCACTCCGAGGTAGGTCGCCCCACTTTGGAGAGGCCACTCAATGCAAATAGAAATATGAATATGCTTCTTTTCCCCAAATTTGCATCAATCTTTCAAGCTCTCACAAGGTAGGAGGGTTTCCGTCCCCCTATTAACTACTAGAAGGGTTTTCATCCTTCTAGGAAGATGCCACACACTTGGGTTTTCGTCCAAGAGTGGAAGAACAATGAGCCACTAACTCAAAGGTTCAAGTAGAGTAAATGCGTCAAAGATGTATGATCCAAATGAGCTCACTAATCTTCTTTTATATGATATCTTTGGCGCCAAAGCCCCCAAAAGACAAAGCCGACCCCTAAAGTATTCTTTTTAATCTTTAATTGACTTTTAAAATTCATAAAACCCAGCCGACCCCTTATAATGGGAATTTTCAAAGATAAAGCATGAATATAAATGAAGAAAACTAAAATATAATCCAGGATCTTCCCTTATTCATCCACTTCTTGCCTTCAGAAAGAGGAAAGGCAAGGAATCCTTTATTTTGGATTAATTCGAGAAAAAGGGACATCACTATAAGTTAGGCTATTAATATTTATTATGGGGATTTAGGTACATAACATTTATTAAACACGTGCTTTATAGTTATTAACCAGATGTAAATAAGTATATGTTGGCTAGATTTTCTGCACAACTAAAAACCTAGGCAGTCATGAGATAAATCTCCCTCATTTACCGGTGAGGCTCCCGTGTAAGATTTTGTCAGTTATATGTCCTAATATCTATTTGTTGGTATTACTTTAACTATATAGCTCATGAACCATAGCTAGACAGTTTTGCAGCAAGTAAGCAGCTGTAAGAGAAATGAAATATCTATAGAAGAGGAAAATAATAGAAAGCAGGAAGAAAGGGAAGATGTGCAACCCAATCAATAGTTCACAGAGTTGATCGCATGCACATAGATAGAACAAATAGATCTTTTAAGTACAAAATTTAAAGCAAATGATAGTTTCAGATCAAATCTATAATAACACAAAGTTTATGAATAGATCTAGAAAAAAATAAGAAGAAAAATGTACCGTTGAAACAAAGCTGTCTGGAAATCTTATCTCTATTCCTCTGCTTGCAAAAAACTATCAGGGGTTTCAGCTCAAAGTCTGGAACACAAGAATGCTGATTACAAATTCTGATCCTTTAACCCGTAGGTTCTTCCTCTATTTATAGTGTATAAAGGGCAATTACAAATAGGAAGCTTTAAATGAATTTCCGCATGCGGAAGCTATGAAAAGGGAAACAACTGGCAATCTTCCTCCTAGAATTCCTCTTTGCATGACATGCATGATTTATAACTGAAAAATAGAACCTTCTATTTTGCATGTCTGCCACCTATTTCCAAGTAATTGACTTCTTCAAGTAACGACTTTTAAACCAATCACTTAAGTTTTATAATTTAATTGATTGCTCAATTACTTTGTCGGAGAAAATAAAAGAAAGAGGAAAAGAAATAAGAAGAAAGCTGTAACCCTCCCATTCTTGTTCTTCTTCCATATTCTGCATGCTGGTAATCTGCATGCTGATCTCAACCTGGATTGTACTTCTGCTTCATCTATTTTAGCAATGAATGATTGCCTTTGAATAATTCTCTGCCTTGAAGCTTTTGCAATTCTTCTTCAGTACATGCACTAATTGAATGTCTTTCCTTTGATTCAGACCAAACTCATCATCTTTTATTTTTTAATTGCATATGAGCAATTGGCTTCTGGAAAGCACTGCTGGGTGAAGGCCTTTGACAAGTCTTCAATCTTCAACTGGAAGCTTTTGTAGCACTTGCACAAGTACATGCACCAGGCAATTTTCCATGCACGACTTCTATAATTGCGTTAGAAACAAAAGATCAATTTTTTTTTAATTGCATATGAGAATCTTAAATTCTGGAAAGCACTCTGGTGAAGGTTCAAATACAAGTAAATTCAATGAAGGCTTCAACCGGAAGATTGGGAGTGCATGGACAAGATCTTGGAAGGAATTTTCCATGCACTGACTTCTACACGGGCAGCGTTAGAAACAAGAGGATGAATTTTTGTCGGAATCCCTTGCAATTGGTTCCATTTGTGCAGATCTGGCAACTTCTTCAGATTTAGAAGATATAATCAATGTACCTGACATTGATTTGAGCACCTGTGATGAATACCTGCAATTTTATTCAGACAAAGATGGAGTCCATGGCAGGAATACTTGATTTTTATCACCAAAATCTGCATATAAAGCCTGCTGCCCTAAAATTTGAGGTTTTGCTTGCATGCAAAGCAAGCAAAAATATTATTTAACTCACCAGAGCACTTATACCAACATGCAGATAATTATCATAGCAAAAATCAAGCCATTCCAACTCCAGGTGCCAAACCTTGAAGCTCCCTGGCAATGAAAAACACTCTTTAATGCAAAAACCTCATTCCTTTGGCGCAAAAACTTGTCCGGGCTGCAATTCTTTGCAAAAAGAATTAATTGCTTCTTCTTTATGGCAGCCCATGCTTATATAATCCTCATCATACTATTTTTAATAATTTCCCTTCCTATTTCTAGTAATTTAATTAATTAATAATCATGTTTATTCACCCAATTTGGGCGTGCAATTATGCATGCTGCAGGTTGCTTTTAAATAAATTTATTTTATTTATTTTTAGCATGCATCCTTGACTTCTCCTTAGCTCTTCCACTTGCATTGACTTTCCTTCTATTTATGGCACCAAAATTGGGTGAATAAACCATTAATAAATATTATTAAATGCATTGTTATTCACCCAAGGTGGGTCGCACTTTTTGGCAAGGGTAATTTCTAAAAATAGGAAGTCAACTTTGATGGGAATTTCTACCCTGCACTGCAGCTCCAAAAATCTCCTCTTCCACTTAAGTTATTTGACTTTCATAATGAGAATTTTTACCCTGCAAGGAAGGTAAGAAATTCCCACCTGCCTGTGCTTTAAGTGCTTTTTGAAAATAGCTTCTTTTATAATGGGAATTTTTACCTGCTAGGCAGGTGCAAGTGATTTTTCTTTATTTTATAATGGTTTTCACCCTGCAAGGCAGGTAAAAATTCCCGCCTGCCTGCCACCTCTAATATTCCCATTGCAGCTTAAGTGACTTTGACTTCATGGGAAAAAGTACCCTACAAGGCAGGTAAGAAATTCCCGCCTGCCTGCCACTACCAAAATTCCCATTGCAGCTTAGATCTATTTATTCCAAAAAGTGCGACTTGCCTGGGAGAGGCTTTTTGTGCATTGACTTCATCTTTTTTGGTCAGAAGTTTGCATTCTGAGGCTGATTCCTTCTGGTGCAATGGCCGTAAATGATCTCCAGATGTTCTAGGCAATTAAACAGACTATACTGGACAAAGAACGGACCCAGGGGAATTAAACAGAAAGACCATAGGGAAAACCGGAGAAAAACGCAAAAGAAATAAATAAAAACGAAAAACGTTGTCAGAAGTCACAGACAAAGCTCTGAATTCATTCCTGGTGAAAATCCTATTGAGATGTGTGAATACTGGCATGCAAAACTTCAACAGGATTCAACCGGAGCACAATTTACTTCAAACGGGCTTTATTTATTTAATAAATAATTAAATAAAAATTTTCTGCAGACAAAACTTGGCGGAGGGATAAAATGAGTTTCAGCATCTGGGTATTTGTCGAAATTGGCTCATATGATTCACTGGGAATATCTTAACATAATACAGACATCTTCTGGCAATAAAAACACAAAAAGACCCGTTATTTTAAAAGAACGATTTTTTTTTAAATGGGTAGTCCCAGATTTCAGGGTGAAATCTGGGGACACCAGTATATGTGTCGCTAATACTATTGGCTACAAAACATTAGTGAAAGATGCACACATAAAGGAACTTTATAGAAATATTAGGGCGAGTAAATTAATTATAGATGAATCGATGAGCTTTTAACAATGCAAAACATTTATTGAGCAATGTTTTATTGATTGGGCAATGTTTTACAAAGCAAAACATTTATTGAGCACATACAAGATATTTGGTTTCAAATAACAACGATGTTCATAAAAAGTTACTAAAAAATATTTAAAGCTGTTTAAGAAACTTTCATTTGCATTCTTGTGATATAACTTCAGAGAAAAGTTTGAAGGATGTCTTTGTGAGTTTTCTCTAGCTCGAACAAGACAATTATGAGTTCAATATTTAATCATTTTTTAGTGTTTTTTAAGGTTTTGGTCATATGTATCCTAGCACCATAATATACTTGATGCTTATATTTGTTCCTCTCAAGACTCAAATAGTGTAAATTTTGATAGAAACTGGTTATTATAAACAATATTTTTCTGGATTGTTGATATTTTTACATTGAAGGATTAGATGATAGACATATGGACAGAAAGGAGTATCATCTATAATGTTAAGTTTTTGTAGTGAATGTTTCACAACACCAGAAATTTAGTGCTTTAATTTTGGTCATACATAATTTTTTTTATGTACAATAGTACAATATATTGTCTAAGCATTTTTATTATCTTAAGTCTGTGAATGCAAGTATGATGCAACTTAAGATGTTAATTTTCTGACTAATCATTGTGATGTAGTGGTGCGTTAGCATGGCATGAATGTGTCAGTGCAGACATTCTGGAGAAAACTTTGAGGGCTGAAAGAGGAATTCAAAATCCATTGAAGAAAACTTTTGATACACATATTACAAAAGATATTTTTGAATTTCTAAAAGAAAAGACCATTTCTGGCTTAGCAACAGCAAATTTGAAGGAGAAAGAAGTATATTTTATTCAGGTGATTATTTCTTCATTGTATCAGGTATAGTAGTCATATGGTTGCTGCAATAAGAGTCAAAATAGTAATTATTTAATTGCAATGGCAGTGTGGTGATACAGTGTGTCAAATGGAGATTTAGGGATGTAAGAAGTTAACTTGGTCTGATGTTACTGATGTAGGTTGAGGATGCTTTGAATCCTGATGTTATTTTGGGGTTGACATGTCGAAAGCAAGGTAACGATCACAAACAGCTTGAACTCAAGAAGGTAAAAATCTAGTTTTCCTTTTTTGCTCCATTGGTCTTTTCATGATGCAACAAAGGGTATCTGTTAATGGACGGAATACAAACTTATTTTTCATGTCTTCGCCAACTTTCCTTATGTCTAATACCTCGAAGGAGTGCTTAACGCCTCTCAAGGAAAAATGCATAAATGATGATTGCTAGAAACATGCAATGAATAATAAATATTGTACAGTTGCAAGATTAAGACATCTGAATGAAGCAAGATTAGGACATTCGACTAGGTGAAACAGAATGGGAACAAGCTATTAGCCTATTTGGATTATGCTTCCTCATTGAGAATCACGGGTTCCTCGAAACCTTCAACAAGCAACTCGTGGAGAATTTTATGTGGTACATGTTATTTTGTGTAATCTTCAATGCAATTGGATTAACAACATTTGAGGAAAGTGCTTTATCGTAACATTTAAAATTGGCCTTCTTTTGATAAGTATATATTTACTATCAGAGAGAGAGAGAGAGAGAGAGAGAGAGCAAAACAACTCTTTGTCAAAAGACTAATAACATCCACCAATAACAAAAATAGTATCCTTCCTCTACTACCAGATTATTGGGAGCACAAAGAAAATAACAATAGCAAGATAAATGAGGCATCAGCTGGTTAGAATTCTGCATCTTTGACCAATACATACTTGATTATGCTATTACCCTGAGGGCTTCCATTGTTCTAATCCCATTGCCATCTTGCCTAGGGGAGAAAAAGAGTTGTCGGATAGAAGAGGATATTGAGGAGATATCATCCCCTTCGCATCGGAAGTTAAAACATGGAACATAAATTTAGATTTAAGAAGGAACATTCTGTGCAGCTTTTTGCCCATGAGTCTAATGCCTCTCTCATTATCCTTGTTTTGATAATGCCATTTGAGGAAATAAATCTTGAGCATTTTTGACTTTTCTATCTCCCTAATCTGCAAATATGCCTTCGATAAGGTCTCAGAAATCGCCGAATTTATGGCCAAAAAATTTATCTGCATCAAAGTTGAACAAAACTACACAAAAAATGTTGTAATGTCCCCAAATGGACAACTCCATTTTTTACTTGGATTTTAGGCCAATTCCCTTAAAAAATCGCTGAACTTAACAATGCATATCAGATTGATTATCACTGAAGACCTGTATTTTATCCTGGAAAATGCGACTTGGATTATTAGGCAAAAAATCACACCAAACAGCACAATTTAGTGTTCCCCACTCGGCAATTACATATTGCAGATTTATGAACCCCAAATCAGTCCGCTTAGTTGCCGCTATTCACAGGACCATGCAAAAATCAATTTATTCCACTGCTGCAATTAATTGCCAGAAATGGCGACTAAAGTTATTGAGAAACCCCATACAAATCAGCAATCGAATAAATATGGCCCAAGCCTACCGTATCCTAAACTGAAGAAAATTTAGATTTTTATCGTGAATGATTAAAATAATGACTTTTTAGATGCAATACAAACATCACTTAGAAATCTGCATACAAAATGATTGAAAATGCCTCTTATAAAACCTTCCAAAAATTCTGAAAACCATTTATTTTGATCCCCAAAACTTTAGTACAATAAATGGCAATATTTTTCAGACCTGGAATGTCTTTTTTGCAACATCAAATCAGCCAAAAGTGGGTAAGCTCCACCTTGTAAATGAACATTTGTAAATGCTGCCATTCCCTGTAACAAGCTGTGCTGCAAATCTTCATTGAAACATTGCCAATTATAACAAAAGAAGATCTGTGTAGATTCACAATGGATAACCCTTGGATAGAAATCCCCAACTTACTCTAAGAGGGTTTTTCGTCCTTTAGAGATGGATCCTAAGGGTTTTGTCAATTAGAATACTTCAGACAAAAGAACTCAAGGCTTTAACTTCAATTCAAACCATTATCAAATGAACATAGGAAGCCTTTATAAGTCGACCCCTTCTTTTTAAAGAAGAAATTTCGACCCAAAAGCAACCTCACAAGGCCATTTTCAGTCAATAAGTGGAAATTTAATGCATTTTAGCATCCATATCCCTACCTAGACCAAGTCGCATTTTTCCCTAGAGAAAATACAAAAAATAATGCTCTTTTATCTTTTTAAGTTCCCCTTTCCCCTTCTAAGGCAAGTCGCCATTTCTCTTAGGATGGATAAAAATTACATTTATACTAAGTGCTTTCCTTTGTTTGCCTTTTTCTATGTTTTAATTTGTCATTAAGTTCATTGACCTATTATAAGTGAAGTTTATACATGTCTATTTTATTTTTTAAAGCAACTTTATAATAAAGTGCAATAAAGGTTCACTTCCTTTCCCAGCTCCTTTTAGCCGCCATGGAAGACATAATGGGCTAAGGGTCTTTGATTGGGAAGGGGATATAATAGTCCTCCCTTCCCAAAATTGCTTGCCCTCAAGCAATTGCAACCTGCATGCCCAAGTGCCATATGCAAAAGATAGAACATGCTATAGTGCTCCAAAAGTCTTGATCCTGTACTTGTTGAATGTGAGAGCTCTTGCCACAAGACATAGCTCTCCGGATGCTCATAGACATAGACTTGGAATAATGATTCAACATACTCCATATTGTAGACTTCATCCTCAATCTTATCATGCTTCTCATGATGAAAATAAATTTGAATAGGCAACAATAGATAAGACCCATTATCACACTCTTCATTCCTTGGAGTATTGCAAATTTCATCATCCTTTGTGATAGCTTGACCTATTTGTATCAATTCCTTAGCAACCTTGTTCACAAAGGGCTGAATATCATCATGATAATACTGCAACAACAACAAGGATAATGTACCTCTTACCACATAATTTGCATCCCGTGCAATCTGCTCCTCATGTATCTCCTCTTGTACTGAATCCCCTTCATTTGGAATTTGGGCTTTCACCACCAAGCTCTCCTCAATTTGAAAATATGGATTTTCTTCCTTCATAAGGGTGGACTCTATGATTTCACTTCCTTGCTCAACCTTACTATCCTACACATCAAATCTTTCTAAAACCCTGTGTGAGAAATCAACAAGTGAAGCAAAAGATTCAATTCCTTGAGTCCTCAATGTTTGGTACCACCATTTGTGTGCTACTCCATCCATGTATCTAGAGATGATCATTAGGGCATCATCCTGACACATAGGATTACATCACAAAAATGTCTCCAATTTCTGCAATCATGATCTAACAGATATTTCTTTGGTGCCATAAAAAAATGGAACTTGAGTTCACTTCATTTTTCTTACTTGTATTCAAATCTGATTTCTATTTCTTCTCCTCACAGGTTGGGAGTATCTATTGCTCTGATACCATTGTAATGTCCCCTAAATGGGACAATTAGATCTTCACTTGGTATCTAGGCCAATCCCACAACCAAATACAAGCTTAACACATGCAAATCAAATTTTTATCATGCAGACCTATGATGCCATGGTTTTTCCCCCAGCCCTCTGTACCTTGCCTGATACGTATCCGGTACAGATACGTTAGGGTACAAGTACATATACGTACAGGGTACATCTGGGTTCTTCCTGAGTATGCCAAGGGTATGTCTAGACGTACCTGTGACGCACCCAGGAAGAACCGAGATGTACCCACAACGAACCCAAGGAGAAATACGTCTTTTAAGGCATTAAAACATTTTTTTGACTTTGTCAATGCAAAATAATGAACCCTAACATTTAAATGAATAAAATATTGAGTAAAATAACCAGTGGAATTATGATCCTTTGGAATTTATGTTCCTTTACATGTCAAATAAAGACACAATTGTGCAGGTGGATGACTTTGTTGGTGTCAAGCAAGGAGACAACTTTCAATCAGAACATTCAATACGGTGACCTCAAATACAGAATAAAAATAGTTCACCCAAAAAATATTGTAGGTATGGAGAAATAGAGATTAAATTATATATTTAAAAACTGTGTTAATATATTAATATAAATTATATATTTTTAAAATAATTTACATTACAACTAATAAAACAATACCAAATAAATTTTAATCATATTGACGACTTCATATCCTTTTAATCATATTGACTAAAAAAATGAGTATATATATATCAATTTTTTAATGTATATGTATGGACGTATTCAAGACGTATCGTACACAGGGGTTTTTTAAATTTGACATATCCGTGTATTGAACCCGTACTTGTACCCATATCCTGGCAACATAGGCAGACCTGTATTTTATCCTGAAAATGTGACTTGGATTTGGCATAAAAATCACACCAAACAGCCCACAATTTGGTGTTCCCCACTCCAATTATATTTTGCAGAAATTATTAAGTCAAATCAGTCCATAACATATTCATAAGACCATGCAAAAATGATATTTATTCACTGCTGCAATTAATTTTTAGAAATGGCGACTAGGGTTATTGAGAAACCCCATACAAATCAGCAATCGAATAAATATGTTTTTATCCTAAACTGATCTCTGCATTTTTAGCAGCCTAAGCATGAAGAAAATTTTGTTTTTAGGGACAAATAATGACTGCAATACGGTACAGAAATCTGCATACAAAGGTGATTGAAAATGCCTCTTAAAAAACCCTCCAAAAATTCTGAAAGTAATTTGTTTTGATCCCCAAAATTTAGTACAATAAATGACAATAATATTCAGACCTGGAATGCCTTTTTTGCAACATAAATCAGCCAAAGAGTGGGTCGCTCCACCTTGTACAATGAACACACCAAGTGCTGCGATTTCCCTTAACAAGCTGTGCTGCAAATCTTCATTGAAACATTGCTGAATAACAAAAGAAATCTGTGTAGACACAATGGATAACCTTGGATAAGAAATCTCCAATTACTCGAAGAGTGTTTTCGTTCTCTAGAGATGGATCCTAAGGGTTTTCGTCATTAGAATACTTCAGACAAAAGCTCAAGGCTTTAACTTCAATTCAAAAATTATCAAATGAACATAGGATGCCTTCCTATGAGTTGACCTCTCCTTTTTAAAGAAGAAATGACCCAAAAGCAACCTCCAAGGCCACCAATCAGAAAATAAGGGAAATTTAATGCATTTTACATTCATATCCCTACCTAGACCAAGTCGCATTTTCCCCTAGAGGGAATACAAAAATATAATGCTCTTTTCTCTTTTCAGAGTTCCCCTTTCCCCTTCTAAGGCAAGTCGCCATTTCTCCTAGGATGGATAAAAATTCCATTTATACTAAGTGCTTTATCCTTTGTTTGCCTTTTTCTATGTTTTAATTTGTCATTAAGTTCATTAATATATTATAAGTGCTTTTTATAATGTCTATTTTATTTTTTTAAGCACTTTATAATAAACTAATAGAACTTAAGTCTCCCTTTTAAAATCCTCCTTAGCCATCGGTAAGGCATAACAGGCTAAGGGTCTTTGATTGGGAAGCAGATATAACAACTGTTCTGGGATAGTTATGAATAAAACGTTGGATTTTCTCTCATATAAAAATATAATGGTCTTTTATCTTTTCAGAGTTCCCCTTCTAAGGCAAGTCGCCATTTCTCCTAAGATGGATAAAAATTACATTTATACTAAGTGCTTTAAGGCAAGTCGCCATTCTCTAAGATGATAAAAATACATTATACTCTTAATTTATCCTTTGTTTGCCTTTTTCTATGTTTTAATTTGTCATTAAGTTCATTAATATATTATAAGTGCTTTTTATAATGTCTATTTTATTTTTTTAAGCACTTTATAATAAAGTAATAGAACTTGAGTCTCCCTTTTAAAATCCTCCTTAGCCGTCGGTAAGGCATAATAGGTTAAGGGTCTTTGATTGGGAAGCAGATATAACAACTGTTTTGGGATAGTTATGAATAAAACGTTGGATTTTCTCTCATTTATGATTTGGCCAACTGCTTGTTCATATAAGTTTAAGATTGCTTTAGTACTTTGAGCTGCCACCACACTAGCAAAGGCTGCCAACAGAGCGTCATCTACAATTGTAGATGATTCTTTGGCTTAATAAGTGGGCCGATCTCTATACCCTTGATCTTTCATGATTATCGGGTTGCACTAAAATATTTGTCTATTGCTTCTGCCATTATAATGAGAAGATATGGAGCAAGAGGGTCACCTTGTCTTAAATCTCTTGATAATTTAAACGAGGGCATTGGAGAGCTATAAACGAAATTTGAAAAAGAGGGGGGTGGAGACACAATTTTTGATCCAATCCATCCATTATTGATTGAAACTGAATTCAGCCAAGTTTTTTTAGAGGAAGCTCCAATTGACATTATCATAAGATTTTGCCCTGTCTAATTTGAGAAACATACATGATTTCTTAGACTTGTAAAGGAAGTGGTTTGCTTCTTGATCAATTACTATCCCATCCATAATTTGTTTATCAGCAACATAACCAGTTTGCTCTTCAGAACTCAGCTTGGTTGGCAGTTTTTTTAATTGCTAGGCTGCGATTTTTGTAAGAATTGTGTAACAGGTGTTGCATATAGCTAATGGCCTCTTATGCCCACAAGTTTTGGAGTTTTCTTTATAAGGGACGAATGCGAGGAAAGTGGAGTTCATAGCCATTAGCATTTGTTTCAAGGCTTGGGACTCCCCTACCATTTCACACACTTGCTTTTTTACAGTGCTCTGATATTTTTGGAATAAAATCAGCATTAAAACCATCAGGGCCTGGAGCTTTAGGAGAGGAAAAATCATTGATTCCCTTTTCTACTTCTTCATGTGTTACTTTAGAAATTAAAGCTCATTTTGAACTCGAGTAGCCGGGAATATTTCTCAAAAGTTTCTCTTGATCCTCCCTTTGTTGATGGCCTTTTCTATGTCTTTCTATGTAACTTTAGACATTAAGAACTCGTTTTGAGCTTGAAAAACTAAGTTGGGAATATTTCGCAAAAGTTCCTCTCTATCCTCCTCACTGGCTGTTTGAGGGGTCCTTTAGTATAGTGCTAAAGAAAAAGACAAGAACCTCCTTGATTTCAGATTGAGAAGAGACGAGATTGCCATCGTCCTTGAGCACTAATTCTTTTGGTTATTTTTCTGCCTCTGCATTGTAGATTTGTTAAAGAATTTTTTATTATTATCACTATCCTACAGGCAATTTAATGTACTGTCCCCTTTTTTTGAATTAATCCAAAATAAAGAATTTCTTGCCTTTCCTCTTTCCGAAGGCAAGCAATGGCTGAACAAGGGAAGATTGTGGATCATATTTTAGTTGTTTTCATTTATATTTATGCTTTATCTTTGTAAATTTCCATTATAAGGGGTTGGCTGGATTTGAAGCTTAAATGAAGCCAATTAAAAATAAAAAAGAACACTTTAGGGGTTGGCCTTGTTCTTTTGGGGCTTTGGCGCCAAAAAGAGGATATAAAGGAAGGTTAGAGAGCTCATTTGTATCATCTATCATTGGCGCATTTTCTCTATTGAGACTTGTGGGCTGGTTGCTCATTGTTCTTTCACTCTTGGTCGGAAATCCAAGTGTGTGGCATCGTCCTAGAAGGGCGGAAACCCTTCTAGTGGTTGGTTGGGGGATGGAAACCATTCTAGTGGTCAGTTGGGGGACGAAAACCCTCCTTCCTTGTTGGCTTAAAGACATATTTCAGATTTGAGAGGAAAGAAAATAAGCAAATTTTATATGCATTGTTGAGCCTCTCTCTTGTGGAGTGACTTAAATTGTTGAAGGGTTTGTTGCTATCTAGGGCACGGCAATCTGATTTGAATTCATATTTGTCTTCCTCATTATTTATAAGGGTGGAATCGTCATTTACATGTGGAGTTTGGGGTTTTGAAACCCTTATTTCATAATTTTATTGCAGCTGTACTTCGCTGGTTTTTAAAATTAATTTCCAGCAGTGTTTTGGATCAGATTTCTCATTGATTATTGGTTTATCGGATGCCTAAAATACTTATATCTATTTTGGCAAAGTTATTTGAAGTGTTTTCAGTGTTTTGCATGCATTTTTGCACCGCTGTCAAAAAAGTCTGTTCGCTTTCCAAATCTGTGTTTTATTTTCAGTTTGCTGGTTTTTGCTAATTTCCTAATTTTCAGTTTCAGTCCTTGAAAGGGATATTGCATTATATTTGCTTTGTTGTTTCCTAAAGTTTTCTTCTTCTTTGTAACTTTATCTAATTTACATCTCAGCTTGAAATCTTCACTGTTTAGATTCTTTTTACATCCTTCCTCAAAAAACGTTTCTTGAACCATACCGACAATTGCTTCCAATTGTTCGTCTAGCTGAAAAATGTTACCATATACTTAACAGTTCCATTTTTGAAGTTCGGCTTTCAATTTTGTCAAATTTTTTCAAATTATGAATAGCCTTGTTCTTTAGATATAGTTGTCATCCTCCCACTATTGCTGTATTAATCATTCAGAGTGGGATGCTCCATCCACATGTTGAAAAAATAGAGTGGTGTATCCTTCATTACACTGTCTTTAGTCAGTGTAAATTCTATAGGCAAGTGATCCGAAATGGAAGGTTTTTGAATGAACACCTCTTCTACAAATGCTTTGTTGATCCAACTTTCTGAATTCGTGATCTGTCGAGTCTCTCTGCTATTAAATGTTCACCCTTTCATATATTAGACCATGTGAAAATGCCATTATTAGGGCAAACATCAATAAGCTCTTCTCCATAGTGAATATATTTAGCCCGTTTAGGTATCTCCCATTAGAAGATAGATTACGGGTAGCTTCTCTTTTGTCTAATGTTGAAGTTATCACAATGCAATCTCTTGCTAAAATCAGATTATGGAAAAGGTCTATCCATGATTTTGATTTCAAACTGAGCTACAAAGAGTTGCTCTTGAGGGGGAGTAAAAAGATATACAAACTACAGGTAGGCCAGAGAAGGATTCTTAGAAGTTTGCCGAAAATCCAGTTATCCCCTTCTTTGGGTGATTCTAGTAGATACATTTTTGGATCCAACATAAGCATAGTCCCTCCCGAGGGTCCTCCTGCTGAGTACCACACTCTTCTACCTTGAGACATGGCATCAACCTTTGAGAGTTTTGTTTCTTGAATAGTTAACAAAGACAGATTAAACATTTTTTTATCATTTACTTCAACGCTCTATACTTGTGCTAAGACCTGACACCTTTGATATTTCAAGTCACTAACTTCTTTTGATAACTTTTTTGTAAGCTGCATCTATCCTGGCTTGCTTACCTGCTGCCACCTCAGCTGCAGAAATTTCATTAATTTTCTCGGTTCTTTGCATTCTCTTTTTCTACTGAGCTAGAAACAAGAGGAATATCTATTTCCCTGCTTCTTAGATGCAAGCCACCTCTACAATTGGCCTTTAATGGCTTTGTTTCAGATTTAGTGATACAAGTGTCGCCCACAGTAATCTGCATATTGTTCTTAGGAAGGACCTCCTATTGAGAGCGTAAGCTTCCATCCTCCCAACAGGCTTTAACCCCAAAGGGTAAGCTGCTTCTCATATGGTCCAAACCTTAGAGGAAAGGCTTTTGATGGACAATATCTTCCATTAGTGTCAGCATTGTTGGGGATTTCCTTGATTGCTATAGAGTTATTTTCCAAGGGAGACATATCTGTATTACTTTTTATGGTTGCACTTGTAACCCATGTTTTCTGACCTTCTTCCAAACCTTGACCTGATTGTTTGTTTTCAAATCTGCACTCCTAAAATGGTTTGACCTTCTCCAAGAGCTCTGTCTTCAAAAGGTGGGCTGCTCTTAGGAGTGCTTTATTGCAGTTATGGATCTTTTTCTTTCCCTTGCGATTTGCATCTTCAGTGATGCGGGTCAGGGTGAGGTGGTCCAGTGAAGGACAATCTTGTCCCTGCAGGCCTTACTCAACTCACTCAAATGTGCACACACTAAACCCAATACAGATAGACTTGGAATGAAAACTCAATTTTTATTGTGTTAGTGACTGAATTACAGAGATTTACACACACACATATTGCTCTATTGAATTACAACTTGAACGTGAGAAAACACAGTACATTAAACCCCTCTATTGGACCTGGTACTTGCTCTAATCTTTAACAAGCAGTTTTAACTGCTTCCACCTAAAAATTTTGTTCCAACCTTATCCATTAGTGACCTGTTCATTTGCTCGACAAATCCGTTCTGCTGCAATGTGTATGGAGTTGCCTTTTGTCTTTCAATTTCACATTGCTTGCAACATTTTCCCCCATTATCTGTGCGCAGGACCTTTACCTTCTTCTCCTCTTGATATTCCACAAGGGCATGTAAGTCCTTGAATTTCTTGAGTACCTTGGACCACTTATGGAGAAAGTATATCCAAGGCTTCTTGGAAAAGTCATTTATGAAAGACTCATAATACATGTATTTTCCTAGTGAAGCAACCTTGACTGGTTCAAACACGTCACTATGTATTACTTGCAAGATCTTGCTTATGTGCACAATTGTAGTGGGGAACTTCAGCCGATTCTTCTTTTTACACACAATGCTCGCAAAAGTCAAAGTGTAAAGGAGCACCAGTGATCCCTTTCGCCATTCCTTTGGATTACACTGAGTGCAATCCTTTCTCGCCTATATGACCCAACCTTTCTACCCAAAGCATTGTATCTTATATTGGAAGCATGTTGGTTTTATCATGTTGTCCATTGGTCTTGGGAACAACAATGTTAGTTAAAAGCACCGGGGATCGTATTTTCATCAAGTCTAAACAAGATTCCAGTGCGCATGCCTCACGTGTAACCATGGCTCCATGTACCATTTTACAACCATATATGTTGAATGAGACATGACGCACAACCATCACACATTTCCTTGATTGAAACCAAGTTTATCGCAAGACTTGGAATGTGTAGAACACTAGGGATTGTTTCTATCCTCCCATCTCAAAAATTTAGCTTCATTCTTCCTTGACCCAAAGTCTAATTTATCTTCCACAAAGATATTATCACCGCAATATTGTTCACATTCATAGAACCACTCCCAATGGGCAGTTATATGATTGGAGTCTCCTGAGTTGATCAACCATGCATCAGTGTAGTGAAAGTTGCCAAGTATGCATCTCTACTTTCATCAATGGAGTCCTTTTCACTCTAAAAGGAAGTATCTGATACTTTTCTCTTGTCCACCTTCACTTTGTAATTCCTCTTAAAATGCCCTATTTTGCTACAATTCCAACATTTCTTGAATGGTCTCTTTGGATTCTTAGATTTGCCTCTAAAATTCAAATGCTTCTCCCTAGATCTTTGCTTGCGTTTCTTCTCCGATCTACCTCGTACAACCTATGCATCATTGCCTTGATGATCTTGAGCAGAATTGTACCTCATTTCTTTTGACAATAAGGTAGACATAATCTCATCCATATTTAAATTGTATGAGGTGCTAATAATTGCCATTACTAGATCGTCCCGAGTATTGCAAACAACAAATAAGCGAAATGCACCTCTCTTCATCGTCCCCTGTCCAAGGTAGTCACTATGGAAAACCTTATGCCCATTCCTCCTCCTGTGTGCATCAAGGAAGGAGCAAAGGAGGGGAACTCGCCATGGTTGTAAGTGATGTACCTTCATGATTAATTATTTTATTTACTAATCACGACATTGTAATGTTTCGACTAGGGGAAAGAAGACTTAGCGAGGAGAATTTCTATTTCTTCATTATGAGGTCGGTCTTCTTAAGTGAAGATCAAAAAGTGCATTAGGAGGTTTGTTGTAATGTTTGTTTTTGGAAGACTTTAGTAAAATAGCTAGGGCTAAATGAGAAATGAATGAAATTAATTTTGTTATGGTTGTAATCAGACTTTCGAGGGTAGGATATGATTGAAAATGCACACGAAAACCTGCAATTTTTCCCTTCCTAGGGCATCGACCTGTTTTGGGAACTCCCACTCAGTTTTGGATGCCCTAAACTTGCTGAAAATATGCCCAATCAAGCTCAAAAATTCTGATTAATTACCAACAATCAAAATATGAAGGAAAATCGATTTTTAGTGCCCTAGAATTGAAAATATGAATTACTATAAACCCTTGTCTGTAGAGTTACTTTAAAAATTCATAATTTTACCTAGGCAGATCCAAAATTCAGGAAACTTGGGATCTTGGGGTTTAAAAATATGAAGAATGCAAATATCAACTCAACTTGCCCAAACATCCACTCAAACATGCCAAATCTGACCTACACGCATTTCACCCCTCATGGAAATAATGAATTAGTGGGTCAAACATGCAAGGAAATGATTGTTTTCACCTTTAATAATTAGTATAAGTCCATCCATGCAAGATATCATACCATACATCCATCAAAATATATCCAACATGCTCATGATACAAGTCACTTAGGGCTATATAGAAAGATATCAACTCCAAATTCCTTGAGATATTCACTAATTCCAAATATCCTTGCTTGACGGTTTTTGTCCCCAAGACAAGTTTCACTATCAAGGGTTTTCATCCTTGAAGTGGTCTTAAACAAGGGTTTGCGCCCTTGATGAGAGAGAGGAAAGGTACAATCTTTACCCAAAAGAAATAATAAGATTCAACATAATATATAATGGCCAAACATCCTCTTGTTGTAACATAGGCAGTGCTTCATCATAACTCATGGCCGACCTTATAATAAGTACCTTTTAATTATGTAATTTGTATTTGGAGCCTACATGCTTAAAACACTCTATATTCTAATTAAATGAGTTCTTCTATAGGAGTGTTTGGCTTCCCAATAGGAATACATGATAATAATAAAAATATCTATTTAGAAAATGTCATCCAAGTCTCCCCCCTGCTTCTTTCCTACAACCCATGATGAGGAAGAACAGATTAAGGTCTTCAATTGTGCAAGTCTCCAAAAAGGGACATGGCATTGGCCATGAAGTCGAGGCTTCTAATTCATCAATTGCGCCAAAGGAGGGGCACTAAAGGAAGTTTGAATGGAGAGGAATCAAAAGATCATAATGAGAGATCAATTATGCTTCATATCAGATGAATGCTAAAAAATGATGAACTAAGAAGTATAGTAATTTTAGATCACTCGAGATTTCTAAAGATAGAGGTATAATCTTATGAAAAATCCACCAAAAGTATAAAATGTGATAATATCTAGTAAAGCATAAGATTGATAAATAACATACCAAAAGATTAAGGGATAATATATTGGCATAAATAAAGCCACAAAGTATTGTAATGAGGAAGTAGATCATAAGATGTACAAGATCATATAACATGGATAAAAGACATACCAAAATATCAAGTTTTTTACATGTATGTACATGACGTACAATCAAATACATATATATTAAAATTTCAAACATGAATTAAACTATTGTATATATATATTATTTATATTTATTTGAAATTTACTTGTGAAAGACCAATATCAGTGGCACCAGTTCCAAAAACATCCCCCAGTATCTCATCTATAGAAAAGAAATCATGTGAACCAGCAAATGATGTCTCGCCCGTAGTGCATACAACACCACATGATTCACAGTGGTGTGGTGCGCTAGAACTGGCGCCTCCACCAACATCACCAAATGCAATCTGGTCACTATGCTGGGTCAGAGTGTCAGTGAACTCCCTCAATGCATGCAGTGTGTCAATCTCCACAACCTCCTTCACTGTAGGAGGGATAACTGAAGGCAGTGGGGGTTTTGGGGCATGGGGGATCTTTGGTTGACCTACGCGTGTACTAGGTCTACTCTGTGTAGAGCCACCTTCTCGCCTAAAAAAGTCAAAAAAGTCAAAATAATTCGGGACCTCATTAAGCACGAACTCGCAATATAATTTCTTCAAAAAATAGAGAGGAACCTCATTGTTGTTGCATGGTGGATAATATAAAACCATCCACCATCGGTCCCAAAAATTGTTTTTGATTCGGTCATCGTGGCACCAATGGATTGGGAACTGTTTGCAAGTAGCTGCGGGGGGGGCATTGGTTCTCGGGTCAGTAAATAATATACAAATGAGGTCTTTTTCAATTTTTTGTCTTTTACGGCCGCATGGGATAATTTATCCGCATACCACCGCCTACAATCACCTCTAAAGGTATTCCATCTATGTATTTGGTTGGTTGCAGAGTCGACTTCGTCAATCAATGTTTGTAATGTGTTGGCTAAAGTCATGAGATACGGATTTGTGGCATGATTTTGTCTTATAGTCTAAATAAGGTTCTTAATGACAATTTTATTTTCTCGGATTCTTCCAACGATATTATCTTGTGTTCCTGCTGGTTCAGTGGGGACAGAAGGAGCCACAAGAGGCGGATCTATGTTTGGAGGAGGGTTTTGGGGAATGTTCGGAGGGTTTTGAGGAATGTTTTGACGGTTTGCACGATTTTGAGCTTGCCGACCAATTGACAAAACAAGAAAATTGTATACATAAACAAACATTTCAAAAAATCCATGAAAATGCAAAAAAATAACCTAAAATGCAAAGAAAATGTTTATATACCGCGATTGCGGTTCCTGAATTTAGCAGGTTTGGCAATAACCGAACCTAAAACCGCGAGCGCGGTTAAGAACCGCGAGCGCGGTTATAAACTAGTGAGACTTCATGCAGATGTCAAAGAATTTGGGCCTAGTTTGGAGAAGGTGAGGGCAAGCATTAATATTCTATTTAGGGAGTTGCTGAGGTTCAAGACTGAAAGAGAAACTATTGCTAAAGCAGATGGGAAAACAATGAATCGCATGCTTGACAAGTACATTCAGTATCAGAACAAATGGAAAGCATGAAGTGTAGCAGTTGACATCTTCTTTTTTCTCCTCTTTCTTATTTTCTCGGACAAAATTGTAAAACTAAAGTAATTGGTTAAAAGCCATTACTTCAAGTTGTTTGAAAAGGTCCTTTAATTAAGAATAGGTGGCAACCATGCAGGACTTTGATTTGATCTTTAGATGCATGTGATTTAAAGAGGAATTCTAAGGGAAATATTGCTAGTTGTTTCTTTTATAGCTTCCATATGCGGGAATCCATTTATAGTTTCTTATTTGTATTTGCCCTCTATGCATTATAAATAGAGGAAAAGCCTACAGGTTAGATCATCACAATTTGTTCATCAGAATTTGTTTAGCAAAGCATTCTTGAGATTTCAGACTTTGTGCTGGAACCCTTGGTGTGATTTCTATGAAAGCTGGGGGATTGAATAAAAGGTGTATTTCCGGAGAACTTTGTGTCTACGGTGCTTTTCTCTTCACTTCTATTTTAGGTTTTAGATAAACTTTGTGTTATCTGAGATCTAGGTTAGAAGTTATTTCTTTCCCTTGTTGCTGAAAGTTGTGGTTTTACTCTGTTTATTTAATTTGTGTGGATGAGACCAACTCTGATAGCTATTGGTTAAATCAACGCATCTTCCTTTCTTCTTTCCTTAATTCTATTATTTCCCCCTTTTGCAAATATTCCAATCACAACTGCTTACTTGCAAAATTTCCCAGTTGTGGTTCATGAGCTGTGGGAATTAAAGTAAAACCCCTGAAAATTGTTATTGGGATTCACCCTTACCAAATTGATAAACATCTTACATAAGAGTTTCATTGTTAAATGAAGGAGATTTATCTCATGATTGTCTAGGCTTTATGTTGTGCATAAAATCTAGCCAACATGGAGGTAATTCGTTCGAGGATTTTCACAAAAATTAAACTGTATGTCGATGTCACTCGCACATACGACCTGCAGAAAGGCTCAAAAGTACATGTGGACAGTGGGGATTTAATTGTAGTCATTGATATGGTTATCTAGATGTCGGATCATAATAGATTTTTCCACAGTGTTACAAGATGTTCAGACTCCGAAGTTTTGCCTAAGTAAACTCCTTCGGTTATGAATGGAATATTTTGATTTGACCATGCACATAATTTATGGAATATTACATGGCTTAAAATATTCCACACCTAGGTCTGTTCACTTGTAATGTCCCCAACATATTGGACCTAGTTGTATTGGATTCAGGCAAATCATGAAATCCAGTCCAGAAGCATGAGCTAATAAATTTCCCATCAAATCAAATGCCTCATGAATCATCTAAATTTTTCGAAGTGTTCGTAATGAATACCAAGATTTGTATTTTTATATTGTACGTATAGAAAACTGGATGTTGTATCGATCTTCTTAATGTTTCTCAACTAAAGTCTCATAGATGCGACACTGTCCATCTTTAAGCAGCTTAAAAAATTAGTAGGATTTTCAAGAGCTCCAAGTTTTAAATGGAGCAAGCCTGCTGATTTACTAAATGTCCAGTGTGTTGTATAAAATTTGGGACTATGACTTGAGTGGTTTCTAAACTAAGGTTAAGGTGGGGTCAAAGACGAACTATTCATTAGTAAACATTCCATGGACTTGTACCTTCGTTAAGAAAAGTTAGAATTAATTTATTGAACTGCCCTTGTTACCTACAGGATAGAAGTTGTATTATCTCTGTTTAATGGTATTCGACTGTCACATCGAGCCAAGATTTGGAGCAGCTCAAATCATAGAGTGCTTACACATAGGGATGCGTCGTATATCTGTCTTGATGAATATAAAGCATTCCAACATACTGATCGACTACGCAAGGGTGGAATTCATTGTACACAAATATTGGATATTGAATCACCCAACTACAATTTATTCCAAACAACGACAGTAAGCTTTTTCTTGTTCTCATTTGAAGATGCTTGGCAACCCCTTTAGAATGCCATGTTGTAGCGGGAGGTAAGCCAATTATGAAATTCATATATAGTGACATAAGGGCCACACCTCTCGTAAGTATTCTCCAAGCTATATTACTTTTCAAAAATAATGATGATTGCAAGGGGAAGATTGCAAAATAGAGATCTATAAAAAGTTAGACAAGAATTGAATTTAGCGTAGTCTATGTCAGCCTTTAAAATCAATGGTCAAGGGTTATTCGGAAGAACTTCATTTTAAGGTTTGCACAGGCCACCGATCTTTGACACCAAATCAAAGTCCCCAAGGTCTTTCCCATTCCAAGAAACGCCTTCGCATAAGGTTGTAAGGACAATGGAAGAAAGCAATCGATCCTTCATGAAGTGTTTTATCTCCAGATAAGACAAAGTAAGTTGCACAACTCTATAATAATATGTATCTACATAATTTTGTTATATATCTAAATCCATTTTTCATTTTTTAATAATTAGTCAGATTTATACCAAAACTATTAACTTTATTTATCTAAAGAATATGGGATATTACATATTGTCACTGATTTTGTTTTTTTGCGAACATATATTAGAGGCTTTTTCTCTCCCTTTTAAGATTACACCTTTGCATAACAAAATTTTTCAAAATAGATTAAACATGATATATATTGTACTTCTATTGAATAAGAAAACAAATTAATAATCATGGTGAAAATTAGATAACTTGTTTTGATAGTATAATAAAACTGAACAACCGGCAATCACATGTTGTCAACAATATTTTCTTGATTAATGATCATTCATACCTATCCTACTTGGATCAAATATTAAAAGCAAATACCAATTGAAATCCATATACCTTACATCATCGCATCACAGGAAACCAATATTAATATACCTTAATTAAAGTGTTTTGTATACAACATCTTCCAAGTTTGGCCTAAGTTTCTTGGGAAGTGCTAGCAATCTTCAGAGCCTTAAAAGCTATAACGCCCACTTCCATTGCCTTTTGGAGAACCACTTAATGTCTTTTTATCTGCAAATTCTAGTGTTAAGAAATGAATACATCTGAAAAGAGACACAATGAAGTGTGATTCTGCATGTTGCCTACCACCTCTTTTTTAGTCTTCTCAAGATTGATGGAACATGATGGAGAAAGTAATTTTCAAATCAGAAATTAGATTCGTTGAAGGAGAAAATCAAGTATAAGAATATTAAAGGATGGTCAATATTTGGAAGACTCGTTAATGGTTGGCGCCACATGCAAGTAGTCACCTAAAATATGATTACACTTGCATTTCCTCCAATTCAACCAATTAGACAAATTAATCAAGCCTTCTTCGCTCCATTCTCAGATGCCCATTTACGACACCTTCTCGGTCGTATTCCTCCTATAATCAACTTATTTGGCTAATATCTCTCTTATTAGCTAAACATTCCTCCTTTCGACCATTCAGAACCTCCCCAGTTCTCTCTAGACCACTTCTATTGGCTTGGTAGGCTATCTATCAATCACAATTGGTTATCTAGACCCCTCCCAACTCTCAACGAGTCTCTAATCACTTGCTAATCAAGTTTAACTAGCCTCAACCCTACTTAACTAGCCTAATCCTAGCTTTAACTAAGCCTAAAACATGTTTATCCTAATCTAATCCAAAAATGCTTTTTGAGCTTTAGTCCCACATGCACCCAAATTCCAAACTCTCCCAAGTGAAAAACTATAAATAGAAGGGTCACCTCTCCCTCTCAACCTTACACCTTGTTTACATGACAAAATCTCTCTCATATTTGGAGATATTGGCATTAGACCTCATTTGCATTAGCCAAGCTAATAGGCATTTGATCTTGGCTATCCTCCATTGTTGAAGCTCCTCCATCTTGCATCCATAATTTCATAGTAGGTTAGTAGGAGGGTACCTAACTTGGCCTTGTAGCCATTTTAGAGAGACCTCTTCACCTCCATTGAAGCAAACAATAAATCTAATTTGATTGCTCATAGGTTTAACTCGGTTCAATTTATGTTTTAAGTTATTATAGAGTAGTCAGAGATAAAATGATAGTGTTTTAGTTTAATTCATTATTGTAGAAGTTATCTTGTTTAGCACTCATCTTGATGTTTATGTTAGGTTTAATTAGATCACGGAACTACTTAACTAGTTTCTTGTTTATTAACATAACTGATCTTCTCATGCATACAAATGCCCTCTTCTGCAGTCCTTTCTCGGCCTAGTATATCAGTGGTGGACAGGTCTCCCTTGTGACCCATTTCTTGATACCCTTCGCTCCCTATCTGCTCCTTTCGAGTTTGCCCTCCTCGACTGTACCTTGTGACAGAGAAGATAGAGAAAAAGTAAGATGAAATTCTGTGTTTAATTTACCTTCAGCGAGGCATTTTTGGGCGTCGACAGACTTACCATCCGTGCCATGTAGGCGCACACGTTGGGGTTCTCCTTCAATATCTCCTCCGTTAGATACATGTACCTCTTCCTTATCATCTACTTCTCGCCTGCAACATATATAAACTAACTGCCATTAAAACACACATACATATGCAGTTGAAGAGTTACTAGTAGAATACCAAAATTTTTCGACTCACACAACCGCTTCAACTTCTCCTTGAGCTCGGCCTTGTGTTTGCTGTTGGTGAATCCAAAATACAAATTAGGGTAAGAACTCTGTTCAATGGCGCTGGGGGAGTGGCGGTGCCAATGGCGAGGATGACGGCAGGGCCGTCCCTCTCTGTGAATGCTTCTACAAGTCCTCCATGTTCATCTTTTTCGCAGGCGTGTTGATGTTAACAAGGGGAACCAAATGATCTTGGGAAACAACGTCCAACCGTTGCCGGCCACGCGAAGGGTAGATGTGAGTCCGTGCTTTGTCGACCGGCATGCAAATCTCATCCTACAAATGTTCTGTCAGTTTTCAAAATGCGAGGGGCCAGTGCAAACGCCTTCGGTCTTAATTATTGTATAAAGGCCACTGGAAATGGTGTTCCCAGTAATGTTTAAACCTATATGATGATTACTAGTTGATCCTATAACATGATATCAGGAAACAAGCTTTTCATGAGTATTTTTTGTAAGAGACCTTTACTCATGGAGAGTGTATGCTCTCTTCCTTTGAAATATTCCATTATGCTCACATCTAATAATTTTCATTCATTAATTGTGCTGGGGGTATAGCATCCAATGAAATGTGTTTTATGAATACACTAACCATGAAAAGGAAAATTTAGCCTCATGAACTTTGTGGACTTAATACTTGGATAATTGACTAATAGGCGTATGGTAAATAATTGTTGTTTTTAGATCAATAACAATTGAACATAGATTGTTATCCAAACATAAAGTAGTGTTGGCTAGATTTTTTGCATAGCTGAAAACCTAGGCAGTCATGAGATAAATCTCCCTCATTTACCGGTGAGGCTCCCGTGTAAGATTTTGTCAGTTATATGTCCTAATATCTATTTGTTGGTATTACTTTAACTATGTAGCTCATGAACCATAGCTAGACAGTTTTGCAGCAAGTAAGCAGCTGTAAAGAAAGGAAAAATCTGCAGAAGAGGAAAATAATAGGAAACAGAGAAGAAAGGAGAGAAGATGTGCAACCCAATCAATAGTTTACAGAGTTGATCGCATGCACATAGATTAAAACAAATAGATCATTAAACACAGAAATCAAAGCAAAGGAAACTTTCAGATCTAGATCTATAATAACACAGTTTATGAATAGATCTAGAAATAAATAAGAAGACGAATGCACCGTTGACACAAAGTTCTCCAGAAATCTCTTCTCTATTTCTTTGCTTGCAGAAAACTATCAGGGGTTTCAGCTCAAAGTCTGGAACACAAGAATGCTGATTACAAATTCTGATTCTTTAACCCGTAGGTTCTTCCTCTATTTATAGTGTATAAAGGGCAATTACAAATAGGAAGCTTTAAATGAATTCCCACATGCAGAAGCTATGAAAAGGGAAACAACTGGCAATCTTCCTCCTGGAATTCCTCTTTGCATGACATGCATGATTTATAACTGAAAAATAGAACCTTCTATTTTGCATGTCTGCCACCTATTTCCAAGTAATTGACTTCTTCAAGTAACGGCTTTTAAACCAATCACTTAAGTTTTATAATTTAATTGATTGCTCAATTACTTTGTCGGAGAAAATAAAGAGAAGAAGAAAGAGGAAAAGAAATTAGAAGAAAGCTGCAACCTCCCAGTCTTGTTCTTCTTCCATATTCTGCATGCGGTTGACTCTTTTGCCTTTGATTCTCACCAAACTGGATCTGGAAGCAGCATGACTGTGATTTGTTGTGGGTATTGCCTTTGACCTGTCTTCCCTTCTTTTTATCCTTGAAGCTTTTGCAATTCTTCACTTCAGTACATGCAAAGTAAATTCAATGAAGGCTTCAACTGGAAGATTGGGAGCACATGCACAAGATCCTGGAAGGAATTTTCCATGCATTGACTTCTACACGGGCTGTGTTAGAAACAAGAGGATGAATTTTTGCCAGAAGCCTTTGCAATTATGAGATCTGGATCTGTCAATTAAATCGGTGATAGGTTCAGGGCCTATGTCTGTATCATTGACTTCAGCAAATCTGGAAGCTATGCATGATTCTGCTGATCCTTTTCTTTCATCATGCTTCATCATGGCTGGAACAATCTTTGTCTGAGCTCTTTTTCTTTTAATTCTGTCAGAATCCCTTGCAATTGGATCAATTTGTGCAGATCTGACAACTTCTTCAGATTCAGAAGATATATTCAATGTACCTGACATTGATTTGAGCACCTGTGATGAATACCTGCAATTTATTCAGACAAAGATGGAGTCCATGGCATGAATACTTGATTTTTATCACCAAAATCTGCATATAAAGTCCTGCTGCCCTAAAATTTGAGGTTTTGCTTGCATGCAAAGCAAGCAAAAATATTATTTAATTCACCAGAGCACTTATACCAACATGCAGATAATTATCATAGCAAGAATCAAGTCATTCCAACCCTAGGCGCCAAACCTTGAAGCTCCCTGGCAATGAAAAACACTCTTTAATGCAAAAACCTCCTTCTTTTGGCGCCAAAACCTGTCTGGGCTGCAATCCTTTGCAAAAAGAATTAATTGCTTCTTTATTATGGCAGCCCATGCTTATATAATCCTCAGCATTCTATTTTTAATAATTGCCTCTTCCTATTTCTGGCAATTTAATTAATAAACAATCATGTTTATTCACCCAAATTGGGCGCCCAATTATGCATGTTGCTGGTTGCTTTTAAATAAATTTATTTTATTTATTTTTAGCATGCATCCTTGACTTCTCCTTAGCTCTTCCACTTGCATTGACTTTCCTTCTATTTATGGGCCAAAATTGGGTGAATAAACCATTAATAAATATTATTAAATGCATTGTTATTCACCCAAGGTGGGTCGCATTTTTTGGCAAGGGTAATTGCTAAAAATAAGAAGTCAACTTGATGGGAATTTCCACCCTGCACTGCAGCTCCAAAAATCCCCTCTTCCACTTAAGTGATTTGACTTTCATCATGGGAATTTTTACCCTGCAAGGCAGGTAAGAAATTCCCGTCGGTGCTTTAAGTGATTTTTCTTTTATAATGAAAATTTTTACCCTGCAAGGCAGGTAAGAAATTCCCGCCTGCCTGCCACCTCTAATATTCCCATTGCAGCTTAAGTGACTTTGACTTCATGGAAAAAATTACCTTGCAAGGCAGGTAAGAAATTCCTGCCTTCCTGCCACTGCCAAAATTCCCACTGGTAGCTTAAAGTCTTCCTTCCAAAAAGTGCGACTTGCATTAAAACTGACCTCCTTTGATAAAGTGCGACTTGCATGGGTGAATAAATCTCTTTGGTGGGAAAAGTTAGCCTGCCAGGCAGACAGAAAATTCCCATCGGTGCTTTAAGTGATTTTTCTTTATTTTATAATGGGAATTTTCACCCTGCAAGGCAGGTAAGAAATTCCCGCTTGCCTGCCGCCTCTAATTTTCCCATCGCAACTTAAGTGACTTTGACTTCATGGGAAAAAGTACCCTGCAAGGCAGGTAAGAAATTCCTGCTTGCCTGCCACTACCAAAAATCCCATTGCAACTTACACTCATTAATTCCAGAAAATGCGACTTGCCTGGGAGAGGCTTTTTGTGCATGACTTCATCTTTTTTGGTCAGAAGTTTGCATTTTGAGGCTGATTCCTTCTGGTGCTGTGTCAGTAGATGATCTCCAGATGCTTAAGGCAATTAAACAGACCACACTGGTGAAGGAATTGACCTAGGGGAATTTCACAGAGAAACCAGGAGAAAACCGGAGAAAAACGCAAAAGAAATAAATAAAAGCGAAAAACGTTGCCAGAAGTCACAGACAATGCTCATGAATTCATTCCTGGTGAAAACCCTATTGAGATGTGTGAATACTGACATGCAAAACTTCAACAGGATTCAACTGGAGCACAATTTACTTCAAACGGGGCATTATTTATTCAATAAATAATTAAATAAAAATTTCCCGCAGACAAAACTTGGCGGAGGGATAAAATGAGTTTGGGCATCTGGGTATTTGTCGAAATTGGCTCATATGATTCACTGGGAATATCCTAACATAATATAGACATCTTCTGGCAATAAAAACACAAAAAGACCCGTTATTTTAAAAGAACAATTTTTTTTAAACATGGGGTAGTCTCAGATTTCAGGGTAAAATCTGGAGACACCAAGTAGCTTGTTAAAGTATGTGCTATGTAAACCTAACTAGAGCATTGTGCTCAATAAGATGAATAGTAAAATTATCTCTATTATAAAATATTTCAAGCGCTCTATGATAAAAACTAAACTAGAGAATAGCGACTATTAAATAAAGCGTAAAGATTTACATGTTAAAATAGAGCATGGAATCTATAAACGTAAGATATAAAGAGGGCTATGTATAATTGAAATTGGAATGTAAGCTCCATATAGTTGTATGTTGGCTAGATTTTATGCATAGCTAAAAACTTATCTCAATCTCCCTCATTTAATGGTGAGGCTCCCGTGTAAGATGTTTATCTATTTTGCAGGGGTGAATCCTAATAACTATTTTCAGGGGTTTTATTTTAATTCCCACAACTCATGAACCACATCTAGGCAATTTGGTAGTAAACAATCACTTGTGATGGGTTATTCACAGAAGGGGGAAAAGTAAAAGTAGGGAAAAAAGAAAGGAAGATATGCTGAATCAACCAATAGTTAACAAAGTTGATCTCATCCACACAAATTGAATAAACAAATAAATCACAACATTCAACAAAGAAGGAAAGAAATAACTTCTAGCCTAGATCTAAAATAACACAGTTTATCTAGAACCTGGAATAGGAACAATCAACAAAGCATTGTAGACACAAAGTTCTCCAGAAATCCACCTTTTATTCCATCCCTAGCTTTCATAGAAATCATATCAAGGGTTCCAGCACAAAGTCTGAGAACTAAAAAATGCTCTAGTTACAAAAGCCTCTGCTAAACAGGTTGTGATCCTTTAACTCGTAGGCTCTTCCTCTATTTATAGTGGATAGAGGAAAATTACAAATAGGAAGCTTTCAATTAATTGCCGTATGTGGAAGCCGTAAAGGAAACAGTTGACAGATTTCCTCTAGAATTCCTCTTTGCATGACATGCATGCCTTACAACTGAAAATAGAACCTTCTATTTTGCATGTCTGCCACCTATTTCCAAGTAATTGACTTTTTCTAGTAACTCGAAGTAACGATTTTTAAACCAATCACTTAAGTTTTATAATTTAATTGATTACTCAATTACTTTTTCGGAGAAAATAAAAGAAAGAAGAAGAAATTAGAAGAAAGTTGTTGTAACACTCCTAGTCTTGTTCTTCTTTAGTACTCTACATGCTGATTTAACCTGTATTACACCTCTGCTTCATTCTTTTTGACAATGAATGATATCTCTGTCTGGAACTTGAGAATCTCTTCCTCCCATATGTTATTGACTCTTTTCCTTTGATTCTCACCAAACTAGATCTGGGAGTAGCCGACCGTGATTTCCTTGTAGGTGTTGCCTTTGACATGTCTTCTCCTCTTATCCTTGAATCAACTTTTGTCTGAGATCTTATTTTTTTATTTTTACCAGAAGCCTTTGCAATTGCGAGAGCAGGACCTATTTGTGCAGAAGCTGCAATTGTTCCCCCTGATTCTGAAGATATACTTAATGTATCAACATCAACTTTTCTTTCTTCTCACCAATATGGGCACAAGTGAAGTGTTCTTGCAAATAATTTAGACAATCATGCAGTCCATGGCATGAATATCTAATTGTTTCGCCGAAATCTGATTATAAAGCCTACTGCCTTCTATTTTTAGACTTTGCTTGCATATCAAACAAACTAAAAATATGATTTTATTCACATGTGCACTCACATCAACATGCAAATAGCCAAAATAATAAAAAAGGAGCTCTTCCAACCTTAGGCGCTAAAACTGGATGCTTCCCGACAATTAAAAATATTTTTAATGCTCAAAACCTCTTCCTTTGGCGCCAACACTTTGTCAAGGCAGCATGCTCCACAGAAAAGAATTAATTGCCCTTCACTTATGGCACCCACTTCTTAAATAAACAACTGCATGCTAATTTTATCAATTGCTTCCCCTTATTTTTAACAGTTTCTAATAATAAGTTGTGTTTTTTCTCCTTCTTTAGTTACCCAAGTTTGCCTATTTTTAGCTCGCTTTTAGCATGCTTTTCTTTGCAACTCTTTCCGCCATTTTTAGCTAGCTTCTTTGTCTTATTTTTATCATGCCTTTTTGCTTTGACTTTCTCCCTAACTTTGGCACCAACACTTGCTAAAAATAATTAAAAGAAATCACTTTTTAAGTATGTAATTATGCTAAAGTGGGTTGCACTTTTTGGCTAGAATTTGTGTGAAAAACATGAGGGAAAAATATTGTTAAATTTCAACCTACCAAGCAGCTCCAAGTTTCACACTTTTCACTTAGGTCATGCCGTTAAAACTCAACCTGCCAGGCAACTCCAAAAAGTGCGACTTGCATAAGTGAATTAGCTAAATTTTTTGTGAAAAGCATGAGGGTAAGGCAAGGTTAAATTCCAACCTGCAAGACAGCTCCCATTTTTACACTTTTCACTTAGGTCATTGTGTTAAATTCCAACCTGCCAGGCAGCTCCTATTTTCACACTTTTCACTTAAGTCATTGTTTTAAATTCCAACCTGCCAGACAGCTTCTATTTGTACACTTTTCACTTAAGTCATTGTGTTAAATTCTAACCTGCCAGGCAACTCCTATTTTCACACTTTTCACTAACTCATTGTGTTAAATTCCAACCTGCCAGGTAATTTCTATTTTCACACTTTTCACTTAAGTCATTGTGTTAAATTCTAACCTGTCGGGCAACTCCTATTTTCACACTTTTCACTAAGTCATTGTGTTAAATTCCAACCTATCAGGCAACTCCTATTTTCACACTTTTTATGTAAGTCATTGTGTTAAATTCCAACCTGCCAGACAACTTCAAAAAGTGCGACTTGTACTTGAAATTGACTTCCCAAAATTGGCGTGGAAATCAGATTAGAAGGGCAGCGTGGAACATAGAAAATGCCGACAGATTGCAATTTTATGTTTTGGTCTAAGAAGCATTTTTTTTTTCCATTTTTTTGATTTTCGGTGAAGAAAACACAAGCAGAGAATAAAATTTTCCATTTTTGGAAAGGTTCCGGAAAGATGTAGCAGCAAAAACTTGCAAGTGCCATAACTTTAACTCCGTGGCTCTGTTTTAGGCACCATTTTTCCTAAAAGTGAATATTTTCTCGAGTCCTACGCATTGGTGGCAGTATTTTTCTTATTTTCATATAATCCATTATTGCCCATTTTTTGACCAAGTAACCTCTTGCAATCTCCTGAAGGAATCTTGAGCAAATCAGCACAAGTTAAAAAGACCCAAATTTTAAAGGGGTATCCCAAGATTTCCAAGTGAATTTTTTTGGTACACCAAAGTAGAACAAGGGTTGTGTTAAGGAATTATAGAGTGAAAAGTTATGTGCTAAAACCAGAAAGCACCTTTTTTATTTAGAATACTAAGATATGTGTTTGCACCTTTAAGAGAACACTGACACACATTATTTCTCGTTAGTGTAATATTTGTGGTGTATGAGAGCATAAGTTTATATTTTTTAAATGATTACTTTCAACGAACCTTATATAAGCCTTATGTGGAATTATTGTGATTTTAACACATAGGAGTACTATGAGTTTGAGCAGGTGATAATAAAATATATATATTTAATTGAAGAGAAAAAGTTGTTTAATGATAGATATCATTACACAGATAGAGTTCGATTTAGTCATCTAGCTTAGTAAAAGCTACTATTTGATAGAATTCAATTCACATTTACTTCGAAGACACTTTGAAATTTAAGGAAGTTCGAATTAATTGTTATGAATTCATAAAGCTAAATATAAGCTATTGAAATAATTAAAGGTATTGCTCGATTACTTTTGAATGCCTTGTAGAAATAAATCTGCTATAAAACATAGCAAGGTGATCAAATTTGATTACATGTAATAACTAAAACTTAATTGTTGATGAGACAATTATTTAAATAATTCTAGTTTAAATTGTAGCATTAGACATTTGTTGATTGTCATTGGTTATACAAAGTGAAGTATAAATCCATTGGTGAAATTGATAAATATAAGGCAAGGTTAGTTGCTTGAGGCCATACTTAGCGACATGTATTAATTGTAATGAAACCTTCTCCGCTGCTACGAAAATGAGTGCTATTAAGATGTTTCTTGCAACCACAACCCAACATGGTTGGGAGAACCACCAGATGGATTTGCTAAAAAAGTTATCGTGAGCAACGATTTTGGTTTTACTTTGCGTGAAATTAATTGAAGGTAAGTTTAGGATGCCTATCTCATGATAGTTGGAGATGCCCATCTTGTCAATATTAAAGACATCCAATAATGAATTGCATCCAATATTTAGAGGACTACACTGCTATCTGACAACTAGAGTTGTATAGTTCTTTGCAAGTTTTACAAATTCAAAGTAATTCTAGGCCCAAAGAGTCTCCATTGAGGGGGAGTGTGCATGACAATGACACTTAATGGGTCTGTATGTGTTAGAGAATGCTTGTACTTCATTTTTGTAAAAATTATTAAAAAAACCATTTCGAAGATTAGGTTGGGGTTGGGCACATATAACTAAAGCCAATTTTTTGTGGTCTATGATGGCCAGACAATATTTTTGAGTTTACATATTAATGGATAATGCACTTTTTAGGGTTTTAACCTAAAAAGGTTTTACCCTTTAATATTTTTATTAAATCATTGTATATGATTTTATAACAAAAATGTGGTGGAGGACTGTGTTTTGTCGAGATTCCTTGTGTTTTAAAAGGCTTCAAAAAACACATATTAGTTTTTTTTGCATATCTAGAGGAAACGTGGGATACTATCATTTGTTAGATGATCCCATGGGCATGCCTTTCAAAGAAGTCCTAAGCTGTGGATTTTCAGTTAGTTCTTTAATAAAAAGGAAGTAATGTCATATATCCCCTTTAAATATTAAGGGAAGTGTTAGAACATAATATTTATGGGGATCTACACTTAACTATAGCGACCCATAAATTAGAAGACTCGTGTTATAAGGTGTTTCCTAATAATAATTAATATAATATAATAACACATGAATATTGCAATATGCAATAATAACTACCGTATGTGTAAGATGTATTAATTTTAGGGAAATTATAAAGGAAGTTTTATAATTATTAATTAAGTAATTAGATCATTATAAAGTTTACTTTATAATCTAATTAATTGTATATTAATTATATAACTGTAAAAATAGTCATAGGTGGTTGTTCACGATTCCACATCAAGGATAGATGGTTGTGACTCAACCATCCCTATTTAGGAAAAATCCCTAAACAGGGTCAAGGTGTAAGATATGATACGATATCAACATATCAACATGTGTCTTGCATTGTGCAATAATAACTACCATATGTGTACAATGTGGAAAGGATGGAACAACAAAAATTTGTATTATTGTATAAAGGCCATTGCTAAGAAGGTGTTCTAAGTAATGTTTAAACCTATGTGATGATTGCCAGTTGATCTTATAGCCCAACACTCCTGATTGAGTCATCGCCTTTATAGAAACATGGTGTCCCCGAGATTTCACCTTGAAATCTGGGACTACCCCTTCAAAGTAACAGGTCGTTTTGTGTTTGTTTTGCCTGCAGTTGCTTGCATTGCTCTAAGGTATCCCTAGAGAGTCATCAAAGCTAAATTCGAAAAATACCCACATGCCAAAGCTCACTGAATTCCTTCGTCAAACCTTGTCTGCAAGAATTTTATTTATTTATTTATTTAAAATAAATAAAGTTCTTTTAAAAATAGATTGAGCTAAAATTGGAGGATTTAGGTTATATAAAGCACTTCACCCCATCATTATTACCACATCCAGAACATTCACCCGGGGGGAAGAATTTTTGCAGATCAGCTAATTGGAGAATTTTTTCGAGCAATTTCCCGCAACTTCTTTCAGGTTTTATTTTTATTTCTTTTTTTCTGTGTTTTGGTTTGTTTTCTCCGGCAATTCCTGTAGCCTATTCATTATTCTTGCCAGACCTTTTCCCGGGTCTAGGGTTTTGAAAATCTATCCAGTATTTTTAATTACTAATTTGTCTACAGGTGATCAGAGCTCAGATTCTTTCAAAAGATTGCAAGAAGTTGCTTGGTCCAAAAAGGTGCAAAAATGGATTTTATGAAAATAAGAAAAATATTGCCATCAATGCGTAGAGCTCGAGAAAATATGCACTTTTAGAGAAAACAACACCTAAAACGACAGCCATAAACTGAAAGTTATGGCACATTGCAAGTTTTTGTTGCTACATCGATCCCGGACCCTTTCCAAAAGCTGGAAAATTTTCATTCTATGTTGTGTTTTCTTCACTGAAAATCCAAAAATTTGAAAAGAAATGTTTGTCATGAATGTGTGAGCAACTTGTCTTCCCCCCACGTTTCCCAAGTCATGCAAGTCGCATTTCCCTAAAGTTTCCAAACTTTTTCAAACGTGCCAACCAATGTCCTTGGACGTTTCCCTTGCAAATAAAAAAAGATTCCCTTGATGGGGAAACGTTCACACACTTTCCCTTAAGTGATTACATCGTGAAATTTTGGGACGTCAGGAACATGTCACAATTTTGAAAGGCACCTTGGAAGGTCCCACAACTCCTCCTCTAGACAAAATCACTCTAAATTATGAAGGATGGATATTCCAACCAAGTGCCAAGCAGGAGTAAATGATTCTCATTATTTCCCCTAGTTATTTTGTAAGCAATCTTCAAGGTCAGAAATATTTAACCGCAAATTGTGGCATTTCAGCAACAGCCTAAAAGTCTGTTTCCACGCAAGTTTTAATTTTGGGAAGCATCAACAGTTTTAAAGAGCAAGCTAATCCACTTAGGCTTGGCGTCAATTTCTTGCCTTGCTGTTGAGATCATCCGCTTCTTGATGTTTGTCAGTGTCATTCCACGCAATTATAATTTGCAAAATCAATGTAACTTTCTAGATGGCTTTGCATGGCATGTAAGAATGAGCTTAGTTTAAATTTTCCAGCCATGATCAAGTCTTTCAAAATTGCCATGGCAACATTTTGTGCTTCAAGTTAGATTTCATAGGCCTAGCCCTTCTCAGCTGATATCCAACTTCAGGCAATGAATTATATGCAAAAAACTTCTATTTGATTTTCACCCGCCCAATTCTGCAGAAGTGGGGATTTTATTAAAATGTTTGGAATTGCATATAAAGTCCTAGGAATGTTCTCACTGTTTGGCTCTTTCTTCAACTGCGTCAGGGTGATCAATCGTGCTAGCATCCTCTAAGCAGGATTGAATCTTTTGATGGAAATTGCTCACGCATAGTCACCCAATTGGTTATGGTGCCAGGAGCTAGCCGATAGAACCATTCTCCAGCCAAGTCGTGTAGAGTCTCAATGAAGAGTCTAACTGAGACATCTTCATGCTCTACTGCAAGCACACCACAAGATATGAAGAAGGCCGCCAAGTGATCATCCGGGTTTTGCTTTCCATCTCCAAAGAATTTTGGAAAATTCTTTCTGGATCCCTTTGGCAGATCGTGCATAGGTGGAGTCAAGTTCAGAGGTCCAAAAGCCGCTCCCCATGGAACAGGTACAATTTGAATGCCCATGTTAAAAAAACTTGAGCACGTCTCCTCCTTGTGTAGACATGATAATTCTAGCTCAACAGGTTTCATGCTTGAATAATGAATCTGGCCTTCTGGGTAGCACTCTCCTTCCTGGATGAAAGACTAGATCTGACGGCTTCTCTTGATCCATGGATGATTGAAATTGCATTCTCCTTTAAAGACAAAACATTCAGTCCTTCAACAGTTGTTGAAAGACTAGATTTGGAGGCTTTGAACTATGGAAAACCTCTTCAAGGTACTTCTTGGATAGGTGTGCCTCCAGCAGAGTGCCAAAGAAGCTGTTGATTTTCTGCATAGCACAAAACCTAGGCAGTCATGAATAAATCTCCCTCATTTAACTTGTGAGGCTCCCGTGTCAGATTTGTCAATTAAAGTATGCTTCTATATGGGGTTTTACTTTAACTGTTCACCTAAGAAATTGTATCAGTTCTGCAGAGTTTGTAAGCAACTGTTTGCAGCCTAATGAAATAAATAGAAGGGGAATTCGATGCAGCAGAGTACCCGAGCTCATGAAATGGGAAGATGTGCATGGCTAGATTTTCTGCATAGCATCAAACCTAGGCAGTCATGAGATAAATCTCCCTCATTTAACCGGTGAGGCTCCCGTGTCAGATTTGTCAATAAAATGTGTTTTTATCTATCAGGGGTTTTACTTTAACTACTTAGTTCATGAACCATAACTAAGAAGTTCTGCAGCAAGTAAGCAGCTGTTTAAGAAAGGAAAATTATAGAAGAAGGAAGTAAAGGAATTACAGAGAAGAAATGAGGAAGATATGCATCCCAATTAGTAGATTGCAGAGCTAATTGCATGCACATAGAAGAAACTCAATAGATTTGAACACACAGAATTATAAAGCAAAGGCAGCTCTAGATCCAGATCTAAAATAACACAAAGTCTATTAAGAGATCTAAGATTTAGAAGCAAGAAACAAAATACACCGTGACACAAAGTTCTCCGGAAACCTGCTTCTTTGTATTCCTCTGCTACAAGTGGCTCTCAGGGGTTCAGCACAAAGTCTAGAACACAAGATTGCTGCTTACAAATTCTGATTGATCATTAACCCGGAGGTTCTTCTCCTACTTATAGAATGTAGGAGGGAAAGTACAAACAGAAGACTCAAACTGAACTAAAGTATGAACAACAAGTAAAGATGACATTTGGCAATCATCCTCAACTAACTTCTTCTTAAGTGACACATGTATCACTTAACTAATAGAAAGGTTCCACATGACTTCAAGTAATGGTTGCAAAACCAATAACTTAGAAGTTTACAATTTCATCCGGGAACATAGAAAATAGAAGAAGAAAGAATAGAAGAAGTCGTGCCAGCTGTAGCATCTACATCTTCTTCTTGTTCTGATATCTGATATACTTGTCGAACACATAGTTCAGCATCCTTCCGTCTGTTTTAGCTACTGCTTCCTTCTCTGTTCTGAATTGCAGCAATCCTTCATTCAACACTTTGCTGCATGCTTCCACTTCTTCCAAACTTGGCCCAAATCTCGCAATGTCTGCCTGCAGTGTCACCAGCCTACTGATAGAGTTCATCGTGAAAGGCTTGGTGGCTTTATCAATTCTCTTTTGTACCATCAGAAGAGAACCCTCCAGGGAATCATGCACCTCGTTAGAAACAATCCGTGCGTATGAAGTAACACCTCCGTCCACTCTTTCCTCAGTGAAAGAAATGATACTATCCGGCAAATCTGATGTTCTACTCTCAAGCGCCTGCATCCTCTTCAGCAAAACTCTGCAGATCTCCAAACGGAAAGATACTGCAAACTCTAGCTGCTTCCCCTTCTCGACTGATCCATCCGGTACAATTTGTTCTGCAACCAATACATCTCTCGGCAGCTTGTTGATCTCGGCCAAAATACTCAGGTTACTCTCTGCAACTGTATTCATTCCTTCTATGCTTTCTATCAGTTGCTTTAGTTGATTTGCTGCATCGTTCATAACCTTTAGGCGGGCTGGCACTTCCCCAAGTTGCACAGAAGCTTGACGAATAATTAGATCTTTCCATTCGTCAATAGCCTTTACTTGATTGCTTGCATCTTCCATTTCCTGCATAAGATGATCACTCACCTGCTCTGAAATGGGCTGAATGGAAGGTTTAGCAACCTTGGCTATGATCTCACATAATTGAGACACTTGCTTCTGCAGCTCTTCTTTCTCCGCCTTCTCTCTGTCAAGCCTAAGGAACAAAGCATCCAGCAACGTCTGCGTGTCCTGCTTCAATCCTTCAGTGGTAGCTTGACCGAGTGGTATTTTGGTCACCGTCACATCTTCTGCCGTGAGCTCCTCTTCTACCTTTCCTTCCGCCGGAATTGATATTTCAGCAAACTTCTCTCCCGAATCTTTGATGATCAACCTAGAAGTTGCTTTAGCAACTTTAGGCCTTCTGTCTCTTCTGCTCAGATCCTGAAGTAGCTGCAAGTCATGTTCCTCTAAGTTCATCTCTACTCTTGTTTCTGGAACCAACTGCAAAGCTAACCATTCCGAGAAATTACTTCTCGGAGAGTGAGAAGTTGCTGAATGCACTACCATCTCTCGCTCTGCATCCTCTCCGTCAGAAAGTGCCACAGTGTCATGGCTGCCATCTTCTGAAACGTCCAAGGACAAAGCTCTTTCGAACTCCATCATCTGCAGCTTCAACACCTTCTCTGGAATAGGTGCTGAACGAAGTGGCTGAGGAGAGAAGATGAATGTCGCTGGATTTAATGAAGGCATGGAAACATCCTGCTGCTGCGGTGCAATGGTTGGTGATCCACTGGGTACTGGAGAAGTCGGAGTCAAAGCTATGGCCGTAGAAGTGGTCTTCTCTTTCTCTTGAGATCTTCTGTGTACTTTCAACTTCTCGGACCTTCTGCTGCTTTCTCCTTCATGCTTTCGCTTGAGGGAATCTCCTGTGCCGAAGTTGCCTGTGATTTGATTCATCAATGCTTCATCAAGGCAATACCCCTTCGTCAGCAACCAGTTCGAAGTATTCACCAACACAGCTCCAGATCTTTCTTCTATTGTGCTGCAGCCGCCATTGCTATCCTGCAGTAGAGCTTTATCTCCTCCCATTTGATGGTAAGTGTCAAGTACCACGTTCCCATCATCTTTAAGATCCGCAGGTATCCGCGCTAGTCCAAAGTCAAACACTTGCTTTGCCGATAGCCTGCTGAAATCTTTCTTTCTGATCTCGTACTCACTTCTGCACTTCATCCAGAAATCTTCTAACGAAGGCACATGTGCGTACTCCTGGGAGATTGTCTTCCTGGCTATTCCGAATGGATCGAAATTAAGCCGTGCAGGGAAGAACTCTTGCTCATACTTGGACAACATTTATGCTTCCATCCCTCGAGCTCTGTGAATGCTGATGCAACTGTAATATCCCACAGTGAGTGGGAAGAAGCCCGTAGGCTTGTGCCGCTTCGACCGAAGGTCGTGTAACTCCACAAGTTGCCTGCTCAGCTCCATGGTGATCAATCTGTCACTCGGGTACCTGGGCATCTTTATTGGCTCACCTGAAAAGCTCGTAACCCTGAGGTATGTGAAATCTGCAAACTGGATGAATACATTGCCAATCTTGGACACCGCTTTCCATGCTTCCTTGCTTACCCTGTGGGTCTTCAAGTCTTTGTCTAACCTGCAGATGAAATCGTAGAAGAAGTCATCGTTGATCACTTTGAAGTCTTTCTCGCACGCAGGTACAGTAAGCTGTGGGTAGCACTCGAAAATGGGATCCTTGGAAAGAATACCACATCTATCCAGCTTTGAAAAGACACCCTGTGAAGCTGCAGCATATACCAAGTAGGAAGTCATCTTGAAGCTGATGGTGCGCTTCACGTTCCGCAGTTGCTCACCGATGTTGCTGCTAATAATTTCTGACCAATTGATTATAGAATCAACCTTGTTGATTTCAATGGTCCTGATGAAAGCATACATCCATGTCCGGAAAGTGTAGGCATTCGCTTCACCATTCAACCTGCATAGCAATTTGACGATATCATCCGCCTCCTGCACCAAATTGGATCGTGGAAGAGTTCTCGGGAACTTGGAAGGGGATCTAGGCTTCTTCATGAACCGGCTATTCATGATGCTCACACAGTCAGCTCTATGCTTCTCCCACCTACTGTCAGCATCCTGAATGCTAATAGAAGTCACCACCTTTCGCACTGGAATCTTCAAACAATAATCGAAGAATTCTGCATCCAAACGAATTATTGTCTTTCCCGCAACATCACGCACTGATCTGGATGAAGGATGATAAGATCTAGCACACTCCATCACAAACTCTGGCAATTGGGCTGTACATGGGAAAGCTGCAGCTCGAATAATTCCGCTACTTTTGACCGCACGCATGAGTGAAGTCTTTCCAGCTCTGGATCTATCAATCAAACCAGAAAGAGGTTCTGGGCCTAGATCCGTGTCTCCTATGTCTCTAAGCTTAGAATCAATGCATGAATCCATCGTGCTCTCTTTTTCATCTCCTTTCGCCATGGCTTTATCAATCTTTGTCTGAATAATTCTTTTTCTTCTAATTTGGCCGGATTTCTTCAATACTGGTGCAGATCTGGACAATTCTTCAGATTCGGAGGATATTTGCAATGTATTGGACATTGATAAAAACTCCTTTTCTTTTATAAAGCACCTGTAATGAATTCCTGCAATTTATTCAGACAAAAATGGCCACCGGAGTATGAATAGTGAATTTAAATTATAAAAATCTGCACTTTTCAAGCCTGCTGCCCCAAAAATTGGTGTTTAATTTGCACATAAAGAGAGCATGAATCCTTTCAATCAACACCTGAGCTCCTTTAACACCTGTGAAAACAATTGTGCAGACGAAGATGAACCTTTTCCAAAGCATGCGCCAAATCTGGAAGCTTTTAGCCTTTGTTAGCACTTTGTCTGAGCAAAATCCTTCCTCTAAAGGGGGCGCACTTTTTCTCCTTGCTGCAATTCTTTACCTGTGTGTTGAATAATTCATCCATATGGCTGCCCATGCTTATATAACCTTCACAATTCTATAATTAATAATTGCCCTAACAATTAAAGGCAATTAATTAATTAAAAATCATGCTTTTCTCTTTTAAAAATTGCATGTTTAAGGACAGCCATCCAATAAATTAAATTAATCCAATTTAATCCTTCACACAGCACTTAACTTTAGCCTCACAGTGTGCTTTGACCATAGCCACTGAAAATAGAAATTAATTTAATGATTTAATGCATTTAAAATCATTAAATAACTCCTAAATGGGGCGCACTTTTTCCAAGGAGAGGGGCAGCCACTAAATAAATTAAATTTAATTAATTTAATTCCTTTCTTTTATTCCTCCTTTGACTTTTTGACCTCCTCAAGCTTGGGCGCACTTTTTCCAAGGAGAAAGATTATTAAAAATAATCAATTTAATCACTTTAATCCATCACCAAAGGGGGCGCACTTTTTTGCACATGTAATTCTATTTTTAAGAATTTTTTCATAATGGGATTCTTTACCCTGCCAGGCAGGCACCAAAATCCCATGATCCACTTAAGTGATTTGACTTTTGCAATGGGATTCTTTACCCTGCAAGGCAGGCACTAAAATCCCATGATTTCACTTAAGTCACTTTCCTTTTATAATATCATGGGAATTTTTACCCTGCAAGGCAGGCAATAAATTCCCACCTGCCTGCAGCCTCTATTTTTCCCACTGCAGCTTAAGTGACTTTTATAACACGGGAAAAAGTACCCTGCCAGGCAGGTATACAATTCCCATCCTGCCTGCGGCTTATATTTTTCCCACTGCAGCTTAAATCCTTTGTTTTCCAAAAAGGCGCCCATCCCCGCAGGGGCTTTTCTGTGCACGACTTCGCTTTTTCCCAGTGATCCAGACCTCCGATGGCGACTTCCTCCGGGCAAAATGTGCATGTATGTTTTCCAGCTGCTCCAGGCCAAAAATCGGGCTTACCCGGCGAAGGAGTTGTTCCAGAGAAATTTTACAGAAAACAAAACGGGACACCACAAAAACACGAAAAATTGCCAAAAGTTACAAATAAAGCCCAAAACTTAAAATAAGTTAAAATCCTTCTGGTACATAGGAATAATAACATATTCGCTCATAACAGAGTTAAAACGGAGCGCAAATAGCCTCATACGGGGCTCAAAATAATTAAATACAAATTTCCCGCAGACAAATCCCGACGACAGAATAAAACAATTTTGGGCATCTGGGTATTTGGCGAAAAGGGCTAATATGGCTCTTTAGGATTATCTTGACGCAATACAGGAACTTTCAGGCAATAAAAACAACAAATGACCCATTATTTTAAAAGTACGAAAATTTTTCGGATAGGGTAGTCACAGATTTCAGGGTGAAATCTGAGTGACACCCATCTTCCCATCTGTTTTAGCCACCGCTTCCTTTTCTGTCCTGAACTGCAGCAATCCTTCGTTCAACACCTTGATACATGCTTCCGCATCCTCCAAGCTCGGTCTGAACCTCGCAATATCTGCTGCAGTGCCACCAGTCTGCTAATGGAATTCATCGTGAAAGGCATAGTAGCTCCATCAATTCTTCCTTGTACCATCAGAAGAGACCCTTCCAGGGAATTAGGCACTCTGCTAGGAATGATCCGTACGTATGAAGTAACATTTCCGACCACTTCCTCCTCAGTGAAAGCAATGATATTGTCTGGTAAAGATGATGTCTTACTCTCAAGTGCCTGCATCCTCTTCAGCAAAACTCTGCAGATCTCCAAACGGAAAGATACTGCAAACTCCAGCTGCTTCCCCTTCTCAACTGATCCGTCCGGTACAATCTGTTCTGCAACCAACACTTCTCCCGGCAGCTTGTTGATTTCGGCCAAAGTACTCAGGTTACTCTCAGCAACTGTGTTCATATCTACTATGCTCGTCACCAATTGCTTCAGTTGATTTACTACATCATTCATAACCTTCAGGCGGGCTGGCACCTCTCCAAGTTGTACAGAAGCTTGACGAATAATCAGATTCTTCCATTCGTCAATAGCTTTCACCTGATTGCTTGCATCCTCCATCTCCTGCATAAGATGATCACTCACCTGCTCTGAAATGGGCTGAGTGGAAGATTTAGCAACCTTGGCTATGATCTCGCACAACTGAGATACCTGCTTCTGAAGTTCGTCTTTCTCCGCCTTTTCTCTGTCAAGCCTAAGGAATAGAGCATCTATCAATGTCTGTGTGTCCTGCTTCAATCCTTCTGTGGTGGCTTGACCGATGGGTACTCTGGTTACTGTTACATCTTCTGCCGTGAGCTCATCCTCTTTTTTCCTTCTGCCGGAACTGACATCTCAGCAAACTTCTGCCCCGACTCCTCGATGATCAACCTTGAAGTTACCTTAGCAACTTTAGGTTTTCTGTCTTTTCCGCCTAGACTCTGGAGTAGCTGCAAGTCATGTTCCTCCAAGTTCATTTCCACTCTAGCTTCTGGAACCAACTGCGAAGCCAACCATTTTGAGAAGTTACTTCTCGGAGAATGAGAAGTTGCTGAGTGCACTACTATCTCCCGCTCTGTTTCCTCTCCATCAGAAACTGCTACAGTGTTATGGCTGCCATCTTCTGAATCATCCAAGGACAAAGCTCTTTCGAACTCTGCCATCTGCAGCTTCAACGTCTCTTCTGGAACAGGTGCTGAACGGAGTGGCTGAGGAGAGAAGATGAATGTTGCCGGATTCAGTGGAGGCATGGAAGTGTCCTGCTGAGGTGCAACAGTCGGTGAAGTACTGGATGCTGGAGAAGCCGGAACTAAAGTCATAGCCGTGGAAGTGATCTTCTCCTTTGATTGAGATCTTCTGTGCACTTTCATCTTCTCGGGCCTTCTGCTGCTTTCTCCTCCGTGCTTCCTCTTGAGGGAATCTCCTGTGCCGAAGTTGCCCGTGATTTGATTCATCAATGCTTCATCAAGGCAGTATCCCTTCGTCAGCAACCAGTTTGAAGTATTCACCAGAACAGCGCCAGACCTTTCTTCAATCGTATGGCAGCCCCCTACGTTATCCTGAAGTACAGGCTCTATCTCCTCCCATTTGATGGTAAGTGTCAAGTAACACATTCCCATCATCTTTAAGATCCGCAGGTATCCGTGCTAATCCAAAGTCGAACACTTGCCGTGCTGATAGCCTGCTGAAATCCTTCTTTCTAACCTCGTACTCACTTTTGCACTTCATCCAGAAATCCTCTAATGAAGGCACATGTGCGTACTCCTGGGAGATCGTCTTCCTGGCTACTCCAAATGGATCGAAGTTCAGCCGTGCCGGGAAGAACTCTTGCTCATACTCGGATAACATTTCCGCTTCCAATCCTCGAGCTTATGATGCTCTGACAACTATAATGTCCCACAGTGATCGGGAAGAAGCTCGTACTCGGATAACATTCCGCTTCTAGACTCTATGAATGCTTTGAGCAGCTATAATGTCCCACAGTGATCGGGAAGAAGCCCGTAGACTTGTGCCGTTTCGACTGAAGGTCGTGTATCTCCACAAGTTGTCTGCTCAGCTCCATGGTGATCAATCTATCATTCGGATATCTGGGCAGCTTAACCGGTTCTCCAGAAAAGCCGGTAACCCTGAGGTATGTGAAATCTGCAAACTGAATGAATAGACTGCCAATTCTGGATACAGCTTCCCACGCTTCCTTGCTCACCCTGTTGGCCTTTAGGTCCTTGTCTAGCCTGCAAATGAATTCGTAGAAGAATCCATCGTTGACCACTTTGAAATCTTTCTTCACGCAGGTACAGTAAGCTGTGGGTAGCACTCGAAAATGGGGTCCTTAGAAAGAACGCCACATCTATCCAGCTTGGAGAAGATGCCTTGTGAAGCTGCTGCATATACCAAATAGGAAGTCATTTTGAAGCTGAAAGTACGCTTCACGTTCCGGAGTTGCTCACCAATGTTGTCGCTAATGATTTCCGACCAATTGATTATGGAATCAACCTTGTTGACTTCAATGGTCCTGATGAAAGCATACATCCATGTACGGAAAGTGTGAGCGTTCGCTTCGCCATTTATCCTGCATAACAATTTGGCAATATCATCTACCTCCTGTACCAGATTGGACCGCGGAAGAGTTCTTGGGAACTTGGAAGGAGATCTGGGCTTCTTCATGTATCTGTTGTTCATTATGTTCACGCAGTCAACTCTATGCTTCTCCCACCTGCTGTCGGCATCCTGAATGCTAATAGAAGTCACCACCTTTCGCTGGAATCTTCAAACAATAATTGATGAACTCTGCGTCCAACCGAATTATTGTTTTCCCCGTAGCATCTCGCACTGATCTGGATGAAGGATGGTAAGACCTAGCACACTCCATAACGAACTCTGGCAACTGGGCTGTGTATGGAAAGGCTGCAGCTCGAATAATTCCACTGCTTTTAACTGCACGCATGAGTGAAGTCTTTCCTGCTCTGGATCTATCAATCAATTCGGAAAGAGGTTCCGGACCTAGATCTGTGTCTCCTATGTCTGCAAATTTGGAAGTGATGCATGACTCTGTTGTGCTTTCTTTTTCATCCCTCTTTGCCATGGCTTTGTCTATCTTTGTCTGAACAATTCTTTTTCTTCTTATTCGGCCGGAATTCTTCAAAACTGGTGCAGATCTGGATAATTCTTCAGATTCGGAGGATATATTCAATGTATTGGACATTGATTTAAGCTCCTTTTCTTTTGTAAAGCACCTGTAACGAATTCCTGCAATTAATTCAGACAAAGATGGCAACCGGAACATGAACAGTGGATTTTAATCATAAAAATCTGCATAATTCAAGCCTGCTGCCCCAAAAATTGATGTTTTATTTGCATGCAAAGCAAGCATGAATTTTACCAACTTCACCTGAGCACCTGTATCACTTATGCAAACAATTATCCAGACACAAATCAACCTCCTTCAACCTGTGCGCCAAAATTGGAAGCTTTTAACATTAATTTCACCTTCTTTTGAGCAAAAATCCTCTTCAAATGGGGCGCACTTTTCCTCTGGGCTGCACTTCTTTACCTGTGAATTAATTAATTCATCCTTATGGCAGCCCCTGCTTATATAATCCTCATGATTCTATAATTAATTAATGCCTTTCCTATTACTGGCAATTAATTAATTAATTAATAAGCTTCACTCTTCAAATGGGGCGCCTATTTTGTGCATGCTTATGGCTGCCATTAAATAAATTAAATTTATTTAATTTTAGACTTCTGCTTCCAGTTAACTCAAGCCTCACAGTATGCTTTGACCTTAGCCACTGAAAATAGGAATTAATTTAATCATTTAATACTTTAAAAAGTATTATTTATCTCCCAAATGGGGCGCACTTTTTGACATAAAGGGGCTGCATTAAATAAATATTATTTATTTAATTTTAGAACAGTCTATTTTCAACCTCCTTTTGTCCATTTACCTCTGTTGACTTTTCCACAAGCCTGGGCGCCAAAATTGGGTGAATAATTAATTAAATTAATTAATTTAAAGGCTGCCTTTCCTTCCCCAAAGGGGTCGCACTTTTTGGCATAAAGAATTTCTATTTTTAAGAAGTTTCACATGACAATGGGATTATTTACCCTGCAAGGCAGCCCTGAAAATCCCATGATTCACTTAAGTCGTTTGACTTTCATAATGGGATTATTTACCCTGCAAGGCAGGCAATAAAATCCCATGATTCACTTAAGTGATTTTTCTTTTATTCCACAATGGGAATTTTTACCCTGCAAGGCAGGTAAGAAATTCCCGCCTGCCTGCTGCCTCTAATTTTCCCATTGTGACTTAAGTGACGTTGCTTCCATGGGAAAAAGTACCCTGCTAGGCAGGTACAAAATTCCCACCTGCCTGCTGCTTCCAAAAATCCCATGATCCACTTCAAACCCTCTTTTTCCAAAAATGCGGCCAGCTCAGAAGAGACTTTTTGGTGCACGACTTCGTCTTTTCCAAGAGAACCAGATCTCCAATGGTGAATTCCTTCTGGCACAACGTGCGTATATGATCTCCAGATACTCCAGGCCAAGAATCAGGCCAAACCGGCAAAGGAATTGATCCAGAGAAATTTCACAGAAAACAAAACGGGAAAACACAAAAAACACAAAACGTTGCCAGAAGTTACAAATAAAGCCCAAAATGCATTCCTGGTTAAAACCCTACTGGTATATGGGAATAATGATATGTACGATCACAACAGAGTTAAACCGGAGCACAAATTGCCTCAAACGGGGCTCAAAATAATTAAATACAAATTTCCCGCAGGCAAATCCCGACGACAGAATATAACAATTTTGGGCATCTGGGTATTTGGCGAAAATGGCTAATATGGCTCTTTGGGAATATCTTGACACAATACAGGAACTTTCTGGCAATAAAAACACAAAACGACCCATTATTTTAAAAGTACGAAATTTTTTTTGGATAGGGTAGTCTCAGATTTCAGGGTGAAATCTGGGGACACCAAATAGTGATTATTTGGTTGCCTAGGTTCAACTACAATTCTTCTCATTGATCACAAATGAGGGAATAAGATCTAATCGTGTTCATTTTTGGACTTTGATGTAAAGAGTCCATTTTAGGGCTGACAACATCCTATGGAATTTTTTGTACTAATTTTTGGTCATTGTGGGTTACAAAATGTACATTGCCTACTTGTCAAAGGTTTACTTCTAAGAAAGTGTTTGGAGGAGCTCTTCAAACACATAGTTTCAAAGTTCAATTTAGTTGCAGTTTTAATGAAAATGTTTCACGAATTTGTCCCCTCTTCATGAAAAAAAATGGATTTTCCAAAAATCATGCAGAGTTTGGAATGGTAATTGGGTTGGCCTTCTCCTTCAAGCACTTCCAAAATTGTGTGTGAAGAAAGTCTTGGCAATCCTGTTGCAAGAAGTAGCCAACTTAATGTGAGAAGGTTTCCTTAACTTACATCAACAGCGGTGTTGGAACTTTTCCACATACCCCTTCATAGTCAAAGTGCATTGATCAAGGCAATTCATCTTTATAATCCATCACCTACTAATAAGAAGCTTCGTTAGAATCTAATTGGCTCCCCTAACCTCGATGACAATAGACAAATGTGCTAAACTGGCTAAGTTAATATAAATCAATATAGTGCCACAATTTCTAAAGCAACCTTATCACTCCCCTAAAATTGATCTTCCTTATCCCACCACTCACCACTCTAGGGGAGTAACCGTCTAAACAATTCTATACTAGTCATTTATAACTCAGGCTACTTCCCCTTTGTTCTACCATATTCTCCATTGAAGGCAAGTGGATTGATTCATTTTCACTCTAAATCTTGGTGCTATTTGTTAGATCCATGAATTGCCCTATAGCAAATCATTTGTTTCATTCATTAAATTGAGATGACAATTTGAATCGCCCATTGTGATCGCTTTTGGCAATAGGAACAGCACCTTTTATGCAAATGTTTTGCATTTTCACTCATAACAACCATATGGAAATATGGGACTTCAGCATGTTAGTTTCACAAATTCACTTTTTCAAGTGATTAGAATTCACATTGCCTTTTTCAAATTATCACAACCTTCTTAATGCTAAAAACTTGTAGGCAATCCAACATGGAGCTTGTAAAGCTTAGTTTGAATTCAATATGAAATGTTTCAAATTTGGGAACTTCAAGATAATTTGGTTTGAACAAAGATTTTGTGAATTCCAAGTCATAATGTTGGCTAGATTTTATGCACAGCACTAAAACCTAGGCAGTCATGAGATAAATCTCCCTCATTTAACGGTGAAGCTCCCGTGTAAGATGTTTATCAATTTTGTAAGCATACCTGAATCCTAATAACTATTTTCAGGGGTTTTACTTTAATTCCCTGATAGCTCGTGAACCATAACTAGGCAATTTTGCAGCAAGTAAGCAGTTGTGATGGAATATTTGCAGAAGGGGGAAATAATAAGAAATTAGGGAAAGAAGAAAGGAAGATGTGTGAACATTAACCAATAGTTATCAGAGTTGGTCTCATCCACACAAATTAAATAAACAAGTAGAAAACTCACAACATTTAGCAATAAGGGAAAGAAATAACTTCTAACCTAGATCTAAGATAACACAAAAATTTTATCTAAAGACCTTTGAAATAGAAGTACTCAGCAAATGCACTGTAGACACAAAGTTCTCTAGAAATCCACCTTTTATTCAATTCCTCAGCTTTCACAGAAATCACATCAAGGGTTTCAGCACAAAGTCTGAAACTCAAGAATGCTTGATTACAAAAGCAAACAAGTTTTGATGAACAAGTTGTGATCCTTTTTAACCCATAGGTTCTTCCTCTATTTATAGTGTATAGAGGGTAATTACAAATAGGAAGCTTTTAATGAATTGCCACATGTGAAAGCTATGAAAAGGGGAAGCAGCTGACAATCTTCCTCATGTAATTCCTCTTTGCATGACATGCATGATTTATAACTAAAAGTAGAACCTTCTACTTTGCATGTCTGCCACCTATTTCCAAGTAATTGAATTCTTCAGTAACTTGAAGTAACGACTTTTAAACCAATCACCTAAGTTTTACAATTTTAATTGATTACTCAATTACTTTGTCGAAGAAAATAAGAGAAAGAAGAAGAAAGAGGAAAAGAAGAAATTAGAAGAAATTCCTAGCTGCAACACTCTCAGTCTTGTTCTTCTTCCATACTCTGCATGTTGATCCAACCTGTATTGTACTTCTGCTTCATCTACTTTAGCAATGAATGATATGAATGATATCTTGCCTTGAATCTGAGAAGCTCTTTCTCCCATATGTTGTTGAATCCTTTCCTTTGATTCTCACCAAACTGGATCTGGAAGTGTAGATTTTATCAAGTTCTTACTGGATTACCTTGAAAGAGGAATAATGATTCCAATCTATTTCCCCCTGAGCAGCTAACTGTGATTTGCTTGCCCTCTTATCTTATCCTTGAAGCTTTTGCAGTTCTTCTCAAGTACTGTGCACCAGTGCAATGTTTGCCGTAAACAATTCAGACAAAACTCATCACCTTTTTATTTTTAATTGCATATGAGCAATTTTTTATCTTAATTCTGGAAAGACTCCGGGTGCAAGGCAAATACAAGTAAATTCAATGTAGGTTCTTCAACTGGAAGATTTTGCACTTCTGAATTTCATGCATGATTTAAAATGATATCCTGACTTTGCATGCATTTTTCAATGATAGAAGGCTAATGTGCATTGAACTCACCAGATTGGAAGACAGCAACTGTGAATTTTGCCTTGCGAAATTTGCAAGACTTGATCATCCCAATTCATTGAGAATTTTTTTTTTCTCAAGACCAAAAATTACTAAACCATTGGAGGCAACTCCTATGACATTTGCAACATGGAATAGCTTGAATTCAACAAAATTTTGATGAGGTGATTTTGTAAATTCCAATGAAAAAACTGGAATGGAAGATTTGAATTTGAAGGAAGTCCTGGCAGCTAAAATTCACCCAATGACTTGCAATAAGCCTTTACGCACACAATTATGAATTGCAGCATGGAAGGGCATGTGTGTGAATGGAAGATAGCTAAATTCAAGATGATTTGCAATTTGAATGTATTTAGAAATTGTCATCTTACCATTTAAGGGTATCAAAAGAAGCAAAAACCATTTGCTAATGAATACTTTCCACTAGGATCTGAATTGTTGTGGAAATTCTTTAGATAAAGTTTAAGGCAGCAAATTAAGGGGCATTGAAAAGGCAGCTAAAGTTAAAATCTTTGATTCTAATAATGCAAGAACTTCCTACCCTATATTTTGGATATTATGTGATTTTAAAGGGCAACTTTCCACGTTGCAAGAATAATTGCACTTTTTGGAGATTGGCGTGTTCAACTTCATTTGGATGGGAATTTCATGAGGTTGAAAAATTCCATTTTACTTGACTTTAATAATGAGAAAAGACAATCATTTTCTTTTAAAGCTCAAAATTCTGCATTTCTAAGGCATCCCATTGGCACTTAAGTGATTCCACTTTAATGATGGGAATTCCAGCGAAGGCTCAAAATTCCTTTCTGACAAAAGGGCACTTAAGTGATTGGCGTGAATTTCTAATTAAGGATTGCTCCAAATTCCCACCTTCTTTAGCAAAAAATTCCCATTGAACTTTGTGAAGTTGTGTGGAATTCAAAGTAGGAAGGCAGCTTCCCAATTTCCACGATTTGCTTCAAGTGGAAATTTGACTTGCATTTTTAAGATTGAGGAAAGGCAATCTGCTTTTGCAAAGAAGACTGACACTTGAAAATTACTGATTTTAAACTTTCCATTCCAAAGGCACCTTTCCTTCTAGCAAGTTGTATTTCTCCAAAAAATGCTTTCAAGATTTGCGTTCCCAAAAATTGAAAAACAAGATGCTTGGGACTCAAAAACCACGATTTGCAAAAAGGACTTGGTTCTGCTTTGATCCTTGAATGAAATTGCGTGATTAAGTGATTTTCCATTTTTGGAAAGGGTCCGGGAAGATGTAGTTAGCAAAAATTTGCTTTTTCAAGGCAATTGGCTCCATGGTGTCTCTTCAAAAGGCATACAAACTCGAGATCTACATTTGTTTAATTATTCAACTTGGATTAAACCTTCAAGGCAAAAATCCTGATTTTTCCCTTTTTGATCAAGCAACTTCTTGCAATACCTTCAAATAATCAAGCTTTGATCAGACAAATTGATTAATAATTAAAAATACTGGATAGCTTTTCAAAACCCTAGGCCCGGGAAAAGGTCTGGCAGGAAGAATGAATAGGCTACGGGGAATTGCCAGACAGAAAACGGAGAAAGACCAAAACAAGACACAAAAGAAATAAAATAAAAAAACACCTGAAAGAAGTTGCAGGCAATTGCTCAAAAAAATTTCTCCAATTAGCTGGTTTGCAAAAATTCTTCCCCTCGAGTGAATGTTTTGTGGTAATAATGATGGGGTGAAGTGCTTTATATAACCCAAATTTCTCCAATTTTAGCTCAATCTATTTTTAAAAGAACTTTATTTATTTAATATAAAAATAAATAAAACGCTTTCAGACAAAGTCTGGTGAAGGGATAATGAGTGAGCTTTAGCATGTGGGTACTTGGGGAATTTGGCTTTTATGACTCCTTGGGGATACCTTAGAGCAATGCAAACAATTGCAGGCAAAACAAAACACAAAATGACCCGTTACTTGAAAAGAATGATTTTTTAAAAAGGGGTAGTCCCCAGATTTCACCCTGAAATCTGGGGACACCCCATTTCTATTTTGTTCCACCATTTTTTTTAAATAATCTGGTCTTTTTGTGTTTTTATTGTCAGAAGATTTAGATTTGTATTATGTTAATATTCCCTATTGTATCATATGAGCCAATTTCGGACAAATACCCAGATGCTCAAACTCATTTTATCCCTCTGCCAAGTTTTGTCTGCGGGAAATTTTTATTTAATTATTTATTTAATAAATAAGGTGCCCCTTTGAAGTAATTGTGCTCCGATTGAATCCTGTTGAAATTTTGCATGTCAGTATTCACATCTCAATAGGGTTTTCACCAGGAATGAATTCAAAGCTTTGTCTGCAACTTCTGGCAACTTTTTTTGCTTTTATTTATTTCTTTTGCATTTTTCTTGGTTTTCTCCGCAGTGATCTTGTGAAAATTCCCCTAGATCCTTTCCTTGTCCAGTATAGTCTAGTTTAATTGCCTGGAGCATCTGGAGATCATCTACAAATTCAGCCAGAAGGAATCAACCTCAAAATGCAAGTTCTGAAGTTAAAAAGATGAAGTCATTGCACAAAAAGTTCTCCTAGGCAAGTCGCACTTTTTGGAATGAATGAGTTTCTTCATGCAATGGGATTTTTGGTAGTGGCAGGCAGGTGGGAATTTCTTACCTTGAATTTGCAAGTAAAATTTTTCCCATGAAGTCAAAGTCACTTAAGTTGCATGTGGGAAAATTAGAGGCGACAGGCCGGAATTTCTTACCTGCCTTGCAGGGTAAAAATTCCCATTATAAAATAAAGAAAAATCATTTAAAGCACCAACGAATTTTATTGCAGGCCTTGCTAAGGTAACTTTTCCCACATGAGATTTAGTCAAACAACTTAAGTGAGCAAAAATTATCAAGCTACAAGGGATAATTTTAATTGCAAGTCGAACTTTTTGGGAGATGTTTTAATTTCCTAATGTCGAATTTTGGAATAGTTAGCAGGCAGACAGAATTTAACCTAATTGCAAAGGTAAAAATTTTGGCGCCCATTATGGAAGTCAAATCAACTTAAGTGAAAGAAGGGATTTTTGGAGCTGCCCAGTGCAGGTTGAAAATCCCATCAAACGTTGACTTCTTATTTTTGCAATCATTATGTCAAAAAGTGCGACCCATTTGGGCATTAATCATATGCTTAAAAAGTATTATATTTAATTAATAGTTTATTTGCCTAATTTTGGCGCCAAAATTAGAAATAAAGTCAACTGCAAAATGATGCTAAAAAATAGAAACAACTGAAGGATTGCTAAAAATAGTGGATAAAATAAAAGAAATTTAAAAGCAACCATAAATGCAAATTGGGCGCCAAAGGGAGAATAAACATGTTTGTATTATTGGAAATTGCCAGGAATAGGAAGGACAATTATTAAAATTAGAATGTGAGCTTATATAAGCATGTGGATGCCATAAGTGAAGAAGCAATTAATTCTTTTTGTGGAAGGATTGCAGCCCAGACAGTTTTGTGCCAAAGGAAGAGTTTGTGCATTAAAAGGTGTTTTTCATTGCAAGTTAGGAAGCTTCAAAGTTTGGCACATAGGGTTGGAAGAGTTTGAATTTAAGCTATTATAATTATCTGCATATTGATATCAGTGCCCAATTGAATAAAAAATATTTTTAGCTTGCTTTGCATGCAAGCAAAATTAGTCAAATTTTCCCCCAACAAGCTTTATAATCAGATTTTTACTGAAGAAATTAACATTCATGCTCATGGACTTCATCTTTGTCATAATTAATTGCAGGTATTCATTACAGGTGCTCATATTTAGAGTGAATTAAGGAGTTCAAATCAATGTCAAATACATTGAATATATCTTCCGAATCTGCAGAAATAGGATCCAATCTGCACAATTGTTAAAATTCAAAGAACCGGTGCAGCATTCAGAAGGCAAAAGAATTGGTTCAAAGATGTTGTGATCTCCAAGGAAGTGAGATGAAAGATGAAGGGATTAGCATAGCCATGCAATTGAATTCCAAGATTTGCTGATTTGTGATACTGACATAGGCCACAAACCTATTAATTAACGAATTGATTGACAGATCCAGGGCAATTTGAAAGACATTTCTCATGCGGGCAATGAAAAGCAGTGAAATTATCCAAATTCAACATTCCCAATCACAGCTCAGTTGCCTGAATTTGTTATGGAGTGTGCAAGGTCATACCATTCCACTTATCCAGAAAACAATCCTAGGGATGCAATAGGAAAAAGAAAGACATAATTGCCATGGTGGACAAATACATCATCTCAAAAAGGGCACCTATTATTGTCTGAATTATTTCTTTACACGAACGTGTGTGAATCTTATTCATGCTAAGTGCAATTGTAAAACAAAATTGGTTGAAACCATTAAAGTAATTGTGTGGCATAATGAATAGCAGCATACATGCAAGAAGCTTTGATTTAGTCTTACTAGATCCATCAAAGTTCTAGGAGAATAAACCAGTTGTTTCGTTATGCATCCAATGTAGGTGCAACCTAGGTGGATGATATGTGTAATTGCTTATGCACTATAAATGGAGAAGCCAATAAAGCATGCAACTTAAACTGCTCATGGATGTATGCTTAAGAAAGGATCCATTTAGATCTCAAGCTAGATTCAATAATCAATTTGGCTAGGCTGCGCTTATCCAACATAAGGAGATCAAAGGGAACTTGCAAGAGAAAGCTCTGATCTGCAAGCTTGAACCAAGAAATGGAGTCATCATCCAATTGTTGGCTAGATTTTCTGCACAGCTGAAAACCTAGGCAGTCATGAGATAAATCTCCCTCATTTACCGGTGAGGCTCCCATGTAAGATTTTGTCAATTATATTTCTTAGTATCTATTTGTTGGTATTACTTTAACTATGTAGCTCATGAACCATAGCTAGACAGTTTTGCAACAAGTAAGCAGCTGTAAGAGAAATGAAATATCTGTAGAAGAGGAAAATAATTAAATACAAGAAGAAAGGAGGAAGATGTGCAACCCAATCAATAGTTTACATAGTTGATCGCATGCACATAGACGAAACAAATAGATCTTAAAATACAGAATTTGAAGCAAAGGAAAGTTTCAGATCTAGATCTAAGACAACACAAAGTTTATGCATAGATCTAAAAAGAAATAAGAGACAAATGCACCGTTGACACAAAGTTCTCCGGAAATCTCTTCTCTATTCCTCTACTTGCAGAAAGCTATCAAGGGTTTCAGCTCAAAGTCTGGAACACAAGAATGCTGATTACAAATTCTGATCCTTTAACCCATAGGTTCTTCCTCTATTTATAGTGTATAAAGGGCAATTACAAATAGGAAACTTTAAATGAATTCCCGCATGTGGAAGCTATGAAAAGGGAAACAACTGTTGCAATCTTCCTCCTGGAATTCCTCTTTGCATGACATGCATGATTTATAACTGAAAATAGAACCTTCTATTTTGCATGTCTGCCACCTATTTCCAAGTAATTGACTTCTTCAAGTAACGACTTTTAAACCAATCACTTAAGTTTTATAATTTAATTGATTACTCAATTACTTTGTCAGAGAAAATAAGAGAAAGAAGAAGAAAGAGAAGAAATTAAAATTAGAAGAAAGCTGCAACATAAGTCTGCAGTCTTGTTCTTCATCTAGTCCATGTTATCTGATTGATGCTTCTGAGATACTCTTTTGCCTTTGATTCTCACCAAACTGGATCTGGAAGCATCTGATTGTGATTTTGCTTACAGGTGTTGCCTCTGACTTGTCTTCCCCTTTTATCCTTGAAGCTTTTGTAGTTCTTCTTCAGTACATGCACTAGTGCAATGTTAGTCGTAAACAATTCAGACAAAACTCATCATCTTTTATTTTTAATTGCATATGAGCAATTAAAAATTCTAGAAAGTCCTCTGGGTGAAGGGAAGTACAGGTAAATTCAATGAAGGCTTCAAATAGAAGCTTGTGAGCACATGCACAAGCTCCTGAAAGGAATTTTCCATGAACTGACTTCTACACGGGCTGCATTAGAAACAAGAGGATGAATTTTTTACCAAAAGCCTTTGCAATTATGAGATCTGGATCTGTCAATTAAATCGGTGATAGGTTCAGGGCCTATGTCTGTATCATTGACTTCAGCAAATCTGGAAGCTATGCATGATTCTGCTGATCCTTTTCTTTCATCATGCTTCATCATGGCTGGAACAATCTTTGTCTAAGCTCTTTTTCTTTTAATTCTATCGGAATCCCTTGCAATTGGATCAATTTGTGCAGATCTGGCAACTTCTTTAGATTCAGAAGATATATTCAATGTACCTGACATTGATTTGAGCACCTGTGATGAATACCTGCAATTTATTCAGACAAAGATGGAGTCCATGGCATGAATACTTGATTTTTATCACCAAAATCTGCATATAAAGCCTTCTGCCCTAAAATTTGAGGTTTTGTTTGCATGCAAAGCAAACAAAAATATTATTTAATTGACTCGGGCACATATACTAACATGCAGATGCTCAAAATGACCATAATTAGGCCATTCCAATCCTAGGCGCCAAAATTGGAAGCTTCTCGACAGTGGAAAATAAACTTTAATACAAAATCCTCCTTTTAGCGTCAAAACATGTCCGGGTTGCAATCTTCATCAAAAAGAATTAATTGCTTCTTTAGTTGGAAGAGTACTTATGGCAGCCCATGCTTATATAACCTCCAACATGCTATTTTTAATAATTGCCTCTTCCAATTTCTGGCTATTTAATTAATTAATTGCCATGTTTATTAATCCAATTTGGACGTGGAAGTGTTATCAGCTAATTTTGACTTTGCAAAATTATTTAGAAAATAATGAAAAATGGAAATTTTGAATTTTTTTTCAAAAGTGTTACTTTGCGTGGTTCATTTAACCCTCGCCGCGACCGTCTCATTTTTGTGATCGTTTCGGTCTTCGTTTCGTCCTTTTCGGGCGAGAACTCTTCCCGCCAGGTTTAAAACGCGTTAAAATACATTAAAATTAATTATTAATTTAATTAATTAATTGCTCCTTGTTTGATAAAATTAATTTTTAAATAACTTGAGAGTATTTAATTAAATAAATATTAATTAAAAGTTCATTCGACATTTTTTTTTATTTGCCGGGGAAGTAAGCTTATGCTTCCAACTGCCGGGAATGCCAATTTGGCTTCCCAAACCCGGATTTCCCCTTTCCTGGCAATCTTCTTTAAATTTCCCGCTTGTGGGATTTTCTCCACCAATTGCCAAATCATGGATTGGCTAACGGGCAAGAAATCTCCCAATTTCCCACATGGGGAAATTGAACGGGATTGCCAGCCCACTTTTCCATTCCCGTTGGCAATTGGCCGTTGCTTTCCCCATTTCCCCCTGGCACTTAATTCCACTACCCGGGAAGAGAATAAGTTGGATTAATCCTCATAACTTCCTCCATCAAACTCGTTGGAAAGAGTCGTGCGAAGCTTTGCTTCTTATTTCTTCTTAAGGACATAATATTTTGTCACATCCCCAATACTGCAACGCCAAGAAAGAAACGCCATTTGTTGAAGGAAATCACAAGAAATGAGTTTTCCATACAACTAAGAAGTTTTCATGCAAATCCAGGAACAGTTCCCACGCACAGCCCAAGGGAAAACTGCCCAAGAAAGATCATTACCAAATCATTTTTTGAAGAGGCCAGGCCATCCAAATAGGACAGCAACAAGTTTTAGAAACCAGTCCAAAACCTGCGCATAGAGGGACAACAAGATAAAAATCCTTTCCCACGCGCCCAAGCAGGAAGACCACATTTTTCTAATATAGGGAATTAAAGAAAGATCAGTGCCAGGTTAGGCACTAGGAGAGACAAGCTCAAAAAGATTCACCACGTTTTTGAGGAGGACAGTCCAAAAAATTGAAAATAAGAAAAGCCGTTACAAAGGTTTCCACGCGCCCAGCCTGAAGGACAATTTTTTACCACGCGTGAGGAGAAGAGGACAGCAAGAAGACAAAAAGATTTCTTTCCCACATTGGCAGGGGCAAAACAACACTTCAGAGAATTAAAAGCAAAGAAGCCAAGCCAAAGAAATTCCAAAGAAGGTTTTCCAAATAGTGCCACGCATAGGAAGGTGGAGCTGTTCAAGATCCCAAACCCAGTTGTCCACAAGCTGACGGGAAAAGAAAGAAAATTTTCAATTCACGCAAGCATAAAAAAGAGTCCCACGCATTTAGGAAAGGGAAAAGAAAAAGACAGGAGCAATCCACGCATTGGCAGGTTTAAAAGGAAGATAAATGCATTTTGCTTTAAAGAGAACAAGCAATTTCCACGCAAGGTAGGAAAGGAAAGCAAGGAGAGCCTAGTTGCATAGAAAAAAAGGACAGTGCGCATAGGGAATACCACACAAAAAGGAAAAAACTAGTTGTATACAAGAAGAAAGTAAAAAAAGGAGACCACCACGCATTGAAAGAAAAGGTATAGAAATAAAATTAAAGGCAGAGCCGAAGGAGAAACTAGCCAAGGAAGAAGCAAAGACATCCATGCATAAGCAAATGCAGCAATAAATCTGAAAATAAAACCACACGTATCCATAATAGGAAAGAATCTATACCAATAGACATTGAAAGGAAAAAAGTGGCCACGCATTCAAGGAGGAAAGGATTATAACCTATAGATCAATAAGAAGAATTAAATATCCATGCAAATATTAAAATCGGGAGATTTTAATTAAAAAAAGAAATATCATTGTCCATCAAATCAGAACTCGAGCTTAGTCTCGATTTGTTTGTATTGAAAAAAATAAATAAATAAAAAAAAAATTGTAATTCGGGACAATGTCATTATTATTATTATTTTAAAATAATAATAATAATAATATTATAATGAAAAATATTTTTCTTGCATCGACGGGGTTTCGGAGACTGAGACCTGGACCCCGTTTGCGTTGTTTTGCGTGCCTGAGTCATTCTTCTGTAAATTCATAATGGCTGAAAAATCTAACAAATCTGTAAGGAGATCGAGGAAGCCAGTGGAGAAATCAAACAAATCCACCCTGAAATATGAATTTCAAGGAATTATCCCTCCCAGTTCCATTAAGTCAGCATATGACAACATCACTGATACAAATCTGGGTCACATCAATGTGCAACAGTTCTGCGAGCGGGTGAAAACTGAAGGCAAAACCATTTTCTCAGATAGACTTTACCATAATGGTCTACCCCAAATAGCAGCATTTCCTGTCTCGGTGCAGTGTCTGGAATTGGTTATTGCTTGCGCGAAGCATTATGACCCTGAGAGACGAGGAATTTTTAAAGATAATCATGAGCTTTTCCTCTTAATCACACCAGAACACATTGAATAATTGTTTGGCATACCCAAATTTCCTGAGAATGCGGATATCACTCGCCAATCAGCACAAGAATTCTGGGATGAAGAACCCCTGAGATGGAGCAAGATGGTTAACAACAACTGGTTAGTAACCAAGAGACCTCGAATTGACAGGCTTCCCAAAGAACTGTACCGCGTTGAGTTCGTGGAAGAAATCGGGGATATGATCACTCTCCTAAGTCGAGTTTTCGGTCTACCTTCTGCTAGGATTTTCCACCCATGGATGTATCAGTTTATCTGTATCATCCAGCCAAGAAAGAGTTTGTGGATTGGGCCACCATCATCAGTAACACCCTTCACAAACAATTGATAGAAGTTAAGATGACTGGATGCTTCTACATGACATCGTATCTGACTTATGCGGTAGCAAGAAGAAAGCTATTTTCGGGACTTGAAACGAGAGGAGTCATGGGGCCGTCAAACAGTGTTTTTCATTATTACCCTCAACTCAGTTTCAAAAATAGTTCTCACCATTTTAGAAGAGTCAACGATGCATTCACCTTCCGCGTGATCCGGAACCTGAATCGGAATACTGAGGAAAGGTTTTCTAAAGAAGCCATGAGTGTCATTTCCCAATGGGGAACCTGGTTTATTCAATTTTCATCTTTTTCCTACATTCGCGTGAGTGGCTTTGCTGGTACCCTGTGGAAACTTCCTAAGTACGTCAGTGACAGATGGGCATTAATGGAGCTGGCATGACAATTATTCCAAGTTCACTGCCTTCTTAGTGACAAGCACCGTTCAGGAATTCATTTCCCAATCCAAATCGGGGAATACCAATGTCCAAATCTTTTCAGTTCACAACTCATGGAAAAAGAGTTCGCTCTCATAACCATCCATCCATATGTGAAGAGAGCCCAGTTTGATATCAATGGATATATGCAAAAGATTCTGGGAGAAAAGTACCAACATAATCCTACCATGGAAGATTTCTGGGCTGCTTGTTCGGATGAACATGAGGTAAGAAGACGGGAGTACTCTCGCCTAACACTTGCTCAGATCAAGGCCTTCCACATCAAGAGTCCTCCTGATTCATTCATAAATGATGATGAGGATGTTGTCGATCCCTCATATGATGCCATTGCCTTTACCCCATTGCCTCGAATCGACTGGACCAAAAGAGATGAATTTTCTCTTGATGGCAAGAACCAACCAATTATTGAAAGAAGCATATCTTGGTATGACAGAGAACTTGCCAAATTGCAATCAATTCCAGATCATGTTTCGGGATCACAAAAATTGCCAATACGAGGGGGCCTCCATTCGACCAAAGTCTCTTCTCGATCAACCTCATTACCATCCAATCATACACAACAAGCAAGAAAAGAGTGGTTGCCAAAATCCACTTCGCCAAGTAACGTGTCACAAGGAGGAAGATCTAAAGATCCTAACCCCGAAGAAGGAAGAGAGCATGTGTCTGGATTTTCTACCTCGAGTAGAGATTCTTCTACCCACATCGTTAATAGTGCTCAGAAGCTAGTAGCAAATGATCCTCAGCCATGCTTCAAACAAGCATCCACTCAGGTGCAGGTAATTCAAATATCAAACACTTCAGAGCATGTAGTTCATGAAGGGATTTCCCAAAATCTCCCGAATAATCAGGAAGTGGATATTGAGGTTGTGTCTCCTCAAATCGAGGTCATAGATAGGATTCAAGAAGGATCTCATGATGTCGGAAATAATGAGAATATTGATTCGAGCTCCAGGATTTTGTATGCTGAAATAGTGAATGATACTCCTCCTTGGGTTGATTCCGAAGTAAAGAAAAGGAAGAGAGTTGTCAAGCCAATTGACATTGATTTTGATGCCCTTTTCAAACTTTCGAATGACGCCATTCCTAAGAAGCCTAAGGTGCTTTCTCGAATAATGGTGGATAATGATGGAAACAAATTTGCAGACCTTGCCATTCCACAAGTTGATAAAGAGCGCGATGCTATGACACCTGCCGACTATGAAGTTTCCAGACTGAAGGACTTGGAAGATCTACATTAGAAAGTGACATGGCGATGGCTCGAGATTCAATTGATATCGTGCTAAAGAGACTTGAGAAATACAAGTCTCAAAACTCTCAGCTCAAGGCTGGAAAGAATCAATTGGTGGAATATGTTCAACATTTGATAAATCCCATATCATCCACCTTCCCAGTACCTGATGCAGTGGCTGCCCCAGATGAAGATACTCTCAATTTGTCAAAGGAAATAAACACATTGGGCCATGTCACTAAAACTTGGCTTTCAGAGATTCTCATTTTAGGCCAGGGGACGATCAAGACCGCTGTTAAGCTTCATGAAGATGTCAGTGCGTATCTTGATCCAATTCTTTCTTTCAAAGAAACTTTTGTTTCTACTATATCAAATTTGGATGAGATATTGCCCAGTTTACAGGAGATGACAAGTATGGAATCTTCAGTTTTAGCTATTGAAGGAATTCTCATAATTTGAACATCGAGGGACACGTTTTCTTTGGTGTCTGCATCTCAAATCAAGAAAAATGCTTCTCGAGGATTCTATGATCCATTATGAAAGCATGTGCAATGAAGCCTTCACTTCACTCTCCTTGATTCAGGAATTCATGGCTGAGATTCCTTGTAACCTCGTAAATGAGCATAATCAAAGGTGTTCATCGGAGCAGGTGGAAGAACAATTTTCACAATTGTTTAAGGACATGTACACTCCCGCCAACAATTTCTCATCAGTTTCAATGGAGCGGTGCATCAAATTAAAGAACTTATTTGAGAATGCTCAATCCAAAATTGTTAATTTAAATGATATGCCAAGTAGAATTCTTGAATTGCAGGTATTTTGTGAGGCTATTCTTCGACCAAGTGAACCTCCAGAAGAAGAAAAGATGTTTGAAACTTTAGGAAGGTTTAGATCCTTTCAACTGGCAAAAGCGGCAGATCCTAATTTCACCGGCGGTTCAGGGAGTTGATTTTCTTGGTATCTAACGAAGTGGGAGAGTCCATTTCTCATACGCTTGAGATAGGCGGACCCCATTTCAATGGATAAGGCACTGGTTATTATTGTATATTTTAAAAGGTGTTGTTATTTGTTTTCAGGAAACAATGGATATTTTAAGTAATTTCTATTTTTGAGTTGTCTTTAATAAAGTTGTTGAAAAAGTCAAAGGTCACTTAAGTGCCTTATTTAATGATCATGTAAAACCCTAACTACTTTGTAACCAACTTTTGGGTTATAAAAGGAAGTGAGGGGCTCATTTGTAAAGGGTGACTTTGAGAGAGGAGAAGAAAATACTTTTGTGTGCAAGCTTTGTTTCAGGAAGAAACTTTGTGTTCTTTTGTGAAAACATTTTGGAGTTAATGAAATACGAACTTTGTGTCTCATTCATTGTCTCTTGTAACATTTGATGTTCTTATGTTCATTAGATGTTAGGTGTTTGAATCTTGCATGCAAATATTATCTTTGATCTTATTGTCAACGTTATTAATCTGTTGTTCTAGTTCACAGTGATCAAGCTCTGATTATCTACTTGCTCATGTGTGTTCCCTTTTACACGTTCTTGTTTGGCTAACTCAAACTCCGTTTTATTTGTGTTGGTTATTCATCTTTCCTCTTCATGCAATATTAGGCTCTGTTTTTACCTAACTCTTGCATGTTCTTTCAGTTCATTCCATTCCACTCCTTTCCTTCATTCCATTCCATCTCCCTCATTCACTTTTCTTTCCATTGATGTTCCAAAACACCCCCCACATACAATTTTGAATGTACAGATGTAAATACAGTTTTGGTTTTCAATAAAGGCAGCCTCACCTTCATTGAGGAGGGACTTCGTTCCCACACTGTTGCATGTCATTTGCATGCGTGCAAATCCATATGCTAACTGCAAGGCAGGTAATAAATTCCCACCTGCCTGCCACCTCTAAGCATTCCCATTGCATGTAATAGCCCATATGCTTAAAAAGTGATAAATGTGGAAAGAGGGGTATTTCCTGATTCAAAAAAATGTGATTCTTGCATATTGAATTTTGGAATGTGAATAGCTTCTTTTGAAAAAGTGCATACTTGTATGGGTGAATAAAACCTTCTGATGAGGAAAAGTTAGCAAGTGCTAGGCAGGCAGAAATCCCATCTGGTGCTTTAAGTGATTTTTCTTTATTTAATAGTGGGAATTTTCACCCTGCAAGGCAGGTAAGAAATTCCCGCCTGCATTGCTGAAAGGGGGTCTGAGTTTCCCATCACAGCTTAAGTGACTTTGAATCCATGGGAAAAAGTACCCTGGAAGGCAGGTAAGACATTCCCACCTGCCTGCCACTACTAAAATATCCCATTATAGCTTACAGCACATTTTTCCAGAAAATGCGACATGCCTAAGAGAGGCTTTTTGTGCATGACTTCATCCTTTTTCGTCAGAAGCTTGCATTTTGAGGCTAATTCCTTTTGGTGCTGTGTCAATAGATGATCTTTAGATGCTTTAGTCAATTAAACGGACTATACTGACAAAGGAATTGACCTAGGGGAATTTTACAGAGAAACAAACGGAGAAAACCGGAGAATACATGCAAAAAAATAAAATAAAAGCGAAAAACGTTGCCAGAAGTTGCAGATAATGCCCTGAATTCATTCCTGGTGAAAACCTTAATGAGATGAGTGAATATAGCATGCAAAACTTCAACAGGATTGAACCGGAGCACAATTTACTTCAAACAGGGCATTATTTATTCAAAAAATAATTAAATAAAAATTTCCCGCAGACCAAACTTTGTGGAGGGATAAAATGAGTTTAGGCATCTGGGTATTTGTCGAAATTGGCTCATATGATTCAGGGAATATCCTAACATGATACAAACATCTTCTGACAATAAAAACACGATGAAAAACCCGCTATTTTAAAAAGAACAATTTTTTTTTTTCAAATGGGTATCCCAGATTTCATGGGTGAACATCTAGGGACACCAGATTGCAATCCTTGAAAGAATCCTATATACACCTTATTTTTGCTTATTGATGATTTATTTTGCAGGTCATTAGTGCATTAATCTCCTTGAATGTATGTCAAAATTAAATTTACATTTGAGATTACGGTGGGGCCATGGGATGACTTGCAACATGTCGTGAGATTGCTATGGCATTTCCATTCCTACCACGACTTTGTACCACCGTATACCACCTTCATATCACCTTTTTAATTAGCTTAAGCTTGCTTCCCTAGGTTCTTGTTTCCTCTGTTTATCTCTTCCTTCATTAGATTGCACATAGATTTGACATCATCATTGAAAAATTGATGACATCTTACAGAGTCTCCTTTTTAAATTGATGCCATCAGTCGGGATGATGACGTTGGTTGAAGCCAAGTCACGATTTCTAGGGTTTAATCTATATATATAGGGTTCCTATTTATCATTTCTGGAATATATCATCAAAAACTTCACTCTTAAAGCACTTGAGCCCGGAAGTGTCACCATAGGAAGGAGAAGAAGACTTGGTACCTTTATAGGAGCTTACATTGAGGAAGATGAGGCCATTAGACAATACTCAAGCAAGAGTTACGAGCTGAACCAACAAGATCTAGTTTTGTCTTTGGAGTCCCCAATTTAAATTTACTTCGGTTTTCTAATATATTGTCTTGGTTTTACCGACAATCTCTCACAAGGTGCTAGAAGCCAAAGATGGAGATTAATGTGTCAACAATATGCAACCCCAAAGCCAAGTATCCCTTATGCATAAATTTTTAAGTTGTTTACAAATGGTTGATGATTGTTCTTTATATGACGTGTGTAGATAGAATAGTGTCACATATCTTTATCTTTTACTATTACAGTCATTTACATTTACAACTCCATTAATTTTGCCTAAAGGGACACCTTATTGCAATAGGTCAACTTAAGGCCCTCTTACTAGATTTTCTACCTATCCATCTTGGCCTCACCCTCAACATCTCTTACAAGGTGCTAGAAGCATTAACAAGGATAGAGATTAATGTGGCAATAAGTTGACACCAAGTAAGTATCCCTAAACTCATTCATTTACTTTAATTGATGATTGTTCTTCGTATTATGTATGAGATAGGATAGTGTAATACATATTGCTGTATTTTGAGAGTAGAAAGATTTTGATGATGTCGAATGTTTGAAGTAGAGATTATTAGATTCATCGTGTTATGTAAATGTAAATCCGACGTTGGGTTATGTTTTGTTTTGCCTTGTGGTACCCCTAAAATAGTAAGGTCTTGCACTTCATATCCTTAGTGATTGTCCAATAATTTCTCATTTTAGATTCATTACAACCTCCTATGCACACAACTCTTGACTTTATAACCCAGATCGCTGTGTAGAATGACAATTTTTGTGTATGTTGAACCAAGAATGTTCATTCTATGTTATCTTATTCTTAGCTCTAGGATAATTCATAGATCATTTTTGGCTTATGTGCACATTCTGGTGAACCTGATGTGAATCTTACCCCACCATTGATTGGGTTCAATTCACATTTTTCAACATGTTCTAGCTTCTTAGTGTCAACAATTTTGTCAAGATTACCTTGCTTTCTACATTATTTCTCCCTTTAGAAACCCTAAATTTACTCTTCTAATCCCTTCAATGGAACATCTATATAACACTCAAGCGGAGGCCACTAAGGTAGGCCCCCTTCTTTGGAAAATCAACCTTGCTCCAACATGGATCTATATCTCCTGGCTTCTTCTAACACATAGGATGCAGAAAGCCATTGGTCCCTACCTTTTTAAAAGGCTGCCTCTAGAGCTCAAACTAGTCAACCTTTTCCACCTTAGAACAATTTAGGGTATTAAGGTGAACACGAAGACTATGAAGAAAACACACGCTCAGAAATGGGGTGAAAAATTCCTTGCAAAAACCCCTCAATTTCAAGGAGAAACTTTACTCAGTATTCTTGAAGTTGGCATGGATTCCAAGGAACTTACATTCAACCTTTATATTCCCTCATGAACACAGTAGACATATTTGAACCCTTAGAACACATCATTCCCCATCTTCTCCTCATTTGCTTAGAGTTCTTCCATAAACATTACAACCCTAGTGGGTGTTACTCTCGATCTTTGCATCCACCCCAATTCAACACTACTCAAGCATATCAAAATCCTCCAACTTGATTCAATGCAAATGATTATGAAAGTTACTGGATTGCATGGCAAACTGCAAAAGTCTTTAAGTGCTACGACTTGACCAATTCATGTAATGCAGGTTCACATTGGTCCAACATGACTAATTGCTTCAACACATCTAGTTGCTTCTATTCCAAATTACTTAGACCCTCCCCCCCACCCCTTGTGGATAAATGTGGGAATCCAATCCAACAACCACCCATTTGTAATAAAGGTACTTCAAAACCCCTCTTCTTTCTTCTCTTAGCACTTTATATTGACACTATTGCCATTGGGGGAATAACCCCATCCATCATCTATGATGGGTTAATTGATCCTAGACCACATCTCAAAGCTTTTAGAAATCTCTACAAAGGTTGGCTTAAAACAAATTCTTATGCCACTACCAAACAGTAGGCAAAAACCCTTATGAGTGATGCTTTGGAATGGTATATTCAACTTAAACCCATCTCAATTGTCAAACTAAAAGTTTAGTCACTACTTTAGTTCAAGAGTTTCAATGCCATTATTTACTTGAGGATAACTTGGGTAACTTCATCAACTACAAACAATCGAAACATGAGATGGCCCAATATTTCATCAAAATATGGAAGTCCATGACGCATCGCGTTGATCATAACATGACTAAAGAGAGCTTATTCAAACTCTTCACAACTCCACTAGAACCTCATCTCCAATACAAAGTTAGGTCTTTCTCTAAAAACTCTGGAAGAGGCTGCCTTGGAAGAAGCCTTTTGAGATCCGTCTAAGCCAAAAGACAAGACCATCTCATGCAACAATTTGAGATGCCTCAACCCAAGCAACCAACTAGGACACTAGTTAGACCAAATAAGAACCACCATGCTACTGATGACAACGGCTTTGACACCTAGGATCATGGCTTCATGTCCATGGGAACCATTCATGCAATCAAGCCGAACACCTCTCAATATGTGGCACCTTTTTAACCAACGGAAGGACCATTTCAACTACATCCACAACTAGGGGATTGCAATCATAAACCTCTAACCAAAGAAGAACTTAAAAGGCGCCTACCTAGACTTCAACCAAAAAGAGTTAGACCCTACCAAACCAACCCTTAATGATATGACAACCAAAAATTTTGTTGCTTCCCCACCAATTGGTGCTATTTGCACAAAACTTACGGATCCTTTAGCGACCTTGCTTACTTCTTCCTCGTTGGCTCAAAATTCTATCATTATGCAATGGCAAGGGAAAGGTATCAAGACTTCTTCAATGCTTCCAAAATTAATGAAAATTGCAACATTAATGAAAATTGCAACAAACATGAAGCCATCCATCAAGCCAATGCCCACTTGTGTATCTACAAAAAATCCTTGCCGGATCACTCGAAGAATACAAATCAAGATCCTCAATGTGATGCTAACAATCAAAAATATCAAAATGCTGCTCCAACAAGAAATACTATCGAAACTGTGACAAACCTTAATGCTTTAAACAATGAAGAAAATATAGTCCACGTGCTGGTGTCCCCAAGATTTCACCTTGAAATCTGGGACTACCCCTGTTTAAATTTTTCGTTCTTTTTAAGTAACGGGTCATGTTTTTGTGTTTTGTTTTGCCTGCGGTTGCTCTAAGGTATCACCAAAGAGTCATAAAGCCATGTTTGTCAAATACCCACATGAAAAAGCTCACTCAATTCCTTTGCCAGACTTTGTTTGAAAGCGTTTTATTTATTTTTATATTAAATAAATAAAGTTCTTTTAAAAATAGGTTGAGCTAAAATTAAGAAATTTGGTTATATAAAGCACTTCACCCCATCATTATTACCACACTAGTATTACTTTCACCTAAAAGTGGAGCATTCACTCAGTGAAGAGTTTTTACAGACTACCTAATTGGAGAGTTATTTTCGAGCAATTGCCTGCAACTTCTTTCAGGTATTTTTTTTTTTATTTCTTTTGTGTTTTTTTTTTTGGTTTTTCTCCGTGATCTATCTGGCAATTCCCCTTGGTCTTTTCTTTCTTCCTTGACCTAACAAGTCCAATTGCATAGGGTTTTGAGAAGTCATTCATGGCCTCAGACAAAGGTGAATTAATTGTGAAAGTTAGTTTTTTAACGCAGCATGGAGAAAAGATAAGTTGTTGTTTTTGGGAAAGTCTTGTTCTTTGTAAGGTCATTTTGCCCCCATCAAGGAATCCAAGAATCCACACAATAATCCACACAAGTCATGGTTTCAGCCTCAAAGCTCCCCCCATCATCCAAATTCCACGTGGTATTAAATTGGCTTGTGCAAGTCGTGGGTTGCCTTCCACCTTGGATTTCCAACCAATTTTAAAGAGTTAATTTCAAGTATAAAGTCGTGGAAATTTGGAATGCCCTCCATTCCACTTGTAATTTCATGCAAATTACCTTGCTCTTCATCTCAATTTTCACACAAATATTAGAAGCAAAATCCCATGCAAGTCGTGAATTTGGGAAGCTTCCTTCCAAGTGCAAGCACAAAGCAAAGCCACTAATGGCTTTTGAAGTTGCCTTCCTTAGGTTAATTTCAACGCTGTGATCAACTTATTATTTTCCACACAAATAAAAATTGACTTATACAAGTCACATTTTCTGAAGTTGTCCTTCCATTCTATTTTCCAACCAAATTAACCAATTAAAGAAAAATGTGATTTAGAGCTGCCCCGCATGTCTAAATTTAAGCATTGCCTCTCCTTCATGTTTTCCACATCCAAGTTTGAAAACTTCCCAAGTCGTGGTTTTTGGGAAGTCATTCCAAGTGCAAAGTGTGGAAATTGAAGCTGCCCTCCATGTGAATTTTTAACACTTTCGTCAATGTCTTTGCATAATAAATTGCATGCAAAAGCATGCCCTTCTATTAACTACCTTTCCTTTATGTTCCCCACATTCCTTCCTACCTAAAGTTTCACACAAAAAGAGTCAAGGATAAAATTTAAAATAACATCGTGAATTTGCCCAAGTTGTCTTCCATCTCTATTTTTAACATGCCTTCCCTTGCTATTTTAAAATGCAATTTTCCCCTGCAAGTCGTTGAAGTTAAAATCGTTTGTTAGAGCTCTCTTCCTTCAAAATTCAACGCAACACTTTTGCAATAAGTAAAATTCACTAAAATTTTTGTCAGGAATTTTAAAAGCTTGTTCCTATTATTCCAAACACAGTCCATGTGGAACATGCATTAAATATCTAGTTGATAAACTCTCTAAAAGCATGTGCTGATTTCAAATCTCCAGTTTGAATTACATATGAAGCCTATTTATATTTATTCACCTAAAGTAATTCCCAGAATTCAAAATTGCGCACATGCTATTAAAAATGAATAAGAAGTGATGAGTTGCATATTTGTCTAAATTGATTATAGGAATATTTCACTTGTGCCCATATTTGTGAGAAGAAAGCAGAAGTCAATGTCTGATACATTGAATATATCTTCAGAATCAGGGGAAGCAATTGCACCTCTACACAAATAGATCCAGCTCTCACAATTGCAAAATACTTCTGGTAAAAATAAAAAAAGAAGATCTCAAACAAAAGTTGATTCAGGAAAGATGAAGGGTGATGACAGAGCAATCTAGTAGAATCATGCATAGTGTCTAGGCTTGCTGAGATTAGTGATACAATATGGGCATGAGTTCTATCAGTGATTTGATTGACAGATCTAGGGCCACTAGCAGGACATCCCTTATGCGGGCTATAAGGGATAGTGGAATTATTCAGGCTGCAACATTCCCAGCTATGGCTCAGTTACCTGAGTTTGTTCTAGAGTGTGCAAAGTTCTATAATCCTCTATCTAGAACAATCATGGATGCAACAGGCAAGACAGTGATTAGGCTGGATACACAATTCATCAATTATTGCCTCAAGATTCCCTCATAGACCCATAGTGATTGCAATCAGCATGCAGGAGGCTTTTGATAGGTGGGAGAAGAACAAAGTGGATTGCATGGGTATAATGAATAAGAAGTATATGAAGAATCCTAGGTCACCATCAAAATTTCCAAGGACTCTTCCATAGGTCAAATCTGGGTGCAGGAAGTTGATGATATCACCTCGGTTGTTGTGCAGGATAAATGGGGAAGGTAATGCAAATAACTTCCACTCATGGATGTATTCCTTCGTCAAAACAATTGAGATCAACAAACATGATTCAATGATCAATTGGGCAAAGATCATTAGCAACAACATTAGTGAGTAGCTCAGAAATGTGAGGCAAACATTCAGTTTTAAAATGACTTCATACCTTGTGTATGTCAACAACCTCACAGGGGTATTCTCCAAGCTGGACAGAAGAGGGATTCTTTCAAAGGATCCTATTTATGAGTGCTACCCACAGCTGCTGATACCCGAGTGCTACAAGAACTACACGTTAGTGAATGATAGTTTCTTCAATGGATTCATTTGCAAGCTAAATGGTGATCTGAAGGCCAACAAAGTAAGCAAAGAAGCTTGGGAAGTTGTCTCTCCAGTACGGCTGTATCTTCATCCAGTTTGTTGACTTCATGTATCTCAGGGTTAGTGGCTTCTCAGGTGAACCAGTCAAGCTGCCAAGGTACCCTAATGATAAGTGGATTATCATGGAGTTATGCAGGAAGCTCGTAGAGTTGCAGGACTTACAATCAAAGCGGCATAAATCTGCAGTCAGCTTCCCAATCACAGTGGACCACTATAGTTGTTAGACTATTCACAAAGCCAGAGGTGTTGAAGCAGAAATGTTTCTTTGCTACGAGCACGAGTTCTTCCTAGCTCGGATGAATTTTGATCCTTATGGAATAGAAAGGAAGACAGTCTCCCAGGAATACACGCACATGCCTTCATTGGAGGATTTCTGGATGAAGTGCAAGAACAATACGAAGTCAGAAAAGGAGATTTCAGCAGATTATCAACTCAACAGGTTTTTGACTTTGGTCTGATAAGGATACCTGCAAATCTTTCAGACAATGGGCATGTGGTACTTGACACATATCATCAAATGGGAGGAGATAAAGATGCTCTTCAAGCTAGTGTAGGTGGTGGCCAGACAATCGAGGAGAGGTCTTCAGCAGTCCTGGTTAACACCTCAAATTGGTTGTTAACAAAAGGATATTGTTTGGATGAGGCTTTGATGAACCAAATCACAAGGAATTTTAGCACGAGGAATCTCAGCAAAAGAAAGCATGATGGTGAGAGCAGCAGAAGACCGGAGAAGATAAAAGTGCACAAAAAGTCTCAGGCATTGGAGAAAGGAAAGTCTTCATCTATTACACCAGTGCCACTTACGGACGAAGCTTCTCCTGCATCAACTCACAACACTTCAGTAGTTCCAGCACCCGGGAGACATAGTTATTCCGTATTGAATCTTGCATCATTCATATTTACTCCTCAGCCACCCAGTTCTCCACCTCCTCCTACTACAGAAGAATTGAGGGCACAGATGGAAGAGTTTGAGAGGGCACTTTCCTTAGATGGCACAGGAGGAGGCAATCCATAATACAGTGGTGAATTCAGATGCAGCAGAACCCGAACAAGAAATGGTAATACACACTGATGCCTCTCATTCCCCAGAGAGTAACTTCTCATCCTGGTTGGCTTTACAAACAGTTCCAGAGGCGAGAGAAGAGTAATTAACCTGGAAGAGGAAGACTTGCAGTTGCTCATGAGCTTGGGAGGAAAAGGCAAAAGGTCTAAAGCTGCCAAAGTGACTTCAAGCTGGTCATCGAAGAATTGGGGCAGAAGTTTGCAGAATTATCAATTCTGGCTGAAAGAAAGAAAAAGGGAGAACTAACGCCAACAAACATATCAGTAACCAAAGTGCCACTGGGGCAAGTCACCACTGAAGGATTGAAGCAGGATACCCAGACATTGATAGATACTTTATTCCTCAAGCTTGACAAGGAGAAAACAGAGAAAGCCAAACTTCAGATGCAGATCTCCCAGTTATGTGAGATTATCACTAAGGTTGCTAAACCTTCCTCTCAACCAGTGCTAGTACAGGAGCAGGTGAGTTGCCATTTGATTGAAGAGGTTGAGGATGCAGGTAATAAAGTCAAATATATTGATGAATGGAAGAAAATCATCCACCAAGCATCAGAGCAATTCAAGGAAGTACCAGCTAGCTTGGAAAGTATGCACAGGGCATTGTCTCAGTTGAAAGAACTGATGACAAGTATAAAGGATGAGAATACAGTTGTTGAGAGCCACTTGGAGATCTTGGCCAAGATAAATTCACTGTCGGAGAGTGTATTGGTTGCAGAGCAGCTTGTACCTGATGGATTGATAGAAAAGGGTAAGCAGTTGGAAATGACAGTGTCTTTCCGCATGGAGATTCTCAAACTTATGTTGAATAGAATGCAGTTGCTGGAAGACAAGATGGAAGAAGTGCCAAAGAGCATAATTGCTTTCACTACAGAGGAGGAAATTGATGGTATTCATTACTATACAAGGTACATTCCAGACAAGTCACCAGCTTCCCTTGAAGAATTTCTTCCAGTCATCCAGAAGAAGATTGATGAAGCCGTAATGCCTTTCATGTTGGATCCTATTTTCAAACTAGTGAGACTTCATGCAAATATCAAGGATTTGGGCCTAGTTTGGAGAAGGTGAAGGCAAACATTGACATTCTATCCAGGGGATTACTGAGGTTCAAGACTGAAAGAGAAGTTATTGCTAAAGCAGATGGGAAAACAATGAATCACATGCTTGACAAGTACATTCAGTATCAGAACAAAGGGAAAGCATGAAGTGTAGCAGCTGACATACCTTCTTTCTTCTCCTCTTTCTTCTCTTCTTTCTTATTTTCTCGACAAAATTGTAAAACTAAAGTAATTGGTTAAAAGCCATTACTTCAAGTTGTTTGAAAAGGTCCTTTAATTAAGAATAGGTGGCAGCCATGCAGGACTTTGATTTAATCTTCAGATGCATGTCATGGAAAGAGGAATTCCAGGAGAAAGATTGCTAGTTGTTTCCTTTATAGCTTCCACATGCGGGAGTTCATTTATAGTTTCCTATTTGTATTTTCCCTCTATGCATTATAAATAGAGGAAGAGCCTACCGTTTAGAGATCATCACAATTTGTTCATCAGAATTTGTTTAGCAGAGCATTCTTGAGTTTTCAGACTTTGTGCTGAAACCCTTGGTGTGATTTCTGTGAAAGCTGGGGGATTGAATAAAAGGTGGATTTCCAGAGAACTTTGTGTCTATGGTGCTTTGCTCATCACTTCTATTTAAGGTTTTAGATAAACTTTGTGTTATCTTAGATCTAGGTTAGAAGCTATTTCTTTCCCTTACTGTTGAATGTTGTGAGTTTTCTCTGTTTATTTAATTTGTGTGGATGAGACCAACTCTGATAGCTATTGGTTAAATCAACACATCTTCCTTTCTTCTTTCCTAAATTCTATTATTTCCCACTTCTGCAAATATTCCATCACAGCTGCTTACTTGCTGCAAAATTGTCCAGCTGTGGTTCACGAGCTGTGGGAATTAAAGTAAAACCCCTTAAAATAGTTATTAGGATTCACCCTTACCAAATTGATAAACATCTTACACGGGAGCCTCACCGTTAAATGAGGGAGATTTATCTCATGACTGCCTAGGTTTTATGTTGTGCATAAAATCTAGCCAACAAGTCTAAGCTACATTTGATGTTTTTGGTTAATAGGGAAACCACGTTATTTCTAACAGTTAGTCCTCAAGTACTTAAAACACTTTTGTTTCAGGGGTTTTCTCTTTTCTCTCTACTCTTCCTTTCCTTTTCTATCTTGTGTAATGCTCTTAGATTAATATTAGTTTAGGAGGTCTTCAAAGTTAAACTTGGTGAAGAAATTGCAAGAGTGGCGCTAGGACTAATAATCCAGCAAATCCCTTTTTTTTTGGTTTAGATAACCAATACCCTACAACTCATGCACTGAATCACACTTGTGGTCCTAAAATGACTAGCACGTATTGAAAATCGTAAACCTGTATCTTGCTTACCCATTTTTGTTGACGATCATTGAGGTTTTTCTGTTCCACGAAATACCTCAAGCTATTGTGATTTGTCCGAACCACAAACTTGTTGCCCTCCAAATAATGTCGGAATTTGACCAAGGCATGCAAAATAGCCAACATCTCCTTGTCATAAGTAGAGTACCCACGTTCTACCATACTCAACTTCTGACTCTCATAGGAAATGGGATGCCTATTTTGCATCATATTTGCAGCGATACTCACACCCGAAGCATCACATTGAAGAATAAATGGCTGCGAAAAATACGGTAATGCTAACATTGGGCAGGTGCTTATAACCTTCTTATGGTGATCACATACCTGCTGAAAAGATTTTAACCAAGCAAATGCCCCCTTCTTGGTTAAATCTGGCAATGATGATGTCAATTGAGAGTACCCCTTCACAAACCTCCTGTAATAGCAACAAAGTCCTAGGAAGCTCTCAAATGATTCAAAGTCGTCGGTGGTGGCCAATCACCTGCATCTTCGTTTGATCCACTTTTGACTCCTCTTGCTCCAATCACATATTCCAAATAGAGGACCTCCCTCATCCCAAACTCACACTTGGAAGCCTTCGCATAAAGCGATTGTGCTCCGATAATAGACAAGGCCTCATTAAGGTGTTTAAGATGATCATCCCATGTTTTGTTGTATATCAGAATGTCATCAAAGAACACTAGGATAAAATTCCGCAAGTGAAGGTTGAACATCTGGTTCATACAAGACTGGAATGTAGTTGGAGTGTTAGTTAATCAAACGCCATCACCAAGAACTCACCGTGTCCATAATGGCACCCGAACATTGTCTTGTGTATGTCATGCTCCCGCACTCTAATATGATGGTATCTTGAACGTAGATCGATTTTGGAGAAGTACTCCGGTCCATGTAGCTGATCAAGTAACTCATCGATCTTAGGAATGGGTTACCAGTTCTTGATAGTCTTCTTGTTGAGTGCATGGTAATCAAAAAAGATTTGTGGTTTACCTTTATTTGCAGCAATAACGTAGCTCTCCCCATCTTTGATCAAATTGTACTTGATAGCTCTCCTCATGAAGATAACATCTCTCACTATATCCATGGACCGCCAAATACCACACCACATAACAAGAGGATTACATACATATATATATATACATATATACATATAGATGAATTCCCTTTATGTTGATTGTACTCCCATACTCATACAGTTGCATTGTACATGGTGATATATCTAAAAAAATTAACTCATGGCTTCATCCAACATCCAACTATTTAATAAGGATGAGGATGATCATATGTAACCAATCCAAGCTTATCTACCAACTACTAGGGTGGAAATAAGTGAACCCTTGCTTGTGAACAACTCATTAGTGAGAGCATCAACCTTTTGTCTTCTTGATTTGAGGTTCTTGATACATGCAAAAAGTTTGGCATTTTCGCCTTTATCATGAGCCCCATTGTCATTCCTGAGGGATACCTTCTCCTGCAAAAAGGGAATAGTGTAAGCAATATGGGTACCCATGTGCCCACATCTAGAGTTGCTCCTTCCTTGGATAATTGTTTGAGTCATATTCATTGTCCATTATAGTCTCCTAATTCATAAGGATGCAATTCAATTGATGTAATTTCCAACATCTCATCTAATGACCATCAACATCGCAATTCTTAGAATATTTCTTTGAAACAGTAGTAGCATCTCATTATACTTACCTCTCACCTTTCGATTAATGGAGACCAACCTAAAAAGTTTTGGTGCATTTGAATACAATATGATGGACCCTTTATTAACATTGTTTATCTCATTGTAAATTTAATGTTTCCTTGGGGAGCCTATAATCTCTATATATAGTCTGATGTAGGAAAGCCAAGTCCTGGCCATCAGATCACATGGATGCTCCATTTTTTTGGATGACTCATGAAGTCATCCAATATATTATCACCAAGATGTCATAATAATGCACGATTCTTGTGCGATTTTATTATAGGCTAGAACATCTTTTCTATGATATGCTTGCATATCTCTACACTTATTAATCATCCATTTGCTAACACAATGAAAATTGGATGAATTAACTAGATACTGAATGACACAACTAGCATGTTGACTATCAAACCATAAAATTGCATCGTAATCAACTAATTCTATTCAATATCATTTAGCTAGTTGTTGGTAATTTTCTCAATTGCAATGACTCTTTTCTCTAGAAGTTGTTGGATCTCCATATTTGAGTGCATCAAGTTCCCAATCGTTAAATCTTTACAAAGGAACTTACCTTGATCTTCCTTAATGGATTATTGGGTATTGTTTACTTCCAATATACCTCAAGCTCTTGAGCCAACCATTCTCTAATACTCAGTCAAGCTTTCTAGAGCATCCTTTACTTCACCTTGCAATAATGGTGTAGACTCTCAAATTTGAGTAATTCTACTCTGAGCACAAAGATCACTGCTCTTGACATATGCTCTCTTGCATCAAACTAAGTTGCACTCTAATAGAACCGTGACGTAGCTCTCAAGTAGTACAGCAAAACTAGGTCACTTGTCTACCTTAAAATTGATGCATGTAGGATACACTCATTTGTCAACTGTCAACAGTTCTCATGAGATCAAAAAAATGCATGTACAACAGGAGTGTTGTGTAACTCCGCTTGTACAAGACTCGTCATACCTCCACAAGGGAGAAAAGAGTTACAATCCAAAAATGGTATTTTATGTATTCTGTAATGTTGTGACTTGTGAATCACGACTATGCACAAGGAGAAATATCGATATAAAAGTATAGTATATTAAAGCCATAGATTTCCCTCTTTCTTAATGGGCAAGTAGAATTTCCAGGGTTCAAGATATGCACCTACATCATACACTAGCAACGGCAGCACAGGAAGAACGAAATCAACGAGAAATAAAATACCACAATGGCACGTGGATAAAATTTTATTAATTAATTGTTATGAACGGCAGGATTAGTAACATAGCATATGATAGAATGATATATCACAAAATTTCCTTTTAAACTTCTCTTTATAATAAATTTGAGTGGTCCAAACTCCAAAAAATTAAGAACTAAAAAACATCTCTGGATAAGAATGATAATCTCCGACAAGGAAGTAGCAGATGGCAGCTAAAAATTAGTTTTTAAGTTCAAATCAATGGTTTGTATCCTCTATGATTCAATATTTTCAGTGAACCAGTAGAGCTCTGTCTGCTCTAGTATTTATTTCCTTGTATTTGTTTATTTACTTGGTATGTTTTATTCCTACACACATGATTTTTTCTACACTCATGAACTAGCTTGCTTACGTGTCATTTGACTGTCATGTGCCATAGGATTTACATTTGACTTTCATAGATGTCCCATTGACCTACTTGACTGGTTATTTATGTAAATTAATATAATTTCTTTCTTTTTTTCACTTGGTCCTATATGGGGTGCAAAAATTACAATCAAGTGTCTTTTGATAAATTGATTATTCACTAGTATCCTTCCAGCCTTCCAGGTATGAATGCCTCTCCTTTAATATCCTCTCTTGGGGACTTACTGTTTTTGTCTCTTCACAAACACAGTTGTAGTTTACCATTGTGAATATAAATATTCCCTCCATCGGGAATAGATGAATCATCATCAAACTTATTGGATTGGATTGTCAATCACAAACTGTCCAATCTAATTTTAATGGGGGATTTTAATGCTATTTATTAATTGTACATAAAAAAAGATGGATACGAATTTAACAGTAGAACAACAGAGGCCACACTGGATTTTTGCCATGAGAGCTTTATGGAAAGTATATGCTGTGCAATAGGCAGAAAGGTTTAAACTACTTTGCTGAAAAAAATTAAAAAAATTTGATGAGTTTTGACATCTGATCAATGGATACAATCAAACCTTCAAATATCAGCTAAGGTGAGTAATGGCACTTTATCTGATCACTGGCACGTATGTTTGTCTGTTTCATCCAACCCAAAGAAGGCAGTTCACTCGCAACTTAAGTTTTAGAAAATGAGGCCGACACATCCAGAAATGAGCAGGAAAATTTCCAAATGGAAATAGATCAGTTCATGCAGGAATTACAACATCAAATCAGAGAGCAAGAATACGCACAGGAAATGGAAAAGCAAGGACAAATTTTGATCCACCAATTGGCGCAAGTTCAATCACAAGAGGAACAATACTGGTGGCAAAAATCATGAGAGCAATAGGGAAAATGTGGCAGTTACATAACTCCGTGACTCAGCTACATAAATGTTATAGGTCCGATGGTTATCTCAAATCACTTACGAGATTCTTAAGCATGCCTCGGAGCATTTTAGAACAGATCTGGACCAAGGAATTGAGGTACCACTATTCAAGGTGGCTTCTGGTGCAATAAAAATTGCTTCAAAATATTCTATACCTCCTATGCTACTAGGAGATTCGTGGGGGTATGGGTACTGGTATGGAGATGGGTACCATAGTTACCAAATCCAGCCGGATCTGCATAAAATCCAGCCGAATCCAGATGTTTCAGCTGGTCTGGATAAACTTCACTCCTTTTGGGTCAGTCCTATGTTTTAGGCATCTTTTTTCTTTTGGGTAAAAACAGTCTCCCAATTACAAAATTTATACAAGTGAATCATATAAATACAAAGCTATGTGACTTTAATAAAGTTTTTCAAGTATCTAATTTTGCATCTATGTAAAATCATCACCTAAGGTTCTGCACCAAAGGCATTCTAAGAGCATCAAGGCATCCATATAGATTTTTTTTGCCCTGCCAAGGGACAAGGGATTCGGATTTGTGGACTTGGTAACTATAGATTGGGACGTTTCATTTTGTTCCATCAGGGTACGTGAGTAAATAAATAATGGTATCATCTAGCTATCGTCGTATAAAGTGTAGTCATAAAAAATGTAGGTTCCTAAGGAACGGGGATTTCGACACACGGTCATCGCCCCAAACATTGTTACAGACAAAGTCTGAAACCAGGAGCTGACAGCTCTCATTGAAGAGGAAGAATTGAAGAAGACCATCGGTTTTCCCTTTCACTCCAAACATTTAGGCATCTTTTGTCTTTGTTAGGGACTTGATCGGTTTCTAACATTTTTCTACCAACTAGTCTGGGACATAATTAAATCAGATCTGCTGAATGTGGTGGAAGACATACAAGAAAAAACAAGAAAAGGCGTAAGCATTTACCATTGCACACAAATTTGGATACCATATCAAAGCAAACAAAACCGGTCACAATTGAATCAATACAGATCCACTGCTCCTTTGCAATAAGGCTTACGAAATCATTTCTTAATTTATCGCCAACTGATTGAAACCTTCACTTCAGTTCGGATTCTCCCCCTCCTCCTAATCTGTTCTTTGGTTCCGGGTTGAATATTGGAGGACAGCATTATCTTGGTACAGGAGATCAGCTATGTCTTGAACAGCCATTGAAATCCTCTTGTATACTCATAAAGTTAAACATCTAGCAAAAAGCTTTTGATCAATGCAATTGGGGGATGATATCATCTACTCTGAAGGGATTTGGGTTTGGAAAAGCATTTAATGAATGGATATCTGGCTTTATCAGAACTTCTTCAGTCACTTTAAGATTTAAATGTAGATATTGGTGAGTAGTTTCTTCCCATTAGATGGTTACGGCAAGGTGAACCCCATAGTCCTTAATCATTATCATGGGCAAACTTCTCAGTAGAGGAATAAGAGAGTTCAAAGAGAGGTCAAATCCAAGAAATCAAATAGTTTGAGCAAATGCTAAAAGGATATCATATAGCATGCACAGCAACAGGTTAATCATCTTAAATCACATGTCATCTTTACACATGCGAGTATCTGTAGGAAGCAGGCATATTCAGAATTATAAAATTTGGGGAGGGATTCCTTCCTATGAGATATCTCGTCATCTCTCACTGACACAACTTATGGGATCCTCGTCATCTCTCACTGACACAAGATGTCATGGGAAGGTGTGATTCAGAGAATGCAAAGTAAGATAATAAAATGGACAAATATATGGCTCTTTTTGGCAGGTCACATCCAACTTATCAAGGCAGTCTTGCAATTTGTTCCAATACATCTTCTCAAGCTTCCATCACTAGTAAAGTATGTCTAAGGCTATTTTATTAAAATTCAGTGTTCCTTTTTGTGGAAGTGGTTGTATGCTAAATTTAAGTATCCTTGATTTCATGGATATTTTTTTTTTTGTGAAGCAAAGCTTAAGGGTGGCCTCAGCTTCCGACCCCTTAATCAAAACAGTTCGGTCATTGCCATGAAATCGGCATGGAGATTTTGGAAGGAACCCACTTCAATTTGGTCAAATTAATTAAGATTAGAAATTGGTCTGAATAAGTACAGTCATAATTCCTTATTGCAGGAAGATGTAGCAATTTTGTAGTTGATGAGTTGTGTCCTTAATAAGTGACACACAGATAATGTTCTTCCTATAATACAGGAAGCCTGTGAGCAGATTGCATTGACACATAGTCCCATGCTTGGTTTATGTCCTTAAATATGAATGCACTTTGGTGAGACAGATAGTAAAAATCTTCTTGCATTCATTGTTAGCGACATGTTTTGGATGCCCAAAAAAATGCAACATATGGTGGGTAACTCCAGCAAGAAATTAAAAAAATAAACAATAGACGCAACAACAATTGAAGTCTCTGAAAGAAAGTGTAGTATACTCTGAAACCGAAACCACACAGGATCTATGTATACTCTTTATTCAGCTTTTTAGAACTTCTTAATAGCAGTTTCAAGAGAAGTATCTGGAAAGCCTTTGGTAGATATGGGAGTCTATGCATACTTGCATTTTATAAAAAATATTGCATATGTTCTTAGAGATTGTTGGGTGGCGTTCTCAAATTACAATGTCATAGAGAAGCCTCTACACGCTCAATGTAGGAATTGATGTGTGCATACAGTCATATGGAGTTTTTCCTATGTTGGGAGGCAATTTCTGTTAATTGTTCTTTAATAAATTTCTGTTCTATGGCCTTCTGCTCTATGGCCTTTGTTGCTCTATGCCATTTTCTGTGAAAATTTGTTTTGTTGAACTTAAGGTGCAGGAAATTGATTTTCTAAACTTCTGAAACAAAACATGCATTGCCCTCTGGACAATTTATCATCTTTAGTCCAGTGTTCCTTTAAATCTTCATAAGCAATAATGTTAACTATTTTCACTGAAGCAAGTTAACTATCCAAATCACATGATATCACAATATGTTTTCCTAGAAGCAGTCAAATTTGTCTGCTACTTTGAAGGTTTTTGGAGCACGCTTTTACACTTTACCTTTAGCCAAAGCTGCAAATGATTGATGGCAGAATTATACAATGTTCAATATGTTCCTTTTGTTTTGTTACTGCAGCTGAAGAGCTAAAGTTTGGAAATAGTGCTTATTGGATATCTTTTGACGAGAAATATGCTCGGAAGGTATGATATGTCAGAGCCTTTGCTGTTCTGAATGTCTATATTTATTTTAGATATTTGTTTGACATCTAGTTACCCCTTGTTTATATTTTGCAGGAAGTTCAAGTCTTCAAATCCTTATGGGATTCAGTACACATTTCACTTGGAGGTATAAATGCAACTGCTCTCTTTTCTTAATGTGTTGTCTCATTTCTTTCTTTAATTTATTTGAATATATTTGAATTGGAGAAAGAAAACTAGATTGGAAAAGAAATGTCTCTGCTTCCATACAAAATTGTTTTCTGTACAATAACTCAATGATTGTCTGGTGAATAATTAAATTATCTGGTTCTGAAAGTCTCCCAGAAATGTCCATGTGAACTGGTGTCAACAAGCCTCAATCTTTTCTTGGCTCTAATTTGGGAGTTTTCAATTTACCAGTGCATCCCTTGCAAGTCGAATTTTCGTTCCTAGATTTTGCACAGGTGAAGGCAGATTAGGGAGGAGAGGCCAAGGTACTAGGCTGAGCAATGGGACTGGTAAATTAGAAAAATGTTAAGATTAATTACAGGAATATTAAAAGCTTCACTGATCACATACAAATACTGCCTCAACTATGGTGGCAAGGTAAATCTATAGAGAATTTTCTATATTCAATGGGAACTTTGCATCCTTTTGTGCTAGATGGTGAATATTTTTGCAATCCAAATGTATTGCATTAAACCCTTCTTTGTTCACTCTTCCTTTAGACTTATGATGATCTGGAGTTCATTTCATGTCCAAGCTCTCCTTTCCTTGTTTACAAGACATGACAATTCCAAGCAACAACCTACCATGTAAGCCTTTATCCTTAGACATTTAATGGAAATGTAAGGTGCAATGTACTCTTTGGTTATGTAATCCTTTTAATAGAACGCATATTTCACATCGGTGAAGATCTTCTTTGATAAGCTTGATTGTACAGATGTAGGCAATTTCTTTGTGATAGTAGTGACAACAACATGGAAAGTTTCTTGTTTTACCGTCTTTTCTAGGGTTATTTTTATTTCCTTTAAAGAGAGGATCACATGTCCCAAAATTTGAAGTTTGTATAGAAAGAAAGAAATTATATTAATGTACATAGATGATCAAAAGTAGGTCAATGGGACTTGAGGATGCAACAATTAATGGAAAGTTCTAGGAAGAGAGAATCATAGAAGCCAAAAGGAAAAAAGTAATAAAAATACACGAGAAAAAATAAAAAGGGCGCCACTAACAAAGGTCGTATTGAAACCAATACAAATAGCAATGAAGGGCAAACAAGAGCCCCCCAAAGCATGTGCCGATGAAGACAAGAAGTCCTCATCGAATATCTCTGTTTGTGCCTGAAGTGGAGTTGTCTGAGCCATCATTGATCATTGTGAAAAGATCTGATAGTGCTCGTTCGGGAGTACCCAATGTCGGAGGGTCCAGGCTAGGAGATCCTAGGAGGAAGCATGATACTTCCTCTAGAATCTCTCTTAACATCCAAGGCTGGTGTAACTCCCATAGTAGAAAAGAAGCTTTTATTATCAGTTTGCCCTGTGGTGTGGGGGCAGCTAGTAAGTAGTAGATCCATGTCGTTGGAGAGGGGCAGAGCCATGACAACGGGGCGGTGTAGACACTCATTTTGGTAATTCATGTCTTGTAACGACACAAATTGTATAAGACTCTTGCACTAACCCACACTTGCTCTGTTTGACCCATTAGGCTATCCCTAACTATGTCTCACCCATTAGGTTATCCCTAACTATGTCTCACCCATTAGGCTATCCCTAACTATGTCTCACTTATTCTTGCTTGCATACACAACCTATTTGTTCGCATAATGGTCATATTACTCCATCAAATTAGGGTACACCCTTGCACATTGCAATTCCAACTTCCAAATCACCCACACATGCATCTGGGACCATAACAGACAAGAAGGGCCATAATGCCCATAAGCTATGGGCCGACCTGGCTGCTTTGGTCCATTTCCGTCCAACGATGCTTTTCTCAATTTGAATCCCTTTGGTGCACTTCTAGTCGGCTTTACTCGAGTTTTCCAGATCTAGAACACATATATAAGCAAGTTATTTATCTCCCATTTAGGGGGGAATTGATTCTACTTGGCACCTAACATTCTAATAAGTAAAACACTAAGAGCAATCACAAAGGAAAGCTGCTCCAAGACTCCCTTGAGTCCCACATACTTTGCATACTCATTCTAAGACAGTCATCCACTCAGGTCTACAAATACAAAAGACACATTTCCAAAGTCAAGTCAAGCTAGGGCAAGTTTCAAGTACAATCTCATTATTGCAATTACATGGTTATCAATTTGGTCGTATACATTTCTAGATATCACATCCTAGGCAAGAACAACATGCAGTTTGAGCCTTCTTCGAAGTAGTGGCGATGTTGGTGGTGCACAAGGGTGAACACAACCCACCTAACGTTTATTTTGTAGGTCTCTTGCCATTTAGGGTTGTGAAGATTGAATCAAATGCACAACGATCGTCACACAATATCTGAGGTCCAAATTCTAGACATGAGCGGAAAGATAATCATCGAACAGGAACAGAAAGTTCCAAACGCTGGAAGTACAGAAAGACCAAAGCATACAGAAAGGGCCGTAGTGGGGGTACACTTTGGTCTGTTCTATACACTTTGAGCCAGGAAGCTGTTTAGGTCACAGTTTCAGTATCAAGGCTCGGTCAGATCATTTCCAATCATTTGTAGTCATTAGGTCATCCCAGATCAGCACAGGAACCAGGATATCAGCTAAGTCCTCTTCTCCTCCTCATTGCTAGTGTTTTGTTACATTGTTTATCATTGTTTAATTTTGTTTCATGTACTATCTTGATATTGATGCAATTAGCTTTGGAAACCAATTGATTGGGATAATATTCAATTGGTTACTACCCTCCGAAGAATTAATCGTTTACGTTAAATCAGGTTGAGTAGGGCCACGATGCCGAGAGATAGCAGGCTTGGAGATTTGAGTAGTAGTGATGCGCCAAGAGAAGTGCCTCATAATTGATCTATCAACTCTGATGTGTGATGTACTGATATCCAAATGATGCTTAGTGTTGCCAATCACCTGAATGGGCCGAAAGAAAGAGGTGATCAATATGGGAGCTCTAGAGCCTCTAGGCTCCTCCTGTAGGAATCTACCCCAAAAGGTGACATCCTCGTGAAGATATAGAGCAGGCACCACTTGTTTGTATATCTGAAGAAAGGAGCTAGAGTGTTGTCTGAGTCTTTGTAGAGGAAGTGATATCTCCCCAAATCTCATAATAAATAGGACATCTGAAAATGAAGTGCTTCTTGGTCTCAAATGACGCTTAGTGTTGCCAATCACCTGAATGGGCCGAAAGAGGTGAGTAATATGGGAGCTCTAGAGCCTCTAGGCTCCTCCAGCAGGAATCTGCCCCAAAAGGTGACATCCTCGCGAAGATATAGAGCAGGCACCGCTCGTTTGTATATCTGAAGAAAGGAGCTAGAGTGTTGTCTGAGTCTTTGTAGAGGCAGTGATATCTCCCCAAATCTCATAATAAATAGGACATCTGAAAATGAATTGCTTCTTGGTCTCCACCTGCTGGAGGGGGAAAATATGTCAGATCCAGTCCGTAATGTGATGTTATGTTTCAACCTGCATCTGGTGGGAACAAATTGTCATCTGGCCAAGGGGAAAATTCAAGCTGTGAGACCAATTGCACTGGAGATAGTGTGGGCAACGAACAGTACCAACCACCACCTGTAAGAAATGGTTGGCATAGAAAGCAAGCTTGGGACTAAGCAAGCTTGGGAAGGAGCCTGGAAGGGGCATCCAGGGAATACATGAAAGGGGTATCTTGTCAATAGAGATGCCAAAAGAAAAGAGGAGCTGCCTAGTCTCGAATACCAACAGCGCCGACGTTTGGCAAAGGACACTATTCGAACCTCGAGCCTCTACTTGTACTTCTTGTGGACACATTTGTATGGAACACAACTCCAATGAGAGAAATTCCTCTAAACCTCTTGCACATGGGACACACAAAAGCAGCCAAGCTATTGCTCTTAAGTTTATTTAAATATAGGAACAAGTGCTGTTTCAGTTGATTGATAAAACCAGAAATATTCATGTCATCGCTGTTAATATTTCTAGCTAAATCTGTAGTTCTTTTACCACTATATGTAAAATGTACTTTGTAAAGAAGGCTCTGAATAGCCATGTTGTTACCTTAGCTAAGAATAGTGCATTTTATGACAAGAATAGTGAGAGAGAGGTCAGCAGAAAAGTACAATACAAAAGCTCATGGAAAGCCTGCTAAACTGATCTACTTCTTCTGTCTTGGGTGACCTGATTTTGTTGTTGATGCATCCTTTTGGTACCGCCCTCTCTCTTCTATAAATACAAATCTTTTTACCTTTTGTCGAGAAAAAAGGCATTCTTTGGCTGATGTAAGATGTAGTTTTAGCCAAAGCAGTATTACCCCTACTACAATAAAAAACAAGGTACCCCATTTTGGGATAACAGGATGCTCCATCTGGGGAGAGCATACCCATGTGGTATGTTGAGAAACCCAGTTATCTGGTTCTGCTGTGTAATTAAACAATATCTATGCCAATGTAATATATACTGGTTTTCTGTTGTAAGCTTGAATTTGCTGTTGTATGTCTGGTCCTGCAATTATTCTGTGAACATTGAACTTAACTGGACTGAACTATAGGCATTTATACTGAAAACCAGAACCTTGAGCTTGACTCACATTTTCCCATAAATTACATCTATCATAATGTCTTATCCTTGATCATGGAATTTTGACTGATTATGTGGTTGGTACCTGGAACTTTCACTTTTCTATTGACATCATAACCTTGTCACTTGTACTAGAGTTTTTTTTCGGTCAGGAAGGACCACGGCCCGTTTTCGCTCTCTTGCATTTTGTCACATATTACTGTGCTTTTGCTTTTCATATATTCACTCTTTTTAGAAGAATGTTTTGTAGTTTTGGTGTACTTCAGTTATTCGCTCTCTTGGTATTAAAAGAAATAGGATTTTTTGTTTCATATATAAGTAAATAATAGCTGAGAAATATTAGACATCTTTGCTGTAGATAGTTTCTATTTTTTGCCAACTTTAAGGCAATGTCTCAGTTACATTAGTAAGGATAGTGTTAGAGAGGATGCATGTTAGATTATAATTTCATCCTTTTGCTTTTGTCAACATTTCCCAGGGGCATGGGCTTCTGCTTGTAGGCAGGTGCTAAAAAGCGCTCTAATGGGGTTTATTTTCATCTCTATGCTTTTCTTTGTAGGGTGTCTATTAATGGAGATTATATATCATCATTTCCTTTGCAGATCGAGCTGTATCCTGTTAGACACTTTGTTGCTGATATATCATGCTTGAATAAGCTGATTGATCTACGCCTAATTGTTCTAACACAAAAGTACTTGACACAGCTTAGTGTGAGTTCTCACATTTCATAATCAACACTTAAATTCTGGCATTCTACAGTTTATTGGGTAGATGCAAAACTTGTTTCCCATTCAAAATTAAATTTCCAGATGAAGATGGGTGGTAACTGAATCTTTTGCACACATCCAAATTGCAGGAAGAAGATAACGAATGTATTGAAGGAATAGTGAAATCTGCATGCCTTGAAGAGAGTACAAAGGGAGGATTGCACTGGCCCCTTGGAGATTCGGTGAGAAACAGATTTAAGGTGAAAGGATCTTGGCATCTTAATGTTACTACTATTGTTGGGGAGTCCTGGAACCTGAAATTTCAGCGCGCAAACAGAGCAGAATTTAAAACTTCTTCTGGTAGAGTGACAAATGAAGTAAATGTGAAGCTCAAGAAGATAACTGAGTATTTGAGGGTCAGTTATGCAAATGGAATTTATGTAGTTCATGAACGTTTACTGCCGTGATGTGATTACTAACAAGAAAGTTTAAAACTAACTAACCCTGAATGTGAAATGCAGGATCAGAGGCAATGGGAGGAAGATAAAATAATGAACATCCTGGAGGACATCTTGAAATGGGTTTGGACGGAATTGTGATAGGAAAGTAATCTTGTGCACAAAACAAAGCATCGGGGAATTCATTTTCAGGAGAGTTCTAGACAGTCAAGACCTTGTGACGAATTGCTAAAATGCATTGAATGGGAATGTATTTGCCACGCCAATATTGTTCATGGGTCAATGCTTTTGGATATAAAGAAATGGTTTCAGTGTTCGGACCATATGTTGAGTTATTCCATTCTGTAGTTATAATGAAGGGGGTAAGCATCCGGTTTAGAAATTGATTCTGGATTGGTGTGATTCACATCCTGTTTATAATTGTGAGGTGAGACACTGGATTTGAAATATGCTGATTATACTAACATCACAGGTTTCTGTTTTCCAGAGAGGAGTGTTTTTATACGCTTAGACAGAGTGTGTGAACAACAACAAATTGTCAAGTATATAAAAAATGAATGCTTTTATACATGATTTCCATGGCCATAAACCCTGAAGTCATAATCGTGGCATCAAATATGGAAGAAATACACTTCATTGTTAATAGAAGCATGCAAATGGAATTTCATTAAATTGTTGAAGGAAATACTGTAGGAACCGAAATTCTGATGTGGTGTACCCATTATGTTTCCATACTTCATGTGCATTTACTTGTCTGATTTTTGATATAACAGTCATTTGTATGCCAATCCATCACATGGAATATAATTTGAGAAAAAACCACATTTATATGAATTTCTACTACTTAAGGTTAATTGTTCCTCTAATTGAGTTTAGCAAATACATCAAATGTGTCTAATCAGTTATGAAGCTTGCATTTGGAGATCTTGGGGGCAAAGATATTATCTCCAAGCAATAAACTAGCAATCACACACAAAAAGTGCAATGGAGTCACCAAAGGGGATGCATTGAATAATTTACAATTGAGGGAGGGACACACTGTAGAAGTAAGAGGGTGATGAGCGGGTTTGAGGGAGAAGTGCAAGGACAAGGAAAATATTTGGTGGAACTAATGCATAGTTGGGTGATTTTGTCAGTGATGTGAGGAGTTGTTAGATGCAAGTAAGGTTGAATCATAATACTCAATAAGGGATCCATATCTGATGCATTATGTTATCAAGTCAGGAGGATTCTCAATGCAAAGATCGATGCATGTTGACGCCAAAAGCAAATGCAAATCCAATACTAATCAAAGTCGAGGGATCAAGTGAAAATTGATAAAAGTACAATGTTGGATGCAAGTATGATGTCAAGCAACGTGTAGGGGGGAGATGAGACATATTTAGTTGATGGGTTTGAATATTATAATTTTGGTTATTTATAACGACGATTTGAACCCAATTGGGATTTATTAGTTTGGTGGTGGTGCTATGGGTTGTGAATTAGGAAGGCAAAGATGTTATCTCAGCATGTTTGTCACCAAATTGAAATGAAAATGTATATGCTATAGTGTTCATCTCATGCTTGAGTGGGAACGGTATAAAAAATGTGATGTTGAGAGTCTCATCATCATCATCACCATCATCTGTCATCATCAACAAATTGCATATGATTCCTTGGACAAGTTTTCTCTTCAAAATTTGTGCTATGTGAAATTAAGGATGCCCAAATCATGTGCTCTAATTATCTTTTAGAGAGGAGAGAACATGTAGTGATGTTGGTCCATTGTTGTTAACAACATGGGTGGGAGATCCGTTTATGCAACAGAGGGCACAATTACGAGGGCCTTTCCCATACCTCTCACCTTCCCATTTTTGACATCATTGATCTCTTGAAATTGGATGCAATCAAGGTCGATCTATAAATTTCAAGATGTTGCAGGTAGAATTCGATAAAACTATGGGCCTTTGCGATTGTAGACGAGACTGTATGTCTCAGTTTTCATGTTGGAGTCTACCTAAGCATAACTATGGGTGATCATATGAGTGGTGGAGTAGGTTTTCTCTTCAAGAGATATGTCATGTTTGCAGACAATGAATGGGTAGTAGTGATAATGATGTCGAAATGTTGCATTGAGAGGCTCATCATCAACAACAAACTATGATTCCCCGCATAAGATTCCTCTTCATAATTTGCGATATGCGAAATCAAATGTATCCAATCCATACACTTGTATTATCTCGGAGAGGAAGGAGCATGTAGTGATGTTTGTGCAGTGTTGCAAACAATACATGTAGGAGATCTGTGTGCACAACAGAGGGAACAACTATAAAGGTCTTTCCCCTACCTCTCACACCTTCATTTTTGTCAGCACCAATCTCATGAAATTAGATGCAATCAAGGTAACTATGGACCAACTACCCTTTTCCATTGCAGACAAGATTACACACCTCCGTTTCCATGATGGAGTTTGTTGACTGGAGGCATGGGTGGCTATTGGAGTGGAGGTGGAGTAGGTTTGCTCTTCATGGAATATGGTCTATCTGCGAATAATAAATGGGTGGCAAAGATAAAGAAGTTGAACTGTTGACTCTGCCACAAGTTGTACATAGTACTTCCTCCATCTTGTGCAGTCAGAGCGCTCCAAGTAAATATGTATAATGAAAAGTATAGGGAAATGAAAGGCAACAAATTTTTGTAAGAAATACAACAAAACATGTGACAAACATACATGCACCCTATATAATAGAATATGACGCAAAGCTACGAAATGTCATTCCCATCCCCCTCTTCAATTTTGTTATCTGGGACACTAGGGCTTTGTTTTTTATTGATTTATTTTTTATGATGCCAAGGTTTTTGATTGGAGGACACTTAATTTGTTAGATAAGGTGAAGATACGAATGGAAAGTTGGCATTAAAAACGTGGGAATTGAATACCTACATGTCCCACACCTATTCCACAACTCAAATTGTTCTTACCCAAATAATATATTTTATATGTGCTCCACTTGTCTCGATTTGACTCACATTATCCACGGGAGTGCAATTTTGTCTTAAAGGGGCTAAAATAAAAAATGGGGAAAATCCAATATGTTCTAGGTTTGAAATCCAACCACAATGTTTGCTTCTTGTAGAACTTTGTAGCATCATTTTTTTAGTTTTAAGCTTGAGTAATTGCAGGGAAATTGAGCATGCACGAACAATCATCAATAATTGAGACCCTCTAGTGGTTGGCCACATCCTTATGCTTCAACATCCATATTTACATCCTTCCCAAAATATTTAAGCCAAAACCCATGTTTCCTTCACATATACATAGCTACTATATTCTGTGTGAGTTATATTCTATAATCAGTAACATAGATTAATCCCCCAGTCAAAATCACATTTAAACCCTTGAGAACTCTAACCACACCCTATTCAAAATAAAATTCATCATATGCGCTTATCCCATGCGTGGCTTCACTCTCATATGCAACGTGTTATATGAGTGATAGGTAGATTTTGCGTGCCATTCAAAAATTTTAGACTGAGATCCATACGATTTCTTATGTTGTTGAGTGCAAATTGCTCTCTGATTTACAAGGAGGGATTTTTACCAAGTGTATCATGTAATGTCCAAGTGTGAAATAGATTCCTTGTTTTCTTAATTTATGATTTGACGGACTTACTCTAGGTTGAAGCAGCTGCTTTCTTGCCAATTCTAGTTGTGGAATTTATGAAGAAAGGAAACTCGACCATATATAAATAGGAAAGTTTTAAAATTCAAGCATGTTGAATCTAATTGCGGCCCTAGAGAGCACTGACATAGAGAAAATTGACGGTTGAGAAAAAGACGACAATGATGACCAAGAAAAGATGACAGTGATAATTTGAGAAAGTATGAGGTGAAAAATGTACATCCTGAAGTGGAATTTGAAAAGCAAAAAAAATAAAATATTATTATTTTGTTGATACAGACAACGGGGGTGGTGTCAGCATCGGAAAGGCGTGGTCCACTATAGTTTGGAATATGCCTTCGGCATAAAAAGGCAACTCATTCGACTTAGAGAGAAATGTAATAAAGTTCAAGTGAGAGGTATGATTCAATGAAATTTTATATGGAGAATGATACATATGCAACTCTTAATTTTGTTGTCAAAATTATAATTGACCACCAAAGAAACAAACACTATTTGTCACAATGTTACAAATGTGTTTTTTGAATAAAAATTGTTTGAATTATTATTAGCAATTGTACCCAAGGGGTGGAATGGAATCATTAACAGGTTCGAAAGCAGAGACTGTGTCCTGAAAACGGGAGGATCCGAAAGGAAAGGGTTTGATAGAAATGGAGCCTTTAGTATAGTTGAGGGAAGACATAGATGGGACGTCAATGATAAGGTAACATTTCTAGCCTAACACTCTCTTAGAATTTCTATCGTTAGTTTTAACTTTTTAAATTCCAAAGTGTCTGGCGATCGAGTATCTCTCCTTGTGAATTTTATTTTGTTGTAAAAATGTGGAAATATGAGAAAATTAGTAATGGTTGTGATTCAATTGCTACAAAGAAATTTGAGGCCATGTAGATATACAAAACAAGAAAGAAGTTATAACCAACAATGGAGAAAGTGATTGGTTGAGAGGTCAAGAGTGTTCCCAATGTAAAACCGATGCTCTGTATCGAAAGGGTCAAGACACAAGTCAACGATCTTGTTGTACAAATTCTCCTCACCCTCGAAGGATTCACATAGTTTCCTTCACCACCATGTGCAAATACGAAGCTTGCATACACATATGAATTCCTCACGCTTCTACACTTCCCCACCACCTGCTCTAGGTTGGCTTGCACCTTCTTGGTCCTACGCCATTGTGTCAATTCCTCGAAATATCATTTCCTTGAAATATCATTCCCTACACTTATTAAAAGTTAAAATAGTCATAATGTAATGTTGCCTTTTTCGAACTAATTTATTTCGTAGACTATTAGCCCATTCCACTTCCCATGGGCCAGAAGAAGGTGAACAAATGAAGTATTTGTTTATATGTTACTCATTTTCCATGAGGCAACTTGATTGGGTTGGAGGAATTAAAAAGCAAATTAAAAGATAAAGCATCCATCTTTTTGAGGTCGGTCATGGGGGAACTCCCTTATGGGGTTTGACGCCACCTTAAGGATTTAAAAGGGGTCACTTATGCTCATTTTGGGCATGCATATTTATTATAATTTTACATTACTTGGTTTTGGGGCTAATTGATCTATTTCCATTCCACCAGAGGACGGAAATCCTTTGGTGTGGCTTCACAAATAAGACAAAACCCTTCCTTGATAAGCGGAGAACGAAAACTCTTCAATTAATTGTTCCAAGTGCTTCAAAGAGGTGGATAAGGCCTATTTTCAGCGAGAGTGTGGTTTTAAGGTGAAATTCAGCTCCTCTCCTAAGGGAGCAACCCACCTTGGGGAAGAGATTGGTGGTTTCTAGGGCACGACACTGTTCAAATCATCCATCATTGCATTCTCCATATTTTTGGTATTTGAATTACTTTGTACTTCATTTTTTAGGGTTTGGAATCATTTATTTGCAGCCATTTCATAAGGGCATACTCTGTTGTCATTTATTTAATTTCCAACTATGTTTTTAGAGGCTTATTTCTTGGTTGATGATTTTTTAAATTATTCCTAAAGTGCCTCTATGTGCTTAAGGTACTGTGAATAGTGATATTTTGATGAATTATATATTTTTCCTTGTCGTTTTAAAATTCAGACTGATGTTTATTGTTGTTTTATTTTCCAGTTGGCTAATATAAAAATTAGAGTATTTAGTTTGAGGTTTGTGTTATTTCGTTGTTTTCCAGTTTAGGCCTAGAAAGGGACATTACAACGATATTAGAGTATAGATCCTCCAGGCGGCAGGTAAATGGAAAACATGTATTTTGATGATGTTATGGTTGAGAGGCTTGCCTTAGGGAAATAAATATTGGCCAATAAAATGACTCCGATTATCCATACCATTCAAGATCTGAATGGTGGAATCAACTCTTCAAAGGAAGTCAATTATACTTAGCCATCCAAAGTGGAGAACATTACATGGTATGAGGAGTATAGGGCTCTTCCGGAGAAAATTTGTGATGCCATGTCATTTGCTGAGTTCATGGCAGTAAGCAAAGGAAATATCAAATCGCAAGCCTAGGTTAAGAGCTACACAAAAAGAAAAATTAGTGCTGCAAATAGCGGAGAAGAAAAAACCCATAGAGGAATCCACCGTGCAACTTGAAGAGGGAGAAATCATGGAGCTTGTGTAACGCTATGCCAATCGACCCCCTGAACGAATGTCGCGAGATTGAGTTTGGATGATGACATTGTTAGTTTAAAATTTAATTAATAACTTTAATGAGATTTATAATGACAGGGTTTAACAATTGGAGTAATCAACTAATTAAATAAAATAAATAAAGAAATAACAAAGACATAAAATAATAATTATTATTATTATTAAAAAACAAACAAACAAAAAGGGAACCCAATGGATCTATTCACCCTTACCACCGAAATCTCGGCTTGTGTTGAAGAGAGAGAGATCTTTGGAATATGGTTATGTTAGAGGTTGTAGTTGCAAATGTGTTGGAATACATATATGTAAAATGTGGAAGCAATTAGCAGACACGTGTAACTTCACTCCTCATTTCTCGCTCGCAAGCTCGATACTGGCATGGTTATCTTACCTCTGCCTTGCATGATTTTTTTTTTGCTACTCTTTTGGGTATGCTGTCCTTAGCTAGAGCATAGAAATTCTTCAAGTTTATCCTACGGAATTAGCTGAAATTCGCAGCATTTCTCTGTCTTGATTAATAGAAGATGTAGTCAAATTTTCAGAGCAATTGATTGAGTGTGGAAGGAGATCCTTTTACCAGAAATTTCGTGGTTTAAAGGCAGCGACCAGCGATCTGGGAATGCATGAAAATGGTGTTCAAATCTCTGTAATCTCTCTATGAATACAGAAGGATTGAAAATGAAATCAAATTCACCGAGGTATATCTCTTACTCTTGGTTGTCGTGTGATAAGTGTTGTATCGATTGTGAATGGTAAAATTAATGAGGAATTCATGAATTATTCATTAGATTGTAAGAAAGAGAGTCACTGCTATCTTTCTTAATTCACCAACACTTTGGTTACCTGGTACATCAAGACAAGAAGAAATTGTGATTGGTACTTGTGTTATCACAGATAACTGGTAAAATGTTGATCACAATGAAGCTTGGATATGAATAAATTAGCACATATCGATATTGTTTGAAATGTTATTAATTGCTTTATGTGTTGAAAATGATCATTGTTAGCATATTGGGATGATTGTAAAATGGCATCCTTCTATCATGGGTGTGATTTAGTGTACGAGGATGCTATGCTAACTGTTAATGACGTGTAGATGTGCCTAATAACTGGAAAAGAAATTAAGAGTTTTTATAATTTTCCCCTGTGATGAAGTTGGAGGGAATGTACTCTAATGTGTGTTTTAGCGGGAAATTGGTAACTCATAAGAAAAGAACCAGTTATCTCAGAGGATATCGTGAACCCAGTAAACCCACCATGCAGGGTGGGGGAGGTTTGTGACGTGAATACCTTCATAGGACATAGAAAAGTGGAATTTAAAAGGAAATCCTAGTTGTCCTAAGGCGCACAACAGCAAGGCACCTCTTAGCTTAGAGGAAATGAGATCACAAATCCAAGCTATGGGATGAGCATGTATGTTTATCAACAAAAAAGTTCATGAAACCACCTTTATTGAAGGATTGCAAGTGGTTTAGAGAGACCCAGTTAGGTCATGTGAAGTTTTTCCGCTAAGAGCCTAATAGAGGAGAATGTGTCGGCTGAAGCTGTCTGCTGGAAGTGTGTGAGATGCAATAGCCAGAGTGGTATAGTGTCACTTTTATGACATGAGGGACGTAGTGTTTTAGCAACTCTATTTATATGGGGGTTCTTGAGACTATGCCTTCGATAGAAAGGCTCAACAATTGTAAATGTTTGTGATCCGTAGTGCGGTGATGTAGGAAATGTAATCTTGTAACTTTGAAAGGTCATCTAACAAACAATGTTAAGTGCCCGCAGGTGCTCTCAGGTTGCGAGAGTACCTTAAGATCGCAATCTTGACTCAAATCAAATGCAAACTACTGTATGAGACTTGGTACATAAGTAGAATATAGGGTCTGTAGGTGCCACAAATAGGAGTTATTTTACTTAACTCTCGATACTCCTTGGTGAGGCTCGTGTTGCGGATCGGCGATCTATCGTATTGGTTAGGCGATCGTTCGCATCCGGAGGGGAACTGCAAGCTTGAGTGCTTATAGCTATGACCTCCTGGAGTTTAATTGCACTACCCCTTTATCGTAATTAACTCTTGAGCAGTTGGTTTAGGAGTAAAGAGAAATTTAGATTTTTCTTATTGCACTTGATTCACCCCTTCTGGGGTTCCGGGGAGCCTAACCACTAATGAATATAAGCTGCACGATTGTGTAGGGCAATGCCTTCGAGAAATCATAAACTCTTATATGGGACAAATGGAACTCATGACGTTTAAACGTTAAAATGAATCCAATCACTTATCGAAATATAACAACTACGGGACAGGGGAGATGAAGCCGCAAGGCCTCCTGTAATGGCTAGAAGTGGAAGCATGAAAACGAAACTTCACCAGGAATCATTTTAAACTTAAGACCTCTTACCTCTTGACCTCATGGTAGGGTCCCTCACATAATCGAAAGTAAAATGCATACGATTTCAAGTAAACGATGTATGTTGAGAAACGGATCCTAGGCTTAAGTAACAGAGTATCAGGAGACTCCTACACATGTAAAATGTGTGCAAGACCAGAGTCGTAATCTGAGTTATAGAAAATTATTCTTGTATAGAATGAAACGAATTACTGCGCTTGCCCCTATAAGATAAATTTTAAATGACACAGGAAAAATCCTCCAGTCTCATTAAAATGAAAACTTGGGTCCTTGTATAATTCAATTTGTTTGATCTATCAATGTTGCAAGTATGAGAAATAGTTAAAGCTTGGTGAATACATTGTTGGTATTGCAAGAATCTAGCTAATGTGCTTGTCTGAAGAACATGTCCATAGCTTCAAGTTCTCATGATGGGGCTAAGTCATTGTATCTGTGTTCATACTAATGGAGTAAGTTTGGAAATGGTGTGTATACTCGTGTTACAAGCTGTCTCATTTGATTAGAAAAACCCAGAAGGTAGTTTAAGAGAAACACATTTTTCAAAATCGCTGTTCAGCCATTCAAATTGTGCTCACATCATTGAGCCAAAGAGGAAGAAAAATCAGATCTGCAAGTTGGTAAAGAGAAATTGGAGGTTGAAGCTCAATTGCCAAACATGAATGTTGAACTACAACTTCCTAGAATTCTCAGAACAACCATCTACATGAAGCAAGTAGATGATATTTATGCCTTAGAGAGAACCATAAAAAGGTTTTGTGAATGTATCCATAAAATGTGGATGAAGTTGAAGCAAAATAGACATCACTTGTTGTATATGAGAGGTTCAAGTTAGAGGAACTTGCACCATCCTTCAAGTTTCCATTGACTAGTTTTCATAACAACACTATAAAGAGTCATGTGATCCAAGAAAATATTGGGAATCATGGGGTTAAAAGGGATGGAGGTATCTCCACAAACCCCACTTCATCAAAGGAAGACAAGCTTTTCATTGGCAGCCAAAGGTATGATAATAATCACATTTCATATTTCTCCCTATGTTGTTGCCAAACTTGTGTCATCATGAGAAACTCGTTGAAAATAATGAGCTTATGTCAAATTTTATGCTTCACAGTATAATTGGTGGGCGTCATGGACAACATAGTGCAAATGGTGATAAAAATAAGAACACTCTAAGTGGTAAAGGGTACACATATCCTTTGAGTTACAAAAAAGGTGAATTCCTCAATGGATTCCATGTTACTATGTCTAGTGAGTGCTTCATTTCTTGCATATGGTTAGAAATAAAATTTATGAGAAATCACATGGAGTTTGTTGTACATTCAAACTCCCTTGTGAAGGATGAGATTGATATATCCTTAACCATAAGATATTGTTCTAAACATGCAAAAATTCCCGAATTTTAATTTGTAGGCATTTTGTCAAACAATTTGCATGCAATGTCTAGAACAACTATGACAATGATCATAAATCCATCACATAATCATGAAAATATTCAAATATTGCATAGTTTCATTCCATCAAATAGTTGGCAATCATTCTCTGGAATTGGAAATGTCATTGAAACTCTCATAAGCAGTTAGAAAAACAAGGAATAAGGAAAATACATTTTAACAAACATTTACCATACATCCAACTGAACCAAACATTCCAATATATAGTGTTCAAATTAATAAGTTGTTGTTGGTAATATATTTATGAGTGTAGTGATCCATGGAGCCTGTATGCATTCAATATTAAACTCACGAATTATTATTCCTTTGAACAACTAAGTATGGCTGAGTTGTACATCATAAAAATCAGTCATTTATAATGAATTATTGAATATAAAACTGAATATGAATACTCAGAAAAAATCCATACGATATATATAATTCAGAAAATATTATACTTGCAACAACTGAGAATGACTGTTTGTACAACAGTAATAACAATATAATTTTCTATTTAAAATTGCATTAATACTTCTGAAGTAGCATCGCCCAACAATATATGGATACTAGAAAACCACTATTTTGCTTGAAATGGACATGCTACCTTCACAAATAAACTCCAATATGTAAGAAATGGTATTCAACGCATGTAAAGACAACTACTGGGGATTGAGGATGAATCCTCTCACCGACATAGTCCTTCCAAATAGGGTCCAAAGTCTCCTCTACACCGAAACTAGGGATCCTAAGATATTTCACTCCTTGAGCAAGAGAAATGAACACTCAGGATCACCAAAATTTTTCCAAAGAAATTAAGAAATGAACATAACTTTCATTTTAATCCTCAAGTCATCCTTATAACTCCTTTGAATCCCTATTCCTCCAGGTTTTCCAACGCCACTTTATAAAAAAAATTAATATTTCACTTTGGTTAGAAGTTATGACTTAAAGCACCTCAAAGTGAAATTATAATATAAAGCGTATTAAAAAAACATCTCAATGTAAACTTTTAATGTTAATGCATATAAGATTCCAAATATTCCCTTTATATCTCCCACGACCTACTTCCCAAGGGAATAAACAAGAAAAAAGGGCATAATAGGTCAACTAGGCCTCTGTAGACACTAATTCACGCACTTTGGGTAATTATCTAGTCCTGATTACATACTACTATTCATATGGTTCCTAAGCAAGAAAAAAATGTGGAATAGGTCAACTAGGCCTATGTAGACACTAATTCACGCAATTTGGGTAATTATCTAGTCTTGATTACATACTACTATTCATATGGTTCCTAAGTAAGAAAAGTACTAATTAACCCATGTCTTTGGCCACCTTTCGTTTATTTCTATTTCCACTTTTGGTCTTGCACCCTTACTTGCTCAGTTTGCCTTTATATACCTCGACATTTATTATCATGGACTCCAGTGGCCAGCTAGGACGCTAGCGCCAGGAACGCTCATCCCCTCTAGGCACCCTGACCTCAATATACTTTGTTCACACTATATTGGGTCCTTTCTAGCCATTTGAGAATATTATATTTTTGGTTTTCAGCCTTTCTAGGGTTAATTATGAAATTCAAGCAAGGGAATCGTATAAATATAAAGTTATGTGATCATAATAAGTTTCGAAGAACTAATCATTATCTATCACCACCTAGGGTTACATCCATCAAGGGCATCTAAGAGCCCCATTGCATCCTCATCTAACTCCATCTCCAAGGGATACAAGCGTTGGTTATTCTACCTCACACTTCATAGAAGGGAAGTTCATTCTATTCCATGCACACATCTCACTACATTCTTTACATCTAGCTACTTTGCTTGTTATCAAAGTGTGACTGGAACAAGAGAAACCTAGGGCATAATTCCCCCCCCCCCCCACACACACATAACTACATTGGGTCTGAGATGTAGTACAACACTAAGTCATAAATTCACCATTGTGACAGCTGAGGACAATCCAACCCCTTATTCTGCATCTTTCTTTTTTTGGGATTTGATGTCTATTTGAGGTTTTTATAGGTTCATTTTTCATTGCAAGTTTCCAAAAACCTTGGTGATCACTAGTGCGAGCTCATAGTGACTAAAAGCGGGACTAAAGTTGAAATACCTTGTGACACCTCAGAGGAGGTTTTTTCTAAGCATTTTCACAGACTCAGGCACCCAGAAATAGGTCCAGGATGCGCTGTGGGCTCCTCTGTCCCTCTCCAGATGCCCTATTCCACCCTGTTCCTCTAGTTATGTATTTTTCTGAGCTCCAGTGTGATAGTCAATGCTTTACATTTTCTTGTTCTCCAAATCTATGAAGTCTAGTTCATAACTCTGCAAATCAATTAAGCCTTTTACCCTCTCCTTGTAATTAGGATTTCATTATTTATTTCTTAGTTTTCTTATGTTATCTTTGTTGTACTTAATTGTTATTTATTTAATGCAATATTACATTTAGATTAGGATATTATTTCACATTTTATCTTAATCATTTTGGTGAACCTGAACTCTATCTTCATGCTCCTAGGAACCTCACGCTTTTATTACTCATCTTCCTAGGGTCTTCTATCATCATAAGTATCTCTATTCATGATTTCTTTCTCATTAACCCTAAATTAAGAGAACGAGTCAAAAATATCCTAGCTACCACTCGCATTCTTGCTAATATGCATCCAGATTCATTATATCAAACATTTATAGAGGTCTTGTCTTAGTATATTACTTTCTCATCTAATCCTCATGTTGATATACCTATTTTGACAATGACCCAACGTGGCACATCACGATTCACATTTACAATGTCGGTGTCAAGCATACTTTAATTGATAATGGATATGAACTCAATATTTTTCCTATGTCAATTCATTGAAAAGATGGGCATTTAGTTAGCTGATGTTATTCAATCATTTCTTTTTTTTCATGTATATGACAGCTATGTTCGTCCATACTTTAGGTCACATTACTTTACCTATTACGGTTAACCAAAAAACTCTTGTGCAACGTGGTCTTCTTTATCATCGAATTCCCCATTAGTCATACAACTAGTTTACTCGGTAGGCCATTGCTTCATGCCATGCAAGTGGTTACCTCTACAGTACATCACTGTGTAAAATTCCTACATGAGTCTATTAAATATATGTGTTTTTCATGGTCATCACTTCCATACAAATATTGCGACCATGATCCAAATACTACACTTCCTTCTCCAAGAATTTGATCACTACTGATGAACCACATAACTGATGGATATTATGGATCATTTACCACCACTTTAAGGTTTCAAAAACTGTGTGTTAGACATAGTCTCATCTGTAGTACTGCTTCCTCCTCCTACTACTACTGCCATAATTTTTTATTAGGGGACTATCAAGGTACATTTAACGTTATATCACCTTGAGTTCCTTCTCATATAAAATCAACATCTACACTACCTTCCTTCACATGTAAACTTTTCATAAATGATTCTTATTAGGAGCACATTCCATTTGATCTTACTTTTGATGTCAATATATGTTCACATGATGGTTTGACTCAGATAGGATTCATTTCGATGATCTTTATCCTCCAAATTATGATCCTCATCTCTATCATAGGATTCATCACTATCACTGATGATTATCATTTTATGTGTCTTTCATCTCACATTCTACCTTATGTGATCCCCTCACTCTTCTCCACTTATAATAGGAAAATATTGGATTTCATTACATTGAGGGAACATTAGACCCAGATCATAATGATATCTCATTTCCCATGCCATTTGGTCATGTTCCTTTATTTGTAACAATGAATCATTCCTTGGCTATTCACCAAATCTCACTCACTAGTATGCACATCAGTTTGCCATTACCTCCTTTTACTGATGAGGAATACGCTATGGGAATGTATAATGCACGTATCAATGATATCCTTACATGACTCAACCTCGACACTATTGCCTATCAAGTTTCAGATGCCTCACCCTGTGGCTTTGACCATGACAATGATTATATCTTAGATGACATTACTTGATCACTCTTATCATCACATACTTGGGGGCATCACATTGTCTCCCTTTATCTCCCACACCTTTAGCATCAACATGTGTCTTATTATTCACATCACTTCACATAATAGACTCTTCACATTTACGTCGTATCGCCATTTCCCAATGACACACTCTTGTGTTTGGTTCACACTTGATTGTTGAGGGCATCCTATATACATTGAACCTCACACACAACATGCATATACATACATACTACGCACACATTGTACATCATATAATTTCTCATATACTATTCATCACTAACTCAACACATACTTTTTGCTTCTACAAAACATTCAACATACACATTCTACACACTACATTAATACAATTTTACATTACATATTTCTTACACTTATACACTTCACACTTCAACACAACATCTTGCAATGCACTTGACACCTTTCATGACATCATTCACACCTTAGTGATGTTATCGACATTTATCTCTTCTAAATCATACAACATGCTTCATCTAGTCCCAGACACATCTCTTGATCATGTCCAATCAACACACACATCTTGCACGATCTGACATATCATGATACACACTCCTATTCGATATTTTCACACTGCGACACACTACTATAAATACTAACATCATCCACTATCATCACATCTCCCTCAACACAAACATTATTCACTCGACATCTCAAAAACATTACAACATATTACACATCACACATATTTACAATACTCAACAATAGACATATTCTCCTATACAAGATCACATCCACATCATCTTTTTCATACACAAACAACACCACACATCTCGTGATATATCTCTTTCTTGGACACAACTACACAACACACTACCCTATGATGCACACTCTAGTTCCACGGTCCATACTCCCTGAGGGTATACATCTCAAATAGTCCTCATCACAGTCACACGTTTAATAAAATCACTCACTCACTCACATGATTACACCCTACACTTTATGCTTTGATAATCACATCTTTTGTACTACACACATTCAAACCATTTCCCGATGACACACTCTCGTTTACAGTTCATTCTTGACTGTTGAGGGGGCATAAATAAATGAACCTCATTGCATACATACACATCCACTCGAGGGGGGCACGTTGCTCCTATCATTCACACTGCATTCCATTCCATCTCATCCACAACATACTACATATCTTGGTTGCATTTACTCTTGCTTACTCATACTTTTACATGTTCACTTTATTACACATGCTAGATAGATATCATGTATGTCATTATCTTTATCATACACACATGCATGTTCACTTGCCTTTCTAGTTGTGATCATAGATTATACAAATCCATTACACACAACATGGATGCTTAGCACAGTACCTATTATCAGTCCCACAGAGGCTCCTGGGGGCATCCACTTTCATACATTATAGGTGTTATTGTTTCATTTTGTTTCATAACACTTTTTATTGGATTATACATGCTTTGACATACTTTTTATCTTTCTAACATGCTAATGGTGCTTCATGTGCAACATTTTTTATGCAAGGCTATTTGCTTCCATGGTTGTCTGTTACATTGTTTGTCATTTCTTGCTCACTTGTATGCTCTTGTTTGTGGGATTTTCCCTTTATCTTGTGTGCACATTGTCTGCTTTTTGCCTAGTTGGCCTTGATTTTCTTGCAACATCATGAGTGGTGTCCCATGTTTGCAACCCACTTTTTGTGGTCTACATTGTCTTCTTATGTGTTTACATTGCATCTTAGATTAGCTTACACATTGTCTGCTTAGCTTACATTTCATCTTACATGGATGTTTTTCTTTGCTTGTACTAACACTTGTCTCCTAGCCACTTTGTTTATGTGTGCCTTGGTTTCTACCAAGCACATTCCCTTCCCCCCTGTAGGGCACAGTTTCAGCACAATGGTCAGTCCTCTTTTGGGCCACATACTCCTTCAATGACATCACATGCACCCCAAACGAGGGGGGCATCATTTGGGTGAATCAGTCACCCCATACAACATTATACACAACACAACACAGTACCAGTACAACACATGTTTTCAGTTTCAGACAGGGCTCAGAATCAGACTTGGGTCCTTAGCACAACAACCTTTCCTATGTTGGTAACCAGGGGAAATTACACAGTGATTGGTAGTTCAACACGGTCTACAAAACTCCACACAATGGCTTTTACAGGGTATACATATTAGTTGCATTTGTACACATTGCAATGGTGTTCCTTATTTCAGGAAGCAGTCAAAGGTTAGAGAATAACAATAGACATTTCTCCCTACACCATCACTAAAAAACCAACATGGTGTTCTACATTGTGGGAAGTAGTTAAAGGTTGGAGGATAACACTAGACTTTTCTCCCTACACTTCTTCCATTCACTTGGCATGAGATCACCTAAAAAACTCATGCTAGCTGAGATTGCTCAAAAAACTTGCATCTACAAATCTTCAGGATCATTGCTACACTCTTTCCTCATCACGGATCAAGTGCACATGTTCCTTTTTTATATTTTTAGCATTTCACATACTTCATTACATACTTTTTACACATTTTTACACATATACATGTGTATTTGACTACTTGTTCGTTCTTCTCTTTTGTAGGTCCATCCATATGGGAAGCGATAGTCAACATCATCGACATCATCACAACAACAACATCGACATCAACAACAGGTACATCACAACATCTACACATGCGTTTCCACCCTAGGTTCATTTTCATCATCACTTTTTACACTTTCTCCTCCTTAGCATCCATGCTTCACATTTTTCTATCACTCCACACTTTGTCTTGTCCCTCAACACACTTCCATCATCTATCTACATGGTTATCAGGTACGCATCTTTATCTACTTTATGTTACCAAGCTTTCCGCTCACCAACATAAAGTGGGGGAAAATGTAGACACCAAATCACACACTTTGGGTAATATCTAGTCATGATTGCATACTACTATTCATATGATTCCTAAGTAAGAAAAGTACTAATTAACCCATGTCTTTGGCCACCTTTCTTTACTTTTTGTTTCCACTTTTGGTCTTGCACCCTTACTTGCTCAGTATTACTTTTATATACTCTGACATTTCATCATCGTGGACACCAACACCCAGCCAGGACACCAACGTTAGGGCCCTCGTCCTCTCTAGGTGCCCCTGACCCCTTTGTACTTTTTTCACATCTTTTGGGTCATTTCTAGCCATTTGAGCATCTTATCTTTTTGGTAGTCAACCTTTTTGAGGTTAATTATGAAATTCAAGAAAAGGAATCATATAAATATAAATTTATGTGATCATAATAAGGACCAAACACTAAGCATTAGCTATCACCACCTAAGGTTGCATCCATCAAGCATCTAAGAGCTCCATTACATCATCTAGCACCATCCAAGGGACACAAGGGATGGTTATTCTACATACACACTTCACGGGAGGGAAGTACATTTTATTCCATGTACACATATATTACATTTATTTACATCTAGCTACTTGTTCGCTATTAAGTGTGACACGCACAAGAGCCAACTAGGGCACAATTCTACACACACACAAAACTACATTGGGTAGGAGATGTTGTCCAATGCTCAGCCATAAGATCACCATTGTGATACAGATGAGGACAGTCTGAACCCTCATTCTACATCTTTCATTTTTTAGGATTTGATGTCTTTTTGAAGGTTTTACAGGTTCACTATTTTATTGTAGGTTTCTCAACGACCTCGAATGATCTATTAGTGTCACCTTGGATCGATCAAAGGTGAACTAATGTGAACACCCTTTGACACTCAGAAATTAGATATTTTCTGAGAATTTACATAGACCTAAGACACCCAGAAATAGGTCTAGGGCAGTCTGTGGGTGCCCCAGTCCCTCTTTAGGTGCCCCAGTCTAGCTTGTTCCTCTAGATCTTGCATTTTCTGAGGTCTCCAGTGCAATGGTCAGTGCTTCACATTTTCATGTTCTCTAACTCTGTGATATTCTGTGAGAACTCTTTGAATCAGCTAAGCCTTCTTACCCTCTCTTTGTAATTAGGGTTTCATATTTTTATTGGTTAGTTTTGCTTGTTTATTTCGTTGTACTTAATTTTTATTCATTTAATACAATCTTGTATTAGATTAGGCTCTTATATTACATTTCCTAGCATAATTAGACACTAGCGATGACTTAGGGAATTCATGGTTGGATGACCTTTAACTTTGCAAGCTTTTAGTAGTGTGAAGAGACCTCAGGAAATACTAGGTCAGGATATCCTTACAACCTGTCAAGCCACGTGGGTGCATAAGTCTTGAAAAATTCGAGACCTAACATGTCAATTTTACTGGCTGAATGATATTCTCATGGAGTTTGAATATTTTGAGAAACTTGGATCATTGGTTAATGTTCTAAAATGACTGCAGGTATGATTTAAACATTTGGTCATTTTATGCCTAAACCTTGTAGGATAATGACATTCACTTGTTACACAGGAGATTATAGGGGCAAGACACTTCTCCAAAAGCTTACAATAGAGATATTCTGTATTCAAAAGGGCTAGGATGGGTTTCAAGGAAGTACTAGCTTGTTAGATATGGAGGTGAATTTTGAAGAAGTGAAAAATAATCCTAAAGTTTGGGCAAGTGCCTTTCTACCAAAATACATTTAAAATGGAAACCTTAACCATTTATGAATTGCAACATGATCTACATGGGTGCTTCAATGCCTGTTATAGGTACTCATAGTTTTGGGGATTGTTAAAGGAGCATGCATCACATGTAATGCATGATCCCTTGAAAAGTCAAGGAGGTCATGTCTATTGGGACATCAGCTCTTCAGGAAATCTTATGAGGCAATCACTCTTTCCTGGTGAAAACTTCGATTATAAGCCAATATCAATTGAGCCACTGCAACTCTCACAAGAAAGGTTTCCTAGAGGATATGTTGTCCTTTGAAAGGAGTAGGGAAGCGGACCTTTGGGTTGAAACATCTATCAATTAGTGCCTTCATTAGAAGAAGGTCTGCGCTATTCGGTTGGAAAAGTAATGCTTGATATCGATTTGTTCATGAATCCTAGGATTTCCATTTTCATGTCTAAGTGTAAAATTCAAATTATTCCAGTAAGACGGCTTGTGCACATTTGGGATAATTGTAGATAAATTTAGGATTTGAAGTGGGTAGCCCTTATTAATAAGCTCTACATACCAAAATGGAAGTGATAAAATCTTGTACTTCTAGGAAAATGCAGGCGCACGTGTCAGATCCTATTTCCCACAAGGATGGAGCTGTGGGAAAAATTAAAACTAACAGGTTCTCATTTTCAAAACCTTTAGGGAGGTAAAATGAATTTGGATACAATACTTAGAGACTACTTGCATCAAATAACATTTTAATGGCTCAACAATGAGGAGCCACCAACACACCAGGTGCTAGCATCTTATTCTACTGAACAACTATTCACTCAATTTGATGGGATGATCTCCAGTTCAGGGATGCATGGTCCCTCTACACAGTTAATACCCCAATTGAAATGTACGTTAAATATATTACAGGCACACAACATATGTTACTTCCACACTCTCATATGGTGCTATAAATTCAAGTAAATCATACATTGTGCTTCTGACAATATCCTCCATTCCACACACCAAAGTAAATTGCAGTACTCACTTCTGAATGAATCGATGCCTAACTTCACCACGTTCAAGTCTTTCTTTTATAGTGTTATCCTACACAAATAGAAGATGCACTTGAGAAGTAGGGATTCATACAGTTCCTGTTGCTTAATAATTCTGGAGGATATCTATTCGTAGCATTAAAATGGTCAAATCTATCAGGATAATTGACTATTCATGTGTTGGCTACTTGTATCACGAGCATGCAAGATTAAACCTTTTCCCAACCAGTGCACAAGTTTCCTAGGATGACATACACAAACTTGGAGGAGTTACCAGAAGAACCATCTGGTTGTTTCAAGAGGGGATATCGCTTCACTAATATTTTTCATTAAAGACCTCATACAGGGCCAATTTGCTAGTCGAATCAAGATCAGTGGCAAGCTTTGTAACTCTTGAAATGTTTTCTCCTTTGGGCATCTAGGAGCTCTATTTTAGGCCTTTTGGACCACAAAGGTAGTGTTTCTGAATGAAGTGGTGGAGTTTCTTAGATCAAGGATCAATTGCCCTAACAGGAATGATAGCACATACCCTGTCTCTTTTTGATAACGAAGGATCTACCCTTCTTACTCAATTTTTTGAAATTGGCCTTGTGTCAAATGGCAAAATACAAGTCGTGAAACTATTGACATATCACCGCAGAGACCTTGAATCCCAGTCCCATGGCTACATACCATAAATATTAATCAACTTGATGGAGCCTATTTCTGTTATGAGTTGGTCTAGTAGTTCCCAAATTTGTTAGGTTCAAACAGCTTTTGGAAAAAAGACTTAAACTCTTCAATAGGGGATGTTATCAACAGTTTCCCTTCAGAGAAAATTCAGTACCCATCCTTTTAAATCAAGTCAGGTGCATCTCATTCCACACTATGATATTCTTCATAACACTGCCATATCTACAAGCTATGAAATCCCTCAAGAAACAACCTGCTTACTATCTATCCCACCTTATGAAGATATCTATGCATGGTGATAAATTTGGACATAGACTCGGGAACTTATTCTTCTCATAGAAATGGGCCTAAGGATAGGTTCCCAGGGAATATTCTCAATTGTTACATTTTTCAAAAGTGTGCTTGGCTCTACACTTGAACATAGGCCTTTATCGATAATTCGATCCTTCGCCATGAGAAAATACCAAAAGGTGTTTTGTGAAAAGTGAAATATAGACCTCGACTTTACATATTTGTTATCATTTAACTTTTTAGCACAAAAAGTTCATTACAATTTATGTAGACTTTCTTTTTGTAATAGTTTCTCAGAGGTTGCGAAACATCAAAGTGTAATATTCTAAAATGTCCTTGATCTTCTAAAGGCCATAGTTGTATTGTTCATGTTCATACAAAGTCTCAAAATTCATACTGACCCTAGTTTTTTTGTATTATACGTAATGCATTTTAGAGAGTGTATGCTAAATAACCAACATGTATCAAATACAACAAGGATTCTATTCCATTTTTAGCAACCAACCTTGTAATTAATTGCATATCCACTAGAATCTAGAGGTCGACAATTTAACTCTATCAACTACCATTAGATCATATTTAAGGCTCCTTAAGGCACCCTTAAGATTCATAATTTCATTAGGAAAGATATCCTTGTCTTCACCATCCTCTCTTTAGCCATGGTTTGCGAATGTGGAAACATTCAAATTATTTCATGTACAACCTAAGATCCAAGAGGTCATTGCACACTTGTAAGCATTATGGATTATTTCAAAGTATTTCCTACCATATAGATTTGTTCTAATTTGATAGGGTAAATATGAGTGATCAACAAGGGCTATTTAGAATCTTATTAGAAATGTGATAGACGGCATTGACAAAAAAACATCATGACCTCTATCTTGCGCTCTAAGCTTCTCTGTATAATTCTTCTTAGAGCGTTAGCTCTACTTCCTCTCACTTCCAAAATACAACATAACTGAATATGTAAACCAAATCCCCACTGTCACTGGAGTATGCTAGATGTTTCTTACTCAACATCAGGCCATGGAAGGATTTACATCGTGAAGTGTAGTGAAAATTGACATTCAAAAACAAAGTATTATTAATAGCAAATCATATAAGTTTTTCAACATTCAAGATGTCCGAGTGAAGCTCTTATTACTGTGCCTCACCCCAATCTTAACTTTATCTCGATTATGATTATTTACTAATGCACAACTTTTAGTTTGGTGGTAGTAATCTGGAAACAAAATAGCAGACATAACACAAGAATACCATAGACTATGACATAAAAGGAATGATGAAAAATCTGAAATACAAGTGTAAAATATATTATTAACATGAAATTGTTACAATCTCACCCATGAATTAATCCAAGTGTTACCAACTCCACTTGTTTTCCAACAATAGTTATGGGAGAAACTTCACAATTACTCATCTTGATGGCTTCCTTAACACACCTTCACAATGAATCCTTTATTCATAAAATAATTATTACAACTTTATTCTATGCTAAATGAGAAGGGGTGGCCTCTCTATTTATAGAAATTCAGGCTTATCCACCCTATCTCTAGGAAAAATATCTTCTAGCTAATCATATTCCATGCCTAAACTCTTACCTTTACATGTAGGCTTATCTTTTAAGATAAGATATAACCTTATCATCTCACATGGGTTCCACCTTTATAAATATTACACAAATTTAATATACAAAATATTTATGACATCACTCCTTGTCATTATTACAAATATAATATTTCTAATTCTAAATCATGTAGACCCTACTTATCCATTTACCCTAACTTTGACATTTTAACATTACTGGACCACTTACGACAAATATTTACTTTTTACCACAACATTCCTATTGTACTTTGACTATTACCGTACTATAATTTATTGGCGGCACCGTACTAGAAGCACCATTATCTTCTAGTGGACGCTACTACCAATTATACTTAACAACACCTATTCCTAATATATACATTAAGGAAATAGAAATCATGGAGGAAAATTTTAGTGTCGACATCTTCCTCCTCCCTAGCTTCTACTCCGTCCTCGGAGTAGACTATTATGGACATTTTGAAGCTGGTGCCTGGAAAATCTTTAACTTGTCGTGGTTGACCCATTTTGTAATGGGAGTACCATCCAATTCCTCCAGTCGATATGTACCATTTTCATGCACAACTACTATTTTGTAGGGCCCCATCCATTTTGGAAGAAATTTTCTCTATGTCCTTCTTTTTTTGTATCTGGAATCATATACTAGAACCAAGTCATTCACATGAAATGGAGACCAGAGGATCTTTTGATCAAAGTATTCCTTCTGCTTCATTTTCTTCTTATAACTTGTATCCTTCATTATTTCCCTCATTTCCTCTAGCAAATGAAGATGTACCAACCTTTCTTTTACTGAATCACTTTCATCCATCCTTTCATTTTTCATAACTCTCACAGTGGGAATATCAAACTCAATAGGAAGAACTGGATCAATGCCATAAGCCAACTGAAATGGGGAGTATCTTGTTGCTGACTTTGATGTTGCCCTATATGCCCACAATGCTGCATGAATCCTTTTATCCCACTTATGTACCTGCAAAGGCTGCATCTTTTGCTAGGATTTGACACAATACATAATTTGTTCGTTCCACCTGTCCATTTGTGCTTGGCTTGTAAGTTGTTGCCTTCATGTGCTTAATAGAAAACTTATTTACTAGGGCTTCTACCACCTCATTAATGAAGTGGCTTCCTTGATCTATTACAATTTCTAATGGACAACCAAATCTGGTGACAATGCATTCATATATGAACCTTGCCACTTCATCCATGGAAGTTGTTTTCAATGGCCTAGCTTCAACCCACTTGGTTAAATAATCAGTGGCAACTACAATATACTTATTTTGGCGTGGGGTAGTTGGAAGTGGACCTACAATATCTATTCCCCACTTTTCAAAGGGACCAAGTGGAAGAATAGGACATAATGGAGCTGATGAAGTCTTACGATTACCATGTGTTTGACAAATATCACATGTCTTACAATAATTATAACAATCTCTAAAAAGAGTGGGCCAGTGATAACCTGCATCCAAGATCCTTCTTGCTGTAAGTTGTCCAGAGAAGTGTCCTCCACATGTACCATTGTGGAATTCTTCTAATTAGCTCCTTTCCTGATCACGTCCAACTACCCTCTTGTACTGTCCATCAGGTCCTATTCAAAATAATACTCCATGCAGAATAGAATATGGATGACTGGCTTGAGTAATCTTCCTCTTAGTCTTTGCATTGGCACCATCAGGAAACTTGAATTCATTCAGATAATTCCAAATATCTATGTATTCACTAGGGATTGTGTCAAGGGATAACAATGTTGCATCTGGGAAATCATCATCATCACAAGATGAACCTAAACCATCATAGGCTCGAGAGAGTGCATCTGCATTGACATGCTTCTTTCCTGGCCTATCTATAATATCAAATTCAAATTCTTGTAGCAAAATTATCCATCTTGCTATCCTCCCTGATGGGTTAGGCTTATTTACAATATATTTTAGAGCCTGATGATCTGTTACAACTATAAATTTTTGCCCTAGCAAGTAATTTCTAAACTTCTTTACAACAAAAATGATAGCTAGAGCCTCTTTTTCAGTTACAGTATAATTTACCTCAGCACTGCTCATTTGTCTGCTCCCAAAGTAAATTGGATGATCATTCCCATTTTCATCCTTTTGGCTCAAAGTACTTCCTAGTGCTGCATCTGAGGCATCAGTATACACAATGAATGGCTTGCTCCAATCTGGATTCTTTAAAATAGGTGAAGACACCAAATCTTCCTTTAGTTGTTCAAAAGCTTCATGTGCCTTATTTCCTGGTTCATAAGTAACATCCTTCTTCAAGAACTGGGTTAGTGGCTGTGCAATCTTTGAGAAATTCTTGATGAACCTTCTATAGTAACCCACATGGCCTAAAAATGATCTCAACTTACTTCTATTCATAGGAAATGGTAACTCTTTGATTTTTGAAACTTTATCAGGATCAGTACCAATACCATCTCTAGATACAACATGCCCTAACAAAACACCTTTAGAACATCCAAAGACACACTTTGTAGGGTTTAGTGAGGCTTTTGCTTCATCTAACCTTTGAAATGTTGTCTCCATCTGGTGCAGGTGGTCCATCTGCTCCCATAGATGCAAAAATCATCCAGAAATACTCTGATGAAGCTTCCCAATGTAGGGTTCAAACACCCTATTCATTAAACATTGGAATGTTGCTGGAGCATTACACAACCCAAAAGGCATAACTCTATAAGAAAACGTTCCCCAAGGAGTGGTGAACGTGGTCTTCAGCTGATCTTTCTCCGCTATACGAACTTGGTTGTACCCGCTATATCCATCAGCAAAACTATAACACTCCTGGCCAGCTACTTCATCCAAGATCTGATCTGAGAATGGAAGAGGGTAATGATCCTTCTTTGTTGCCTTATTGAGCTTCCTGTAATCAACACAAATGCGTAGCTTCCCATTCTTTTTTATTGAGATCACAATGGGAGAAACCCATTCTGAATTCTCCATAGCAAATATGAATCCTGCATCAAGCAACTTATCTATTTCTTCTTTTACAGTCTTGGAAAAATTAGGATTCATTCTATATGGCATTTGCTTTATTGGCTTAGCACCATCTACCAGCTCAATAGAATGTTCTACCCAACTTACTTGACAGAGTTCCTTGTAATCAAAAGTGAATAAGTGTATGTACCTTCGAAAGAGCTGGAGGTAGGATTCCTTCTCACTCTCCATCACAGCATCACCAATCTTTATTTGTTGGAGATGATCATCAATTTCTTCTTCAGATAATTTTATGGGTTCATGAGTTGGTGTGACTGGAAGGATATCCATGACTGAAACATCAACCTCACTTTCTTCATCTTTTGTGTCCACTTCACTGGTACTAGAGTAATCAGAGGATGTCCAATCATCAGTTTCATCACTTGAATCCACAGGTTCTACCTTATGATGTCGAGGGATCACGTTTATCTTCACCCTCTCTCTACCACGTCCAAGTGTCATGAAGCCTTCATTCCAGTAGTTTCTTGCATGAACTCTCCTTAGCCATGGTCTTCCCAAAACATTGGGTATGCAACAGTACCATTTTTCATCACCTGAAAGTCTACCACACATACAACACCCATAACAGATATTGCCACATTTGAAACAACACCTTCTGGTTTAGTTTTTCCCTTATTTAATGACCTTAACATAAGTGTTGAGGGGCGATCAATTTTTAAACCCAACATATTCATTACAGACTCATCATTACATTAACTGCAGCACCTCCATCAACTAAGACATCATGAATTGAAATACCATTACATAATACCTCAGCTTGTGGAGCATAGGGATCCACCTCTGCCTCCAAAATAGGGACCTCAACCTCCTCCTTTCATCGAGCATTGAGTCCACTTCGCAGCTCCCGCCTCTTCTCAGAAGACATAGCAAAGAGTTGACCATATGTAATATTTGCAGGCCTTTTGGATAGATCTTCTAAGATGGAGTATGGTCCTTGCCCCTGTGAAATCAAAAAATCCTGCACACCCAACTTTCTTCTCCTATGTTTCTTACTAGTTTCTCCTTTCATCTTCTTAGGATCATTTCCATCTTGGTTATCTTTTTCTTTCTTTCTTTTTGTTACAAACACATCTACTTCATTATTTATACTCTTATCTACTACATCAAAAGAATTCACAGGTGTTTTTCCTTTATCATTATCTCTTGTACCAGATGTAGAAGCTCTATCTGGACAATTATACTTATAATGACCCTTTTTATAACAACCATAACATACAACTTCAGATATATTTCTTTTTGGACCTCTATCTCCTCCCTGAGAACTAAATTCCTTTCCTTGAAGAAGATTAATAGTTAACTGACCCATTTTCCTTAGGAGATCTTCATACTCAGTAGATGTACTAGGAGAAATATTTGTGCTCACCGAGAGTGGTTGTGGATTCTGGACCAAAGGTGTTGGTGTAGGCTCTACCTTAGCAACAATTTCTTTGGGCTCCTCTTCCATGCTTTCTTCTTGCCTTCTTGCAATCTCCTTTGCTTGTTCAAGGGTCAGCTTGGTGGTCATACTTCACTCGTTGTCTGATCTCTGGCTTCATCCCAAGAATGAAGTGCTTACAGAGGAGATTATCCATGCCATTCATCAACCCATCCGCTAATCCTTCCTTCTGGATCTGGGCATCGAGCTTCCTCCTTAGCTCTAGAACACGAGCATGATAATCCCTTATCTTCTCCTTCTCTCCTTGGGATAGCTTTGTGATCTCGATCATGAGATCTGCATATTTTTGTTGTTCACCAAATTCTTCAAGAAAACTTTCAGTTAATAAATCCCATGAGTTTTTAACATTATCACCTAGTGTTTCAAACCACCTAAGGGCTGAACCATCCAAAAAGGTAGGAAAAAATTCAGTCCATTGTTCCCTTCTTATGAGGCCATTACAAATGCAAGATCGTTTAAACTCTTGAATGAAAGAGGAAGCATCTTCATTAGATTGGGCTGAAAAAATAGGAATCTTTCCCATTTTCAAAAGTAACCACAGTGAAATACCAACCCACAAGTACAATCAACAAGACTTATGTGCACAAATAATTGGAATCACTATAATAGAAAGTGACTTTACAACATTCTACAGTAAAATAGGAATGACCAAGGTAAAATTATATTTACTATGGTAAAACTTGACTACTTTTACTGTGATAAATACTATTCATGGTAAAAATTGACTTAACTATGGTAAATACTATTCACAGTAAAAAGTGAAGTTACTGTGGTAAATACTATTCACGGTAAAAAGTGACTTTATTGTGGTAAATACTATTCATGGTAAAAAGTGACTTTACCATGGTAACTACTATGCACAGTAAAAACAAGGTTACCCTCCAAATGATTTCTGACTAAGTGGGAATATCTCTCCAGAAAATCCACCAACGAGGAATGGTCCTGGCAACAGAACCAAAATGTCAACACCAATCCGACACTCTGATAATATTTCACCGGGAACTCCTCGTGCTGTGATTATTTTAGTAATGCACAGATTTCGGTTTGGTGGTAAGAATCTGGAAACACAATAGTATACATAACACAAGAATACCATAGACTATGATATAACAAAATGATGCCAAATATGAAATAAACTATAAAAATATATTATTAACATGAAATTGTTACAATATCACCCATGAATTAATTCAAGTGTTACTGACTCCACTTGCCTTCCAACAATAGTTATGGGAGAAACTTCACAATTACTCATCTTGATGGCTTCCTTAACACACCTTTACAATGAATCCTTTATTCATAAAATATTTTACAACTTTATTCTATGCTAAATGAGGGGGGTGGCCTCTCTATTTATAGAAATTTAGGCTTATCCACCCTATCTCTAAGATAGAAAAATCCACTTTTGACTAATCATATTCCATGCCTAAACTCTTACCTTTACATGTAGGCTTATCTTTTAAGATAAGATAAACATTATCATCTCACATGGGTTCCACCTTTATAGATATTACAAAAATTTAATATACAAAATATTTATGACATCACTCCTTGTCATTATTACAAATATAATATTTCTAATTCCTAAATTATGTAGACCCTACTTATCCATTTACCCTAACTTTGACATTTTAACATTACCGGACCACTTACAACAAATATTTACTTTTTACCACAACATTCCTATTGTACTTTGATTGTTACCATACTATACTTTATTGGCGGCATCGTACTGGCAGCACCGTTATCTTCTAGTGGAAACTACTACTAACTATACTTAACAACACCTTATTCCTAATACATACATTAATGAAATAGAAATTATGGAGGAAAATTTTAGTGTCGACAGAACTTGTGATCATTATAGACAAGATGGGGAAAATATAATAAATTCTGGCCTGGAACTATTAGTTGCTAAACAGTTCTACACCCAAGGAGGATAGTCATAGTAATTTTCCATAAACTATTTGGAAAACCATATGGTAAACTGGAAACTGAATCCAATAACTCAGAGTCATGGTGTTTCAAATTTTTGAACCAAGACTATAATCATGGGCAAAGGATTCATATCCAAAGTAAATTTTGAGTTGAGGAAGCTGGAGATGAAGGGTATGTTCAGTGTTAAAACCAAACAATGGAAGGTCTAGAATCAATACTTATCAATTTCCAGTAAGAAAAAGCTCCCTTCTAGTAAGATTGCTTTAGGGGATAACAATTTTAAAGTGAGATTGGTGAGCATAAGATGTCTCATACTCCTTGGAAATTTTTTAGATGATATGGAATACCATTCTCCAAGAACATAATCAGATTTAGATGCCATTGAGAGCCTACATGCTCTTTAAAAATTTTAAACAAACTAAATTTACTATACTGCCCAGGACTCTGCTGTCAAGTCTTTCATTGCCACTTGGTAACCTCATCCAACAGGAATTTGAAGCATATTAGGAACTTGTACAGATATGGAAAATAGAAAAAAAGGATTCAATGTGGATAATTTTCTCATGGACATATAGGATTCTGGTTATGATAAAGTGGAAAAGTTATCTTCTTTGGTCTCTTAGTGAACAGCTATAATGCCAATGACCCTGGAGATGGCCATAGGATATGCTGAAGATGAAAGAAGTTTTGGCTTCCATTTGATTTCATCATAGTTCCAAGGAGAACCCATTCTCTGAATGTTCAAGAGCATTGTTGGGATCTTCCACCATCTCATAGGTCCTTTTATTTGAGATGATTCTATTCCATGGAACTTACTAAGGCTTTTGGAAGAGAAAAAAAGGGCTCGATGAAAAGGCACCCAAAGTGGATTATCCTTGAGCTAAACTATAAATATTGGAAACCTAACCTCATGTGAATCCCTTGTCAAAGATATCTCAGAATCGCTTATGAACTTTGTTCTCTATGGGTCCACCTGATAAAAGAGTGACAAGAAATTGGGATATTGGTTCTGAGTTTTCTATGTTGTTTTGCTATTAGTTTCTCGGTATTGCTACTGTTAATTATAATCTTTGTTTATTTGTTACATGTGGATACTTTCCTTTATTCTGGCCAAAGAAAATATATCTCTTTGACATTTGTTCTTGTGTTGATTTCAATTTTTGGTTGGGCTTGATCCACTCAAATGGATCGAGCTTCCCTTGCCCTCTTTGTAATCTAGTAACATTTTGAGTATGGGTAGGGTACTCTTTAATCTAATAAAAAGAAGTACATCTTTGTAATGATATCACTTGAATAAAAATATTCAATTATGAAGTGTCAGAATAGTTACGACCTTGAGGCTTTAACTTCAACATGTTATAAGTTTAGCTATTAATTGTTCTTCATTTACAAAAAAATATTAATAAGTAATGAGTAATATTCAAGAATTGCATTCCATGTCAGACTATTTATTATTTTTTCCTTATAAAGCATGTCACACTCAATATTTTTCTAAATCATTTATTAACCAATGTATTTTTACTTTTATTAATACTAGTAGGAATTACAAAATCCCAACCACGATATATATTCCCATATATAATTAAAGACTTCAAACATTGCAAAATTACAGCACCCCTGGATGCAGATCAGGCTTCTAGGTTGATCACTCTAGCATCCAGTGTGATTGCACAACATGGAAACCTCTCCAAGCGTGGGACTTGTGAAACGAGAAAGGAATCTCCAGAGAAGGTTGGTTCCTGCTCCTAAACTACCTGCCACAAGCTATTCCAGTACAGGCAAGCTAATCTAATCCTAATCTAACCATGCCAAAGAGACAGAGAGAGAGAGAGAGAAAGAACAAAATCCTACACTAAAACGGTGATACACCAGAGAAGGAGAATGTTGGACATCTATCAAAACTACCATGGAACAAAGAGAGGTGAGCAATGGGAAGGATGGACAGATGCATCACAGGCCCAAGGATAGATTTCACATAGAAAATGTCCCAAAACTCCACGAACACAACTCCAAACCTGCAATGAACCTTCAAACGTGCACAAATACTTGCAATGAAGAGAGGCAAGAAGAAAACAAGCAAAAAAAACGAGCAAGGATGGACAGATGCATCACAAAACACGTTTTTGTTACTTCAGAAGTTTGCACAGAACATCATTTCATTAGTAAAAGGCAAAAAAATGCCATTACAGAGCAGGGAGGAGGTTCGAACTCCATTTTCAACCCTGGAGAAGAAAAGGAAGGGAGGGCAGAGCCGAACCGAATGAACAACTTGTAATCTTTTTTTTTTTTAAATGAGCCAAATCTGGCTTTATACAATGCATGGGTCGAGCCCAGGAGACAGAAACGTACAAAAAACATGAGAGCCCATCCCTCCTCGACTGCAGATGCATTAAAACGGCATGGGGAACCTTACAAACCCATACCCTGTCATTTTGACCGAATTACAGGAGAATGCGACCCATTCTGCATTAAATCTGGTCGCTGAAATGTCACTTCTGACCATGAACACACGTCAGATCCGTTTCTCAATTTTCTCTATCCAGATTGCACCAAAATTCAAGATTAACCCCAGAAGCACGTAGAGAATTTCATAAGCTTTCCGTTGATATAAGAACGTGCAAATCCGAGCTCTGGATCAAAAGATATGGAGATCTGAAGATTTAGGGCACAAAACAGGCGAAAAAAAATAAACAGATTTTTAAATTTCTTCCCGTGCTCTGCCACCTGGATGACACGTGGCATGCATTGATTGGTCGTCAGGGGCGCGGGGCAGACCTTTACTTTTAGCTTTTGGGTGAACTTCTTGCCAAATTCTCTAACTCCTTCCCTAGCTCCGCATTCCTTGCTCCATAGGACACGTGTCCTCTTTTGATTGGCTCGGGCTGACCCCTCAAAACTCGCCCTTTGACTTTTGGACTTTTTCCCTTGTGACACGTGTCATGATTTGGTTGGTTCTCGGCTTTTTCGGCTATCCGCGTCTTCCGCGTCCCTTTGTCCCACATGTCCCGGACTGCTTGGGAAAAATTCTTCCGGTTCGCCCGATATGGGCTTCCTCGTCCCTCATTCGGCCGATGACACGTGGCATGCATTGATTGGCTTTCGGCTCCTTCGGCAATCCGCGTCCCACGCGTCCCTTTGTCCCACATGTCCCGAACTGCTTGGGAAAATTCTTCCAGTTCGCTCGATTCGGCCGGTTCGCGTACCTTTGTCCCACATGTCCCGAACTGCTTGGTGCGAAAGTTCTCCTTTTTGGCCGATCTGGGCGGTTCGCGTCCTTCGCGTCTTCTTGTCCCAAATGTCCCAGAGCAGTTAGTCGATTTTCTTTTCTTCTTCGGCCGAACCGGCTTTCCGCGTCCTCCGCGTCCTTACGGCCCGGATGTCCCTTTGCTCTGCAGACTGCCTGGTGGCCTTTCGGCCGATTCGCGCCCAGATGTCCCTCATGTCCCTACTGTTGCGAGGACTAGGACTTAGCCAATTTTCACGATTTTTTCTGGCCCAAGCTTGTTTTTTGCAGCTTTTTCACCTTTTCTCAGAACTTGCTCTTTTCAACCTGGACAGGAGAGTTAGAAAAAATCTGAGGGGACCCTGGAAACATGATTTTTTTGCCCTGAATCAATCTATTTGCCTGGGACTAAGTAATTTGATGCATGTTATCAAAATTTACCCTGGGGGGTGAATTTTGGATAACAATTTGGCGACTCAGCGGGGTCATCTGCCTGCTAGATGAAGTTACCAGTTGCCTGAAGCATCCATTGGGCATGGAGTCATGAGTTGTAACCTGCAACTGATCTGAACTTTGAAAACTTCCCTCTGAGCCACTTGAAACCCACCGGACATGGAGTTGCTCCCACTGAAACGAACTGTGCAAGAGCAGAACCAACAACACCAAAACTATGTACAGAACTGAAAATCATACATGCTCCAAATGGAACATGCAGAGTGTGCACAAGCACTTCTTCTACTGAAAGCAAACCTACCTACTCTACTGTAACTGGGAGCAAAGGCAAGCTAAACAAACCCTGCAATTGGTTGTGAGAAATAGCTTCCCTTTCTCAAAAGTGGCGGCCATGCAATTGATTTGGAGCTGATCATGGCTGTTAGGATGAGTGGAAAATCAACAAGAAGCTGGTATTCCACCCAAATCATCAAGGTATCAGCTGAAGGCAAATTCAATACCTCTTTTAGTTGCTCTGCATTTGGATTGAAGAGGTATGACAGCTGATCCTTGGAACTTTGTAGCTCACCCTCATGCTCAGAAGCAAGCATGACTGGTTGTGACTTCTCCTTTGGCTCTAATGAAGCCAAATACCTGATTGGGCAAGGTCCGATCCGTTTGATATGCCCATAGCTCTGATTTTCAACTTCAAAAATGGAGTCTTCTTGTAGATCCTCAATGGATGGTGTGGAAGCAATGGTGAAATTCCTTTGTCCTTTCTCTTCCTCCAATGAAGAACATGAAAGATTAAAATCTTCCAATCTTGATTCCGAAGGGCTGTTATAAGATGCAGGCTGCTGCAAATGAATGTTCTCCTTCATGACAGCAGACTCTTGTGTTTGGAATGTGGATGATGAAAGAGAGAATGGTGGAAACTCAACCAGCTCTTCTCCATCAAAATAGTCCTCCAAATCTGACAGATAAACTGCCTCATGGCTGTCCTGCTGCAAATGTTCAACTTCCTCCATGGTGTCCTCTTGATCTGTAACTTGAACACCATGGTTTCTTTCTCCCTCCAACATTGAGTTTGAGAGGTCAAACTCCTCTTCAGCACTGGAACTTGAGAGAGGTAAAGTAGAAAGAAGAACTGAAGGTTCTCCTGCAGCCTGCTTTGTGCTCAGAGCCCTTGGATCTGCAACTTTCTCCTCCACAGCTAGAATGTGCTCCTCTGCTGCTGGATCTGGAGCAGCTTCCCCTTCCTCCAATGTTCGAAGACAATCTTGCTCTTGAAGGAACTCCTCCTCCAGCATGAAGTTTGTCAAGTCAAACTCTTCAATCTGCTGCTCTAGAGGACAAGTTGGGACTGCAAGAACTTCTTCTTCTGCTGCAACAAAATCAGCCCTGACCACCATTTGTTCAACCTTAGCCTCTTCTATAGGTTTGACCATCAAGGGGATCTTTGTCATACCAAACTTGGCAGCCAAACTTACTAAGCTCTTAATCATTTCTTCTTTTCTTGGCTCTTCCTCTTGCTGTCCTTGATGACTGATTTTTGCAATTTCTTCTTCCCCACATGGAATTGGGAATGCAAGAGGAGGGGTGGGTTGCAACTCAATTGATTTGGCAATTTTTTGTGGTGGTAAAGGAGATGAAATCTCTTGTTTATTTAGAGGAGGGGGTATTTCTTTTAGCTCTTGTGGAGGGGATGACTGTTTGGAAGAGAAGAGGGTGGAAAAACTGAGATGGGGTGGAAGACTGAGAGATGGAGACATGGGATCAACATTTAGGGCAGCAGATGGGGAGTTTAAAATTTGACACTGCTGAAATGATATAGATTGAGAAGAAGGAAAAGAAAGAGTATGAGATGGTGTGCTTACCCATTGACAAGGTTGTTGAATACTCCTCTCATATACCTCTATTCCTTCAATCCACCTTGTAAGCAATGGCAGTGTTGCAATCATGAAGTCCAACTTCTCTTGAGGGCTGTAATGCCTTGGAAAAGGTCCCACCCATGGACAAGGTGCTCTGCAACCGATTCCAAATGCTTTCATTTGTGCCTGAGCCCTAGATTGCACCATGTTTACCTCCATCTTTTGGATTTTCTCCAGCAGATCTACATTTTGCATTTGAGTGTCTTCATTGTATGCATACTCTTTCTCTTGATGGACTTCATAGCCAAACTGACTTTGGCACTGCTGTTCATATGGGTATGCATGCTGATCTTGAATCTGCTCAAAATGCTGATTTGGAGGATTTGTAAAACATGTTGGAGGTGGAATATACTACTGTTGTTGATGTGAATTCCATGATGGAAATGAAGTCATGATTGCACAACCTCATGGAATGGGAAAGAATGAAAGAGATGGAAAGAAGGATGAATGGGAATGGATGGAAAACGGGTCTGCAACTTCAGAAATGGGTTGCTGATCAGATGGAGTCGCCAGATGTGTTTGTAAGTGCCTCCAAAGGCTGAAATCTTCACAGGAACACACCAACCTGCAAAAGATGAAGTGGAAGACCTCTAAGGTCCCACCGGGCGTGCCAAAACTGTTGTTGCAAAATCACAGCACCCCTGGATGCAGATCAGGCTTCTAGGTTGATCACTCTAGCATCCAGTGTGATTGCACAACATGAAAACCTCTCTCCAAGCGTGGGACTTGTGAAACGAGAAAGGAATCTCCAGAGAAGGCTGGTTCCTGCTCCTAAACTACCTGCCACAAGCTATTCCAGTGCAGGCAAGCTAATCTAATCCTAATCTAACCATGCCAAAGAGACAGAGAGAGAGAGAGAAAGGAAAAGAACAAAAGCCTACACTAAAACGGTGATACACCAGAGAAGGAGAATGTTGGACATCTATCAAAACTGCCATGGAACAAAGAGAGGTGAGCAATGGGAAGGATGGACAGATGCATCACAGGCCCAAGGATAGATTTCACACAGAAAATGTCCCAAAACTCCATGAACACAGCTCCAAACCTGCAATGAACATTCAAACATGCACAAATACCTGCAATGAAGAGAGGCAAGAGGAAAACAAGCAAAAAAAAATAAGCAAGGATGGACAGATGCATCACAAAACACGTTTTTGTTACTTCAGAAGTTTGCACAGAACATCATTTCATTAGTAAAAGGAAAAAAATGCCATTACAGAGCAGGGAGGAGGTTCGAACTCCATTTTCAACCCTGGAGAAGAAAAGGAAGGGAGGGCAGAGCCGAACCGATGAACAACTTGTAATCTTTTTTTTATTTTAAAATGAGCCAAATCTGGCTTTATACAATGCATGGGTCGAGTCCAGGAGAGAGAAACGTACAAAAAACATGAAGCCCATCCCTCCTCGACTGCAGATGCATTAAAACGGCATGGGGAACCTTACAAACCCATACCCTGTCCTTTTGACCGAATTACAGGAGAATGCGACCCATTCTGCATTAAATCTGGTCGCTGAAATGTCACTTCTGGCCATGAACACGCGTCAGAGCCGTTTCTCAATTTTCTCTCTCCAAACTGCACCAAAATTCAAGATTAACCCCAGAATCACGTAGAGAATTTCATAAGCTTTCCGTTGATATAAAGAACGTGCAAATCCGAGCTCTGGATCAAAAGATATGGAGATCTGAAGATTTAGGGCACAAAACAGGCGAAAAATGATTTTTAAATTTCTTCCCGCGCTCTGCCACCTGGATGACACGTGGCATGCATTGATTGGTCGTCAGGGGCATCCTTTCGGGGCAGACCTTTACTTTTAGCTTTTGGGTGAACTTCTTGCCAAATTCTCTAACTCCTTCCCTAGCTCCGCATTCCTTGCTCCATTGGACACGTGTCCTCTTTTGATTGGCTCGGGCTGACCCTTCAAAACTCGCCCTTGACTTTTGGACCCCCTTTGATTTTTAGACCTTTTCCCTTGTGACCCACATGTCACTGCTTGGGACAAATTCTTTCGGTTCGCCCGATATTTCCTCGTCCCTCATTCGGCCTGCATGCATTGATTGGCTTTCGGCTCCTTCGGCAATCCGCGTCCCACGCATCCCTTTGTCCCACATGTCCCGAACTGCTTGGGACAAATTCCGCCTGATTCGGCCGGTTCGCGTCCTTTGTCCCCGAACTGCTTGGTGCGAAAGTTCTTAGGCCGATCCGGGCGGTTTCCTTCAACGTCTTCTTCCCAAATTCCCAGAGCAGTTAGTCGATTTTCTTTTCTTCTTCGGCCGAACCGGCTTTCCGCGTCCTTATGGCCCGGATGTCCCTTTGCTCTGCAGACTGCCTGGCGGCCTTTCGGCCGATTCGCGCCCAAATGTCCCTCATGTCCCTACTATTGCGAGGACTAGGACTTAGCCAATTTTCACGATTTTTTCTGGCCCAAGCTTGTTTTTTGCAGCTTTTTCACCTTTTCTCAGAACTTGCTCTTTTCAACCTGGACAGGAGAGTTAGAAAAAATCTGAGGGGACCCTGGAAACATGATTTTTTGCCCTGAATCAATCTATTTGCCTGGGACTAAGTAATTTGATGCATGTTATCAAAATTTACCCTGGGGGGTGAATTTTGGATAAATCCCTTGGTCTTGAACTGCCATGTAAATACATTGTCCTAAGATTGAGGATTACTCCATTTCACGTGATTTTCCTGGCTAGAGTCCAAAGTCTCCTGCTACACTGAAACCAGGGGCATCTCAAGCTTGGATTTTCACTTCTTTGGTTAGGGGAGTTAGAAATTGACAATCTGAGGGATCCCAAAACATTTATCCAAGAAAATTTACAAATAGCATAACCTGGGACCTGAGAATTTTGCATCCTTATCAAATTTTAACCCATAGGGGGTTGATTGTGTTTTGGAATGCCAATTTATAAAATAATAATTACAGTAGTTCACTTCAGTCATAAGCTATGACTTAAAGTGGGCTCAAAGTGAAATTGAAATGCGAAGACTGCATTTGTATTGAATGTAAAGTTATAACAGTTTGAGTTTATAAGTGGGAAATATTCCTGCAATTTACGTCTCCCATACTTGTTGGAATGCCAAGGGAATAAAAAAGGACTCGATTAGAGTGGAATAGGCCAATTAGGCCTCTGATCCTTTGGAAAGGGACATTACAGAGATGTTACAAGATGGCCTCATCATCCCTTGCACCAAGATGTTCAAAAATTTCAAGATCACCTTGGGAAAGCACATGGCAAGTGCTGATTTCTTTGTGAATTGTAATGAAGATAATAATTTAGTACTTGGAGTGTCATAGCTAGACTCTTTGGGTAAATTTATCCAAGACTACCAAACCATGGAATTGAGATTCAAGCTTGATGAACAAGAGGTTGTGGTTCTAAGCATGAAAAATGAGATTCCTTAAGTTACTACAGCGAAGAAGAGTGGTGTTACTTCCGAAAGAAGACAAGACATATGGGAAACACATAATGAGGTAAAAATTAAAATTCAAACATAACTATTGATTGCTTGACACATGTCAGAGACGAGCACCCTTCACTTAGAAGAATACATGCATGTTGGCGCAATAATGTGGTTTTCATTCTCCTTGATGTAACAATTGACTCAAATTATATTCACATGATACTATATAAATTATGTTAAAATTGGATTTTCATTCTCATTGTTTGTAGTAAGATACTAACATTAGATTAAAAATTGCACCCTTTGCGTGGTAGTAAAATGTTAAACAATAACAAAATATAATCAATGGAAATGCATGGTACTAAGCCATATATATGAGGGATTATACAAACAAAATGCATAGGAATTGTTTTGTTCAAATCATGTAATCCTCTCTCATTCTAATTGGTCATGGTAGGAGGTTCGTATTTCATAACATGTAATGATCTCATTCTTATTGGTAATTTCATGTCATTCAAAATATAGATTAAAAAGTGGAGCATTTGTTCAGGAAGTAAACATCTAGACAAAAATTGATAAAAACAAATCAAATACATAATACATGGTCACATAGTATTAAAATTCTTTTTGGAATTGTATGAAAATGACATAAAATACCTTACATATAAATTATCAAAAACATGTAAATGTAATGGATTCCCATGGAGGAATTTTCCTCCATAATGTTTTGCTAGATGTGAGTTACAACTTGTTGGTAACTTAGTATTACAATCTTAAAATCGGAAGAAATTATGTATAAAAGGGAATATGGAGGCCAAATAGATGTGTAAAGAGTTATTTTGATCTTATGATCACCTCAAAACACAAAAGAACACACATAGGTATGTCACACAACTCAATTTTTCTGAAGGTACTCTAAAATGTACATGGTCACATGGAAAATTTGAACCACACTGATTCAGAGGATACCCACTAGGTATATGGTATCCAAAATATCTAAAATTAATTACATACGAAACTACTCATTGAAAATTTGCAAACACATTTCGAATGAGGAAAAATGGACACCTTATGCAGAAGATATGACTCATTGAAATTTCTCTCCAATTGGTAAAAATAAGGCAACATGTTTCACAAAGATGATGTGGTATGATAAGAGTATGACAAGTGGAAGAATGCGGTGATGAAAAATGACACTTTTCTCATGTAAAAATTTAGTTTGTAACCTCCATTTTTTGACAACTGATTTGAGCCTACATAATGTGTTAGATGGGGCCCAGCAGTATGTGGGGTCTACTCTTATTCATGAGGGATACCTAACCATTTTTCTTCACATTGCATTGTATGGGTTTTTCTGCATGTGAGACTAATTCATGTGGTTTTTGAAAATATCCACATAGTTATCTCAGTGATTTAATCTAATTCGAATTAAATCTTATTTCATAGTAACTTACTGTAATAAATGATATGTACATGGTTAAGTACAAGAATATGTAAACACTAAGCATTCAAGGATCCAAAACCCCAAGCAAATGAGAAAGAGATGATGACTTAGTTGATTCTATGCAACCTGATAGTGATCGTGATTGTGTATCTGTTGGAACAAACTATAAATAACATTATAAAGGCTCGATGAGGGTTCATAACCCTAGGAATGTACAGGGTAGAAGCACCTGCAGAAGGATAGAAGCTCCTCAGACACTAATGAATGATTTGGGTGCCTGTGTCTGCTAAAATTCTCAAGTTCTGATCTTTTCTAGATCTGAAGAACTTCTCTATGAGTTTCTCTTTTTCACTTCGGTTTCATTGTTAGATCGTCGATCACACGTGTAACCTATAAAAAATGACAATTTGCACATGCCCAAAAACCACATCAAATATAATAAAAATATATATAGAATGGGGATTCAAACTAACCTCGGAGGTCATCGAAAGAGTGAACTTAAGACTGAGTGTGGACCTACATCTTAAATTCCATGTAGTTCTTCGTGTGTGCGTGTGTCTATGTCTCGTGCCCTAGTTCTCCCTTCTAAAAGTTACACAATGATATCGGGATAGATTTAGATTGTCTTGAATATGTAAAATGTGTGTGATGGAATAGAATAGACTCCCTTCTTATGCAGTGTATACAGATCAATACGACCCTTGCCCATTGTATGGATGTCCTAGATATGTACTTTTTAGTTCTCTTGTATCTTTTTACAAGCTTAGGTGGTGATAACTAATGCTTATGATGTCTAAACCCTTATTTAAAAAAATTAACTAAGAATATATATGATTCCCTTGTTTGAATTTTGTAATTAAAAATTGAATGGCTCACCCAAAGTATTAAAAGGTGACCAAGAAGTGAAAGGGACCCAAAAGATTAAGAAGAATATAGAGAAGGACAAGAGTGCCCAGGAGGGACAAGAGCACTTGGGCACCTCTATCCTAGCTCGGCACAAGTGTTTGAGGCCATCAAAAGGTAAATCAGTCAAGTGTTGGTAGAACTGTAGGATGTGCAAAGCTAAAAGGATGCTTATTCAAGCTCAGAAACAATAGATTGCAAGAGATAAAGCAACCAAAAGGTCAAAAGGATTTTTCAACCATTAGTTTTCTTTCTTAGGAATCATGTATACATTAGTATGCTTTAAGACCTGGAAATGTACCCAAGTGCATAGAGTTTGTGTCTACATTTTCACCCACTTTATGTTGTCGAGTGAATAATCGATATCATAAAGTAGATAAAAGATGTGTACCTTCTAAACTAGAGAGGAGTTTAGCAGATATCATGTCGAGTGGAAACGTAGCCATGTGAAGTGTTACAACTAGGAAAAGGAGGTAGACCCTAGGGGTGAATCATATGCCTAGTAGTGTGTTGTTGGAGCTTGTGCTTGTTAATGTGAGTTGTTTCTTGTTATTAAGGGCGGACCTATAAAACAAGATCAAGAGAGTAGTGAAAGTCCCGTATATGAAAAATCATAGTAACATATGTATAAGTAAAAAGTGTGTAAAAGTAGTAGCTAATGAAAGAGTGCCCCTGATGTATGAGAGAGTATAGGATAGAAATTTATCTTGTTTGTCTTGGAGATGTTTCTAGATGGGGTTGGGAGTGATCAATTCCCAACCAAGAAATTGTAGAGCCACAAATTTAAGTATCATGCCACCAAGGATGGGGGTTTTGGGCGTTCTCATGCCAATGATGTTTTTTTGGGTGATCTCACACTAAGGATGATTTATTTAGGAAATCTCAGTCAAAAGAAGAGTGTTGAGGAGATAGGTCTATTTTTCTCTCCTTCCATGATGTTTCTCAAATGATAAGTGCCACTGCAGATTGGCTTGTCCCGATTTGTAATCGAATTGCAATCAAGTTATACCCGAATTGTAGCCGAATGACTGAATTATGTAGCTGATGACAAGTGTTTGATATTGTAGATCCATATTGTAACTTGCTAGAAACTGTGTTGAAATGAGAAACTATCCAGTTTTTACCCTAGGACACAAGCACTTAGGTTGGATACAAGCACCCACCGTTCTTGTCTAATACTGGGCACTGATGTCTACTATGTGTTTTTGTTTCAAGTTTAATTTTTGACCAATCTGTAACTATGTGCTTTACCAATTCTGTATTGTCCTATTCTATCCTGGAGTTTTGTGCTTCTAGAAGGCTGATGTGTTCACCCAATAGTTTCCTCCCTCGTTTGGGGTGCATGTGATGGATGTAGGAGGAGACAACCCAAATGAGAGGACCTAAAACTGATATGTATATCGTAGATTGGATACCTATAGGGGGTAGGGTATGTGCATGGTAGAAACCAAGGAACATGCAAAAAATATAGGCTAGAAACAAGTGTTAGTATAAAAGAGCTAGGATGTAATAGAATACAATGTAGCAAGAAACTATGAAGACAATATATACCGTAAAAAGCGGGTTGCATACATGGGACATCACTTACAATGTCACAATACAATCAGGGCCAAAGTAGCCATAAGCAAACAATGATCAAGAAATACATAGGGCATATCCCACAAACTGTGGAAAATAATATAAAACAAGAAGTAACAGATAACCATGGTTGTATAGAATCTTGCAAGGAAAATGCTACACATGAAGCACTCGTTAGCATGTTAGAAAGATAAATAGTATGTTAAAGCATGTATTTATCAACAAAAATTAAAGTGATAGTAACAAGAAGTAGTAAATATTGTAACAATAAACTGTGATTGTGGAGTAGGAGAGTAGTAAAGGTAGATGTCTGCAGGAGCCTCGGCGGGACTCGTAAAGAGCGGTGTCAAGAATCATGCATTTTTAAGAATCTATAAAATTCCTACACTCACCTCAAGATACCATGTGAATGTGTATGTGTGTATAGCAAAAGATAATGACATGCTAAGAATCCAGCTAGCATAGGAAATAAAGTGCAAAATCTAAATAGTGTAAGCTAACAAGATTAAATACAACCAAGATGTGTAGATATTGTGTGAAAGTGATGGTGTGTTGTAATATGCAAGATGTGAAGATGAGAACAGAAAATTTCCCCCCCAGTGGATGTGTGTGACTTGAGCTTCATTTAGGAATTGTGTCCTCAACAATCAAGTATGAACCGTAGAACAAGAGTGTGCCATCACATAACGATGGTAAAGTATGTGTATTGGAGATGTGTTAATGCTAAAAAATGTAGACATGAAAGACGAAGCATGAGATATAGAGATAAATTCAACAGGATGTGACTAGTGAGGGGGAAGGAAGTATGATGCCCCCATTCTAGGATAGGGGTATGGTTATTCACGTAACCATTGGGTTAGGGATGATACATGGAGAGAGAACAACTTTTGGTCCCATTTATGTATTTCTTTTTTTCTCTTATCCTCTTATTTTTCCTCACATTCTTCTAACATCTAGCTTTCTCATGACCCCATTTCTTCTGCCTTGCATTATTCTTTGCTTTTCATGACACTTTACACACTCCCCTTTGCATTTTCCTCCTTTACCGATGCCATCACCCATGGGTGATTGCATCAGTGAAAATTCAAAATCCTTGGCCGACGCCTTCACCCATGGGTGATGGCATCGGTATAAATACCCCAAACTCTCATTTTTTTCACATTATAATCACATCACAATTAATCAAAGGAACTCACCATTAGCTTTTCTCTCTTGTGCCAACTTGCACCTACTCACTTAGCTTCTGGATTTCTTACATCTTGACTCTTGGCTTGGAGATTCTTCTTGCTTGGATTGGTTTGCTTGCACTTTTGGGTCATCTATAGTGAGCTAGGACTAGATTGTTTCCCCTTCTCCACCTGAAAGTTATTCTCTCTTGGTGTATGGTCCTTTGGGAGATAGATGCATCAACGACAACCCCCAAACAGGTAAGTTCTCTAACTCAATTTTTCATTTTGTATAGAGTAGTTTCCTACATTCATACATACTTTATGTTAGCTTAGTATTTTATGGACATGCTAGGTTAGCATATTGTATTTCAGTTCTTCATTTCATGTTACATGTTTTACTTTGGTTAGCATAGACTTTGCATGCTTATTTTGTTCATTATTACCCCCCATAGTGTTGATACCTCCATAGGGTTCCTTCCTCTTCTTCAACCTAGGGCCTTGGAAACCTTAGGTTTTCCTAGTGTAAGGGTTACTTCCCTTGGGGTATGTGATCATAGTGGTCCCTGTACCCCCTTTAATTCCATCTGTTTGCATGTCAGTCTTGGTGTGTCCTTTACTCTTTGCCTCAAATACCCTAGTTGAATGGATGATAAGAGTGCATGGTGTCTAGACACATTTTTTCCCACCATACATCCTTGGTGAACCTGACGTGAATCCTTATTTTGTCCCTTCTGATCAAGAACAACTCATTAAAATCACCCATTTTCATTTTTGTCTTGTTTCAGTCTTTAAAATTCCAAAAAACCCTAAAAATCAATTTTTCCAAACACCATCGGCCCCTATGTCATTTCTGTGCAGGGTAAATCCTATTTTACCTGTTAAACCTCTCCCAGATGCCATCAGCCCCTGTGTCATTTCTATACAGGTCATCCTATCTTTTTAGTTTAGTTTCATTCCTGATGCCATCGACCCTATGTAAGGACCTGTGCATGGTTGATTGTGTCTGTTTTAGTCATTTTCCTTTCCCAATGCCATCAGCCCCTGTGCAAAATTTGTGCATGACCAATTGCATCTAAATTTAATTTTCTAGAGTTCTTTTTTCAATTTCCAGTTTGTGCCAATGTCTCCTCTCAGGATCTTTTTGGCTCAGTAAAATCCTCTAAACTTCTCCATGGGCTATTCATTCATTCATGCATTCCCTCTTCATGCTCCAAAATGTTATAGTTCTCTTCCCGTAAGTGATAATATTTGTAGTTTTCCTAATCCTACCCATGAAGCTCTGTTGTCCTCACCTTGTCCTTCTGATCACTCAGAACAAGGTCACTCAGCTGAGTGTAATGTGGTTGAAACTGAGCATATAGATCCAAGACACATCATTAAAAATATTAATAATAATGAATATCTTACACCTGATAAGGATGGAAGTCTCCATAAGATATCAATGGAGATGACCATGTCCCATCTCAACTACAAAGGGATACTCAATAATAAGACACCTCTCTACAGGACTGATCAAGAGGAGTCCCCTAAAACTCCTACTAATGAATGTGATGAACACATAGAACATGATGAATACCAAGAAGAACCTATAGAAAAAGGCCAATCTTCTTCTATGGATCATAACGTATTGATAGCTAAGCTTCTAGATCAACTAGCCTTATCCCAAGTTGCTACCACAGCTAGTATGATTCAGATGCTACAAATAGCATCTCAAAATGTGGCACCCAACGTGCCTTCCTTCACACCTCCCCCATTGGTGGATGCACATAAAAATCCCATCCCTCCTCCACCAATCTGAAACAAGATGTTACAAACTGTCCAAAATGAACCTCTTGCTCCTTATATCACTACCATGGATTTAGGAGAGACTATCCCTACCATCTCTTATGATGGTTTTGGGGACCCAACCATCTTCCTTAAAACCTTTGGCAATATTTATAAAGGAGTGGATTCAAACAAATACCTATGCAACAACTAAGCTTCTAGAAAAAACCTTAGTGGGTGGGGCCCTAGAATGGTATAATCAACTTCCTCCTAATTCAATAGTTTATCTAGAAAGCTTAGTTAAAGCCTTGATTTCTGAATTTCAACAACAAGATTTACCTGAAAATACCTTACAAAATTCATAAATCTTAAACAAGGAATGAATGAATCAGCTCATGAATTTATTAAAAAATGGAAAGCCTTGTCCATACAAGCTAACCATAACCTTGATAATAAATTTTTATCACAAATATTTCTTAAGGCCCTCATGCTGACCCTCCAATATAAGGTTAGATATTTTTCTCCTAACACATTAGAAGAGGCCCTCAAACAAGCTAAGAGACAAGATCACCTTATGCATGAGTTTGGATGCACTTCTAACTCATCACCCAAACTTAAAGACACAACACATGTAATTAAATCTCAAAATTTCCCAAGAGAAAAAGGAATGGGAGACACTCAATAATCTTCTCACTCTCTCCCCCATACCCCTTTATCTCACACTAAACTTATTCAAATGCTTCCTTCACCATGAATTGTCCCCCCTTCAAAGCAATCTCTTCTTACTTTCAGAGGTGACTTGTTTTGTTAGTGGCATGCAACCATAGGACATTCACATAGTGATTGTAAGGATCTTAGGAAGGCAGCCTTAAGACTTCTTCCTTGGTTCTTCTTTCAATTATTCTGCAATCATACAAGAGCATTATGAGAAATATCAATCTTTAGAGAGATCCTATTCTAACCGTCAAAATCAGCACCACAAAAATCCCATGAATAATGTCGTGGGTACTATAGAACCTCATATGATCAAATTTTCTTAGATTCCCAATATGTCAATGCTGCTAAGACTAACTATAGGCATAAGCCAGCTCATAAATTCATAGTTATCAAACCAAAGAAACATGTTGATAACCCATCTTTTCTTGACACATCCCAAGATCCACCAATGGTGGAGCCTGCTCCCACAGTTGAGCCTCCACCCATAGCATCAATAATATTACCAAGAAAGATCCCATTCCTCCTTCTTACAAGATAGTTCCATCTAGCACAAAATCACCACCGGGATTGGATACATCTTCTATCGCGCCACTAACGTGATATCAATATGAGAATTACTCCAAGTCACCATGGAAATTTTTAGATGAACTAAACTCCCTCACATGCAAAATTCATTTCATGGAACTCATGCATACATCAGCTTCACATCAAAGGTTCCTCCTCCAATAGTTGCAAAGCTTTGAGGATCCTTCTTGTGTAGCTCCCAAAGCTCCCTCCACATCTACAAACCTAGAAATCCATCACATAGAGACTATGGGGAAACCTTTTGGAAGTTCACACTTTGATTCCTTAGCCTTAGAATTTTTGGAGGATGACATGATTACAAACGAAGTCTTATTTCATGTAGATGACCCACCACTACTCATTAGTGTTGTTATTCATGATGCTCAAGTGCGTAGATTCCTTGTGGATGAAGGGTCTGGAATTAACCTAGCTTCTTACTCCCTAATCAAAAACCTTGATTTTTTCAAGAACCTCAAACCTACTCATTAACTTGTCAGGCTTCAAAAAAACTAAGCAAAAAAACATAGGATGCATATGGTTACCTATTACAGTTGGACCTAAAATGGTTTTTACTAAGCTTATGTTCATAGATCACCCTCTTTCTTACAATCTAGTATTGGGTCACCCTTGGACACATCACATGCACGCATTCACATCCTCTAGGTACCAATGTATCAAATTCATTCACAAAAACCAATGCTTTAGGCATGATGTTGATCCCAATCCTTGGGATGTTCTAGTACCATTTCCTAATGAACCTTTCCTCATGCCCACTGCTCCTGAGATCCAAGGCATTCCATATCCAGAATTCTTTGATCTTAAGTCTGAAATTCAGATTACATTAGCATACTCAGATGATGATGAACCTAATGAACTCCAAAACAAGGTCAACAAGAATAGATTACCTGATGAAATTGTGAAATGGTTACCTGCTCAGTCCTCCTACCACGGGACCAGTATCCACCACAAACTTGAACCAGAAGAACTATTTATCACACCTTGATTTCCAATCACTTAGAATGTAATGAATTAGGAATTGCAAACTCTTTTCTGATCACCCTCCTCTCTCACCCTAATCATTTAGCAAGATCAGTGTCATGACTAAAGAGGAGGTGCCTCAAAGAAGAAGAGATTATCTTTTCCCCCTAATGACGAAGACTACATCATTTTGCAAGCTGAGTCCAGACACTTGGAAGTATTGCACTACCAACATGCCTTGGCCCAAATGCAATCCTTACAAGTCCAATCTAATACCATTGATACATCTTATGAACCTCCTATTTATGACACTAGTGATAGTGAGGATGAAGAGGAAATACTTCCCTATGTGCCTCCCACTAATCCTCCACTTTTGAACACCCCTTGGGTATTGTAGCAACTCCATGATTATTCATCTCACTATCCTTCCAAATCAACTTCAGCTCCTATAAAACTCCACCACCCACATCAACTTCTGAGCCTAACCTCTATAGTTGAAATGGTCCCTGTGCTACTAGCATGGACATTGTGGATCTTGCACCAAAGAGGTTACCTTGGATGCTAGGGTGTTAGATGTGAAAAACTAGTTCTAGACAACATCAAGATGAAAAATGATATGTATGCCTCGAAATTGATGTAGAATATCATGGCCCTCTCCCCAATTTGGATAATGGTGAATTTATCCTAGAGATCTTATATGCATGAGAGGATAGACTTCCTCAAAACCATCACAAACTTGGGAATTTCCCCAAAACACCCATGTGCTTTGATGATTGTGTCACTACTATCGATCCTTGTCAGGATGAAGTGGCCAAATTACCTGAGGCTCCATATCATTTCCAAGATGGAAATGCTATGTTAGCTGAATCTACTATTAGTGTACAATTAGATTATGATCCCTCACATGTAGTCATGCTCAGTGATTTGTTTCCACATCTACGCGAGTGTCACATTGACATTTTAAGAAAACATAATGAAGTATTTACATGGGGATATGCTGACATGTCAGGCATTGATCCTGAAATTGTCTCTCATAATATTATCATGTATCCTGATGTTATACTTGTGTGACAGAAAATATAAAAATTTCCTCCTAAAATCAATGACCTTTGTCACAAAGAAATCATTAAAATTTAGATGCCAAATTCATCTGCACCGTAGACTATTCTGAATGGGTCTTCAATATCATCCTAGTTAGGAAGAAGGATACTCTTTCCATCAGAATTTGCATCAATTTCAGAAATCTCAACCTCACTTGTCCTAAGGATAACTTTCCTTTACCCTCCATCGACACCATCATCGATTCCATGGTAGGGTACAAAATGTTATCTCTCATGGATGGGTTCTCAAGATATAACCAAATTCAAATCACTCCTGAAGATCAACATAAGACCACTTTTACAACAGAATGGGGTACTTATTGTTATGTCAAAATTCCCTTCAGACTCAAAAATGTCGGTGCAACATATCAATGTGCCATGACTCACATATTTCATGACCTAATACAAAAAATTTGAAGTTTATGTGGATGATCTACTCATCAAATATTAATGCACAGATGATCATGCTCATGACTTAGACATTTCCCTAGGGCATCTTCGTAAATACAAGGTCCATCTCAATCCTTGAAAATGCATATTTGTGGTGACTCGAGGAAATTTTTTAGGATTCTTAGTATCAAAACATGGCATCGATGTGGATCCAACAAATATTAAGGCTATCCTTGACATGCCACGACCTACTTCTAAAGCCTAACATATGAAATTTTCTTGGAAAACTTGGGGAAATTTGATGATTTGTCCCTGAATTCACTTATCGTATGCATGTCATAAAAAACCTACTCTGAAAGTCTACCAAACTTGAGTGGACCAAGGATTGTCAACAAGATTTTGATAACATGAAACAATCTCTCACTTCATTACCAACATTACAACCTCCTTCTCCTGATCGACCTTTGTTATTATATACCTCTTCCACTCCGGTGTCTGTTGGGGCAATGCTAGCTCAGGAAGATGAAAAAGGAAAGGAGCATGTCGTTTATTATTCCCTACTAGATTATGAGATGTGATACACTTCCATTGAGTGGGATTTCCTATCCATTTACTATGTAGCTACCAAACTACGCCATTATATGCTTTACCAAACCACCTATGTCATTGTTCACACAAATCCTTTACAACATTTCTTCTCAAATGTTGTCCTTCCAACAGGATCTGAATTGGGAAGTGGATGACTCTTCTTATGGAATTTGACCTCTGTATCATCACCCAACAAGTAGTAAAAGGCCAAGTTATTGCAGACCAATTGGTCCATTGCTCCCATCCCTTCTCCTCAACCTATTCAAAATGCACTACCTAATGAGGACATCCTCCTCATTGAGGGTATTGACAATGTTATTTCTATCAAAGATTATTTCTTTAGCTTCACGATTGGTCTTGAGGCACAGTCCTCTGATGCCAATAATGAAGTGCCTCCCTCACCTAAAGTCAAACCAAACCCCAAGATCACCGAAGAAGAAATTACCATTGATTTACATGAGGACACATGGTTGTTACACTTTGATGGGGAAAAATGCCTTCAAGGAGCTGGGGTAGGTTGTGTTCTCACTGATCCCTCTGACCAAAATTTCCCCCTTTCCTATCGACTAGAATTTGAAGGTCACCAACAACATGGCTGAATATGAAGCTCTTATCCTTGGCATGCAAGCTTCCCTTGATAAGAATATTTCTTATCTCCATGCCATGGGTGATTCTCAATTGGTGTGTCAACAGGTTAGTGGTGCATATCAATGTCGTAGTGAAAATATTAAAGCTTATTATGACCTAGTTCAAGAGCTAAAACCATGCTTCACCTCATTTACCATCGTGTCCATCCCACGTGAACAAAATTCCTTGGCTGACTCCTTGGCCACAACTGCCACACAATTTAAGCCACATTCTTGATTCTCATGAAGCTACTCCCTTAGTAAAAATTTTCCAAGATCCCACTACCTCACATCATGAATGTGTCTAGGATTTCTACCAAATTGAATCAGATGCCCCTGCCATTGATCCTTGGTATGCAAACATTCACCAATTTATCCAACATCAAACCTACCCAAATGGCACAGACTCACAAGCACAATTGTGCATACGCAAAAAGGCTCTCAAATATGTGCTCAAAGATGATGTATTATATTATCAAAACTTTGAAGGTACCCTACTCTGATGCATTAATAAGGATGAGGTTCCCCTTGTCTTAGAAGAAGTGCACAGGGGCACTTGTGGTGGCCATTGTAGCGGTCATGCTACTACCCACAAATGCTTACGTATGGGTTACTATTGGCCTACCTTAGAATCCGATGCTCATACTTTTACTAAGAAATGCAAACCTTGCCAATATCATGATGATTTGATTCATTCCCCTCCAGCTGAGTTGTAATCCATTGCCACTCCCTGGCCCTTCAACATATGGGGATTGGATTACATCAGAAAGCTCCCTCAATCTCAAGATGGTCATGTCTTCATCATTACTGCCACAGAGTATTTCACCAAGTGGGTTGAAGCCATGCCCCTCACCAACATGTCTGGACTTACCACCTCCAAATTTTTCCTCAACCAAATCATTTTCCACTTTGGAATTCCCCACACCATCATATCTGACAATGGTGGGAGTTTCAAATGCAAATAAATGAGGCAACTTTGTGCTAAGTTCAAGATCAAACATCGATTCTCAACACCCTATCATCCCCAATGTAACAGACAAGTTGAATCTACAAACAAAATCATCAATAAGATCCTTCAAAAGATGGTTCATGAATCACGTATGGACTGGCATACCAAACTATATCCTACATTATGGGCATATCACACCAGTGTCTGCACAGCCACTGGGGCAACACCTTTCTCACTTACTTATGGAGCCAAGGTTGTCCTTCCACTTGAGGTGGAACTTCTTTCGCTTCGTATACCCCTCCTTGGAATAATTCTGGATGAAGAAATCTATGAGGTGCACCTTCATGAACTTGATATCCTTGAATAACGACATGATCGTGCCTATACTCGTAATAAAAAAAAAAAGTAACGCATGGCTTGCACAACATAATAAACTTGTTCATCCATACTTTTGACGTGGGTGACCTTGTCCTCAAACTTGATGACACCCCCAACAAAGAAGGAAAATACGCTTAGAAATGGTGGGGTCCCTACCTCATCAAAGATATCATCGGTCCTAATACATATCACCTTCAAACCAATGAAGGCCACATCTTCAAAGAACCAACAAATGCTCAATTTCTCAAAAAATTTCTGGCTTGAAGGAGCTTGAGAGTTTCGGTACTCAGTTACCCTCTCTTCCTTCTCCTTTTCAAATTCACTACTTCATCAACCTTTTTTTCTCTTTATGACAATATTATCAAATCTTGGTTTCAATTTTCACCCTGGCCTTTCCTATGGATCACCATGGTCTTGTGCATCCTCGCTTAGGCTCATAGTCTCACTTTGATTTATTTACCTCTCTCTTATTCTTATAACATCTACCTCATGGTTTTTTATGTTTTTCAGCATTTTATTCACCCTTTGGGCTAATCATCCATGTTCTATTTATTGTGCACCTTTGGGTTTTATGACAATACCTCTTTGTAGCTTCTACCATACAGTTTTTTTCAGTGTTGCTACTCACCACTTGGCTTTGACACTATGACACCTTATCTCTATGATCCTACATCATGACATCTATCCCATGGGCCCCTAGCTAGGTGATTTATGTCTTATTTTATTGATGATCCTCTAGTGTTTCCTTTCAGTTTTTCTTCTCCAGGGTTCTAGCAGCATGGATTGCACCCATACATGGTAGGATGACTGACACTATCAAGTACGCATTGGTGGGTATATTTCATTTCAGCTAATCCTTTATTTACTTTCAACATCTACTTTCAATTTTGGTGTTATGTATCATTCTTTCCACTGACTACCCCATGTTTTGCTATTGCTACATGTGGTAATCAATGGCTGGGGCATATGTATACACCTAATTTTTTACACTTTCTATTTTCATACATGTTACTAACAATTTCTCTTTTCAGGTTAGAGGTCACTAATGCATCTATTTCTAGAACGGGTGCCTTAAGGGGCTCATTTCTGGGATAGGGGTATGGTTATTCATGTAACCATTGGGTTAGGGATGATACATGGAGAGAGAACAACTTTTGGTCCCATTTATGTATTTCTTTTTCTCTTATCTTCTTATTTTCCTCACATTCTTCCGACATCTTGCTTTCTCATGACCTTATTATTCTGCCTTGCATTATCCCTATTTTTCATGACACTTTACACACTCCCCTTTGCATTTTCCTCCCTAGCTGATGCCATCACCCATGGGTGATTGCATCAGTGCAATTTCAAATTCCTGCCGACGCCTTCACCAGCGGGTGATGGCATCAGTATAAATACCCCAAATCTCATTTTCACACATAACAAATCATCAAAATTTCATCAAAGGAACTCACCATTAGATTTTCTCTCTTGGACCAACTTGCACCTGCTCACTTAGCTTATGGATTTCTTACATCTTGACTCTTGGCTTGGAGATTATTCTTGATTGGATTGGTTTTCTTGCACTTTTGGGTCATCTATAGTGAGCTAGGATTGGATTGTTTCCCCTTCTCCACCTGAAATTTATTCTCTCTTGGTGTATGGTCCTTTGGGAGATAGATGCATCAACGACCACCCCCCAACAGGTAAGTTCTCTAACCAACTTTTTCATTTTGTATAGAGTAGTTTCCTACATTTTTTATACTCTATGTTAGCTTAGTATTTTATGCACATGCTAGGTTAGCATATTGTATTTCAGTTCTTTACTTCATGTTACATGCTTTACTTTGGTTAGCATAGAATTTGCATGCTTATTTTATTCATTATTACCCCCCATAGTGTCAATACCTCCATAGGGTTCCTTCCTCTTCTTCGACCTAGGGCCTTGGAAACCTTAGGTTGTCCTAGTGTAAGGGTTACTTCCCTTTGGGTATGCGATCATAGCGGTCCCTGTACCCCCTTTAATTCTATCTATTTGTGTGTCAGTCTTGGTGTGTCCCTTACTCGTTGCCTCGATACCCTAGTTGAATGGATGATAAGAGTGAATGAACTTAAGGCATAAGTGGAGCATGAAAGACATAGATTATGTAGCCCGAAGCCAAGGGATGACTAAGACCAAGTCACAAAAATTAATTTAATATGTAATGAGAAATGGTGTTGGTATGATAAGGGACCCAATAGTAATGGGAAGGAAAACACATCTGTAAGAATTAAGGACTAGAAATGTGATTTGAGAGATTAGAAATTTGCTAGCTAGTGATGAGGGTCGTCAATCCTTTCCATTAAAAATGCCAATCTGGGTTGGTGTCCAAAGGCTATATGCATTAAGAGAAGAAGATCTTGAAAAAATTACTCCTTTAAACACAATCCAAACTTGCATAAAATAAAGCACACATGCAGAAATTTAAAGGCACACTTGTAGGAAGTGGAAACACACTTGCATAAAGGAAATCACACTTACAGGAATATAAAGGCGCACTTGCATAAAGGAAATCACACTTGCAGAAATGTAAACACACTTGCATAAAGGAAATTTTTGAATTGAAAATAAAGGAAAAAGGAAAAGACACCTGCAGGTTCACAAAAGAAATTACATAACATAAAAAAATAGAAATTTACAATAAAAGGAAAACTGCAGAAATAAAGAAACAAATATTAACACATTGATCCATCTTCCTTGGAATGAGTGGCCAGCTCATTCCTTGGAAGAGTACTTAATTCATACTTTTAATTCAAAACTTGAAGAATAACTTTACTTCAAAAGATTGGAAAGGAAGAACATATCTTTATTTCTTGAGAGAAAAATTACATATCCCAGTGTGGAAGGTTACATTTATAATTCATGCATCCAGCCAACTCCTTATTTTAGAAAATAAAATTTGATCTTATCTTTATTCCAATCCTAAAAACTAAGATCTCCATCTCCAAAAAATATGGAGAGAGATATATTATTGTAGTCAAAGTCTTATCTCGTTGTTTTAAGCATATTTGCTCCCAAATCCTCTCCTTGCTTTTCGGTAACAAGAGTCACAATGATTTTATTCTCTTACATTATTAGAAGGAGGTTTTACTTAAAAGATGATTTTTACCAAATACATTTCCCAGATTTTCCATTTGACTTTTCTGTTTTTTATTGTGGAACTTTTGACGCTTGTCTGATACGCTTTTTCCTCATACTACAGTTCACTAAAAGTTAGATTTAGTTTCATTGGTAAAACCTGTAGCAAATATGAATGAGTTTTTTGTTAAACACATTTCTATAACAAAAACCTCTCTCAGAGTTTCCATTTGAATTTTCTGTTTTTGTTTATGGAACTTTTAGTGCTCGTCTGATACACTTTTCCTCAGATTGCAACTCAATAAAAGTTAGATTTATCTTCATTGGTAAAACTTGTAGCAAATATGAATGAGGTTTTTGTTAAACACATTTCTATGAACAAAAACCTATCTCATATTTTCCGTTTGAATTTTATGTTTTTGTTTATGGAGATTTTAGTGCTCGTATGATACACTTTTCCTCAGATTGCAGCTCACTAAAAGTTAGATTTATCTTCATTGGTAAAACCTGTAGAAAATATGAATGGGGTTTTTGTTAAAAACATTGATATAAACAAGAACCTCTCTCATATTTCCCATTGGATATTCTGATTTTTCACAATTCCTCAAAAATTGTCATTCCGTTGATGTAGGTTTCGTAGCTAACATTACTCTATTGATGCAGGTTTCGTAGCTACTGTTACTCTATTGATGTAGGTTATGGAGCTAACTCTAGTTGTTCCAGAGATAACTTTAATTTGTTGATGTAGGTTCTAGAGCTAAATCCAATCATTATATAGCTAACGTTATAGGTTCTGGAGCTAACTCCAATAGTTTCGGAGCTAACATTGTGGGTTCCAGAGCTAACTTTGTAGGTTCTTGAGCTAACTCCAATGGTTCTTGAGCTAACTAAAACAACTATAATTTTTGCATGCGATCTCGGATTGAGATGATTCTTTTTTTGAAGTTGCATAATTTTTTGAGAGGAATCTGGATATGAAATCATATTTGATTTTAGATGTACTGTTCATGATCAGTTCCACTTTTACCGGAACTAGCATTATATTTCCTTTATGGCCTGCATGCACAAGACTTTGCATCTGTCCTAAATAATCAATAGGATTAGTTAAAAAAATATATAACAAAATATTTATTAGAATGAATAAGATATATATACTATATTCTATCTTAAGAAAACTATAAGTTCTAAGATTACATTTAAATCCACTTTCAAAGGTAACTTGGAAGGACAAAATAATGGTAATTTATGGCCAATTTATGGCCTCATTAGCTCGTAAGAGTACTAGAGAGCTTGCATTGAAAAGGCATGAGAAATGGACTATAATATTTTTGACTATATGAGCACCAATAGAAGCATAAATATACAACAAATTAGAGGAAAATGTAGCATGGTAGTCATGATTTGAGAATTTAATAACTGGTGGTGGCATATCAGTAGTAAAATTGAGAAAATCAAGCAGCGCTGATGAGGAAGGAGGAACAACATGATATGCATGATTTACAAAGGAATTATTAGCCAAATTTTTGTGATTAGGTAATGGGTCATTGAAGGTTTTAAGCTTTTGATTATCGTAGATTGGTTTAGAAGTAGATGACGCCGAAAGATCGATTGCATTTTTTTTTATAAGATCTTGAATGACATGTTTGAGCTTAAAACAATGATCAATAGAATGCCCATTGTATTGGTGATAATCACAATGTGTTTTTTCATTACTATTTACTTCCACATGGTTGAGAAGGATCTAGATTGAATGGTGGAGGGAGAGTAATCATATTTATTTTAGTGAGTTGTGGTAATAGGATCCGAGGTGTGTAAGGTAGCATTAGTAAAATTCCTCCCCATGGATTGTAATTGAAGCGTGACTGGTGTAGAAATAGCGTTGATAGTAGCTTTAGAGTCGGTAGGCTTAGTAGATGGTTTGAATGTGGATTTGGCTTGAAAATTGTTGGAAGATGAAGTGGAAGAAGTATCATAATACTTAAATTTTCCCATAGATAGAAATTTTCTTTCACGTAATTTGAGTGTGTGACATAATTGATTAAAAGGAGTGGTCTCAAAAATGACACACTCTTAGAGTGGAGGCAAAAGGATTTGAATGAATAGGTCTCACAATTCTAAACCAGCTAGAACATTGGACATTTTGGAAAAGATATTCCTATACCACAAGACATAGTCCGTAATATGTTCATTAGATCCTTGTTTGATTTTAGTTAGTTGTGCATAGGATATCTAAGTGTCGATATTCATAGAAAAATGAACAAGGAATGCATCAGATAAAGATGTAAAATATGTTCTCGAATGGATAGGTAGATTATAGAACCATCACTTAACATAGTCATGTAAGCTTCAAGGAAACAATTTTGCCAATAGTGTAAGGTCATCACATAGTCAAGACATGCAATGTGAAAGTAGAGAAGGTGTTCTTGAGGGTTTCCATGGACATTGAAGATAGGAAACTTAGGTGCAAAAAAGTTAGGAGGAAAAAAATAAGAAGAGATGGTGGGTGCAAAAGGGTTGTGAAGGAGGAGTGAGGAATATAGAGATAGAGAGGAGGATGAAGAGGCTTGTTGTAACTGGAGAATTTTGAGTTTTTAAATCATGGTACAATGAGGTGAGGTTATAAGTGTCCTAAAGAGGAGTCGGGTCATGTATGAGTAAGTAATTGGGAGGAATGAGAGGAGTTATGCAGGGTAGGAATAGAAATGTGGACAGTAGCCATGTAGGAGGAGTGTCTGGATGCCTATGGAAGTGTCAGATACTTGGAACAAAAGTATCATTTGGGCCAAAGGGTTATTTCACGCTTACTCACTCTTTGTCCCACTTTGGGAAGAGAATATCACTGATCTAGTTCATTAGGGATTGTACCTATAGACCTGAATGAAGATAAGATCTGTGTTAGCTAAATGCCCAAAAGTCACATCAATGGAATAAATAAGAAGAATGTTTGAGTCGGACTTTAGATTCGACAATCACTGATTTGAATCTTACGATTAGAGTAACTTACACTAATAAATCTCAAATTCCAATGGTTAAGTCAACTATATGTAAGTACTATTCATGTTCTTGGTTGTAAAACCCGGTAAGCAATTGAGCATGATGATAACTTAGCTAGATTAGATTTTTTCCGAGATGATAAAATTATGTGTGACTGGAATACAATAAACTAGTGTCCTAAAGCAGTGTATGCAGGGTTTGGAACCACTTGTCCCTTGTATAGGGTAGAAGCATGCACAAATATGGTAGGAGTAGTGCACTAACGATTCTTTTTGGCAAGATTAGTTTGACTAGATAATTCTTATAATGTTCTGGCATCTTTTATTGAGTCAGAGAACCTTCGTTGTTAGTATATTTATATATGTTCCCTTTGGTTTGAATTAGATCATAGATTGTACAACTGATAAGGCTGAAACACAAAGTGTTACCTGCACATGCCCACTAAGAATCTAAATCTAACCAAAATGATGTAGAATGAAGAAAGAGAGGGACAAGAGCACCTACGAGGGGCGGGACCTGAATAGTGAACTTAAGACATAGTGTTACTATTGCACTAGTGTTTGAAGCTCCATAAAAAGTTCTTTCAATCAAGTGTCTAAAGAACTCGTTCCCTAGGTTTCCATTGTACAATTGCACAATAATAGTGAATAGAGATTGTCAACCATAAATGCAAAAGGAGTTGTCAATAGAACTAGGAATAAAATCCCCTTATGTAGTGTTGTAGACCAAGAAATTGACCCCTATGCATAGATTTTGTGTCTACGATATGTGAAAAAATGTAGAGCTCACTTGAATCCTTTTGACATTCAAGCTTAGGTGACGATACATAAATTCTTAAGCTTAGCCCTTATAATAATCAAGAACTAAGCTAGTATATTTTATTCCCTTTTTGAATTTAGAATGAATTGATGACTAGGATAGAGGAGCTGGTCGCCCCTAGTGTATTGTGTAAAGGTGAGGTCAATGAAGGAAAGTGTTCTCTCAAAGGTCATGTATGAACCTAGAACAAGAGAAAGTTTCATCAAGTAGCACCTGAGGGGGGATACGTAGTACCTGAGCAATTGTGTCTTATGCTAGGTGTTTATGTCAATGAGGCCATCAGGGAGCAAGGCCTACTATCTGCTGAGTGTGAAGGAGGTATGCATGTGAAGATGTGTCAAATAATCTAAATGTATGATAGCATGTCAAGATAGGAAATAGTAGACATGTGGAAAGACTAGAATACGTGGAACACTAAAAGTAATAATTGTAATTTTCAAACACTAGAGCTACTTTAGGAATAATGTCAACATAGTAAAGGTATGATACCCTATGGATTCTAGAGATGTACCAAAATGCATGAGGAGTAAGTGTCACAAATAAGTAATTAGGATGTGCCATATAGAAAGTCACACATACTGGGATATTGGGCTTGTTGGTAATAGCTTGAAAAGATTAAGTGTAGAACATAAGGATCAATGTGCGAGTCAATATATGTGCCTAACATCGTGTAATACTAGGAGGCTCATCTCACATTCAATCTTCAAGTAATGGAGGGAGCTCACATTACATACAGTCTTCTACTAACTAGCCAATAGGTGCTAATTTGGGAAGATTGATAAGCCAATAAATTTGTAAGTGAATGAGTCTATATGGCCATAGACATAAAGTGCCAATAAACATACATTGAGTGCACCTTGCATGTAACAAGATGAGGTTAGCATTGTAACCATGATGCATACATAAATTTCGAGTCCAATGAATGGCCATTATCAAAATCAACCCTTTGATGTTGCCACTTGTGAACCATAGGTCAAAGAGTCCAATGCTAGACATAATTATTAAAGCATGCGATCATTAAAAGTGGGCAGAGTGAATGTGGGATTATGTATCCCATGCTCGCATATAGTTAAAGTTTATCAAGTAAATCAGTGTCAAAACTATAGTCCAAGAAGATAGAGAATGGTGTGCAATGTTTAGTAACTTCATCACCTCATGTATTAAAGGAATATGCACAAACAATAGACCATGTAGCTTTTGTACTGGAATATGCCCATTGATAAATTTGTTATCTCATGTTGTAGAAGGATAAATAAGCAAAGGAAATTGTGATGGAATGGGTAGAAATCATATGCCCTTACCATATTATGTAACCAAGGATGGCCTAGAAGTACAATAATTGATATTATGAGGATATAACATGAAATACTCAACATTTTTATTGCAAGAGGGATATAGTTGGGTAGAGTGATTACAGGCCCAACACTTTTAGGTGAATTATCAAAGCCATTTATACATAAGTAGATGGCACCAAGATCTTTAGCAGAAAATTTGATTCGAAGAAAGGAAATCTTAGTGCATATATTAATGACAATATACATTATCAAGCTAAATCAAGTGCTTATGACAGGCACATTATGTATTTGTAAAAATGATTTTACATATAACAATGGCTACAGAGAATTTTCAACCCAGATTGTATGTAAGGCATAAAATAAGTGATACACCATTATCAAGCCAGATTGTAAACATATTTTATTTTGTTAATCCTTTTTAAAAAATGTTTAGGTTAGTTTAAATGAATAACTTTTTGAAGTGGGTCTAAATCAAATGGTAAACTGGATTTATCAGGGAATTTGACAGAAGCTATAGATTTATTAAACATCTCTGTCTTTGGGAAAAAGATTCAGAGTGATGGATCTATGGGGGCTTTGAATTTAGGGGCAGCATCCTAATTCAAGCTCTGACTCTCCCCCTTAGATTTATCTAAACTAGAAAATTTATGAATTTTACAAGTAATGAAAAGAGGATTGAGACATAATGTAAATGAGTGTAAAATTGATGGAATTCTCCAGAGTGTTATTACATCTCATTTCAATTTCATTGTTTAATTATGTCAAATGATTACCAAAAACGTGTAATTTTGAATATTGAAAACTGTATAATAAATTAAGGCAACATAGAAAGGAGTCAGTTATCATTTAATTTGTTTAAAAATGGACCTCAATTTTAGAAAATAGAGTTGGTTGCTAACAATTTGCATTTTTGAATCAACTACTTTATCATTAACTGCAATGTTAGAAAGTGAGGTTTCCAAAGGGTAAAAAGTTCAACTATAGGAACCCTAGGATCTCTTTGTAGAGAGATATTTGAGGAGCTAGAAGTCATAAAAAAATTCAGGTGTCAAAATATGAATATAAGAAGATATGAAGTCTTTGGAGGATAGTGTTTGATCTTGGAGAAGAATAGATCCGATAAAGAGCATGCAAGGAATTTCTCCTGAGTTTTCATAGAAATCTTTGCAATCTTAAGTTAGTGCCAAGGATGAGATCTTGGCAAAATACCACATTGGTGAAGAAGTGAAGGAGAAAAAAAAATCGTGAAGAGACACCCCTCTACTAAATATGCACTAACCTCTGAGGTATGCATTGTGTAGACACAAAATCATGCACTTTAGACATTATTTAGTCTCAATCTCATACTACTATTTAGAAGGTTTTTGAGTGAAGAAAGTACTAATTAACCCCCATCTTTTGGTCATCTTATCTTATTTTATTTCGTCATTCCCAACCTCTTACACCCACATGCCTAGTCAACTTTCATCATTTTCATTATTTTAGCCTTGACTGGGGCACCCAAGCAAGGGCACCCCATGGGCACCCTGGGTCCTTTTTGAACATTTCCCCTTACTTTTTGGGCTCCTTCTAGCCATTTGAGATCTTTATCTTTTTGTTGGTTGGCCATTTTGGGGTTGATTACGAAATTAGACCAAAAGAACCCTATAAATATAAAGTGATGAGACCATAATGAGAGACCAAGCAATAGTCACTATTATCATCCACCTAGAGTTGCATCCATCTTTGCAGATCACTTTGCATCCACATAGCTCCATCACAAGGCACAAGGTTAGGTTCATCTTCATCACACAAACATATGGGGAGGGATTCTATTTTATTCCATGCACACATTCTATTACATTTTCTACATCATAGTTATTATCTTGCTACTTCACAAAGTGTGACTGACACAAGAGCACCTAGGCACATTATGCACACACACATCAAAACTACATTTGGGTCTAAATGTAGTGCAACACTCAGTTAGTAAGTCCATTGTTGTGGCAGTGAGGTCAGTACTGACCCATTCATATGCATTTTTATTTTTTAGGGTTTTGATGCTTATGTTTGGGTTTTATAGGTCTTTCCTTTCATCTTGGATTATCAGCAACACCTGGCATAGTGCAATGTGATGAATCTGATACGACACACAACGAGGGTTTCAAATCACCACTTTCTGAACTTCTGTAAGACTCAGTTTCAGAACCTGTTGCACATACCAGGGTGCCCATTCTATAGACCAGAGCACCTGTAGGTGCCCCAGTACCTCTCTAGATGCTCTAGTCTAGCTAATCAACCCAGATCCATCCTTTTCGGGACATCTGCAGAGTTTTTCCTATTTCTTGTTCCTCCAGTCATTTTTGCGACACAGTCCTGCAAGGTCATCAAATCATCTAAGTTCTTTCCTCTTCTTTCTTGCACATTAGGGTTAGCATTTCCTTTTGCATAGTTGTTTGGGTCATTTACATACTTCATTACTACATCTATTTACTTCATTTACATGTAGTTCTTGATTAGATTAACTATAGGATATTTTAACAATTTACTTAATCATATTGTAAGTGAATCATCGTGTATTCTTTCCTTCCATCTTCCTTAAATCAAATTTTGATTTTAGTCAATTTGAGAAACATACTAAGGGTATTGGATCTAAGTTACTAATTAACATGGGTTTTGATTGAAAGGGCATTGCTATCAATGGTTGGAATTACTAATCCCATACAGGTTGAGGAAAGACCTTATTATGCAAGATTGAGATTTGGAAATAGTAAATGAGAGGTTGGAGAATGCTTCAAAATGGCTGAAGCAAGGAAAAATATAGTGCCCAAGCCACTAGAAAAATAAGCCATGCAAGGTAAAGGTAAATTGTTTGTCAAATATAATGAGAATGTGGTTTCTCTTAATAATGGGAAAGCCTCTCATAATGATTGTGAGAGTGAGTGCAAGTTGAAATAAAGGAAAGAACGACATTCCAAGCATGGAAAAAGAATCCAAAAAGGAAACAAGACATCTCCAAATTGAGATGAAAATTCCAACGGAGGAGATAATACATTGTCCCCTCATTATTCGTGAACAATTGATAGTCCTAAAAGGCATGGAAAACATATATAATCTAATGTTCACTTTTATTATGAAAAGAATGTTAAGCTAACATATAATTTGTGGTATGAATTTCCATGTACTTTTTATGGATTAAATAACCATTGTGTGGCCATGTGTTGGAAGATAAAATCCTTATAAAAGAATATTAATAAAGACTACTTGCCAAAACGAGATGTTGAGAATAACAAGAATTATTGTACTCGTTGTAGAATGAGTGGACACTAGATTGAAAAATGTTGGAACTTACACCCTTATCTTCATCCAAATAGATTCACAAAAACACCAACAATCCAATCCCGTGAAGGAAACCACTTATCTAATGAAGAACCTAGAAAAAAGATGCAACCCAAAGAGAAGCATCCATTAGGATGGGTCAGTAATACAATACTTTGTTTCATGCCTCTATGGATAACATATTTACATAGCTGAAATTTATTTAACATGCATATTTTACACCTCCAATTCAGTATTTTTGGGTTTCCATTAAGCATGAAGGGTATTAACTCATTGTTTTGAGTAAATGTGGAGGTAGAATATGGAGAAGCAACAATATGAGCACTGATAGGTTGTATCATTTTATTTGCATTCTCGTATTCATGTTAACATTAGGATTATCATGATTGCTTACTATATCTCGCAAAAATTGACAAGATGGGTAAAGAGGTTCTCCAAATTAGTGTTTGATATAACGAGCATTATTATTTTTATAATGTACATTACTATTATTTCCTTCCATTTGGAAAATGTACATTTTAAATATATGTGCAATTTCTTATATGTAATTTTTAATATCCCATATCAGGAAATGCTTGTAAATGGAAGATTATATAAATCCAGGTCTAGTTGTAATTGATTACAAGACTCTAAGAAGGGAAAATTGTAGAATTGGATTTCAATGAAAGAGAGAGGATGCTAACATACATTTATAAAGTAACTATTTATTATATCAAATGTAAACAACAAGGAGAATATAAACAACATTCCTCATGGAAGAGATTCCTACAAGAAGTGACATAGGCTAAGAGAAAATGCTATAAAAATTCCAAGACACTATGAGTGTAGGTGGTCATGTTCGAAGAGATATAGGGACCTATGCATGCAATTCTTCATTTACCTGGTTATATGTTACTATTTTTCAGGAGTTTATTATATGAGAATTGAGAAACTATGCACTTGGGTACATTTCTAGGTCCTAAATCATACTAATGTATACATGATTCCTAAGCAAGAAAACTAGTGGTTGATACTCCTTTTGGCCTTTTGGTTGCTTTATCTCTTGCACTTTACTTGACAGCATTTACACATCTTACAGTTCTGTTGACACTTGACTGATTTACATTTTGATGGCCTCAGACACTAGTGCCCAGTTAGGATAGAAGCACCCTAGGCACTCCTTGTCCCTCCTAGGTGCTCTTGTCCCTCTCTTTCTTCTTCTTACTCTTTTGGGTCCCTTTCACTTCTTGGTCACCTTTTAACACTTTAGGTCAGCCTTTCAGTTGTCAATTACAAAATTCAAACAAGGGAATCATATATACTTAGTTACTTCTTTAAATAAGGGGCCAAGCACTATAAGCATTATCTATCACCACCTAAGCTTGCACAAAGGCACAAGAGCACTACAAAGCATACATCTAGCACATTCATACAAGGGACAAGGGTTGCATTGATCTGCATACACTGCATAGGAGGGGAGTTCATTCTATTCCATCACACACATTTTTCATATTTGGGACAATCTAGATCTAGCCCACTATCATTGTGCAACTTGCACAAGGGAAACCTAGGGCATGGGACATGAATACACACACACACAGAACTACATGGAGTCTGAGATGTAGTGCAATGCTCAGTCGTAAGTTCACTCTTTGGGTGACCTTCGGGGTCATTCTGACTCCACATTTTACATCCTTTTTAATTAGATTTGATGTGGTTTGTGGGCATGTGTAGGTAGTCATTTGTTTTGTAGGTTACAGGTGTGATCAATGATCTAACAATGGAACCAGAGTGATAAAGAGAAACAACAACAAAGACCTTCCAACCCAAAAAAGATCAGGTTCCTGAGCATTTGAGCAGACACAGGTGCCCAAATCAGTCACTAGTGCCTTGGGGCACTCCTATCCTCCTATAAGTGCTTCTATCCTATACATTCCTAGGGTTTTGAACCCTCATTGAGCCTTTGCGACACTATTTCCAACATGTTCTAGCATATACACAGTCCCGATCATTTCCAGGTTGCACAAAATCAGCTAAGCCATCATCCCTTCTCATTTACTTAGGGTTTTACATTTTTGAATGCTTAGTGCTTGCACATTACTATATTTAATCACCTGAATATCATTTGTTATAGTAAGTTACTCTGAAATAAGATTTAATTCAAATTAGATTAAATCATTTGGTGAACCCATACCCTTATTTGAACACTAGATCTTAGTCTTGCATATTACCTCCATCTTTCTTGTCACCCTAGATACCCTTAGATCCTTCCATTTTCACCAACATGAGTGTCTCTCTCCCCGCTTTCTTGCAGGCCAATCCCGAATGTGAGTGCAAAATACAATCTTTTTTTCTAACACTTACATTCATCCTAACACTTCTCCTGAATATGTTTATCATAGATTCACTACAACATTATCTTTTAACGAAGAGCATATTACCTTTACATCTGCTGAAATTTCTTCTCAATCTATTTTAGATAATGATCCACCCCTTTATATTCAAGTTTGCATCCATAATATAGGGGTTAAACAAGATTTAGTTGATAATGGATCTGGTCTTAACATTTGTAATCTATCATTCCTTCAGAAAATTGGCCTTTCTGAAGCCTCCTTAACTCCCTCATCTATTTGTATTCCGGCTTTGATAATATTCCTAAAAGGGTCTTAGGTACAATCACACTTCCCATTACTATTGGGCCATGCACTTTTCCCATCCCATGCCATGTAATGCCTAATAATCTTAATTATAATATTCTTCTCGGATGGCCTTGGATCCATGTCATGCATGTGGTCCCTTTAACCCTTCATGCACGTCTTAAATTCCTATACCATGGTGTGGTCTATGAGGCCTTAGTAGATCCCTCCCCATTTTCCTTTTGCAACACTATTGATCATTCACCTGAAGCCCCTACTTCTGCCACATCTCCTCCTAATTTCACAAAGTATGGCCTAGGTATCAATATATGATTCGTTATGGTTTCACTGGCACCAGTTTAGGAAAATATGGACAGGGAGTCACAGATCTTCTTTCCATTCCCACACAATCCACCAAACTCGGCATCAGGATATCTCCCTCTCCACTACTCCTTTTATTCCCAATCACATCTTCTCCTGAGGTTTACACTACTTCACATACTCATAATCTTCCTCTACTATACCTAAGAGCTTATTGTGATCTCACTTCTCACACTTGGCCTGAATTGGATACATTCCTTACTGATGATGCTCTATTAGAATACATGGGAACTTACGACCATTTCCCCCTTACCATCACAAAAGGTGTTTCCCATCCTTTTTCAATGCTACCGCTTACTTTGGCAAATTTGATTCTCCTAACACCAATACCAATACTCCTAACACCATTCCTACCAATCCATACATAGAAGACCTCATCCACCCTCTTAAATGAGGAAACCATTCAGTACAACCTTAACACCAATGAAAACCCCTGTATTGTTCTATTAGTTGCTAAACATCAGTTAAGAAAGTTTCATATCAAACAAGTGCTTCATGAACACATTAGATATATTTGCATGGGGTTATAGTGATATGTCAATATAGATCATTCTGTTTCCATGCACAATATAGTCCTCATGATGGCACCAAACTTATGTAACGAAAAATCTAAAAATGGCATCTTGAGGTCGCATTATTAGTCAAAGAAGAAATACAATGAATTTTGGATGTCAGATTCATCTCTTTCATTAACTACCTCAAATGGGTATCCAATATAGTTCTTATTATGAAACCAGATGGCAAAGTCATTCAGTACACTCTATTTTTTGTGATCTTAATAAGGCTAATTCCCAAAAGATAGCTTCTATTACCACACATTCTTTCATGATGTCATATACAAATACTAACAGATGACATTCATTTCATTCATGGACGGATTTGTTGGCTATATATCAAATTAAAATCAACCCTGTTGATCAAGAAAAGATCATTCACCACACCATGGGGTACCTTTTACTACACTATGCCCTTTGTTAAAAACGAGGGGCCACTTATTGTTATGACACATATTCATTTCACGACTATATACACAAAATTATTGAGCATTACGTTGATGACATACTTGTCAAGTCTCGACTTTGTGCCACCCATGCTTGAGATCTCCACACACTTTTTGAATGATTATAGACAATTACTACATACGCCTAAATTTGAAAAACATGTTTTTTCAAGGTTCACACTCTAAATCAAACTACCATGTTCTAACATGTGTCAATCATACCTGTTATTACTAGATCACATCATCACATGCTTCGACATTCCCCTATCTCAATTTCCATTTTCACATGATTGGTTCTTCTTTCACAAACATGGATGTCAAATCCTCAGGCTTTAGTGAAAATTCCTAAAATTTTTGCAAGATGAAACCTAAACCTTTTCTATGACCAATTATTACCACAAGGAAATGGTCAATTTTTGAAAGCAACTTCTCCAATAAACTTTGATAATTATTACCAAGATATTATGTAAAAACTTTATTATATGGAATCCATTTTTTACGATTGTCAATCTTGCATACTCAAATTTTACACATCTTGCTCTTTGGGCTTACTACATGAGCATCTACTCCCACTGCTACACCTTTTTCACTTATCTATGACACTAGGATATCATCCCCCTAGAACTTTAAATACCTTCATTATGTGTGTCACTCAAAGGAATTATTATGGATAATGAATTCATGAAAATTAATTACATGAGCGAGAAATGTTACCCACATCGACTCTCGCCATGTATATATATCACTTGTAACATATTAGTGTATATCAGGAACACATGCTTCAAGCTTATAATAAGCTATAAATTATATGCGCTAATCACAAAAATTCCATATTGGCAATACTTGTTCTTCAATTATACCAACAAAAATGCACTAATGTTCTTAATGCTCAAGTAAAAGGGAAATTTTATGCCTAATTGGCTTGGGCCTTATGTCAATTTTCCACTAAGCTACTCAAGGTTGACTAGTCTTATCATCTTTATACACTACTCTTGGAAAACCACTCAAGAACTCCTACTTAATGTAATGCACCTTAAATGATATTACACATAAATGCATACTCTTATTTGCTACCCGATGACACACTCTTGTTCTATGGTTCATACTTGATTGTTGAGGGCATAGTTCCTAAATGAACCTCATGTCACACAAAACTATTGGGGGGAAACATGTCCCCTCTCATCTACACATCTTGCATATCACAACACACCATCACTTTCACATGAACATTTACACATTGGTTGTATTTACTCTTGTTAGCTTATACTATTTACATGTTGCACTTTGTTTCCTATGCTAGTTGGATACTTAGTATGTCATTATCTTTTTCTATACACACATGCGCATTCACATGGTATCTTGAGGTGAATGTAGGACCTTTACATATTCTTACATGATGCATGATGCTCGACACTACTCTTTACCAATCCTACCGAGGCTCCTGGGGGCATCTACCTTTGCTACTCTCATACTCCACACATCATAAGTCCTATTGTTACAATATTTACTACTTCTTGTCACTATCACTTACTTTTTGTTGATATATACATGCTTTGACATACTATTTATCTTTCTAACATGCTAACATGTGCTTCATGTGTAGCATTTTCCTTGCAGGATTCTATACAACCATGGTTATCTGTTACTTCTTGTTTGTTATTGTTTTTATTGTTTGCGGCTATGCCCTATGTCTTGCTTGATCATTTATTTTCTTATGGCCTTTGGACCTGATTGTCTTGTGACATTGTGAGTGATGTCCCATGTATGCAACCCGATTTTTGTGGTACCTCTTGTCTTCATAGTTGTTTGATACATTGTATTCTATTGCATGCTATCTCTTTTACACTAACACTTGTTTCTAGCCTATATTGTTTGCATGTGCCTTGGTTTCTACCATGCACATCCCCTACCCCCTGTAGGTATCCAATCTACAATATGCATATCAGTTTCATGTTCTCTCGTTTTGGTCCTCCTCCTCCTACATTCATCACATGCACCCCAAATGAGGGGGGAAACTATTGGGTGAACAAATCACCCTTCTAGTAGCACAGAGCTCTAGAACAGAACAACACAATACAGAATTGGCAAAGGCACACAGTTACAGAGTGGTCCAGAATCAGACTTGGATCACAAACACAGAGAAAACACTAGTGCCTAATATCAGATAGGAATGGTGGGTGCTTGTGTCCCACCTGGGTGCTTTTGTCATGGGGCAAAAATAGACAATTTTTCAGTTTCAACACAGTTTCCAGCAGGTTACAATACAGATCTACAGTATCAAACACTTGGCTCCAGTTACAGAATTCAGTCATTTGGCTACAATTCAGTTATAATTCGGTTACAATTTTACAATTCTGTTACAAATCAGGACATGCCAATCTGCAGTGGCACTTATCATTTGAGAAGAATCATGGAAGTAGAGAAAACATATACCTCTCTCCCCAACACTCTTCTCTTGGCATGAGATCACCCAAAAAACTTTCTCTTGGCGTGAGATCACCCAAAAAATCACTCTTGGCATGAGATCACCCAAAAACCTCATCCTTGGTGGCAAGACGATCAAATCCATGTGCTCAACACTTTCTTGGTTGGGAATTGATCACTCAAATCATACAACATCTCAAAGAAAAATAGGACAACTTTCTATCCTATACTCTCTCATACATCAAGTGCACTCTTTCCTTAGCTACTACTTTTACACACTTTTTACTTACTTATACATACATTACTCTGATTTTTCATATACGGGACTTTGACTACTCTCTTTCTCTTCTTTTGTAGGTCCATCCTTACAAGCAACAAGAAGCAACTCACATCAACAAGCACAAGCTCCAACAACATGCTACTACACATACGATTCACCCCTAGGGTCTACCTCCCTTTCCTAGTTTCCACGCTTCACATTACGATCACTTCACGCTTCACATGGCTACTTGTCCACTCAACACACTATCAGCTACACTCCTCTCTAGATTACAAGGTACACATCTTCTATCTACTTTATGCTATTGAGTATTCACTCAACAACATAAAGTGGGGGAAAATGTAGACACAAAATCTATGCACTTGGGTACATTTCTAGGTCCTAAAGCATACTAATGTATACATGATTCCTAAGCAAGAAAACTAGTGGTTGACAACTCCTTTTGGCCTTTTGTTGCTTTATCTCTTGCACTCTTGTTTTGACTTTAGCATCCTGGATTTACACATCTTACAGTTTTGTCGGCACTTGACTGATTTACCTTTTGATGGCCTCAAACATTAGCACCCGGTGAGGACAGAAGCACCAGGTGCTTCCTGTCCCTCTTGGGTGCTCTTGTCCCTCTTTTCTTCTTCTTACTCTTTTGGGTCCCTTTTCACTTCTTGGTCACCTTTTAACACTTTGGGTTGGCCTTTCAGTTGTGAATTATGAAATTCAAACAAGGGAATCATATATACTTATTTACTTCTTTCAAATAAAAGGACCAAACATCATAAGCATTATCTATCACCACCTAAGCTTGTACAAAGGCACAAGAGCACTACAAAATTACATATATCTAGCACATTCACATGAGGGACAAGGGATGCATTGGTTTGTATACACTTCATAGGAGGGGATTTTATTCTATTCCATCAAACACATTTTGCATATTTGGGACAATCTAGATCTATCCCACTATCATCATGTAACTTGCACAAGGGAAACCTAGGGCATGGGACATAGATACACACACATACAGAGAACTACATGGAGTCTGAGATGTAGTGTAATGCTCGGTCATAAGTTCACTCTTTGGGTGACCATCAGGGTCAGTCCAACTCCACATTCTACATATTTTTATTAGATTTGATGTGGTTTGTGGGCATGTGTAGGTAGTCATTTGTTTTGTAGGTTACATGTGTGATAAGCGATCTAACATTGAAACCAAAGTGACAAAGAACAACTAATAGCAAAGGTATTCTGACCCAGAAAATATTAGAACTTGAGCATTTTAGCAGACACATGCACCCAGATCAGTATTTAGCATTTGGGGTGCTCCTATCCCTGTAGGAACTTTTGTCCCTGTATATTCTTGGGGTTCTGAACCCTCATCAAGCCTTTGTGACATTGTTTCTATCCTGTTCCAGTAGATACACAGTCCTGATCATTCCCAGGTTACACATAATCAGCTAAGTCATCATCCCTCTCTCATTTACTTAGGGTTTTTCATCCTTGAATTCTTAGTGCTTGCATATTGTATATTACTTAACCATCTTCATTATTATAATAAGTTACTCTAAAATAAGATTTAATTAGAATAAGATAAAATCAGATATGGCTCCATAATGGAATAAATAACCCTATTTTGGAGAGAAAACCTCGTACTGAGAGAGATAGCCTCTAATGATCATGAATCAAGATGAGAAGTAAAAATTACTTCTATTGATATTTTTCTACTGAGTTACCTAAAGAGTTATATGAAGAGATTATTTTTGATAGAAGAGAATAGAAATCTAGAAAAGGGGAAGTGAACCTTTGATATTTTTTTGAGAATGCAAAATTTTGGTAGTATAAAATTTCCTTAGTGGGGAGGTATGAATTGGAGGATACCCACAACGTATATGGTCTAATCAATCTCTGAAATTGGTTGCATAAAAAAGAGTTTGTCAAGATATTTCCAATGCCTTTTGAACAGGGCCAAACATATATCGTATGTAAAAGATATTGTCTGCTGAAATTTTTATCCAACTAGCAAAAATAAGAAAACATGGTGCAGAGAGTTGATGTGACATGTTGTGAGTGCGATAAGTGGATAAATGTGGTGATGACAAGTGACAATTCACTCATGAAATTTTTTTTGTAGAATCTTGTCTTCAATGGTCAATGTGGGGCCCACATGATGTACCAGTTGAGGGCCCAACAGTCAATATGGTTTAATATTATTTAGGAGGGGGCCCTTCCACCTTTATTCACATTACATTTTATGGGGTTTTCTTTATAAACCCTATGGAAGACCATACTTTTCTGCATGTAGGACTAATTCCCATGGTTTTGGAAAATATTCACATAGTCATCTCAACAAGTTGGAGACCGAACTACAGAGCCACACAACCCAATCATATTGACAAGATTGATTGAGGTCTGTAACATCCAACTTAGTGGCTTAGCCACCTACATTGTCCAACTTCGTGGAGTAAATCACATTCCACCTTACCTCATTGTGGCCATCTACCAACCATCCAATGCACCTTATCAAGTGTCAAGATGTCAAAGGACGAGCCAAATAACATAAATTACAACGACCTCGCGTGTTAGAGGTGATTTCATTGTAACCAATGTGATATGAACACCAAGTCCAAGGACTAGTCAACAAAATAAATCCCAAGACATGGTCATAGCCATTGTTAAACCTCCACCACTAACATGTCTTAAATCCCTATCCTATCTCAAGCATGGTGAATGCGGGATAATGTAATCCAAAGCATATATATCAAAATTCTTAAGGCATGGTCAAACCCTATCCAAAAGGTATTGTGGAGGTGGTGGATTTGAAATCCTCACCCCACAGTTGAAAATTGTTTTCCCAACCGTTAGGCCACATGGCCTACTTACCAAAATAATCCAAAGATAAATTTTGTATCCCTTGTTGTCAAGGATAACTAAGCAAAATAAATGTGATGTAATGGGGATTTAACCCCCTAATTGACTAGGTAAAAGGATAGGATCATGACCATTGAGCCACCGGCTCACAAATAATATAAAGACTCAAAATTTTATTTGAAGAAGGAATGTTTGGAATTGCATTCCCAATTTTGGAGTGTTGGAGCACATTTTTTAAGAATGTACTTGCAAGAAGCCTTTAGATATTGAATTAGAAGGATTCCTAGAGCCGTGTAGTGAATATATACATGCCAAACCAAGCATTATGATAATTTGTATTTGTAAAAGTGTTTTTTCGTCATAATAGAGTGATTATGGAGGCTTTCTAGACTTGGAGACATATCCCAAATTAGTTGAACTTTGTTATCATGCAATTTGTCATGTGATATGCATTTTGTTCTCCTTTTTATTTGTTTATTGGTTTAAATATGAGTTTTGAAGTTTTTAAGCCAATTGTAAACGTTTAAGAGAATTTGAAACCACTTTATTAACCATCCAAAATTTTAGAAAAGACAAGTGAATGATTCTTGGATCAAATTGGTCTCCCTAATTTAGATTTTATACTAATTTCATTAAACTAAGCCAATTTTACATATTTTTGTAAGTAATTACAGAAAATTGAGAAATTATGAAAATGAGTTTGAAATTGATGGAATAGAGTATTATTAAATTTCACTTCAATTTTAGAGTTTAATTATGATAAATTGTAACATAGTATGAGGATTTGAGATTGAATTATAAGTATCCATAAAAATGAAGAAACTGAGTTAGTTGTTTTTAGCCCATTTTTGGATCACACATTGTGTCATGTCTAATGACACACTTAAGGCTTATGTCATACCAAAGAATTTGACAACATGTCGTGCACCTAAAAATGTTAATCCAAGTAGAATTTATAAGGTAAAGGGTTATTCATGGAAGCCTAAGCACACATTTTCAAAAAAGGTTATATATGCCTTTACATATTTGTAGTACGAGTATACACATACATATTATTAGAGAGCAAGTAGATAACCATACATCTCACTCAAGAGTATGAAATGCATGGAACACACAAATTAATAAGATTTTTGTTCAAAATCTATTATTTACTTCATCTTGTTTCACCCAACATAATTGCTTCCACAATTGCATACAACACAGATTCTCATCTAGAGTTTTATCCTAGGACCAAATGCGATTTAGATGATTAGTATTGTAGGTAGGTTCATTTTGTATGATCCATCAAACAAGTTAAAAATATATGAATCTCGACATCAAAGCACAAATGGCCCATCAAATGAGGTCAAATTATTTGAAGCTCTGTCATTTTAGTAATGTTCAGATGACGAGAGAAAATGTAACAAAAGTTGAGATCCATGCAATGATCAAGAATGAAATTTCAAAATCTCTTATAGAGAAAAATAATTTTTTCTTCAACCAATCTGAAGACATATTTGAATACATCATTCCATTAGCTCACTCATCTTGTATTGTTTTTGGTATTCAAGTGTCCATATGTTTAAAGTAAATCTATATGTTCTAGTATTTGAGAGAAAACAAATGCAAATGCAGTAGGTAATGTTTTAGAATGGCTAGATTCATGTTTTCACCGGTCAATGCTCACTTAAGTGCATGAAAGAGAAGATCATTCAATGTGCCAAAATTGAGTTATAATGCCTCTTCAAATTCAAATACAAATAAACTTAAAGAGGTATAGCCCATATCCTTTTATATGAAGAAAACTGGATAGTAAGAAAATTTGTGCCAACTTGGAAAATATTCATAGTATCCTTTAAGGATCGGTGATACCCTAAATATGTGCATAATGATTTTAATTTATAATTAAAACAACTATTATAAGGACATGACCATTCAATCCAAGCCTACACTAGGCTCATTTGAGTCAGAGTAACATAAAATTTTCAAGTACCACAACAACCTACAACCATCTTCTCAATCTAACTTTGGATTTTGTGAAGGTCAAATTGACTAGAGAAGCATCTCTTTACGGTGATCATTGAGGAAGAATCAAATATTAAGAGCAATTGAGACGCAAATTTCATACCAAAGAAGACCCCTTCTTGACATATTTACAATTCATCTACGATAGGTAAATTTTTTGTAAAACACAACCAACAATCACTCTAGAAGATAGTGTCATGTGCAAAAGAACTTGCGTGCTCATAGGGCCAAAGAATATTGAAGATAAATTGTATACACCACATTTTGAGACATGTTAACCATTTATTATATGTAGAGGCTACTTATGCATTTTCCTCCGTTATCGGGTGCCTCAAGGGGCTTGTTGGGATTAGGGTGTGATCATACTTGGTCACATGAACTAGACTATATCATTCAAGAGATGTCTCTATTATGCCATAGTTTCTTATCCTTCCATTATTTACTCATTTTGTTCACACATTTTACCGACCATGTCTACATGTATCATTTTATCTACTTGTTTACAATTATTTCTACTCTTACTGTTACTTTTTCTAATCTTGGACCTTCATCATTTGTCTCTATTTATCCTTTTTCTTCTACCTATTTTTTTTTTCCACATCATGACCTTAGGTTTCCCTCAAGGGATATGGTGTTGGGTTTTATTTCTACCATGGTCAATGCCATCATTCATGGGCGATCGTGTTAGGTATATATACTTGACCACTCTTGTTATTTTATCATCACTCGTTCATAATTCCAAAATGTTGCGCTTGTTTGTATCATTTACACCTGTGCATATTTTCACACCTATTTATTATAATTTAAGTTTATCTTTTCATTTTGCATTTGGGTCACCATAGTGAAATAGGAATGGAGGTCTTCTTCTTGAGATTTCCCCTTCTCCACTTATAATGATTCTCTCTTGGTGTTTTTTTCTATAGGGGGGATCATGCATCAATAGCCACATTGTAGGTAAGTATATTCAACCATTCATTTTTATTTGTTGTTTTTTTTGGGGGGTGTGGATGATTGGTCATTCATTTTTGTAGATTATGGTAGATGCATGTTTGTTTTGATCTATTTATTTATCTTATTATGTCATGCCCTTCAGCTTTATCCATCTCTTGATCTATTCTTATTTTGAATACTAGTAGGATACCTCTCTTTATAATAGGTATAGACCTTAGAAACCTATATCTACCTTATGGTTAGGGATACTATACTATAAAATTATGACAATGGCACTCATTGAACACCTTTTGTATCTACATATAGTGTGTAGACCCAGATCTAGTCCCCAACATGTGAAAACCCAAGAATGGATTCATCTTAGTTTGTTATACATTTGATGAACCTGACGTGAAAATTATTCTACCCTAGATTAGATTAGATTCACTCTAATTTTTAATTTTTAATTTCTCTTCGTATTCTATCAGACACTGTGAATTTCCTCCCATGGATGATCCTTCATACACATAATTCATCTTGACTTTACACCATAGTGTAAAGACTTGTATGAATAGTCTGGTTTGGTTATTTTTGTTTTCTCACATTTTCCCTTCCCTAACACCATAGAACCTTGTGTAAACACTTACATGACAAATCCCTCTAGTTATTTTTGCTTTCTCACATTTTTCCTTCCACGACACCATAGAACCCTGTAAAATCTCTTTGCATAAACGATTTTGTCATAAATTTTTATCAAGAACCTCTTTTTCAGTCACTTTAACCTCAAAAAATATCACAATGGAATACTTGGTCGGGGGTTTCAATGATTATTATTCCAAACAATATCTTGACTATGGCAATAACAATGAAACTAACACTTTTCCTAAGCTAGTTCCTCATTATGTCGATTTATTAGACATAGGAGCTTCTAACTCTAAGAAGCCAAAACCACAAGCTCGTACCATTCAAACTAGATCTAGCATTCATAATCATATCTTTGATTTAGAAGACCAAGGAGAACATGAAGATATTCTTGAGTCTGATTATCCTCTTTCCATACAAAAAATCCCTCAACGCTTCCCCGAATTCATAGGAGAGTCGCCCAAGATATTGTAAAAACACATTGAAGATTATCTTTTTAACAAGTTGGATTCATATATTAGTCATACTGAGCCTCTTATAAGTGGAGAAAATGTTGATCTAACCAATAATACTACCCCTCCTTAACTCATTATACAATTTATAAATCATATACGCCAACAAAAAACCAAAACACCTAATCAATTATTGCAAATGAAAAACAACATGGCTTAACTTACTAGTTAAACACAACTGATCTCTTTGTGCTTGACAAATCAAGTTTATTCCCCTCCCAGTTGGTATCATTGGAGCACCCATTTCCCAAAATACCATTCATAATAAGGCCCTTTAAGCCATTCAAAGAGATCTTCTCTCTTCATACATTGCTTCCATGAATCTTGGAGGGATCATACCTTCCATCTCTTATGATGGCTCTACTGATCCTACCCTTCACATCACGAACTTTGACAATCTTTACAAATATTGGGTCAAAATCAACTCTTATTCTACCACCAAGCTCTTGGCTAATATGCTTACGGTAGAATGATTTTGATTGGTAGCATTCTCTTTTGGCTAAATCTTTTGTCGAACTTGAAATCTTAGTAATCATCTTAGTCAATGAATTTCAATGTCACAAATTCTTTGAAAACAACATTATCACTCTCATTAACTGCAAATAAGTTGACAACGATTTTTCCAAGCTTTCATCAATTATTGGAAGACCTTATCCACCAAAGTTGAACACAATATGTATGATGTGAGACTATTTTAGTTATTCCCCAGAGACCTTGAACTTGCCTTTAATACAAGGTGAGATCCTTCTCTCCTACCACATTAGAAGAAGCGTTCGATAAAATGAACGCCAAGTTTACCTCATGAAGGAATTAAAAAATCATATCCATAAGCAACAACAACATAAAAATACCTAAGTTCTCATGCATCCTAGAATCAAGAACACTATTGATGAATAAGTTAGAGATACTCTTCCTCGAGAAACTTCTTCTAATAAGATATTAATAACATTGATAATTCTTCTCTTAAGCCACAAGGAAACTATCAATCACATTCTTCCTCCCATAACAAATTCCACCAACCTCTTTTTAAGGACGATTTGATACATTGATTAGCTTGACCATTTATCATGGTTGTAGACCCTTCTCGACCTATTCCTCAATCGCACGACGAAAGTAAATTTTGTTGGTGGCATGCCAATTGAGGTATGTCTCGTGAAAAATATTGTTCCCTTCAGTCCTTTGCCTACAGCTTCCTCCTTAGGAATAACTTCAATCTTGAATCTGTTACTCAAGAGAGGTTGGATGAGACTATCAAGACACATTATAAATCCCAACAATGTGATCAACATGAGTTAGTTCATCAAGCCAATGAAATTCTCAAGGTTTATAATGACCCTCTCTATGATCACTCTAAATCTGACCAAGTTAATCCTAGTCCTATTCAAAACAATAATGCAACTACTAATGTTTTCGACACTTCCTACCCATCTACTAGTACATATACAAAGAACATAGTCAACATGCAAGGTGTCAAGAATATTATTGAATGTAGCGGGTCAAAATATCTTTATTCTACTCCTATTATATCTTGCATAATTATTTATCCATGTTCTCCAATTCAAACATCCCATCAGAAAACTTCAATCCATGATTCCATAGTCTAGATAAATGTCATCACTCCCTTTGCAAATTTTCTTAAATTACCAATCTCATATAATATAACTTATTTTGTTCCCTACACCATCAACCCTTATGAATATTAATCTACCATATCTAATCTTGTAGAGATATTAGAAAAAAACTCAAAATGTAAAGTTCTCTGCAAACCCCACTCCTTTAGAACCTATTCAGACTGATACCCCCTGGTTCAAATTGTTACACAGTCTATACCTTTAGATTGGGATCCCCTTGTATAACTCTCTAAACCCCCAAGTCAAATTTCATTTCAAAAGTCATGCATACTTGATGAAAACATTGTGAGAAAATTATGTTAGCCCTCTTCAATATGGATAAACATCTTCCACCCACTTTGGGGCAGGAACCTACCCTACATGGTTTGGAAGAGAGAATCTTATGCGAGTGTGAAGAGTTATTCATTTCTACTAACCTTTCTACCAATTTCTATCTTCTTACATCTATTTCCCTCTCGATCCATGATTCTGTTAGCAGTCATGTGTTAGTGCTTATATTTGTAGTTAGCAATAATTATTATTAGGCTTGTATATTTGTTAGTATAGTTATTAATGTGAGTGGGAATATTGGTATGTGGTGCATGCAAGAATAGCAATAGGAGTGTGCAAGAGATATTCTAGGAGACAAATTTAAGGTGGTTAAACAACCTACCTAGATTTAGTGAGAGAGGTTGGTGGAGTTGTTTTAGGAGTTAGAATAGGACTCATATATATGTACAATGTATTATTCAATATATGAATTTTTGAAACTTGAGCATATGTTATCTCTCTATATATGGGCTAAAACCCACATTTGATATCATAGAAGGTTTCGAAATAGGCCTCTCTGACATTCACTCCACCCATGCTTTGTTTATCAAGTTAGGAAATGGCAATGAGAAAGCATAGATGACCTAATGCAAAAAAAATTTCCTTTGTCTATCTTTCATCCATGTGTAGTTTTTGTCAAATTGTGCAAACAATGGATATATAGAGTGGACCTCATGCAAACCCCATTGTTGGTTTGTTCACCCTTCTTGCAATCCGTCGATGGTGTAGCCAAGCGGACCTCGTGTGAACCCTTTTGGTAGACATCATTCATTTTTCATCGCCTTCTCATCTCCATTCTATTCACATTCCTCCATTTTTTTCATTGTGTAAATTAGTAAATTAGTTGTTTAGCCTTGTTTTTCTTATCTACACATTATTTTGTAGGTGTTTTATGGTGTCGTGCAAACCCTGTTATCCAATTTCACCCCCCAGGGTTGAATTGATAACATACATAAGAATTCTCAAGTCCCAGGCAGAATAGACAGATCTGCAAGGCAAAAATCATGTTTCTGGGGTCCCCTCAGAATTTTTTCTAACTCTCATGTCTAGGTTGAAAAGAGCAAGCTCTGAGAAAATGTGAAAAAGTTGCAGAAAATAAACTTGGGCCAGAAAAAAATGTGAAAATTGGCTAAGTCATAGTCCTCGCAGCAGTCGGGACATGAGGGACGTCTAGGCATGAATCGGCCGAAAGGCCATCCAGATAGTCCGTGAAGCACTGGGAAAAGTGGAACATCCGGGCGCGTCAGGATGCGTGGGACACGGAAAGCCGGTTCAGCCGAAAAGGAAAATTGACTAACTACTCCGGGACAAGTCGGGACGTAAGAAGACGCGAAGGACGCGGAACCACCCGGATCGGCCGAAGGAGAAGATAACTTTTGCACTAAACATGCTCGGGACATTTGGGCCGTGAGGACGCGAACCGGCCTGAATCAGGCCGAGATCGGAAGAACTTTTCGTCCTAAGACAGTCTGGGACAGTCTGGAACAAGAAGATGCGAAGGATGCGAATCGGCTGGTTCGGCTGAAACGGGGAACTTCAACACTGGGACAACTGAGACAAAGGGACGCGTGGGATGCGGATAGCTGAAGGAGCCTGAAAGCCAATCAGAGCAACGCCACGTGTCACTGGCAGCTGATATGGAGCAAGGAAACCCATTTCAAGCAGATCAGAAGTTTTTTTCCCGTAGACAACACTAGGACATCTGGGACAAATGGATGCGAAGTGGCATGCGAAAGAGCCGGCAGACCCACAGACCAATCAAATCATGACACGTGTCACAAGGAGAAAAGGTCCAAAAGTCAAAGGGCGAGTTTTGAAGGGTCTGACCCGAGCCAGTAAAAAGAGGAGATGTGTCCAACAAAGCAGATAAGGAGAAAGAATCACGCGACCAATCAATGCATGCCACGTGTCATCCAAGTGGCGGGGGCGCGGAAGGAAAGTGGAAAATGTTCCAAAAATCACAAAAGGCAAAACTTTCAAGGAAAAACCCATGGGACAGCAGAGGAGAGAGAATTACACATCCAATCAGTGCTTGACACATGTCATACAGGTGGCAGAGTGCGGGAAAATTTCAAAACGCAGTTTCACCTGTTTTGTGCCCTAAATCTTCAGATCGACATATCTTTCGATCCAGAGCTCGGATTTGCACGTTCTTTATATCAACGGAAAGCTTGTGAAATTCTCTACATGATTTTAGGGTTAATCTTAAGTTTTGGTGTAGTCTAGAGAGATAAAATTGAGAAATGGCTCTGACATGTGTTCATGGCCAGAAGTGACATTCCAGCGACCAGATTTAATGCAGAATGGGTTGCATTCTCCTGTAATCCAGTCAAAATGACAGAGTATGGGTTTGTAAGGTCCCCCATGCAATTTTTATGCATCTACAATCGAGGAAGGATGGGCTCTCATGTTTTTGTACGTTTCTATCTCCTGGGCTCGACCCATGCATGTAAAAGCCAGTTTTTGGCTCATTACCAAATGGGGGAACATTTTTGACATAGAAACTTCTTCTTTCACCTCTAACAGGTGGTTGATACAAGAATCAGATCTCTCCAAAAGATTGTAATAGTTTTTACCTCTCTGAGGTTATAATGCAGTGATTTGGGTATTGGAAATGATAATGCAAGCTTTGTGAATGGTTTTTAGTCCTTTTTTTGTATTATTTGCTTCATTTCAGATCCTAAGTTATATCTTATCAGTCTGTGTATGTTTCATGTTGCAAATCTCTGGTTTGTGTCTATTTTCTTGACAGAAATGTTTCACCACTCCTTTTGGTGCATCACCACCTTCAGTTAGTTTCATATTTTTGCATTTCTATCCCTGTCTCCTTGCAGTTTAGAGTGGGATTAGGATCTGAACCTCTGTAGTTTTGCAAAATACAGATCTAAATCAGAGGAGTTTGAGGAACCAGCCTCTAATCTGGAGATTCCTCTCTCAGTTTCACAAGTCCCCACACTTGGAGAGAGGTTTCCATGTTGTGCAATCACACTGGATGCTAGAGTGATCAACCTAGAAGCCTGATCTGCATCCAGGGGTGCTGTGAGTCTACAACAACACTCACATTTCAGACTCACTTTATCAACCATCATAGTTGATATCATATTTTCACAACTACCACCATCAATAATAAATATACATACCTTCCCTCTAGAGGTCCATCTTGTTCAAATTATATTTTTCCACAACCAAGAATCACCACCAATACCTTCTTGTTCTTTCTCCATCCTAGGTACAATAATTTTACTCCTTATCATGAGGGTTTTACCCAAGTATGCAACAACATCCATTTCGTATTCTTCTTTAGCTTCAAGAAGGTTTCCTAATAGGTTTTCCACTTTCCATCTATCATGTGTAGGATAATGCGGACATTCAAAATATTTGAGCCCTTCTTTACCACATTAGTAACATGTTGTTCTACAAACTAACATTGACCCCATGTATAAATAGTTTATCAAAATGGATCTTGTAAAAATATCATACTGAGATGAAAACCTATAACTTGATTAATACCTTATTAAAAGTGGAATCATTAATGGTGTTAAAATTTTGATCATATACACCCCAAATTGAAAGAAACTAGGTTGTAAACATCCACTTCTAATTGTGCATTCAAACATAGTCAAATAACATTTTTTTTCATTTTTCATTAAGATGTTATTAATGATTTAATTGCATCCAAAATGATTAAATGCTAAATCATTACTGCGGAAAAACATAATTCAATAAAGAAATCATGACACCAAATTAATAATGGAATTCACCTGTTGATTGAGCTACGTCTCTGGGATAGCTTATAACACCTTCTGATCTATTAATAAATCAATTTTCAAGTAAAATTAATAAAATCACAATAAAAATAGACCGTAAACTTGCAATAGCTTAAGGTACCTTTAGAAGACTTTGAACTTGATTAGCAATGTCCTCCACCTTCATGTAGCACTTATACGATAATATCCCCTTTGTTCTACATTAAAAGTGGCCAAAAATTCTTTATAAAAACATCAAATGAACACCAATCGGGAAAATAAAAGGTTCATGTAGAGCGTTTGGAAATTTTGAACAATGTCCAGATCTACAGAAAGCCTGAAAATGACTCTCAATGGGGAAAAACTTCCAATATGTACAAAATACTCCCTTAAGGACCTTATGCATTCATACAAAAAAGTATGCTTTAAATATCACTAAATTCCTTTTATAGTGTTTGGAAGCATACAAGTGCAGTGGTTGGGTGCCTTATCTTTTTGGCCCAGGTCATGGGGTCAATCCCTCTCCAAGCGCCTCCACCACAAAATATGATTTGACTTGCCCCATTTAGTCCCACATTGGGTGCATTGGGATGGTAATGTTTGGTTTAAAAAGAAGAGTGTTGGTTATTTTGCATTGGCTTGATATCCACTTTTTTTCCTATGTATGGTGCATTGTGGCTTGAGTGTGGCATGGATAGGATTATGTGGGACGCGTTGTGTTAGATTGTGATGCACTTAAGTTGGAATGTGGATGCAATGTGGTGATGTAGGTATGAAATGTGGCAATGTGAGTTGGCACTGTAGCAACGAGGTGGAAGTGTGAGTTCAATACACAGTTTAAAAGAATGTGGAAATTTATTCCCACATGCATTATGGGTTAGAAAATATGCCACATAAATAATAATTTGTGTCCAAGATAATATGAAGAAAAGGAGGCAAAGACACCCCCTCAAAAAGAGTTTGTCGAACCTAGATGAGGGACCCCATTCATAAATAGTGGTGCCTATTTGTTTTAACATGAGCATCGAATACCATAGGATAAAATAAAAAACCACCCAAAAATTATTTTGATCTATATTTCCACTTATCACAAACTGATTAGTACACTTGGGAAAATTGCACAAGTCCACATCATCTTGGACCTGCATGTGTTAATTTTTACCAGTTGGGAAAAAATTAAACTAGAGGAGAAAATCAAAACCCACCCAAAATTATTTTTCTTCATATTGCCATTTGTTGTGAATTGATTAGTCCACTTGGAAAACTTACACGATTCCATATCATCTCAGACTTGTGTGTTTAATTTTTACCAAATGGGCCAAAATTTTAGTGTGCAATAAATTTTGCATATGATCTTTGTTTTCCACATTCTGCATATTGTTGGAAAGATCTCCATGGAATATTCCATTAGAAACATGTATTGGGAAATTTTGGGAACATCTATTTTCCTGAAATGACCTCTAGATCATAGGTATACTACCTTTGGGGGATTTTCCAATCCCATCCTCCACCAGATCCTCTTCCTCTTTGAAAATGCCTACCTCTTTGGTAATTACCATCACCTTGACCAAATTCTTCCTACCTTTATGCATTAGAGGATTCACCTTTTGAAGAATTAAATATACATCTCCCTTTCATTGTAGATGATGATGGTCCTCTCTTCACTCCTCTTATAAAATTACTCCTCTTGTGATTTTCTTCTAGTTTCAATGCAAGTTGATAGACATCATATAATGTATGGATCTAAGCATACTCAATTCATCGTGTATGGTATAACTCAACCCAATTACATACCTTGTAGCCTTATGTGCTTTAGAATCTCCATGTTCTACCCAGACTGATAACCACTAAAATTCATTGGTGTACTCTTTTGATGTTTTGATCCTTTTGTCTTATGTTTTTAAACCTTTGAAATATTGTCTTAGCATAATCTACAGGAAAAAAAATTCTTTCAATTTATTCACCATTTAATTCTAGTTTCAGATTTTTTCCTTTCCTTTCCTTTGTATTTATTTTTGGAGGTGATCCCATCAAATCAATGCATGTCTAACAAGCTTAGCATATGAAAATGTAACCTTCCACTCCTTTAACAAGGTTTTCCACTCGAGGAATTTTTCCATGCGATTTAACCAGTCGACCAACTCCTGTTTTTTTAACCCTCTGCCATAATCATGAACATTAATATTGATGTCGTAATTATTTCCCTCAAAATATTAGATTGGTATCTCCTCAAATATCCTCTCATTTAATATCTCTTCATATCACTCATTTTATTCTTCATTTCCTCTTTCATTCCTTAATAGAGGTAATTCTTCAGTATCATTATCTAGGTATGCATCCCCACCTGCATGTCTCCATCTGAGGCGAGTAAATTATCTTGTGAGCTTATAAAATTATCTCTATAGCTTCTTCATATGTCATTTCACATGGGCATAACCTCCTCTCCTGTGTCTAGCCATGTATATAAAAAATATAGGTAATAAATCACATATACAAATGTGATAGGTAATAAATCACATATACAAATGTGATAGATACTACCTTCATCATTCCCACAAGATATAAAGACTGCTTTGATACCAATTGATGTGGATCCATCTGCAAGAGGTTGAAATTCCTCCAAAACACACACACAATTTTATAAAACTCAAGAAACTTCAAAACAACTTCTTTCTCATTCCTGAATCCACACTAATATGTTACAACATTACAATTTGCATTTTATTTCCATTATCTCTACAAAAAACCCTGAAACACCAAAAACCCTAAAAAGAAAAACACCTCAGATGGGTACAAAAATTTTCTTTCCAAATATGCCTTTATAAATGAAGGCTCATGCCAATTTTTGGCTTTTTTCATAAAGTAAAGTAAAAGATAATAAAACTCTAAGTTCTAGACAATCCCAGAAAACAACTTGCGAGCCAATTTTAGACCACTAGTTGAAAGAATTGGCCCCAAAAATATTCCCAAATGGTACCCACAATTGATTATAAAGGTGGTCATGGTTTAGTACTAATCAATATCTAACTCCCTCGAAAACTTCTAGACGATCCAATAGTCGGATCAAAATTTATGGTCTCTATAATTGATGTTTTCTATCTTTCAAGTGATCAATAAAATTCAAATATGAAGACTTACATTATTTAGATTGTAAGTAGTATAATTTTATTATTATTTCAAAGTTTGTATTCAATTATGCTATTAGTATAAATTTATACATACATGCAAGTGATCAATAATATTCAAATACGAAGAATCACGATATTTAGATTATAAGTAGTATAATGTTATTATTATTTCAAAGTCTATATTCAATTATGATTTTAGTATAACCTTATACATACATGTAAGTGAACCTAATACTCTTATCAAACACAACCTTGGGTACTAATTTTTCTTAGGGTTTCAAACACATTTAATAGTTAACTTCTATTACGATATGAATTTCATTTTTTTTCTTTCTGATTTCCCCTTATTTCATGAAGAATTTCTTATTTTCATTGTTTGCCTAAAGGATTCATTATTTTTTCCTTCTAGGGTTATTGCTTATATTTATGCTATTTAAATTATATTTGATGAAAAATGTCTTTATTTTTTAAACACTTGAAAGTTTCTATATTCATATTTATTTTCAATCAAAGCTCCTTTCGATTCCTAATATTCATCAAATGTTTTTTTGTGAATTGAGGTTTCTTTTTTTTGTTTTTCTATAATTTTTCTAATAGGAAGACATTTACTTTCAAAATATCTATAGATTTTTCTTATTCACATTGATTTATTGAAAAAATCTATTTTTAGTTGAATTGTATTACTTATTTCTTTAAATGGTTGTTTCTATGATTTGACCTTACTTGAATTAATTTAAAAATTACTTTCCACATTAAAAAAACAAATTTCAAATTCATGAATTGGTTCCTCATGTCTTCTATGTGACATAATTAATCAACTTACCTCCCCTATATCTTCTCATAAGTATTCCATATTACTAAGGACCATGATGATCTTTGAAATTATGATGACCTTTGTTTGTTCAATTTTAGAAAGAGGATTTATTCACATGCTAAGAAAAATGAAAAATATAATCTATATGATGTTGTGAATTATTCTTCCCCCTTGTCCCTTTTTTGATGATATTCACCTTCAAGTTATCACTCGGATCTCTAAATGGGTTAACAATTATCTTCATGCTATATGATCTTAAGTTCATCAAGGTATCAACATTATTTAGGATAACTTAGAAGACCTCATTATTCAAAATCAACATAAAAATTTGTAAAAAATGATAGACATCATAAATTATTCATGTCATTTTTCACACGTTCTCATTGATTCATGTGATTTATTTTGCATGCCTCACATCTCTCTATTAATTTTCATGCTTGGGTTCATCACTTGTGTTTGTCTTTATCCCTCCCACCTGGGTTTAGCTCTACCGCTTAGGTTTCTCTCTCATGATTGGGTTTTAATGACCATTTTTTTGTATATTGGATTTTTGGTAATTTAAATTATACCTCCTACTCTGGTTTCTACAACCATTGTTTCTCACCTTGAAAACTTTGGTAATTGTAGACACCTAATATATGCTTACAATTAGCATTTCATCCAAACCATTCAATTAAAGACATTTCCTTAATTCCCCATTCTTTGATCCATTCTTAGGTGCCCATTTACGACACATTATCGGTCATATTCCTCCTATAATCAATTTATTTGGCTAATATCTCTCTTATTAGCTAAGCATTCCTCTTTTCAACCACTCGGAACCTCCCTAGTTCTCTCCAGACCACTTCTATCGGCTTAGTAGGCTATCTATTAGTCAAAATTGATTAACTAAACCCCTCCCAACTCTCAATGAGTCTCTAATCACTTGCTTATCAGGTTTAACTAGTCTAATCCTAGCTTAACTAAGCTTAAAGCATGTTTATCCTAATCTAATCTAAAAGTGATTTTTGAGCTTTAGTCCCACATGCACCCAAAGTTCAAACTTTTCCATTTGGAAAACTATAAATAGAAGGGTCACCCCTCCCTCTAAAAGACACAACTTCACTCACAAGTCCTTCTCTCTCACATTTGGAGATATTGGCATTAGACCTCATTTGCATTAGCCAAGCTAATAGGCATTTGATCTTGGCTATCCTCCATTGTTGAAGCTCCTCCATCTTGCATCCATAACTTCATAGTAGGTTAGTAGGAGAGTATCTAACTTGGCCTTGTATCCATTTTAGAGAGACCTCTTCACCTCCATTGAAGAAAAAAACAAATCTAATTTGATTGCTCTTAGGTTTAACTAGGTTCAATTTATGTTTTAAGTAATCACAGAGTAGTTAGAGATAAAATGATATTGTTTTAGTTTAATTCATTAATGTAGAAGTTATCTTGTTTAGCACTCATCTTGATGTTTATGATAGGTTTAGTTAGATCATGGAACTACTTAGTTAGTTTCTTGTTTATTAACATAGCTAATCTTCTCATGCATACAATAATTTATCTATCACCTTCTTCTTGGGTTTCTACGGCCATTGCTTCTTACCTTGGGTACTTTGGTAAATTTTCTATCTTATCCCACTTGGATCTACCTCTTATTTCTTTGGTTGGATCTCTAATCGGTCCCCTTCCCATCATTATACCCTTTGTCTTACACACATTACTTGCTTTATTACCTTTATTTTACACCTTTTATTATTTCATTTTTCGTAGCCATAAGTGTATGTACATTTATGCTTAAATGAGAGAATGAAGTCATAAGATTAATCACATGTCAATATCACATACAAATAATATCAATATGTATGAAAATTTCGTCTCATATATATCTCAAAATCAATCATTTTATACATCACCATCCATGGCTCAAGAATCTCCTCCCTCAAATGGAGTTCGTCTAATGCTTTGAGTTGACGGTTCTTGACTCATAACATGTAAGGACCATGCTAGTGATATGGATCTAGATCGATCCCCCCGCAACCTCTCCATCTTCTATTATTTCCCAAACCTCTAACTCTTAAATCTAAGTTATATCTATCGTTTGGCATACATCACTACTTATGCATTTGCTAATCTCGTTGTTAGCTCTCATTCCAATGCTACATATTCCTAGAGAAGGCCATGCATCAATGCAGTTATATCTATTATATTTACAATTACATGAGCATCTTGATATCTCTACATCTCACACAATGCCTCTCCTACAATCCTAAATGCACCCAATGAATCTCATTTAGTCATTATATATGATCTGCCACCACTGAAGTATCCTTTATGTCTAGTGTTTCATCAAGTATCTCATGGTGTACACCCTCAATCAATGAGTTCCAATCGAATGCAATTCACTTTGTAAATTAGATATATTAGAAACACACAATAGTCAAAGTACAATGATAAACAAGTATAACTAATAAGAGAATAGGAGTGCCTTAGCTGATATCTAGTTGTCTAGAATTGATCTGGGCTGAATTGATGGTAGAACAGACTCAGTATAAACTATGTAAGCTTTGTTTTAGAAAACAATGATTTGGAAGTTGTGTTGGGACAATATTACCCAGAAGAGGACACTATCTCCTGACACAAGAGTTTGAATTGGGCACTAGTGTCCAGACAATGGATACATATATTGTTCCTTCAGTGTTTAACAATGTTTCCTTCACTTCGCTCTATGTAGCATCCACTTTGTTGTAGAGTTTTCTTGTCGCACCTATTCTTGCAAAACAAACCCTATCTACCTAAAAAATCCTAAAACACACATTTGAATAAATAAAATATATAAATGTTTGATTCAAAACAACCTCAGTGGTCACCCCAATGTGATTGTCTCGAAGCATGGAACTACATTTCATACTCTATATAGTTCTTGTGTGAGTGTGATAAAAATTGTGTCCCTTGATGCCAGGTTTCCTTTTACAAGTGACACCAAGATAGCGGGATACAACTACTTTTCCCATAATATAATATGAGTTATGGAATTCATAATTTTCCCCTTTATATGTAGTGAATAATGCAGTCCAAATGTTGTCCCTTTCTTAAGAATAGTTTCCTTAGTTGTTAGATATGTCCATAGCAACATCTTGCTTAGTTCTTGTACATCTATGAATCAACACGTGAATCTCCAGCATAATTAACCTCTCGAGGCCATGTCGAGACAACGTTTTTGATATGGAAAGATGACTATGGAATGGATAACTAGGGATAATAGGTGGAATATGTGAAAGTGGATAAAAGTTGCTGAAAGGTAGATCAAGGCAATCTAATGTCTTGTATGGGAACTAAAGGAATCTACTCATCTAACCTATATGTGTGAGATAGAATGATCTAGAAGAATGGTATTACATAGATGTCGTTCAATATCAAGATCATGAAAAATTATCTCGACGGGTTGTGGGATGTGTGGGAATTGTCTTGCGTTCGCCTCATAGAAGTCTCCAGAAAAGGTCGTGGAAGTGCGAGAGGAAAACGTATGGAAGGGACAAGTCTATGGATCATGCGATATAATTTCAACTAGGTTGATTGTGCCATTACATGTAAGCATTTTCCACTTTGATGTTCAAAGCCTTCAATTGTGAGATGATAATGGGCAGAATTGGGGTGGATTGGAAAAGGATGTGCCAAAGGAACTGGTCAATGTCTGTAAACTATGTAGTAGTGTTTGGTTGAGGCACCCTTGGATTACACACTAATGATTTGGGTTGCTAGGGCCTTAGATGGTCATGTGGATGTGCAAACTATTAAAGCAAAGAAACAAAAAAGCTCACAAATAATCCACAAGAGGGAAAGGTAAATATTTAGGAAACCTAATAAAACTAAGGATACATGAGGAGTTGTGTTAATTCCTTTTTAATCAACTCTGTGTTCCTAAACTAACAAACAAAAACAAGCAGATTTAAATTAAATCAATTTACTTAGTTTCCTTGAATTTAATTAAATATATGTGTTGCTAGTTAATCAACAAATGAAAACTAAATAATTAAACAAAGAAACAAAACTAATCTATTTGTTTTTGTGCTTTCCCAATGATTTTAAACAAAAGGGGATAAAATAGATAAAATAAAACTAAGTAATTTAATCTAATCTAATGTTTTTGTATTTTTTGTGTACTAGAAAATGAAATAAATGTGCACAGAAAAAATAACCTCCTCTAATTAAATGAAATTACCTCTACTCTAAAACAAACTAAGCTAAACAGTGAAATAACTGGATGTGGCTATTTCCCTGTGCAGAATATTTAATTAATCTAATAAAAAATGTTTTTTCCTATTTGTAATTATGGATGCAACTTCCTCTAAGTATACCTCAGAATCATAAGAAGAATGAAAATATTCTCAGAAGCAATTCTTCCCTTGAAACTTCCTTGGTAAAACAAAAGCTTTATAATGAAGAAATATAAATCTAACACAAACACATAAGCTTCCAAAACTAACTTCCTGTGGAAATCCATAGAGATATGTAAAGAAGTAGTTATTCATAGAAGTTTTTCTTGTGTGTAACTAATACTGATTTTTGAATGTAATGAAATTTCTACTGTCACTACTATTGTAATTGAATCTTTCTAAATAAATGTGTTTAATCGGACTAAATCTGTTAATCTATATAAAATAATCAAAGAAACTTTCAAGAATTTAAGACACCCCCAACTTGGAAATGTTGTACAGAGACAAATCCAATGTTGGAAATGATTCTTGATGTCCCCTCATCTTATTTTCCAATGAACTTCCAAATGTGTCCAGAGAGCAATTTTGGAAAGTGTGCAGGAAGATCGGGAGAATGTTGGAGTTGGCTGGTTTGCAAGTGGTATGGTAATAATGTGAGCAAGAGAGAAACAAGGTAAAAGAATGGGTTTTCTTTTGTACTTCTTGGCAGGATTATGGAAACATAACAGTGCAATCCAAATCAAGAAACTCCAATCAATGCTTTGGGAAGAAGCTTGGTTCTTATAGAAATTTGGCAGGGAAGTGGTCCAACCCATTTGGTAGCTAAGAAATTCCATATCACTCAAATAAGGGGTGGTTAAATTGCTAATAGTATTGTTATCCAATTTCACCCCCCAGGGTTGAAATTGATAACATACATCAGGATTCTCAAATCCCAGGCAAATTGATTGATCCAGGGTAAAAATCATGTTTCTAGGGTCCCTTCAGAAAATTTTCTAACTCCCCTGTCCAGGTTGAAAAGAACAAGCTCTGAGAAAATGCGAGAAAGTTGCAGAAAATAAGCTTGGGCCAGAAAAAAATTGTGAAAATCGGCTAAGTCCTAGTCCAAACGACAGTTGGGACATTTGGGATGAAAAGGCGTGGATCGGCCGAAAAGCCCACAGGTGGCCTAAACAACAAAGAGACATCTAGGACAAATGGACGCGAAATGCCCGAATCGGCCGGTTCGGCCGGAACGGGAAACCGAAGCGCTGGGACATTTGGGACAAAAGGACACACAGGGCGCGAGAAGCCGACGTGGCCAGAGAGATAAGAAAATCAACCAACTGCTTTAGTACATGTGGGACAAAGGAACGTGAACCAGCCAAATCAGACGAATCGGAAGAATTTGTCCCAGACAGCACTAGGACATTTGGGACAAATGGACGCGAAGTATGCGAACCGGCCGGTTCGGCCGAAACAGGAAAATTCAGCATTGGGACATCTGGGACAAAAAGACGCGATGGACGTGAAAATCCAGCAGGCCCGTGGACAAATCACAGCATGACACGTGTCGCCAAGGAAAAAGGTCCAAAAAGTCAAAGGGGCGGGTTTTCGAGCACTGATCCGAACCAATGAAATAGTGCCACGTGTCCAAGTTTAAGGGGCCCACAAGAAAAGCCCACGAAAAGGCGGAGAGAGAAAATTGCTAAGTGAACCAGAGCCTACCATGTGTCGTCCAGATGGCAGAGCATGGGAAAAGAGATTTAAAAATCCGTTTTCGCGTGTTTTGTGCCCTAAATCTTCAGACCTTCGTATCTTTCGATCCAGAGCTCGGATTTGCACGTTCTTTATATCAACGGAAAGCTGTTGAAATTCTCTACATGATTCTGGGATCAATCTCACATTTTGGTGTAGTTTGGAGGGAGAAAATTAAGAAAAAATCTCTGACGTGTGGTGATAGACAGAAGTAATGCTTCAACAACCAACTTTAATGCAGCAGACAGCTCGCCGCTCCTGTTAGACAGCCTGCCGTTTTGCTAGGATCCGCCACTTCTGTCATAATGAGATGATTTTAAATGCTACCAAGAAGTGGTTGGGGTAGATTCTGGATTTCCTCTCTCTTCCCTCTCTCATTTCTTTATATATATTGTAAAGAAGAGCTCCTTTAAGGGGTCGGACATTTTTGTTTTGCATCCTCCCTTCTTCCCTCGCTTGCAAGAGAATTTGTGGAGCTTTCAAACCTCCCATATGGGTTGTAATGCCAGTCTTTTTGCCTCTTGGCCACTGCAATGTACTGTATCGACTCTTGAGTAATAATATATATGTTTGTGATTGATTCTCAACCCTCTCATGTATTCATTACTGTCATTTTGATCTCTTATTGCAGTTTGGTTACCTATAGACAAAGTGCTTACAAATGCTGCCCAGCTCTGAAGGAACGTCATGGAGGACAACAAGGTAAAATGTTGAAGCCCCCTCCTTTTTATGTTTCATTGATCATAGGAGACAAGTTGGTACATAATTGCATGATTGATTCTGGGGCAAGTAGCTCAGTGATGCCCAAGCAAATAGCTGATCAGCTAGGACTCCAATATGAAACAACATCTAAAGGGGTAGTGCAATTGGATGGGACAGTAGTAGCAACAGTTGGAGTGATTAGAAACTTGAGTCTTACCATGCATGCATGTCCAAATGTTATTGTTTTACAAGATGTATCAGTCATAGACCTTCCACCACTCTTTGCCCTATGCTTGTCAAGGGACTTCACAGCCAAAATTGGAGGCTATTTATCTACTGATTGGTCACACATGCTGTTCAGAACAAGGTATGGAACTAAGGCTACAATCAGATCAGAACCTATTGCAAACTTCCACATTGAGCCTTACACTCCAAGTCAGATTAATGCCAATTGCTCAGCATTTGATCAAGAAGATCACCCAAGCACTGATGAGGCTGACACCAAGGTTGGAAGCATCCCGGATCTAACTCTTGATGAATGGGAAAGCAAGGTGCATGCTTTTGATCCCTATCAAGAAGTAGAAGAATCTGAGCTAGGAGTCTATTGTATACATGAAGAAAATCAACCTCTTCCTAGCATCACCAAGCCAAGATCATAAGGATGACAATGAGGTATGGCAATTGTTTTTTGATGGATCAAGGAGTAGACAAGGTGCAGGAGGAGGAGCCATGCTTGTTTCACCTCAAGGTATAAGGTATTATTCAGCTTTCCATCGTTTCCAGTTTTCTTGCTTCAAACAACACAGCTGAATATGAAGCCTTGGTTCATGGACTGCATTGGGCAAAAGAAGAAATGCATAAAGAATTTGCAAGTATTTGGTGATAGTGAGCTGATCGTAAATCAAGTCAAAGGACAAAATGCTGCCAAGAATGATCTACTGAAGAACTACAAGAATCAGGGTGTGGGACCTCATTGAAGATTTTGAAGCTTTTATGATCAATTCCATCCCAGGAAAGAAGAATGAAGCCGCTGACAGGCTTGCAGCAGTTGGGGCAGCATTTGATGTTGTAGACAAGTATCAAAAGTGAGAAAACTCAGCCTCATATCCATGTGATTGTGAGGCCAGCAGTTCCAGATAACAACACAAGTTGGCAAGTGTTTGAGAATGATCAGCAAATCATCAAATTACTTCAAGAAGAGGCTAAGTTCTCAGCTAGGAATCAAGACAAGCTGAGCAGCAGTATGGTGATCAAGTGGTGCAGCTGAGAACTAACAAACTTACCAAAAGGACTCATAACCTTGGAGTCCATCTTCAACCCGAATGATCAGTTCTAGGAAGGAGAAAGCAAACATTCAAGTCAAGGGTGAAGATTCAGAGCCTATTTTAGTGGAAGAAGGCAAAACATTGCAAATTGGCAAAGTAAGTACTGAGCAAGAGAAATATGATTTCATACAGCTTTGTCAAGAATTCCCAGATGTCTTTGCTTGGAGCTATGAAGACTTGAGAGGTTTCAATCCAAATTTGGCACAACATACCATTGAATTGGATCCAGATGCTAAGCCCATCAGGCAGAAGCAAAGACCAGTCAATCCTCACATTGAGCCTCTCATGAGAAAAGAGTTAAACAAGCTAATTGAGGCAAGCATCATATTCCCGATCAAGCACTCAAGTTGGGTTGCTAACTTGGTTCCAGTCAGAAAGAAGAGCAGAGAAATCAGGTTGTGTGTGGACTTCTGAGACCTCAATAGAGCATCTCTCAAGGATCATTATCCACTTCCTTCAATGGAGCAAATATTGCAAGTAGTAGCTGGTTCAGAAAGGTTCTCTCTCCTAGATGGCTACTCAGGCTATAATCAGATGATGGTGAAGGAAGAAGATCAATTCAAGACGGCCTTCACAACCAAATGGGGCACATATGCTTACAAGAAGATGCCATTTGGGCTGTCAAACGCTGGAGCTACATTCCAAAGAGCTATGGACATGGCGTTCAAAGGCTTGATCAACAAGATAGTGCTGATATACCTTGATGATATCACTGTCTTCTCAAAGAATGCAGCAGACCATCTCTTTCACCTTGAGGAAAGTGTTTCAGAGGTGTAGAAAGTTCGGAGTGTCTTTGAATCCCAAGAAGTGCATCTTTCTTGCACATGAAGGAAAGCTCCTTGGCCATATTGTCTCCAAAGAAGGATTAGCAATTGATCCAGAGAGGGTTGAAGCCATAAGAGCACTACCATTGCCAAGTCACAAGAAGGCTCTTCAAAGCTTCTTGGGAAGGATAAATTTTGTCCGCAGGTTTGTCCCAGATTTTGCAGCCCTTGTCAAGCCCATCACCAAAATGTTAAAGAAGAGCATGGCTTTCAAGTGGACAGCAGAAGGCAAGGAGAGTTTTGAAGCAATCAAAGAAGCCATCTCTCAAGCACCAACTCTCATCAACCCAGACTTCTCCAAGGATTTCATCCTCTATGCATTTGGAGGTGATGACACTATTTCTGCCATTTTGGTACAGCAGAACAAAGATAATGATGAGCAGCCAATTGCCTTCTTCAGCCAGAGCCTAGATGACTGCGAGGTGAGGTACTCTTTTATTGAAAAACATGTACTTGCAGTAATCAGAAGCTTGAAGAAATTCAAGCATTTAGTCTCAAAAAACAAGGTCCAGTTGCTGGTCTCGCATGCTGGAGTTAAGGACTTCCTCCTCAACAAGGATTTGAATGAGAAAAGGGCAGGTTGGATCACCCGTGTCATGGAGTATGACATTGAGATCAAGATCACCAAGCTGGTAAGAGGGAAAGGATTGTGTGAGCAGCTGGTTTTGGGGAAGCAAAAAGAAGTATGCAATGAAGAAGAGGTTGTTTTGACAGTCCAGGACAGCCATGAGCCAAGTGGCAATCAAGAAGAAGACAATGCTGCCCCCACTCCTTGCTGGACCCAAGATATTATGCACTTCCTAGGCACAGGCCTATGCCCTCCAGAGATGAACAAGACCCAAAGGAGACACTTCAGATTGTAGGTTGTTCCATATGCCATTGTTGATGGAGTTTTGTTCAAGAAAGATGTGAATGGAGTGCTGCTGAGATGCATTAGCACAAATCAGATTCAAAGGGTGTTGGAAGAGTTTCATGGTGGACCAGCTGGCGGCCATTTTGCACCAAGAGTGACAGCTCTAAAAATCATGAAGGCTGGTTATTATTGGCCTAAAATCTTCAGTGATTGCTATGCATGGATCAAGAGGTGTAAGAATTGTGCATTCTTCACAGGAAAAGAGAGACTTGCTGCCCTTCCATTGCATCCAATCTCAGTTGACCAGCCATTCATGCAATGGGGTTTGGACTTCATTGGAGTCATTAATCCCAATTCAAGCCAAGGGCACAAATGGATTTTGACAGCCACAGACTACTTCACCAAATGGACAGAAGCAGTAGCACTCAAAGAGGCAAATGAGTCTAGCATCTTAGACTTTTATGAGGGGATAACAACCAGATTTGGTGTACCTGCTACAATAATCTCTGATAATGCATTGGCATTCATTGGATCTAAGGTGACTGAGTGGGCTGTCAAGAACGGTATTTACCTAAGCACTTCATCAAACTATTACCCTCAGGGTAATGGCCAGGCCGAGTCTACAAACAAGAACTTGTTGAGGATCATTAGGAGGACTCTTGATGAGAATCAGAGGTCTTGGCATACCAAACTGAAATCAGCCTTATGGGCTGATAGGATAACTCCCAAAAGATCCACAGGTAACTCTCCATTCAGGCTTGTCTATGGAAGAGAGGCAATCTTGCCCATGTCACTTGAGTTGCCAACATTGGAACTCATGAAGCAGCTGGAGTTGCTTGAATTTGAGCCCATGGAGGTGAGATATGCAGAGTTGATGGAGCTGCAAGAGATCAGAAATCAGGCATCCCAAGCAATGGAAAAGGATCAAGCTTTGATCAAGAAGACCTTTGATAGGAAGGCCAAGATAGATCTTTTCAAGTTGGAGATCTAGTGTTGAAATGGGATGTGGACAGAGCAAAACCGGGAAGGCATTCAAAATTTGATGCCATTTGGAGTGGCCCATACATGGTCACAAAGTGCAAGAACAGTAATGCTTTCCAATTGGCCTCATTGGATGGTGAAGAACTGCAGATTCCAGTCAATGGAATCTATCTCAAGCATTGCTTCTAGAGGGAAAGGTTCACTACCTTGTAAATATTAGATTAGATTTTCATTCCTCCAAGTGCTTGTGCACATTGTTTTGTTGTAGGTTAGTTTTGTTTTCCCTAAGTGCTTTGGCACAGGTTGCTGTCCCTGGAGATGTTTTGCAGTCCTTGCTTTTCAGGTGATATTCCATCTTCCTCCTTGTACATTCTGAGTCAGTTAGGGGTTCTAAACAGAATATTTGATGACTCCATGCCCAATGGATTGCTTCAGGCAATTGGTATCTTCATCTAACAGGCAGATGACCCCACTGAGTCACCAAATTGTTATCCAAAATTCACCCCCCAGGGTTGAATTTTGATAACATACTTCAGAATACTCAAGTCCCAGGAAAATAGATTGATTCAGGGCAAAAAATCATGTTTCTAGGGTCCCCTCAGAAATTTTTCTAACTCCCCTATCCAAGAAAAAGAGCAAGCTCTGAGAAAATGTGAAAAATTGCAGAAAATAAGGCTTGGGCCAGAAAAAATTGTGAAAATCGGCTAAGTCCTAGTCCAAAGGCAACAGTCGGGACATTTGGGACGAAGCTAACCGGCGCTGAATCAGCCGAAAAGCCTAGGCAGGCAGCCCAAGTCAGCAGGAAGGGGACAAGTGGGACAAATGGGACGCGAAAGCCCGAACCGGCCGAAAAAATCGAAAGAAAATTTGGAGAACTTTCAGCACTGTTGGACATCTGGGCCGTGAGGAGCGGATGGGACGCGAACCGCCGAATCGGCCGAAAGAGAAAATTTTGCAACAGAGTAAGTCTTGGGACATGGGGACAAAGGGACACGCTGGACAAGACGCGGACGCACTGAAGGAGCCGAAGAGCCAATCAGATCAATGCCATGTGTCACCGGCCAAAAGGGACGGGAAGCCCATTTCGGGCGGATCGAAGGAATTTGTCCCAGAAAGTTTGGGACATCTGGGACAAAAGGACGTGGTGGATGTGAAAATATGGCAGGCCCGTGAGACAAATCACAGCAATGACACGTGTCACAAGGAAAAAGGTCCAAAAAGTCAAAGGGGCGAGTTTTCGAGCACTGAGGCCCGAACCAATGAAATAGTGCCACGTGTCCAAGTTTAAGGGGCCCACAAGAAAAATTTGGCCCGCAGAAAAGGTGGAGAGAGAAATTTCCTCAGCAAATCAGAGCCTGACCACGTGTCATCCAAGTGGCAGAGCGCGGGAAAAGAAATTTTAAAATCCATTTTCACCTGTTTTGTGCCCTAAATCTTCAGATCATCATATCTTTTGATCCAGAGCTCAAATTTACACGTTCTTTATATCAACGGAAAGCTGTTGAAATTCTCTACATGATTTCCAGGGATCAATCTTGAATTTTGGTGTAGTTTGGAGAGAGAAAATTAAGAAACATCTCTGACACGTGGTAATGGACAGAAGTGACATTTCAACAACCAGATTTAATGCAGCAGAATGGGTCGCCGCTCCTCAATTCGGTCAAAAATGCAGGGTAGGGTTTGTAAGGCCCCTACCATAATGAGATGATTTTAAATGCATAACCTAGAAGTGGTTGGGGTAGATTCGGATTTCCTCTCTCTTTTTCTCTCATTCTTCCTATATATATTGTAAAGAGGATTTGCTCATTTCTAATGGTCGAACATTCTTGTTTTGCATCCTCCCTTCTTCACCTCGCTTGCAAGTGAATTTGTGGAGCTTTTCAAACCTCCCATATGGAACTGTAATGCAAGTTTTTTACCTCTTGGCCATTGTAATGTACTGTATCAACACTTGAGCAATAATGCATGTTTGTGATGATTTTCAACCCTCTCATGTATTCATTGTGTTCATTTCCTGATCTCTTCATTGCAAATTTGGTTATCTGTGCATGTATGTTTGTATTGCATCTTGTGGTTTGTGTTTATTTGCAAAAGAGTGTTCACATTCCTTTTGGTGCATCACCTCTGTTAGTTTAGGTTTATTTTATGCATTTCTTACCCTGTCTCCTTGGCAAGTTAGATTAGGTTTTAGTAAACCCTCTGCATTTTTGCAAGTGCATCTGAACAGAGGAATAGGAACCAGCCTTCTCTGGAGATTCCTTTCTCATCTTTACAAGTCCCACACTTGGAGAAAGGATTCCATGTTGTGCAATCACACTGGATGCCTAGAACATCAACCTAGAAATCTGATCAACATCCAGGGGTGCTGTGAGTCTGCAACAACACCTTAATTTTTACGAATACCATTTATTTTTAAGGTTTGGTGCCTTATCTTCACCACAACTAGGTTATGTTTTTTCAGAAAAATATGATACAACTATAGTATTATATGATGGGATGCATGCCTTAGTTTTCCACACAAGATATCCTCTTTGTTATGTCACATGTATGCAGCCTTGGCGTGTAAAACTATAGACAACAAGAAATGATATATGATCTATAACAAAATAAACTATGCATATTCTTCTAGTACTTGTAAATTTAAAATGGGAATTCCTTATCCAAATACAAATAAAATGGGGCAATTAAATTATGAAATCCGTAGGAAGTAAACTCTCCATAGAAATAAACTTGGAAATAAACACACATTTGCAGAATGGAATAGATTTTGTAAGGATAGAGGGACATGTTAAAGAATAAACAAAATTGTTGGATCCATAAATAACACAATTGAAATATGAGAACAAAGAAATAAGATTCTAAGTTTAAAATGCGAATTTGGAGAGTACCCACAAGGATTTTCAAATCTGATCCTAGAATAAACCCTACAAATTTTTATGTGGTGGCTTTCAAAATAGTTTAGGAAAATTTTGTTTGAACATTTCTTATGGTATGAATTTTTTATATAAAACCATTTAAAACCAACAAGTATGTTAGGATAAAAATAGGGACCCTTTCCTAGTATGGATTTTAAATGAGGGTCATTTGAATTAATGGTCATAAGGAATTAAATTAGGATATTGTACCTACTTCCATGTTGCCGAAATATTCAAATGCAGAACATGACATAAATATAGGGATTAATTCTATAACTAAAGGTAAAATGTTTATAAGAATATATATATTCCAATCTTCCATTAAATCTCCTAATGTCTATATGGGAACATTATTTATGTTATCATATGTTATATATTGGCAACATAACCTTGCATAGGTTTATTTAATTCCTCTTAAGTTCATCAGAATAGGTAACTGTTTCCTAAATGTACTTTCAATCCATCAAATAATGATCTTATATTGCAAAAAAAAAACCATAATTTTCCTTGTAATTGTTATCCAAAGTTCACCCCCCAGGGTAAATTTCGATAACATGCATCAGAGTTTTCAGTTCCAAGCAAGTAGGTCGATTCAGGAAAAAATCATGAAATTGGCTAAGTCCTACTCCAGGCCGCCTTTGGGACAGTTGGGACATCAAGGCGCGGATCGGCCGAAAAGCCTCTAGGCGGCCCGTGAAGCAAAGGGACATCCGGGACGCGAAGGACGCGAACCGGCCGGTTCGGCCGAAAAGAGAAATTTAAAGGGACAATCGGGCCGTCGGGACGCGCGGGACGCAAAAGGGTTCGGCCGAAGGAGAAGAAAATCGACTAACTGCTCAAGGACATTTGGGCCAAAGGACGCGAACCACCCGGTTCGGCCGAAAAGGAGAACTTTCGCACTAAGTAGTCGGGACATCTGGGCCGCGAGGACGCGAAGGACGCGAAAAGGTGAAGCGGCCGAGAGCAAAGGAAGCCCATTTCAGGCGGTTCGGAGAATTTTTCCCAGACAGTCTGGGACAGTTGGAACAAATGTACGCGAAGGACGCGAACCGGCCAGTTCAGCCGAAACGAGGAACTTCAGCACTGGGACAGTTGGGACAAATGGACGCGTGGGACGCGGATAGCCGAGAAACCCGAGGGCCAATCAGATCATGACACGTGTCACCGGCAGATGAGGGACAAGGAAGCCCATTTCGGGTGGTTCAGGAGTTTTTGTCCCAAACAGTTTGGGACATCCGGGACAAAAGACGCGAAGGGCGCGAAGAGCCGGCAGACCCGCGGACCAACCAAATCATGACACGTGTCACAAGGAGAAAAGTCCAAAAGGTCAGAGGGCGAGGTTTCAAGCACTGACCCGAGCCAATAAAAAGAGGACACATGTCCAATGAAGCAGGGAAGGAGAGAGAATCACACGACCAATCAATGCATGCCACGTGTCATCCAGGTGGCAGAGCGCGGGAAGAAATTTAAAAATCCGTTTTCACCTGTTTTGTGCCCTAGATCTTCAGATCGACATATCTTTCGATCAGAGCTCAGATTTGCACGTTCTTTATATCAACGGAAAGCTTATGAAATTCTCTACATGATTTCAGGGGTTAATCTTGAATTTTGGTGTATTATGGAGAGAGAAAATTGAGAAACGGCTCTGACGCGTGTTCATGGCCAGAAGTGACATTTCAGCGACCAGATTTAATGCAGAATGGGTCGCATTCTCCTGTAATCCGGTCAAAATGATAGGGTATGGGTTTGTAAGGTCCCCCATGCCATTTTAATGCATCTGTAGTCAAGGAGGGATGGGTTCCCATGTTTCTGTACGTTTTCTGTCCCCTGGGCTCGACCCATGCAATGTAAAAGCCAGATTTGGCTCATTTCTAAGGGGGAACATTTCTTTGGATAGCAAGCTTCTTCTTTCACCTATAACAAGTGATTTTTGCAAGTATCAGACCTCTTCTAAAATTGTAACAGGTTTTCTACCTTTTTGATGTTGTAATACAAGGGTTTTGACAGTGGAAATGACAATACAGGCTCTGTGATCAGTTTTCAGTCCTCTGTTTGTGTTGCTTGTTTCATTTCAGACCTCTGATTACATCTTATCAGCTTGTGCATGATGTTTTATGTTGCATTTTATGATCTGTGTCTATCTGCAGAACAAGAAGTGTTCACCACTCCTCCTTTGGTGTATCACCTGTTAGTTTAGTTTCATTTTTTGCACTTTCTATCTCTGTCTCCTTGGATTTTAGAGTAGGATTAGGTTTCAAACCTCTGTAGTTTTGCAAAATATAGATCTAAATCAGAGGAGTTTGAGGAACCAGCCTCTAATCTGGAGATTCCTCTCTCAGTTTCACAAGTCCCCACACTTGGAGAGAGGTTTCCATGTTGTGCAATCACACTGGATGCTAGAGTGATCAACCTAGAAGCCTGATCTGCATCCAGGGGTGCTGTGAGTCTGCAACAATAGTTTTGGCACGCCCGGTGGGACATAGAGGTCTCATTTTTATTGTAGCAAAGTTGATGTGCATCTGCTGCAATTTTCTTGCTTAAAAGAGCTATTATTTGCATATCTGGCGACTCCAAGGGGAAGAATCAACTGGTTCCAGCAGTGCAGGCCTGAAAACTCATGAGAAGAATCACCACAAGGTCAAGAGTTGGAGAAGAAGAAGTGCTGTTTGAATACCTGCAATTATCTCCAAGAAGAAGGCAAAGAGGAAGAAGGATTCAAAGGTCTCCATCTCCACCAAACAGAACTCTCTCAACTCCTCCACCTGGTAGGCCTTTCATTCAGTCAACAAGGGTTTTAAGACCAATTAGAATGGCTCAGAACAATCCCTACGTCAACTTCACAGGCAGCAGCCCACTTGCTCTCAATGCACAACATCCAGTTCCTATTGCAGCCTTGAAGAACATTCCCTACTTCACTGGAGAAAATCAGACTACTCCAGGTGATCATGTTAAAGATATTGCTAACCTTTGTGCAATCCATGAAATCAATGAAATGCAAGTGGCTGTCAAGTTACTGGCATCTTCCTTCAAGGGTAAAGCATTGCAATGGTTTAGGAGCCTTGGAGCTGGTTCTATCACAAACTGGAATCAGCTGTGTATTGCACTTCATGAGCAATTTGGAGAGAAGGGAGACAACTTGTCTCTTTTGGAGCAGCTGACAACTATCAAGAGAGCCCCCAACGAGCAGCTGACTGACTTCAACTTCAGATTTCAAAGGTCTTGGGATAGGATTCCAGTGGCAGTCAGGCCAACAGCAGAAGGTGCTTTTCTATATTACCTTAAAGCTTTGAATTCTGATATTTCTATGTTAATTCAATCTATGGGAGGCACAACCTTACCTGCTGCTTATAGCATTGCCATTAGAGCCGAAAACTGTCTTATTCAAGCTGGTAAACTGGCTCCTAGGCCTCCCATGCCCTTGTATCCAAACTTAGAAAATCCAAGCACTAGTCAAGCACCCACTTTGGCTCCTGTTCCCACCCCTAGAAATCAAAGTTCAAGTGAAACTTCTACTTCATCCTCTAGTGCTTCAAATGAACTCCAAGAGGTCATGAAACAGTTGCAAAATTTGGGAAATGAGCTGGTTACTATCAAAAGACAGCAAGCTCAAAGTGCTAGACCTTATCAGCCTCAAGCACAGCCAGGCTAGGCCCCCATACCAACAAAATAGGTCACCAAATCAGGCTGCAAATCAAAATCAAAGCCAAGTAAGGCCTCCCGCTAATAGACCATTTCAGCCCTATAACCCCAATGTTGTATCTGCTTCTAAAGCATTAGTGCCAGTCCAAAATAACATGGCCCAAGAATATGATTGGTGTTTCCCATGTAGTCAGCCACATAACCAATCAATGTGCTTTAATGGTGCATTAAATCAAGCTCTTATGGTGACAAACCATTGGTGGGTGCAAGAGTCCAGCCAAGAAGGAGATCAACAACAAGAAGCATTCAGCAAGGAACATCTCCAAATGAAACTACTCTTGTCAATTGGCAGGCAGAAGATTTCTGTGGTATGAATCAAATACCCTCTCAAGGTGTTGCAGCCAACACAAGGTCAAAGAGGAGAAATTTGGGTGAAGAACAGCCATTAGCCCCAACCAGTCCACAACCTTCTGTCACTCCACAAGGTGTTGGCAAACAAAATGCAGTTCCAAACATGCAAGGAGCACCCAAACCAGCCCCTAGGCCAACTCAAATGCCAGTTGTTGCTGCCCATGTGCAAGGAATGAATGTGCAAACCAAGGGACAACAAAGGGATACTTCATCCCCATTCAGTATCATTGATCAGATGAAGAAGACAAATGTCAATATATCAATGTGGGAATCCCTATCCATCCCAGGACAAAGAGATTTGCTACAAGCTGCCATGAAGGACTGGTCAACTTCAAATCAACAGGTCCAAATGCAAGAGAAGGTACTCACAAATGCTGCCCAGCCTGAAGGAAATCATGGAGGACAACAAGGTAAAATGTTGAAGCCCCCTCCATTTTATGTTTCATTGATCATTGGAGATAAACTAGTACATAATTGCATGATTGATTCTGGGGCAAGTAGCTCAGTGATGCCCAAGCAAATAGCTGATCAGCTAGGTCTCCAATATGAAGTAATATCTAAAGGGGTAGTGCAATTGGATGGGACAGCAGTAGAAACTGTTGGAGTGATTAAAGGTTTGAGCCTTACCTTGCATACATGTCCCAACGTTACCGTTTTACAAGATGTGTCAGTCATAGACCTGCCACCACTCTTTGCCCTTGTGTTTGTCAAGGGATTTCACAGCCAAAATTGGAGGCTATTTATCTGCTGATTGGTCACACATGTTGTTCAGAACAAGATATGGAACTAAGGCCACAATCAGATCCGAACCTATTGCAAACTTTCATATGGAGCCTTACACTCCAAGCCAAATCAATGCCAACTGTTCAGCATTTGATCAAGAAGATTATCCAAGCACTGATGAAGCTGACACCAAGGTTGGAAGCATCCCAGATTTGACTCTTGATGAATGGGCAAGCAAGGTACATGCTTTTGATCCCTACCAAGAAGTAGAAGAATCTGAACTAGGAGTCTATTGTTTACATGAAGAAATCAACCTATTCCTAGCATCACCAAGCCAAATCATAAGGATGAAGAATGAGGTATGGAAATTATTTTTCGATGGATCAAGGAGTAGGCAAGGTGCAGGAGGAGGAGCTATGCTTGTTTCACCTCAAGGCATCAAATATTATTCAGCTTTTCATTTCCAGTTTTCTTGTTCAAACAACACAGCTGAATATGAGGCCTTGATTCATGGACTTCATTGGGCTAGGAAAAAGGGCATAAATAACTTGCAGGTGTTCGGGGATAGTGAGCTGATCGTCAATCAAGTCAGGGGACAACATGCTACAAAGAATGACCTGCTGAAGAACTACAAGAATAGGGTATGGGACCTCATTGAGGATTTCGAAGCTTTCAACATCGTGTCCATACCCAGGAAGAAAAATGAAGCCGCGGATAGGCTCGCAGCAGTTGGAGCAACGTTTGATGTGGTTGACAACATCAAAAGGGAAAAAACACAGCCACATATCCATGTGATTGTGAGGCCAGCAGTTCCAGATAATAATATAAGCTGGCAGGTGTTTGAGAACGATCAACAGATCGTCAATTTTTTACAAGAAGAGGCTGAATTCTCAGCTAGGAATCAGGACAGACTAGAGCAGCAGTATGGGGATCAAGTAGTGCAGCTGCGGACAAACAAGCTTCCCAAGGGTTTAGTAACGTTGGAGTCTATCTTCAACCCTAACGACCAGTTCCGTAAGGAAAAGGCTAACATACAGGTCAAGAGAGAAGATTCAGAGCCAATTCCGGTTGGGGAAGGCAAAACACTTCAAATTGGTAAAGTGGCCACTGAGCAGGAGAAATCAGATTTCATACAGCTTTGCCAAGAATTTCCAGATGTCTTCGCTTGGAGCTATGAAGACTTGAGAGGATTCAATCCGAATTTGGCACAACATACCATAGAATTGGATCCAGATGCTAAGCCCATCAGGCAGAAGCAGAGACCTGTTAACCCTCACATTGAGCCTCTAATGAAGAAAGAGCTAAATAAGCTAATAGAGGCAAGCATTATATTCCCGATCAAGCACTCAAGCTGGGTTGCTAACTTGGTTCCGGTCAGGAAGAAGAGCGGAGAAATCAGGTTGTGTGTGGACTTCCGAGACCTCAATAGGGCATCTCTCAAAGATCATTACCCGCTTCCTTCAATGGAACAAATATTGCAAGTAGTATCCGGTTCAGAGAGATTCTCTCTCCTAGATGGCTACTCAGGGTATAATCAGGTGATGGTGAAAGAAGATGACCAGTTCAAGACGGCTTTCACCACCAAATGGGGGACCTATGCCTACAAGAAGATGCCATTTGGGCTATCAAATGCTGGGGCCACTTTCCAAAGGGCAATGGATATGGCATTCAAGGGGTTGATCAACAAAATAGTTTTGATATATCTTGATGACATCACTGTATTCTCCAAAAATGCAGTGGATCACCTTTTTCATCTGAGGCAAGTATTTCAGAGGTGTAGAAAATTTGGGGTATCATTGAATCCCAAAAAATGCATATTCCTGGCTCACGAGGGGAAACTTCTAGGCCATATTGTCTCGAAAGAGGGACTGGCAATTGATCCAGAGAGAGTTGAAGCCATAAGAGCACTACCATTGCCAAGTCACAAGAAGGCTCTTCAAAGCTTCTTGGGAAGGATCAATTTTGTCCGCAGGTTTGTCCCAGATTTTGCAGCCCTTGTCAAGCCCATCACCAAAATGTTAAAGAAGAGCATGGCTTTTAAGTGGACAGCAGAAGGCAAGGAGAGTTTTGAAGCAATCAAAGAAGCTATCTCTCAAGCACCAACTCTCATCAACCCAGACTTCTCCAAGGATTTCATCCTCTATGCATTTGGAGGTGATGACACTATTTCTGCCATTCTAGTACAGCAGAACAAAGATAATGATGAGCAGCCGATTGCCTTTTTCAGCCAGAGCCTAGATGACTGCGAGGTGAGGTACTCTTTTATTGAAAAGCATGTACTTGCAGTAATCAGAAGCTTGAAGAAATTCAAGCATTTAGTCTCAAACAACAAGGTCCAGTTGCTGGTCTCACATGCTGGAGTTAAGGACTTCCTCCTCAACAAGGATTTGAATGAGAAAAGGGCAGGTTGGATCACCCGTGTCATGGAATATGACATTGATATCAAGATCACCAAGCTGGTAAGAGGGAAAGGATTGTGTGAGCAGCTGGTTTTGGGGAAGCAAAAAGAAGTATGCAACAAATAAGAGGCTGTTTTGACAGTCTAGGACAGCCATGAGCCAAGTGGCAATCAAGAAGAAGACAATGCTTCCCCCACTCCTTGCTGGACCCAAGATATTATGCACTTCCTAGGCACAGACCTATGCCCTCCAGAGATGAACAAGACCCAAAGGAGACACTTCAGGTTGCAGGCTGTTCCGTATGCCATTGTTGATGGAGTTTTGTTCAAGAAAGATGTGAATGGAGTGCTGCTGAGATGCATTAGCACAGGTCAGATTCAAAGGGTGTTGGAAGAGTTTCATGGTGGACCAGCTGGTGGCCATTTTGCACCAAGAGTGACAGCTCTAAAAATCATGAAGGCTGGTTATTATTGGCCTAAAATCTTCAGTGATTGCTATGCATGGATCAAGAGGTGTAAGAATTGTGCATTCTTCACAGGAAAAGAGAGACTTGCTGCCCTTCCATTGCATCCAATCTCAGTTGACCAGCCATTCATGCAATGGGGTTTGGACTTCATTGGAGTCATTAATCCCAATTCAAGCCAAGGGCACAAATGGATTTTGACAGCCACAGACTACTTCACCAAATGGACAGAAGCAGTAGCACTCAAAGAGGCAAATGAGTCTAGCATCTTAGACTTTTATGAGGGGATAACAACCAGATTTGGTGTACCTGCTACAATAATCTCTGATAATGCATTGGCATTCATTGGATCTAAGGTGACTGAGTGGGCTGTCAAGAACGGTATTTACCTAAGCACTTCATCAAACTATTACCCTCAGGGTAATGGCCAGGCCGAGTCTACAAACAAGAACTTGTTGAGGATCATTAGGAGGACTCTTGATGAGAATCAGAGGTCTTGGCATACCAAGCTGAAATCAGCCTTATGGGCTGATAGGATCACTCCCAAAAGATCCACAGGTAACTCTCCATTCAGGCTTGTCTATGGAAGAGAGGCAATCTTGCCCATGTCACTTGAGTTGCCAACATTGGAACTCATGAAGCAGCTGGAGTTGCTTGAATTTGAGCCCATGGAGGTGAGGTATGCAGAGTTGATGGAGCTGCAAGAGATCAGAAATCAGGCATCCCAAGCAATGGAAAAGGATCAAGCTTTGATCAAGAAGACCTTTGATAGAAAGGCCAAGGATAGATCTTTTCAAGTTGGAGATCTAGTGTTGAAATGGGATGTGGACAGAGCAAAACCGGGAAGGCATTCAAAATTTGATGCCATTTGGAGTGGCCCATACATGGTCACAAAGTGCAAGAACAGCAATGCTTTCCAATTGGCCTCATTGGATGGTGAAGAACTGCAGATTCCAGTCAATGGAATCTATCTCAAGCGTTGCTTCTAGAGGGAAGTTCACTACCTCTGTAAATATTAGATTAGATTTTCTTTCCTCCAAGTGCTTGTGCACATTGTTTTGCTGTAGGTTAGTTTTGTTTTCCCTAAGTGCTTTGGCACAGCTTGCTGTCCATGGAGATGTTTAGCAGTCCTTGCTTTCATCAGGTGACATTCCATCTTCCTCCTTGCACATTCTGAGTCAGTTGGGTTCTAAACAGAATATTTGATGACTCCATGCCCAATGGACTGCTTCTGGCTACTGGTCTTTTCACCTAGCAGGCAGGTGACCCCGAAAAGTCGCCAAATTGTTATCCAAAGTTCACCCCCCCAGGGTAAATTTCGATAACATGCATCAGAGTTTTCAGTTCCAAGCAAGTAGGTCGATTCAGGAAAAAATCATGAAATTGGCTAAGTCCTACTCCAGGCCGCCTTTGGGACAGTTGGGACATCAAGGCGCGGATCGGCCGAAAATCCTCCAGGCAGCCCGCGAAGCAAAGGGACATCCTAGGACAAATGGGACGTGAGGGCACGAACCGGCCGGTTCGGCCGAAAAAGGAAAATTTTAGCAAAGGGACAATCGGGCCAGTCAGGACGCGGGACGCGGAAAGCCGGTTCGGCCAAAGGAGAAGAAAATCGACTAACTGCTCGGGACATTTGGGCCTTGAGGACGCGAACCGCCCGGTTCGGCCGAAAAGGAGAACTTTTGCACTAAGTAGTTGGGACATCTGGGCCGCGAGGACGCGAAGGACGCGAAAAGGTGAAGCGGCCGAGAGCAAAGGAAGCCCATTTCGGGCGTTCAGAAGAATTTGTCCCAGACAGTCTGGGACAGTTGGAACAAATGTACGCGAAGGACGCGAACCGATCGGTTCGGCTGAAATGGGGAACTTCAACACTGGGACAGTTGGGACAAAGGGACGCGTGGGACGCGGATAGCCGAAAAAGCCGAGAGCCAATCAGATCATGACATGTGTCACCAACAGAAAAGGGACAGGGAAGCCCATTTCAAGTGGATCGGAAGTTTTTGTCCCAAACAGTTTGGGACATCCGGGACAAAAGACGCGAAGGACGTGGCGCGAAGAGCCGGCAGACCCGTTTTGACCAATCAAATCATGACACGTGTCACAAGGAGAAAAGTCCAAAAGGTCAAAGGGCGAGGTTTCAAGCACTGACCCGAGCCAATAAAAAGAGGACACGTGTCCAATGAAGTAGGGAAGGAGAGAGAATCACGCGACCAATCAATGCATGCCACGTGTCATCCAGGTGGCAGAGCGCGGGAAGAAATTTAAAAATCATTTTTCGCCTGTTTTGTGCCCTAAATCTTCAGATCGACATATCTTTCGATCCAGAGCTCGGATTTGCACGTTCTTTATATCAACGGAAAGCTTATGAAATTATCTACATGATTTCAGGGTTAATCTTGAATTTTGGTGTAGTCTGGAGAGAGAAAATTGAGAAACGGCTCTGACGCGTGTTCATGGCCAGAAGTGACATTTCAGCGACCAGATTTAATGCAGAATGGGTCGCATTCTCCTGTAATCCAGTCAAAATGACAGGGTATGGGTTTGTAAGGTCCCCCATGCCATTTTAATGCATCTGTAGTCAAGGAGGGATGGGTTCTCATGTTTTTGTACGTTTTCTGTCCCCTGGGCTCGACCCATGCAATGTAAAAGCCAGATTTGGCTCATTTCTAAAGGGGGAACATTTCTTTGGATAGCAAGCTTCTTCTTTCACCTGTAACAAGTGATTTTTGCAAGTATCAGACCTCTTCTAAAATTGTAACAGGTTTTCTGCCTTTTTTGATGTTGTAATACAAGGATTTTGACAGTGGAAATGACAATACAGGCTCTGTGATCAGTTTTCAGTCCTCTGTTTGTGTTGCTTGTTTCATTTCAGACCTCTGATTACATCTTATCAGCTTGTGCATGATGTTTTATGTTGCATTTTTGGATCTGTGTCTATTTGCAGAACAAGAAGTGTTCACCACTCCTCCTTTGGTGTATCACCTGTTAGTTTAGTTTCATTTTTGCACTTTCTATCTCTGTCTCCTTGGATTTTAGAGTAGGATTAGGTTTCAAACCTCTGTAGTTTTGCAAAATATAGATCTAAATCAGAGGAGTTTGAGGAACCAGCCTCTAATCTGGAGATTCCTCTCTCAGTTTCACAAGTCCCCACACTTGGAGAGAGGTTTCCATGTTGTGCAATCACACTGGATGCTAGAGTGATCAACCTAGAAGCCTGATCTGCATCCAGGGGTGCTGTGAGTCTGCAACAACAGTGGTTAATAACAACACATAAATTTGGAATCCTTTCTAGTGTGGTCCCCAGACAAAGTGATAGAATCAATCCATGAGTCCCATTTCCTTGGAAAAAGGAAATTCATTCTCAAAAATTCCCTGAGTGGTACAAAGTAATTGGTCCCAATTTACAAGTTTAGAAGATTTAAACTAATTGGTGACTGCGTAATAGATCCAGGTTAAAGGGATGGATTCAGATAGGGTAAGATAGCACAAGGAAATGGATGATAAGCACCCAAATCAAAACATTAGAATCTTTGTCCCTTACTTGCACACTCATGTCCTTGAGAAATCCATGAAATAATCCTCGCAGTTAGTAACAAATTGTGTGATGTCATAAAATCTAAAGGGATATTCCAAAAAGTGAGGATTGAAAGCATAGAAAGATAAAACAATGTCAATACCTAAAGACCGTTGCAATCATTGAGAAATAAATTCTAGCAATGTCTAGTTTTCTTGCTTAGGAATCATGCATATAATAACCGTACTTTAGGATATAATGAAATAAAATATGCATTTTCCTTTGTCTACATTTGGTTTTGCTCCACTTTATGGTTTCATCCAGTGAATGAATGATCAAACATGGTAGCAATAAAGTAGATAGGAAGATTGATACCTTGTAACAGAACCTTAAAGACTAATGAATAAGACCTTGAAATGTTCCAATGGAAATTATAAACATGGTTATCGTGGAGTCTAAGAGGGGATGAAAACCCTAGGGGTGACTTTGTATTAGTAAAATTACTAATGCATGTTTGTAACTCAAATATTAAGTCTTTTCCTGAGTGCTTTAAATGCTTGAGATTTCCCCTTGTTCCATTTGTGTTAGCCTTTTTTCAGAATGAGGACCTTAAAAGGCAAAATCCTGAAAAGCGTATTCAATGAGTCCCATGTATTGATAAAGTTCCAACTTTTAACTTATGATAAATATGCCATAAGGGCACTCATAGGCTGCATAGAAAAGTATGTAAAAGTAAACAAGTGAATATGATATCACCTAAATCACCATAGAGAAAGGATTGAATGTTCATGTCATTGTTTCCTTGGAAAAATTTAGATTGGAGTTGATAGCCTGATTATCATAGTGATCAATTCCGCCCCAATTGATGTGAATATCTCCTAAAACCTTAGATTTAGGCATCCTTCTCCTAAAGGAAGAGTGTTGACAGAGTGGCATCGAAACCTCCTATCCATAATACTTCTCTCCTAAGAGATGATAAATGACTATAATGGTCAAAAACCAATAGAAACTAGTTGCAAGGATGAAAACTTTCCCCCATCTAGAATATCATTTTATATGCCCTAGGTTCACTCCCAAACTTCATATCTCAGTAGGAAAATGAAAATTGAAAAGACAAAGTGTTAGTTCCCTTTCCCAAAGTTGAAACTGTTATTGATTAATTCAAATTTGTCAAGTGTGCGGGTAAACTGAAACTGAGGATGTTTGTTATGTGAATTTTTTGTAAAACCATCACTGAGAAACTAGATTGAACTTTTAAGAATTTATATTTTTTCCCTAGGTATGTAAAAAACACCCTCAGTTTGACTCTAATAATCCCAAATATTAAGCATTATATTTGGGTTTATTCCCTCTATTTTTTGGCCCATTCTGATTTGTGAACCATTTTCATGAGTCCTCTGTTTTACCCTAATTTTCCATTTGTTAAATTTTGTCTCCATTGTTTATTCTGGATTTGATTGAGAGGGTGAAATAATCACCCAATATTTCCCTCCAGATTTTGGGGTGTTGAGATGGATCCATAAAGGAGTGCATAACAATATGAGAAGTCTTAGATGTAGAAATCTTGAAAATCTTCTTTAAAATTTTCTTGGCATGGTATGCATGGTAACAACCATGATACCCATTCCAAAACAATGGAAAATGTAGTTGAATCAGTTGATTCCTAAAACAATCATGCCCTAATGTAATATAAACTAATGCTTCAATTGTACAATAACACTTCAAAGGAAATATTAGTATTCCTGGTCTTCAAACTGGGACACCACTCAAATGTTAAACCTACTCACTTAGGTCTTGCAAGAATGATTGACAAGATTTATTTCTTTCAATCATAGGACATTTCATCCCAAATGTTTAACACTAAATGAGTGAATGGCATAGAAAAGATGTCCAGTTGGTTCACCTGGTCTCATAGATATAAATTTTCCTTAAAATTCCTGATTGGAAGGTCTAGCCCTGCATACAAATCCCCATGGAGCCCTAAGACATAAGCACCCATAAAATATAGAACTAATCCACATATTAGGCATCATGAAAATCCTCTTAAGATCTATTTTTCTGGGAACTATAAACCCACAAAAGTTAATGAGCTGAAACTTTAAATACCTCAGACCCTTATCATCACATATGATGCCATGAATTTAGCTCCTTTTATTCTGAATTTCATAGCTGCCTAACCAGCTTTGTACATATGTTTAGACCAACCTCTCATTCTTAGTAAGACATGTTCTCTTTTAATCCTTAGCATGGGTAAATTACCAAACTTCTAAATTTAGAAGTGAATTGTATTTAGGTAATGTTAAATTTTATTGTGATCAAAAGTTCTTAACCCTGATAGTGGGCTCTGACAAGTACTGGGGATCATTTAGACCATGTGATTAATTAATACTCAGTAAGATTCACTAAACAATGATTTTAATCCCTTTGTAAATATACTAAGATGTGAGCAACCTAGAGTCCCTTTAAGAGTCCAAAAAATATTTTAGCAATGGTACTTCTCCATAAATCCTTCTAGTAAATTACTACTATCTATATACCTAATTCAAAACATGATCCAAGTTGTGCCAAATATCTTTCAAAAGCTCAAAACTCACCCTTTTGCAAGGAAAAACCTTGGATTTGTTTATTCGCTTCTCAAGTGGCTTCTAGTGTAACCTAGGATGGGAGCTAATTGGAACTACCCATTACAAGGTGAAATTTACATTTCAGTATCCAATTCTTCCCCAGAGGGTAATTTTGATAACATGCATCAGAATATTCAAGTCCCAGCAAGTAGATTGATTCAAGGCCCAAAAATCATGTTTTTCATTAGGGTCCCCTCAGCTTCTTTCTAACTCTCCTGTCCAAGAAGAAAAGAGCAAGTTCTGAAAAAGGTGAAAAAGTTGCATAAAAACAAGCTAGGGAGGAAAAATCATGAAAAATGGCCCTAGTCTTCGTAACCAGTTCAGAAAATTGGGACATCGGGGCGCGAAAAATCGGCTAAGTCCTAGTCCAGGCAGTCCTTGGGATAGTTGGGGGCCGTCGGGACGCGTGAACGCGAAAAGCCGAACAGCCGCCAAAATGAAAAAATTGCCTAAGTCTTTGTTTCACACAGGTTGGGACAGTTGGGACAAAAGTACGCGAAGGACGCGGATTCGAAAAGGCCGGTTTGGCGCAAGTCAGTCCATTTCGGGCGGTTCGAGAAATTTGTCCCAGAGTCCGGGACAGTTGGGACAAAAGTACGCGGGAGGACGCGAACCAAACCGGTTCGGCCGAAATAGGGAACTTTCGTTGGGACATTGGGCCAAAAGTACGCGTGGGACGCAAAAGCTGAAAGAGCCGAGAGCGAATGGAAATGTGCCACGTGTCTTCGCCTCAAAGAGGGACAAGGAAGCCCGAATCGGCGGATCAGAGAAATTTGTCCCAGACAGTTTGGGACATCCAGGGCCAAAAATACGTGAGGGACGTGAAGACCCAGAAAAGCCGCCAACGAATCAGAATGTGACGCGTGTCAAGGGGAGGCATCAATAAAAATTTCGAACTAAGTGTTTTTGGGTCCAAAAGTTCAAAGGGCGAGGTTTAAAGGGTCGGCCCGAGCCAATAGACACAGGACACGTGTCCTAAGGCGGGGGAAGTGTGGAGCTCGGGGAGGACTTAGAAAATTTAGCAAAAGTTTTGGCCAAAAAACTAAAAGGTAAAGGATGACCCCGCACCCCTGTCAACCAACCAAAGCATGCCACGTGTCCCAAGTGTGGGGGCGCGGGGGAAAATGGAAAATTTTCCAAAGTGTAAAAAGGTCAAAAATTTTCAAAGGAAAGCCCACGGAAAGGTGGAGGAGAGACAATTACTCATCCAATCAGCACCTGACACGTGTCATCCAAGTGGCAGAGCACGGGAAAAAGTTCAAATATTTTCCCGCCGATCCGTTTTGGCCTGTTTTTGCCCTAAATCTTCAGATCGCCATATCTTTCGATCCAGAGCTCAGATTTTCACGTTCTTTATATCAATGGAAAGCTGGTGAAATTCTCTACACGATTCCCTGGTCAATATTGCATTTTGGTTCAGTTTGGAGAGAGAAAATCAAGAAACGTCTCTGGCACGTGGTAATGGCCAGAAGTGACGTTTCAACAAACCAGCTTTAATGCAATGGGTCGCATTCTTCTTCAACATGGCCAGAAGTGACGTTTCAACAAATTTAATGCACATGGGTTTCTTCTTCAGCATGGCCAGAAGGATGTCTCAACCACCGATTTTAATGAATCTGCGTTTTAGTCAATGGTTGGGTAGGCTTGCACATTTTTTCCTCTTTTCTCTCTCCTGGGCTCGACCCATGCATTGTAAAAGGCCAGATTTGGCTCATTTTAGAGGATTACAAGTTGTTCATCTTTTCAGCTCTGCCCTCCCTTCTTTTCTTCTCCAGGGTTGAAAATGGAGTTCGAACCTCCTCCCTTGCTCTGTAATGGCATTTTTTGCCTTTTACTATTGAAATGATGTTCTGTGCAAACTTCTGGAGCAACAAAAATGTGTTTTGTGATGCATCTGTCCATCCTTGCTCATTTTTTGCTTGTTTTCTTCTTGCCTCTCTTCATTGCAGGTATTTGTGCATGTTTGAATGTTCATTGCAGGTTTGGAGCTGTGTTCATGGAGTTTTGGGACATTTTCTGTGTGAAATCTATCCTTGGGCCTGTGATGCATCTGTCCATCCTTCCCATTGCTCACCTCTCCTTGTTCCATGGCAGTTTTGATAGATGTTCAACATTCTCCTTCTCTGGTGTATCACCGTTTTAGTGTAGGCTTTGTTGTTTTTCCCTTTTCTCTCTCTCTCTCTGTCTCCTTGGCATGGTTAGATTAGGATTAGATTAGCTTTCCTGCACTGGAATAGCTTGTGGCAGGTAGTTTAGGAGAGGAACCAACCTTCTCTGGAGATTCCTTTCTCATTTTTGCAAGTCCCACACTTGGAGAAAGGTTTCAATGTTGTGCAATCACACTGGATGCTAGATCAAACTTAGATCAACATCTAGAAATTTGATCACTGAGGTTAGATTATTTCATCCAGGGGTGCTGTGATTTTAAGCCACCGTGCACACTAACAGTTTTGGCACGCCCGGTGGGACCTTAGAGGTCTTCCACTTCATCTTTTGCAGGTTGGTGTGTTCCTGTGAAGATTTCAGCCTTTGGAGGCACTTGCAAACACATCTGGCGACTCCATCTGATCAACAACCCATTTCTGAAGTTGCAGACCTATTTTTCATCCATTTCCATCCATCCTTCTTTCCATATCTTTCATTCTTTTCCATTCCATGAAGTTGTGCAATCATGACTTCATTTCCATCGTGGAATTCACATTTACAACAACAGCAGTAATGTTTCCACCTCCAACATGTTTTACAACTCCTCCAAATCAGCATTTTGAACAAATTCAAGATCAGTATGCATACCCATATGAGCAGCAGTGCCAAAGTCAGTTTGGCTATGGAGCTTTCCAAGAGCAAGAGTATGCATATAATGAAGACCATCAGATGCAAGATGCTGGTCTGTTGGAGAAAATCCAAAAGATGGAGGTAAAGATGGTGCAGTCCAGAGCAACAACTCAAATGAGAGCTTTTAGAATTGGTTACTGGACTCCTTGTCCATGGGGAGGCCCTTTTCCAAGACACTTCAGCCCTTAGGAGAATCTGGACTTCATGATGAGGATGCTGCCCCAACTTGCACAGTGGATTGAAGAAATAGAGGCCTATACACTTGTTGTTGAACAATCTTGTCAATGGGTAAGTTCTACACCATCATCTGGCTTTTCTCTTCCCATTACTCAAGCAGCACCATCTCATTTGGAATTGTCAAATTTTAAACTCCCCATCTGCTGTCCCAAATGTTGATCCCATGTCTCCACCTCTCAGTCTTCCACCACACCTCAATTCTTCTTTCCTTTTTCCTTCCAAACAGTCATCCCCTCCACAAGAGCTAAAAGAAATACCCCCTCCTCCAAAGAAACAAGAGGTTTCACCTCCTCTACCACCACAAAAAATTGCCAAATCAATTGAGTTACAACCCATCCCTCCTCTTGCATTCCCAATTCCATGTGGGGAAGAAGAAATTGCAAAAATCAGTCATCAAGGACAGCAAGAAGAAGAGCCAAGAAAAAAAGAAATGATTAAGACAACTTGAGGGTTTGGGCTGCCAAATTTGGGATGACAAAGATCCCCTTGATGGTTAAGAGCCTTGAGAAGAGGTTGGAGTTGGAGAACAGAAGAGGCTTTGTGGCAGTTGAAGAGCAAAAAGAAGAAGCAATGGAAAGTGGTCCATGTTGGCACTCTATTTGAAGGGAATGCTGATTCAATTCAAGTTGCACAATCAATAAAGGAAGAAAGCTCAAGAAGATCTTGCAGTCCCAACTTGTCCTCTAGAGCAGCAGATTGAAGAGTTTGACTTGACAAACTTCATGCTGGAGGAAGAGTTCAATCAAGAGCAAGATTGTCTTCAAACATTGGAGGAAGGAGAAGCTGCTCCAAATCCAAAAGAAGAGGAGCACATTCTAGTTGTGGAGGAGAAAAGTGCAGATCCAAGGGCTTTGAGCACAAAGCAGGCTACAGGAGAACCTTCAGTTCTTCTTTCTACTTCACCTCTCTCAAGTTCTAGTACTGAAGAGGAGTTTGATCTCTCAAACTCAATGTTGGAGGGTGAAAGAAACCATGGTGGTCAAGTTACAGATCAAGAAGACACCATGGAGGAAGTGGAGCATTTGCAGCAGGACAGCCATGAGGCAGTTTATCTGTCAGATTTGGAGGACTGTTTTGATGGAGAAGAGCCGGTTGAGTTTCCACCATTCTCTCTTTCATCATCCACATTCCAAACACTTGAGTCTGCTGTCATGAAGGAGAACATTCATTTGCAGCAGCCTGCATCTTATAGCAGCTCTTTGGAACCAAGATTGGAAGATTTTAATCTTTCATGTTCTTCATTGGAGGAAGAGAAAGGACAGAAGGAATTTCACCATTTCTTCCACACCATCCATTCAAGAGGGTCTACAAGAAGACTCCATTTTTGGAGTTGAAAATCAGAGCTATGGGCATATCAAACGGATCATACCTTGCCCAATCAGGTATTTGGCTTCATTGGAGCCAAAGGAGAAGTCACAACCAGTCATGCTTGCTTCTGAGCATGAGGGTGAGCTACAAAGTACCAAGGATCAGCTGTCATACCTCTTCAATCCAAATGCAGAGCAACTAAAAGAGGTATTGAATTTGCCTTCAGCTGATACCTTGATGATTTGGGTGGAAGACCAGCTTCTTGTTGATTTTCCACTCATCCTAACAGCCATGATCAGCTCCAAATCAATTGCATGGCTGCCACTTTTGAGAAAGGGAAGCTATTTCTCACAACCAATTGCAGGGTTTGTTTAGCTTGCCTTTGCTTCCAGTTAGAGTAGAGTAGGTAGGTTTGCTTTCAGCAGAAGAAGTGCTTGTGCACACTCTGCATGTTCCATTTGGAGCATGTATGATTTTCAGTTCTGTACATAGTTTTTGTGGTGCTGGTTTTGCTCTTGCACAGTCCATTTCAGTGGCATTTTGGTGAGAACAACTCCATTTCAGTGGGTTTCCAAGTGGCTCAGAGAGGAGGTTTTCAAAGTTCAGATCAGTTTGCAGGCTACAACTCATGACTCCATGCCCAATGGATTGCTTCAGGCAACTGGTAACTTCATCTAGCAGGCAGATGACCCCGCTGAGTCACCAAAACTGTTATCCAAAATTCACCCCCCAGGGTAATTTTGATAACATGCATCAGAATTCTTCAAGTCCCAGCAAGTAGATTGATTCAAGGCCCAAAATCATGTTTCTGGGGTCCCCTCGGCTTCTTTCTAACTCTCCCATCCAAGAAGAAAACCCAACAAGAAAGGTTGGGACTGTCTGAGAAAAGGTGAAAAAGTTGCAAAAGGTGGCCTTGGGAAATTTTCCAAGCTTGGGGCAGAAAAAATGAAGAAAATAAAGCTAAGTCCTAGTCCAGGCATTGGGACAGTTGGGATGTCGGGACACATGGGACATGAAAAGTCAATTGGCCAAAGGAGGGAAAAAATTGCCTAAGTCTTGTTTCGCACAGTTGGGACATTGGGACAAAAGTACGTGCGGGACGCGGATCGGCCGGTTTGGCGCAAGTCAGTCCATTTCGGGCGGTTCGGAGATATTTGTCCCAGGACAGTCTCGGGACAGTTGGGACAAAAGTACGCGGAGGACGCGAACCTGCCGAATTGGCCAAAACAGAGGACTTTCAGTTGGGACAGTTGGGCCAAAAGTACGCGCGGGACGCGAAAGCCGAAAGAGCCGAGAGCAATGGAAATGTTCCTATAAAGCCACGTGTCTTCGCCGCAAAGAGGGACAAGGAAGCCCGAATCGGGTGGTTCGGAGATTTTTGTCCCAGATGGTTTGGGACATCCGGGCCAAAAGTACGCGAGGGGTGCGTGGGATGCGAAGTGAGCCGAAATGGTTATCCGCCAACGAATCAGTGTCCCACACGTCCATTTGACAAGGGGATCGCAATCCAAAAACATGAAAGTGTTTTTGAAAAGTTCAAAGGGCGAGGTTTGGAAGGGTCACCACGAGCCAATAGAACAGGGACACGTGTCCTAAAAGTGCGGAGCTTGGGAAGTAGAAAATTTATTTTTATTATGCTTGAAAATTTTCCCAAAGAACTAAAATAGTAAAGGTTTCCCCAGGTCACCAACCAATGCATGCCACGTGTCCCAAGTGGCGGGCCAAAATGGAAAATTGTCCAAAGTTTAAAGGTCAAATTTTCAAAGGAAAACCCACGGAAAGGAATTTTCAGAGAGATGAATTGCAGATGAATCAGATCCTGACACGTGTCATCCAAGTGGCAGAGCGTGGGAAAAATTCAAATATTTTCCCGCCGATCCGTTTTGGCCTGTTTTTGCCCTAAATCTTCAAATCGCCATATCTTTCGATCCAGAGCTCAGATTTTCACGTTCTTTATATCAATGGAAAGCTGGTGAAATTCTCTACATGATTCTAGGGTCAATCTTGCATTTTGGTTCATTTTGGAGAGAGAAAATCAAGAAACATCTCTGGCACGTGGGTAATGGCCAGAAGTGACGTTTCAACAACCAGCTTTGCAATGCAATTCTTCTCCAGCAGTTCGCCACTTTTGCCAGGGTTCTCACCCACCGCCATGCCATGAGATAAATTAAATGCAACCTAGAATGGTTGGGGTAGATTTTTTTCCTCTCTTTCCCTCTCTCATTGGGCTTCCTATAAATTGTAAAAGGGGATTTGGCTTTTTAAAAATAAACAAGTTGTTGTTCATCTTTTCAGCTCTGCCCTCCCTTCTTTTCTTCTCCAGGGTTGAAAATGGAGTTCGAACCTCCTCCCTTGCTCTGTAATGGCATTTTTTTCCTTTTACTATTGAAATGATGTTCTGTGCAAACTTCTGGAGCAACAAAAAACGTGTTTTGTGATGCATCTGTCCATCCTTGCTCGTTTTTTCGCTTGTTTTCCTCTTGCCTCTCTTCATTGCAGGTATTTGTGCATGTTTGAATGTTCATTACAGGTTTGGAGCTGTGTTCATGGAGTTTTGGGACATTTTTTGTGTGAAATCTATCCTTGGGCCTGTGATGCATCTGTCCATCCTTCCCATTGCTCACCTCTCCTTGTTCCATGGCAGTTTTGATAAAGGTTCAACATTCTCCTTCTCTGGTGTATCACCGTTTTAGTGTAGGCTTTTGCTTTTTTTTTCCCTTCTCTCTCTCTCTCTGTCTCCTTGGCATGGTTAGATTAGGATTAGATTAGCTTGCCTGCACTGGAATAGCTTGTGGTAGGTAGTTTAGGAGCAGGAACCAGCCTTCTCTGGAGATTCCTTTCTCATTTTTGCAAGTCCCACACTTGGAGAAAGGATTCAATGTTGTGCAATCACACTGGATGCTAGAGTGATCAAACTAGAAATCTGATCAACATCCAGGGGTGCTGTGATTTTGCACTAACAAGGATTCAACAGCATATTGGAGAAAAAGACATCTTAGATTCAAGGCAGAGATATCATTCAGATCATTCATTGCCTAAATAGATGAAGCAAAAGTACAATGCATATTAGATCAACACGTAAAATATGGAAGAAGAACAAGATTGAGAGGGTTGCAACTTTCTTCTAATTATCTTCTCCACTGGGTCTTCTTCTTTCTTTTATTTTCTCTGATCTCTGTAACATGAGTAATTCAATTGATCTTGGCTAAAACTTAAGTGATTGGTTTAAAAAGTCTACTTTATGTTCAAGTTTCACTAGAAGAACATCAATTACTTGGAAATAGGTGGCAAACGTCCAAAATAGAAGGTTCTATTTTTAGTTATAAATCAAGCATGTTGTTGCAAAGAGGGAATTCCAGGAAGAATATATGCCATTTGCTTCCCCTTTTCATAGCTTCCACATGTGGTAATTTCATTGAAAGCTTCCTATTTGATTGCCCTCACATTTGTCACTATAAATAGAGGAATAGCCTACGAGTTACAATGGATCAAAATTTTCATTTTTCAGTATTCTTGAGTTCACAGAATAATTGTGCCAAAGACCCTTGATATCTTTTCTAAAATCTGAGGAATTAAATAGAGGTGAATTTCTGGATAAATTTGTGTCCACGGTGGTCATTTGATTCTTACTTCTGAGTGGATCATTAGACCTAAACTTTGTGTTATCTAAGATTTAGATTAGAAGTTTTTCTTTGTCTTTTGCTTTACTTCTTAATATGTGTGAAATGTAGACTTCTTGATGCACATATTATTTAATATGTATGTATACGACAAACTCTATAAACTATTGGTCGAAAAATACATATCTTCTTTTCTTATTTCCCAAATTTCATTGTTTCCACCTTTCGCGAATACTTCATAAACAACTACTTACTTGTTGCACTAAGGATACTTAGCTATGGTTCATGAGCTTTGTAATTAAAGTAAAACCCCCACAGTATGGTTATTAAGAATTTTACTGAAATACCAGATTGATAACATATTACACGGGAGCCATCATCGTTAAATGACCATCCAGATTTATACTCATGACTGCCTGTAGGTTTTTAGCTATGCAGAAAATCTAGCCAACACAAGAAATTTTAAGAATGCAAGAGTGGGAAAATAGAAGAATTTCAGCTATCTCTGTGTTCCTTCACAAGAATTATTCTCTCATGAGATTACAAATATGACAACCAGCTAAGAAGAAGCCCAAATGAGGGGCTCATTACAACTTATAGAAGAGAGATGCCTCTTCATCTTCCTAATGACACTTCAATATGCCTTTTTTTAACTTTAGACTCTTGATATTCCTAAGAAAATATTAAGTCCCTTTTATATAATCAAGGTGACTTAATTTACATTATGTTTCTAAAGTTGTTTTTTCAAATAAATTAAAATCATATCAAAAAGTGTTTGTTGACACCAATGAAGGATTATAACATTTGAAGAGAGATAAAATTGGGGGGAGGAAGAGAGGAGAGAGAGAAGGAAGAAGACGGGGCTATGTGGGAAGAATGATGTTGATGATGAAATACCCACCTCTGATGAAGTCCAAAATTACTTCTAGATGGCTCGATGAAATGTCCTAATGTGATGATATTTGAATTCCTGAACTATTTATAGCCTGAGAAGCTTCTTTGGATGGTTCAAGGACACCTTGAGTTAAGTGTTCAAAAACACTTGTTAAATGACTTCACTGATGACCATGAACACTAACTCATTAAAATCCTTTCCAAAGAGATAAGAGCTCATAACCAATCTTGTCAAGTTGAATGAACTTGTTTCACCAATGACTGCAACTTCCACCCTACACATGTTATACCTATGCCCCGAACCATGAAGTGAGTGTCAAAAGACATTGTCGAGTTCCCTGAGATAGATCTCAAATGCCCTGTGAGAAATGCCTATGATGATCCTGAATGATGATGTTGACCCAAATGATCATCCCTCTATGTCCCATTGTGCCAAAACTTCCCTTTGAGTGTGACTTACCATTAATAGCAAGTGTCCAAATGGGAAGCTTACTATTTTTGGTAAGAGGTGATTTTTTGCCTCTTCTTGACCATCCTGATGTGATGAACTTCTTCATTCACTCTTATGCACACTGCCTTCGCCTCGACCACTTCTTGGGGGGACTTACTATTTTTAGTAAGCAACTTCTATTTTTAGTAAGCATTCATTTTGATTTGGACAATCATTCTGACTTCAGGTTATCTTGGATGCACACTATCTTTTCCACAACCACTTTTGATGATGACTTTCCAAACATAGCAAGTATGTATAGGAAAACTTACTATTTTTGGAAAGTGGATTTCTGGTGCTTGGTTTTCAACAAAACACATATTTTTTAACTCGGCTCATCATCATGATCTTATCCTCTGAATTTCACTTGATTTTACCAACGAGAAATCTTGAAAATAAAAAATGAAATTTTCACCTGGTAGTGGCTTCGGGCACGGAGCTGTCATGGCGGCCATTAATGGAGCTCAAAATTTGTAGGTCTAGTTTTTACCTTCTGATCATGATGAAATTAACTCTATTGTGATAGGTTTTTCATTTGGAGTATGTGTGCAAGTTTTTAGCTCGATATGACCGTCAAATTGGTGAAAAATCGACAATTGAGAGTCAGGGCACCAAAATAAGTTTTCATTGTACAAAATAATCTGAAAGGCATCATTTGAACCTCCATTTATTCTATTTCATCATGACAACCTTTGAAAATGAGGAGGTCTGCAAAAAATTTCATCTTAATCTGTCGAATGGTTCCAAAAGATATGAATGAATCTTTGTCAGGTGACTTCAGGGGTTTCTTCGAAAAAACTTCATTTCTTCACCATTTTTTTGTTCTTCCTCATTCTTCATCTTTTTGATCCTCTTCTCTTCTGAGATCCCTATGTTTTCAGTGTGAGGAAGGTTTTTTAGAGCTGATTAAGTGCAGCAATGGAGGTTGGGATGTCTGAAGAAATTTTGCAAGAGTTCCGGCAAGGTATGGAGGTGTGGGGGGATGAATTGGATGTAAAAAATGGCTAAGTCCTGGATTTATATTCATCCAAAAAAGAAGCATAGGGTTGGGTGAATTTTTGTATCCCTTATGTCCCTTTCTAAAGGGATGAAAGGGACACAAAATTCCCCATCGTGCCTAATTGTGACACTTGGCGAGATTTGACTGGTTGAGCGTTTGAGTGAGGGAGCTTGAGGGAAGCACCTGGGGGCTGAGTTTCGGGCGTATGGAGAACCAAAAGGCATAGCTGGGGCTGGGCACATTTTTGTGTCCCTTATGTCCATTTTCTAAAGGGATGAAAGGGACATCAATTTCCACTTTGCACCTGGTTGCGACACTTGACAATCATCCGTGTAGGGAGATGTAAGGCTCAAACTAGCTCCTGGGGGCTTAACTGGCAATGCGGGAGGTCATATTGGTGTTCTGGGGGCTAAAAAGGGTTGGTGAATTTTTTTGTCCCTTATGTCCCTTTGGTAAAGGGGATTAAAGGGACATGAAATCCTGCTAGGCTCCTGGTGCTAACACATGTCCACTTGAAAAATGACTAACTACAAAAACTCTTACCTTGGGGTCAACTTGCAACAGAGATATCTTGAGCTCCGAATGAGTTTAGAGGTGAAATTTTATATGAATTTGATTGGAAAATAAAAAATGAGTTGAATGGTGATGGTTTTAAGCCTCAATTATTAATGGCATCACCTCCAAATATCCCCTTCTTTCTTGGGACCGCTAATTATGCGCTTGAGAAGAATGAGTTACCTACGGAAGTGCATGATGTTTCACGATGTATCATATTTTCCACCTTTTATGGCATGAAAAATACCTTCCATAGGTACTTTTTTAGCCTCTTGAATATTCATGAAGCTCCCAGAATATTTTCTTGAAGCTCAGGCACTCCTTCGTGGTGTTTGTTCCTTTAGGCCCAAAAACCCACTTTTGCTGAATCGGCTCCAAAACCTCTAGAAGTTTCCAAAATCTTCAAAAAATCTTCATGAATGTTTTTAGAACTTGAATTCATCTCCATGTTGAGTTTTTATCCTTTTTCCACTCCATGGGGTGCATTAGTCCCGGGAAGGCTGGTGGTAGCCCTTCCCAAAACTGCTCAAAATTTGGCATTCTCCAAAAGCTCCTAAAATCACCTAGGGGGACTGACTTTGATTTCCTAAATCACCTAGGGGGATTAGATGGAATCCAATTGAGGACCATTACATAGACTGAGTAAGATTTGGTGTTAAGAATGGGTAGACCTAGGGTGTCTTGGAAAGGTAAATCTTGAAAGTTTTCACATAGGGGTCCATTGTCAACCCTGAAAAATTAGAAAATTTTCTATTGCACATTTGAATGACAACACACTTATGTCTCAAATCATTCCCTACATGCATACAGTCCATAGTGTTAAGAAAATATAGAGTTATAAGAATTTTCCAAACTCAATATCTTACAAACATGCTTATATACTATCTAGATTGTGTCTACAAACTACTTACGCTTGCTTACATTGATTGTTTTAGGATAAAAAATGTTCTATGGTGCCACCATTAATTTCCTGACATCTCATTAAGGAATGTGGGTGGTTGTTTGATTATTTCCCAAAAACAAGAACATGTGAGGGGGTCAACACAAGTAAGCTTCGTCAAAAATCCTTCTTTGTATTTTTTGTGTATTTTTTTTAGTTTTCATGTATTTGATGACCACTTTGTTAGGATGTGGAAGATCCAAACAAGGCTGAGGAGGGTGGTAATGTTGGTCAAGATGAGGACAAGGATGATGAAGACATTAATAATATTTCTAACAATGTTGACGTTGACATGGATGATGAAGATGATGATGAATGGTTTCCACATTCCAATCATTCCGATCATGAGGCGGTACTAAAACCGGTAAGCACACTTCGATATTTTCAAGGATGATTATGTATTCTAGTTGATTATATAACATTTGTAATGCTTATAACCATGTGATTGCTTCTTTGATAATATTTTGTGGGTGAGTAAAATATTGTGGACATGGGTATTGGTAAATGAGATACCCACAACTGTTTTATTTACCCATACACCACATTTTTTGATGACAGTAGCCATTCATTTGGGTCACTAGACAGACTCAATGCTCACTGACACAAGATTCATGGTAGACCACCTATTCCTAGGATACCTTTTGGTCTTTCAGGAAGTGGGAAAATAAATTCAAGGGCAAGGGCCTACACATTGAAGCAAAGACAACAGAGGTCAATAGAGCAGCTTATAAAAAATCATAGTATTAGTAAGAGGCATAGGCTAGAAGTAGAATATATGGCTAAATAAAATCTCTTGAATTTTCTAAACTAAGTAATAAATCCTTAAAGGCTATATCAATCAGTAGATGCATGCATATGATTCACCTCAAAAAATTGTCTAGAGAAGGGAAGTGTAAATAAAGAGGTGAGCATATTGTCAGAAAATGGAGGAAGAGAGGGTGGAAGGAGGTGGTGTAGGAAACTATGAACATCATGTGAGATGCACAGTGTTGAATTTTTTACATGTCCTGAAATATTAGGTCATTTTTAATGACTAATAACTTAATTTTATTTGTAATAACCCTCATCAGATAGTGATATACCTGATCCAAACACCCATTGTAGCTAGGAGGAAAACCTCACATTGAAGGATTTCCTTTCACAGAAAGGGAGTATGGGTTTTCATGGGAAAAAAAATAAAAACAAAATTGGGGATGAGATGCTTCAAGTAAGAAAGCTTAATTAATTTTCCCATGCATATTACTAATTTACTTATTTTTAGCACTTACGTGGTTTTAATATTGGTTGGCATTGCTATGGAGGGGAATGTTATCCATGAAGCACAAAATCCAATGGTTATTATAGATTCATCTGATGACATGAGAAATGACAGTGATAGTTCATCTGCACCAGTGTCTAACAGTGATTATTTTTCTCAATCCACATAGGCCTATGATTTTCATGTCGGTGACAATGTTTGGTTGTACACTAATATTTATATAGTTGTTAAAGGATACATTGTCTCTATTGAGAGGGGATACATTTCCCAAGGTGTGCTAACCTCAAATAACTGTTGTGTTGTGAACATTTTAGGGTTTTTTATCTAGAATTTTGAAGAATGATTCCCTTTTGTAATAATAATAAATTTGCACTACAAAAATAAGATACATTCTGGTTCATGGAGTATATGAGCATAGATTCCTCTGCAACCAATGTACATGACACAACAAAGGTGTGCATATCATTTTAAGTTAGCTTTGTATTTCATAAATGATTCTATATTTTCATCTGATTATGTTATATATCTTGTAATTTCCTTTTAGGATCAGGATGAACAAGAGGTGACATCAAAAGTAATGTGACTTATTTTTTGGTGGTATGAGGTACTTTGTATGTTTCAAACTAAAACATACTTTATTGATGTATGTGTCATATTTTTTTGTTTGACCACTTTTTGACATTTTCAAATGAAAATTTCTTCAAATGCAAGGAATGTCTTGCTTAGTCATGGTTCTTCTCCTTCATAAGGTCAAGGAATACAATAGTAGCTCATTGTATTTTTTATATAAAATGAAACTTATTTTTTATAATATGTAATGATACCAATTATTACATGATGGTTTAATATATATGTATTACATAATTTTTGATATAAAACAAAACTTGTACATGATGTTCCCATGTCTGCACTTCATTTACACAGTGTATTCCTAACAATTATTTTATTTCTACACATTGTAAGTAATGTTGCGGTGTTCCTTCCCTTGCAATTAATGAGGTTATCTTATGATTTTGATGATTACATGATGCATAAATGTTGACATGTATGTATTTTTCATGATGCAATATATGATATGTTATGTTGTTGCCATGTAATGGTTTCCACATGTAATCACTCATGTTGACATATTTAAGTTTTTATTTATTGCATATTACAGATTTGCAGTGATCATGTTCACATGTTACCTAATTTTTTATGACAATATTTCGTGGGGAGGGGTCCATCATGTGACTGGTTTTTTTCCTTCACTTCTCTCACTTTTTTTTCTCTATGTATTTAGGAAGCTCACTCTTCACTTCAAACAATCAACGATGACTACTGACCATGCATCAAGAAAGAAGAAGAGGGTGGCCAAGGAGGGCTGCAACAATTCCACAAACCCAACGGAGAATGATGGAGGTAGGGAGTCATGATTTTGTGTCTTATTCTTCTACATGATGTACATATAGTATTTTCATTTGAATGCATGGATTATGCAATAGTTCATCGTCTCCTAATTCATGTTTCCTTGTATATTTTCAGGGATGGTTGTGGATGTTGATGAGAAGGTAATTGGTGAAAGCATGTGTGAAATGGAATATCTTCTTGTGAAGATGATATTTGATCACAATGTTTCGTAGGTGGAACATCTGGCTTTGAGACTCTCATTGATACATGTAAAAATTAGATCACTCACTAGGGAGAATGAGTTTTTGTCCAAAATTATTGAAATTTCAAGGACAATCCAATGACATAGATTGGAAACTGTCATAGCTGAGAAGAATCTTGGAGACCCTCATTGCAGAGAACAATGAGTTACAAAATACAATTCGTGTAATTAGGGGAGAGAAATTGGAGCTTGAAAATAAGTATGTTGCCCTACAAACTTCCAATGCATACACAAAAGCACTCTGAGACTGCAGGGGAGACATAGTGAAGGACCTAAATGTCAAGTATGATGGCATGAGTGGTGTTCTATGAAGAATATCTATAGTAAAAAGATAGAGTTTGAGAAGTTGTGTGGACTCCGACAACTGAGGTGGTTGTGGCATTTCTAGGAGGACACACCATGTTTAGTGAAAAAATTTAATTGTTTAGTTGTTTAAAATGAAACCAAAAATGTATTGGGATATATGAAATAAAATAGTTTTATACTGTTGGAATCATAATAAAGTATATATGATTTTATGAAAGCATGTAATATCAAACGTAACATAGTTTTCTATACTTATATGTGTTTGCTTCTATTTTAAATAAAAAATAAAGTGTGGACTAAATGTTTGTTGTGTTTATTTGTTATTTTCATTTTTTTGTGGTGGAATTAGATATCATAACATTTGACATTGCTTTTCTTGTTTCGTCACTAAACCATGTTTATTATCTACTTTCCCTATTACTATGGGATGGTTTCTTGATCAACATGCTTGATTGTTGCATTTACTTTTACATTCATCTCGTTTATTGGCATTCGAAATATTTCTATTCTATTGTCACCTTTCAAAATTTCCCTTCTTTTTTCAAGACGAATTTTCAAATTTTGAAGAATTGTCCTTTGGAAGTGTTTAAGTGAAGGGAAAATTCCAAAAAGTTAGAAAAAATCAGTATTTGGGGTCATTTATAATGTTTTGCAGCTAAGTAGGATATTTTTGTCCCGCGTGTCCAAAGTGTCAGTGGGCCTCCTGTTCTTCGATTAACCACTTTACTCGCATTGCTTTATCATCGACTAAATCAGCTCTACATGTCTCATGTGTCCTTGCATCCCATGGACCATTTATGCTCCCCAAGCCCGCTTTTGCCGCATTCTTCTTGGATTGAGTGTTTTGGCTCCACGTGTCCCTCGTGTCCCTGCATCCTATGGACCGTCTAGGCCAATTTGTTCCTCATTTTCCACATTTCACCTTTTTTAGTCAATGTGGGAGTCATTTAATGCACATTCATTGTCTTCTCTCTCCACCCATTCAAATTCATGGCTATTTAAAGGAGTGTAACCATTCTTTCATTCACGCACTCACTTTCTCATTCTCTTCCGCTCACGTTCTTGAAAAATAAGTCATTGCCCTCATCTGTGCCTCTGTGTTTTCTCTTGTAGGGATTGTTTGAAATTATTATACACTCAATTGAAGGTTGTTTATCTCCCTATCTCTGCCACAACAAAGATTCAATACAAAGGTCACAAGCATATCTCCTCATTAGAAACCTATGTGCCCTATGTTGGGGATAGTGAAGCTCAACACCTTAACCTTGACAACTTTTGGAGAAGGCTTGGATGCGATAACCCAACTCCCATCACCTAATTAATCAAAGACAGTTGAATTGCATTTGCAGGGGGTTTCCCTATGTCTATCCAGTGCGTTAATACCGTGCTCACCTGCAAGGAATGTTTCAATCTAGAGTCCAAGGAGATTGTTGATATCCATGGTGAAGTGGTTGTGTGACTGGATTCTGATGCTATTTGTGCTACCCTACACATCCCAGTGGTGGAAGATGCTCATATCATCACTCTAACTCAAGCACAAACACTATTTGACCATGGGAGTGATAGATATAAGACCAAGGTATCTAAATCATGGCTAAAGAACCCTAAAAAAGGAGCATCCAGACTTTCTAAGTCATTTTTTAGGGTTGATTTTAAGGAATAATTTTCAGACATCATCACTCTTCTTGCTAGGATCCTGGGAATGCCCTCTACAAATGAGTTTAACTTTTGGATGTGTCCCTATATCAATATCATTTGTGAAGGGAGGTAGAATTTGAATTGGAGTGAAATAATTTGTGAGAACCTAACAGAGCAGCTGATCAATGTTCAGAGAACTCAGACATTCTATATGTCCTCCTATCTCATGGACACCATCACAGCATCGAGGGGATGGCTTGGTTTCTCTTTCATCGAAGATAAAAAGGATGCTCCTATATATGAATATTGTCCTCAATTAAATCTCAAAGTCACCAATCATCACTTTAGGAGAGTCAATGACGCTTTCACCATGTATATTGTGGGGCTTTTGGAAGGAAATATTGCTCGAATATTTTCTGAGGAAGCGAAGACCTTGATCTCTGTATATGGGAGTTTCTTCACTCAATTCAGAAAGTTTTCATACATTAAGCTGGCTAGTTTTGAAGGCCCTCCTCTAAATCTTCCTATGTTTTGTAATGAAAAATGGCCCTTGTTGAGATTTGTAGACAATTGGACAAAATTCAAAGGACTTACAGAGATAAAAAGATTGCTGACATTCGTTTCCCTATCACCTTGGGAAATTATACATGCAAGACAACCCTGGATGCTTGGAACATTGATATAACCATTTCTCCTCTCACCCTTCATCACTTCAAGCCTAGAACTTGTTTTGATATCAAGGGATATATTGCTAATAATTTTAGGACGTGTTTCTATCACCTTGTAGATACTAAAGATTATTAGGATGATTGCTTAGATGATTTTGAGACCAAAAGAAGGTACTTTGGCAGACTCTCTCTTCAACAAATCATAGTTCTCAATCTCTAAAAAGTACCTAATAAGCTCCAAAATGATGATGAAGACCTGCAATCCATTGAATATGAGAGATCCATCAAACACACTCCTCTTGAAACCATTGATTGGTTTGTAAGAGAGCAGGATGATTTGAAATAGGTGATCAATCATGTTCTTGTAAGAACCAAGCTCTAGTTTGATAAGAAGATGAAAACCTTCAAGATGAGAAAAGCTAGGTCTTCTTCACAAGAAAATTCCTCTCCTAGGAAAGAAGAACCTGTGCTTAATGTTGAGGTTCCTGAAAAGTCCACTCCTTCCTCTTCAACAAAGGTATACATGAAGAAAGGAAAGGTTGTCAAACAACAGCAAATTACAGAAGAAAAGGAATAATTTCCTTCGGAGTAGCCACAGGTTATTTCCATCCTCGCTTCTCTTTTCTTAAATTAAATGAAATCCTATCTATTTACTCACATTATTTGATTAATTATCAAATGGGCTCCATGTAGACCCATTTGATAATTCAACTTTTGGCATATCCCCATCCTTCACAAATTATTTAATCCATGGGTATTAATACACCCATCCGACACCCTTTTTTTAAATGGAATCTTTTATCTCACCCACCATGTCAATCATGCTCCCCACTCCATCTAATAATTCAAGCCATGGTCCCCACGTGATCACATCATATCCCTAACTCAAGTTACTTTACTCAACCCCGGTTACTTGTTAACCCCAATCTAACCTCACATCTAAGCTATAAATATGGGTTTTTTCCCATATTTCAAAAAAGATCGAAGACTTAGAGGGGGAGGAGGATATATTTTTCAAGAAGACCTGGAGATACCTAGGCCTAGAGAAGAGAAGAAAGAGCTTAATTAAGTTCTGCCAGTTTAAGGAAGAAACCTTTTCCATGGTTCATTATCTTGCCATCTTGATGCCCGGTTCATCTCCATAACAGAGCACAAGCTAAGTTCCCTCGTCATTTTAGTTACTTTTCATTTTATATTCCATTACTACTATTCATGATCTGTTATTATCTTGTCTGACACGGGGGTTGACATCCTCCAAGGGAGTTAAAATCCTCTTGGAACCGGCACTGTCCGGGCAACCCCCGCATATTGTGATCTAATCTTATCTGTTTCAGTTTTGCAGATCTAGCTTCTTTATATCATGCATCTATCTTATTTGTGCCCGTATCATCCATCGTCATCTCCAAGGTACTAAGCCCTTGTATACTCGACGTTGTTTAGTGTTTCTTGATTACTCGTACACTCATCTGGATAGGAAGCTGGAAACTCAGATCAACATTTGGCACGCCCGGTGGGACCAGATCCTAGATATGGTCATTTTGTTTGTTATTTTACTCATCTTTGTTTTGTTTGCAATATCTTAGTTTTTTCGATTTCGTGCAGGTTAGTATCATTTGTTTTCATTTTTCAGGTTGTCACTTATTTTTATATTTTGCATGTATCATAAATCCATAAACTAACCTTGTTTACAAGTTTTGGAATTTTATCTTTGCATTGAAATTATCCTTTCAGTATGTTCAGTCATTTTTTTCATCCTTTGAGGTATGTGATTTTCTTGTTTTTCACAGGTTTGTGATCCAATTATTTTCATAATTGGTATAAATTTATTCATGGTTATTATTAGAAAATAATAATAATAATAATTTTTTTTAAATCATGGAAAATTTTATTAAGTTATTAAAATCTAAACAACCCATATAAATCCTTCACATCTCATACCCCACATCCCAACTCTCAACCCACATAACCCATCCACCACCATCTCCTCGGCCACTCAACCATTCAACCATTTAAAAAAGCCTCCATTCCCAACACTACCTTCCCCCTCTCTTCACTGACTCAACACTTCCCACCTCCCTTCATCAACTAGCTCTCCCACCAGTCTCCAACTCTCCATCCTTCTCCACCTTGTCGAACCCCTTACTCCTTAACCACCTCTCCCACTCCCACCATCCACTTAGCTCACCATTTCTTTCCCACTCAACTCACACCACTTCGCTACCATCTTCCCACTCCATCTCAGCTCACCATCCTCCTTCTCCTCCATCGATCCCATCTCCCCATCCCACTGTCACCTCTACCCTTCTCAGCTCCCACCTCCCATTCATCTCTCTGCCTCTACCATCCACCACCTCCTCCACTCCCTCACTCCACTAATCCTTCACCTTCTCCTCCCCACCCAGCTACCCATCCATTCCTTCTCAAGGCCCTTAAACTTCCATCCCCTTTGTTCTCATTCTCCCTTCTAAATACCTTCTTCCATCTCTCACTGAGCTCCATTCCCTCATCTCCACACCCATACCTCTCAAAATCATCTCCCATCCTGCTATCCATTCTCCATCAAACCCTGAAATCTCCATACTATTTCTACCTCCATGAAATCATTTACACATAAACAAACATGTCGCTTATACCATATAACTTTGAACCCTCTTTCACCTTCACGGTACAATTAAACTCATAGACCCAAGCCTCTCCTTCCATCCTTGAAGATAGTTTAGTGTCTGTTCAGTGTCTCCAAATATTCCACCTTATGACATAATCGATGCCATCCTCACAGTCTGTTGAGTTCAGACCCACTCCTCATTCAATGCCCATCCAACTTGTCCCTCCATCACAATTATGTAATTGCTCTCCCTTCTCCTTTCCTACCCCATCTTCCTCCTCTCACTTCCTTCAACTCCCTCCATAAGCTCCTTCCCTTCACTAACTTCACCCATTGTCCATTTGAGCTCTCCACGTCCCTGTCACCATCCCCAACCTACCTTTCCACTCGACTCCACTCAATCCTCACCACCTTCCTTCGAACCACCTCCCTCCAACGTCTGCATCAACCAAGTCATTTCCCTCTCCCACTTGACCATTCTACTCAGCCCTACCAACTTGAGACTCACCTTTTTATCAACCAATCATTCCACTTCTATTATACCTTGAACTGACAACGTGATTAAAGTTGAGACCCTTTCATTTCACACTTGCCCACCTGACCCATTGTTTCCACTTCTACTATAAGCCAAACCATTCCATAGATTTTGACCATTAATTAATTAGATTTTTGCTAGTTCATTCTCACAAGTCAAATAACATTAATCTTATCTCGTTTCCTCATTATTTAATAGTTTACTTCTTAGATTAGTCTTATAGTTTTTATTTTATTTTTATAGTTTATTCGTCGTATTATTATTTTGAATATATTAACACATTGTGTAGTTTATTATTCCATTAGTATCATATTTTTTAGTTTCTCATTTCATTTTAATCAAGTACCACACTTCTAATTTATCTCATACTTTATTTCATAGATTATTTATTTAATTTATCGTAGCTTATTTAATCGCTCTTATTTATCGAGTCTAATTGATATAAACTTTTTTTTATTAATTAATTCATTATTTATTTTTTTTATTTATTTACGAGTAACCATTTGTAAAATTTATAAAGTCATTTTTTTAACTACCTTAACTAATTATTTATTATCTTCTTTTGCAGGTGAATGTCTACAACCTTGCGACCATCAACATTACACTGTCAAAGATATCAATTGTTTAAAAATCAAACACACCACAAAATCTTTTACCGACCTTATCTCCAATCATAAACGGTGCCATTTTAGGGTACTCAGGCCACTGTTTCCAAGTAGCCACTAACTCAAATAAACAGAAAAAAAATATTATCCACCCTTTCCAAGTCGTGAATACATCACTAGACGTTCACCGCATTAATACCTCTAAACACGTGTAATCAAATAACACCGATAAGCGATTCTCCAGGTATTTCTCATTTTTCTCTATTTTCTCTTTTCTGCATCGAACTTTCCCTTTCCTGAGTGTCTGTATACATCGAACGTCACATTTCATTTTGGTCTAAAATGAACCTTCTGCATCCTGCCTGATCACATAGCTTAAGTAAAGGATTTAACTCTCTGCATTTCACTTATCACACACTGCCTGAGACTACACAAACATAATTAACACATCAAAACATTCCTCTCACCTGGTTAACTGATTGGGACCTAAACACCCAACAGGAAACCGTCTCAGACATCTCTAAATCCATAACTACCTGAAACCAGCCTTAGACTCCTTTAGGCACCTTCATTACCTACTTTTCTTTTCTGTTCACATCCTCTAAATTAATCATGAGGCTAAAAAATATTCTGCTTGATTTGTTTGTCAACAACATACATAAACAGATGTTTCTCTATTTCACACCTATTGTCACTCTCTCCCAAATCGAGACAAAACAACAATCTACTCTATCCAATAAAGTTACTTCCTCTGACGATCTCACCCAACAAGATTCTAAACTCAAAACCACGCCTTCAGTCACTCAATCTCTAGTCTCCATGGTCTCACCTCATGAGAACCATGTCATACAAAATTCTCCCCACCTTGACACCAACCCTCATATCCCTCATCAAGCCAGTCTTCCTAAATCGATCGCACCACCATCTCCTGCTCCTCTAGATACACTCAAATCTCCTCCTAACCCCATATATGACTTCTTACTCCAGAAATCTCCTATAATCTCTCAATCCTCCCAATCTCCAAAATTGGTGGATCGCATTCCACCCACATCCCATTTTGACAATTCCATTAATAGGCCTGCCCAGCCATCTCCAATTCTTAACACACATATCCCTTATCGTCATGCCCCTATTGCTCAACACCAGCCTATGCAACAATCCCAACCTGTGACACATGTTAGTCTTTGCCAAGCAGCTCCCCAAACACCTACATATCCACAAATTAATCAACTGTCTTATCAAACCATTCCACAAACTTATCAACCACCTTATCAGACGCTTCACCAAACACCCACACACCCACAAACACATCATTCACCTTATCAAACTACTTTTCAAACCACACAACCAATCCAATCTCAACCTTACAACACCTCGAGTGATTCAATTCATGCCTTAATGAATCAGTTAGCCAGTTTAGAAACCCTTACCGTACCACCCAAGAACACCTTATCCTATGAACAAATCTGTAACGAACCGATTCATCCGTCGGTTCCAATTAAACCCTACCCTCCTCATTGGAAACTTCCTGCATTTAATAAGTTCAACAATAAAGAAGATCCCCAACAACATCTCCTCGCATTTAAACACACATGTTGTCTTATTGCGCATGATCATGATTTACTTCTTCACACTTTCCCCATGTCTTTATCTGGTCCCAGGTTGGACTGGTATAACAGTATCCCACGACATTCCTTATTCTCTTTCACTCAACTTGCACAGTTGTTCTTAGAACACTTTTCTATCAATATCACATGCAAGACCACTATCGCTGATCTATATACCATTCGACAGTATGAAAACGAGCCCATCGCCGACTTCGTCGCACGATGGCATGATGTTATAAACCAACTATCCTTCACTATCCCACAAACCAAACTCATCGACTTATTCTCATGTTCGTGTGCCAAACATATATCATCCACTTTGCAGATCCAATCATTCTGAACCTTTGATGAAGCTTTCACAATGGCTCGCAAGCTCGAAACCCATGCCATTGAGCAGGGTCATCTTAAACTAAGTTCAACTAAATCAAAAATTGAATCCACCAAACCATTCACACATAATGACGAGTTCAAGGCTGCGGCCAACACTGTGGTCATTGAACCCTCATCCCCATCTACACCAAGCACATGGTCTCAACAATGATCTCCTCAATCAACAACCAACTACACTCCTTTAGGAGAATCATACAGTTCTGTATTTGATAAGTTGATGAGTGTAAACTCCATCCAACTTCCTCCCATACGACCCGTGGACAACTCGCAAGCCAAGCCTATTTGGTATCACGAGGCCCACTTTTGTAAATATCATCGAGTCAAAGGTCATGACATTGAGAGATGTCATTCCTTCAAAGATCATGTCCAACAACTTGTAAATCAAGGGGATATCCAAATTGATACCTCCACTGCACAAACTAATCAACCACCAACAAATCACGTCACCCCCTTTACATCTCAACTATCAAACGCTTGTATGGTTGACACTGTCAATCAAGATCCCATCTTATCACCAACTCCACATGTTCCCACAGTGGACATTATTCCCATCCCTTATTTAGAACCTGTCACACCTACATCAACTTTCACTACTTGTCCTGAACCTACACCTTCTCCTGTCCTTATCACATCCACATCAAATTCAACTATATCATCCATTTCCACCACTTCAAATACACCCCAATCTACCACATTAGATTCATCCTTAGCACTTATTTCGGCCCCACTCGTATCCACACATATCCCTACATCTCTCCCATCTATTTCTTCACCCACATCTACCTCAAATACACCTGTTACTACACCTACATTACTCACAACCATCCCAACTAAACTCAGTTCTACACATGCACCCTTGCAACCCCATCCTTCACATCAATCCCTTTAGCAAAAATATCATTCTTACCCCTCAAAATTTATGAAACAACCAGTCCCTTCTACTTCTACATCCAAAAATGCTCCTGCATTTGCTACATTACCCTTACCCATAAGGTCTACTCCATCGGTTATCACATCACTCACATCTCCACATATTCCAAAAATGCCTACATCTTTATCTATCCAAGTGACCCCCATACCTATCATATCAACAAGTCCACCTATCTCTACCTTGACAACCTTTCCCATGGCCACATCACCTAGTCTATCCCAATATTCTTTACCTAATCCTTCTATCACACCAACCAAATCCTCTCAATCTGCAACCTTATCAAATATACCCCTTGAATCACCTATTGTACCAACACATCCACCTAAATCAAATAAATATGCTTTACCTTCTCCCTCTACAAAATCAACTCTTCCCATGCCAAAACCAAAACAATCCACATCTCACATAGATATCATTAATCGCATCATACAAACACCTATCTCTTCATTAACATCTTCATCTTGTTTTAGGACAGTTTCTCCATTAATAACCACACCACCGCTATCAGATCCTCTGGTTGAAATTATTGTCATCCCTGCTAGAGGTAAATCTTCTCGGTTGAAGTCTAAGGCTCGGGGAAAACATCCCCGACAGTCCCCTGCGCATCCTCAGAAACATTCAGGTTTTCCCTCTTCTCAACAATCCAATGCCACAACATCCATGTCAGGATCAGTTTTTCCATCTACGACATCTTGCAATAATCAATCCACATCCAAACAATACCATCCTTCAACCAAATTTGATTTGTCCTCCAAAACACGAAATTCACACATCCAATCTACATCTACGTTTTCTCCTAACTCCAAGCTGAGACATCCTATCAAAACCCACAAGAGTTACCTTCCCCATGACACTTCAATGGGGTCATACACAGATATCTTTCGACATTTAACTCAAACATCTGCCATCAAACTTCCTCATATTAAAGCCTTTAATCCCTATGGTCCCAAGCCATCATGGTTCAATCCTAATTGCAGTTGTGCTTATCATCGTACCCCAGGTCATGACATCGAACATTGTAAGGCCTTTCGGTCAATCATCCACAACCTTATTGAGAAAGATGATTTCCTCATTCAGGGGAAAGTTCCTTCTCCATCTACCTTGAATCCAATCCATATCCCATCTGTCGGATCTCCCATGATCCCTCCATCCACATCATCCCTTAATATCCATCCAGCCCATGTCATTCCTCCTAAGGAATGCCCTCCATTGTTCATCAATGTCGCTTATCTTACTAAGCACACTTGTGGTCTCCAATCGTTTACCCCATCCAAATCTAAAACAATCTCATCTAAGCTCTTTCGACATCCTTTAACTCCTTCACATTTAACTTATTAGGGGAACAACCTTCCCTCACCCTTGAGCATCTCATCCGTACAAATCCCTTGTTACTAGGGGAACTCCCTTTGACATTACTTGTCTACCTTACACATTCATCCAATCTAAATTAATTATATCCAAATCCTCATTGTCATTCTAAGTCCTCCTTTGAGGCCATTTTGTTCACATCCATCTCAATCTAATATTTGTGTCTCTTCTGGATCTATTTCGAAGTCCACCATTGTGGCTATATTTGTGTCTCTTTTGGGACATCTTTATTTCATAAGTCCTCCTTTGAGGTCATATTTGTTCTTTTATGTTTATGCTCCTTTTGGGGTATCATCTTTTTCATCAAAGCCCTCCTTTGAGGCCATGTTTGTCTCTCCATTGAGGGACCTTTTTCTCCAAGTCCACCTTTGTGGCTATATTTGTGTCTCTTCTGGGGCACCATCTATTTCGAAGTCCACCATTGTGGCTATATGTGTGTCTCTTTTGGGACACATTTATTTCATCAAGCCCTCCTTTGAGGCCATGATTGTCCTTCTATGTTTATGTCTCTCTTAGGGCATCATTTATTTTCGTCTAAATCCACCATTGTGGTCATATGTTAGGTTTTGTTTCCTGCTTGGCTATCATCTCATCTTATTGCAACTACATTGTCTTCCCTCTCGTGGTGGTAAACCAGAAATTGGAACCTCTTAATGCATTGCACTTGCGACCAGTCTACTGTTAGCATATCTACCAATGAGAACTTAGTTACATCCTTAGATTGTTCTGCCATCTTTAGCCCCTTCCATTTTTCATTGTAATAATCTGAATTATGTGGTCCGCCTTCACTACTTTGATGTGATCCCGTAACCATTACATCCATTACCTTCTCATTCTCCTATTGCAGCCATGCGAAGGGTCCAGGGTGTCTCTTGTACATTCCTTATCCCCTCTTAAGTGGTTTACTTAGCTATTCCCAGCTCTCCCCCATGTGAAGCTCAAATTCATGTATGTAAAAGGAAAAATCAAAGTTATCAAAAATAGACTGATCCCTCGAAGGACAGTTGTTCATGCAAAAATACAAAAGAAAAAAAAAGTATACAAATCAAAATCCAAGCAAAATCAAAAGAAATAGACTGATCCCTTGAAGGACGGCTATCATATTATTCTTGCCATCCATATTATGTATAAAGTAGACCATACCCTCGAAGGATGGCTACTCTGTTATTATGGCATCTGGAAGGTTTTCCGCATTGATCAACCTTCCTTTATCAACATTTTCAGAAAGCTTCCCGCATTGATCAGCTTTCTGCTATTGTTCTTTCCCTTTCCCAGAGCTGGGGCATAGACTTAAGGAACACCACCTTTGGAGATCCCTCTTCCCATACAAGTCACATCTTCGATCCCTTTGTCATGTCAACATTAGGATTACGAGCATCTTTCATCCATATTTCCCTCATGATCTTTTGGTATAACTAACTATCGTTGGTTATGTATTAACACCTGCTATTGGCTACAAGTGCAATGCCTTGAGTGGTAACCTTTTCTTGTTTATCTCCAATCCAGTTTGAAACATAGTTTCCCTGTATGCCCTTGCTACAACTATGTTCCATTCATCTCATCCAAATCATCTTTTATAAAAATCACATCAAATTTCACACTATGAATTTTATATCTATCCATCATCTCCATGAATGCGTTTGCAAATACACTTTTCGGTTTGTGAATTCTACTTGATCACCATTGCAGTTTGTGAATCCTACTTGAGGATCCTTCTCAAGGCAAGTTCGTTATCCTACAGCTCCTTATCTCTCAACATGTTCAACACCATCTTTGATCCATTGCTCCTCGCTCTCCATGTCCACTCATCACCATTTGTCTCCACATCATCCTTCTCACCTTTCTGTCCCCTTGCACGACGCCAGATATCTTACTTGTCTTTCCTCTTGAGTTTCTCTTTTACTCTTCCACTTTCAGTTTGACAATCTTGCTTAACCATCCATATAGCCAGAGAACCTTAGTTAAGGTATATCTTCTTCCTTGGATCCTCCCGCTGTAGAAGCTTCTCCACCATTTCCTCTTTCAACAGATGACAATCACCACCACAAACGTCTTTCCACTCCTCCTTTTCCACTTAACACTCTTGCATCATCACTACCACCACGTGGGCATCCCAGTTAAGGATTTCCCTTACACTCTCCATCTACGTTGCATATGTTCCTCCATCCACTCATGTCACACTCCTTTGTTTCTTTGTTATCACTTTAATATCACCTCCTTTCATCTCTTGTTCCATTTTGGTATACACTGCTCAGTCTTTTCATCATTCTTCTTCTTCTTCAGTTTGGCGATCCTACTTAACCATCTCCGTCACAGGGAAATCTTACTTAAGAGTTTCTCTTAAGAATGGTTGGCCATCTGATCCTTCCATCTCCCATCATCTCTTCCTCATCTTCTGTCTCCCGCCTCTCATCATACTCATCCATTCCAACCAACCCTTCCACACCTGCATCCAATACAATGTTGTCTTTCTCCTTCCATATCGTCACTGCCGGTTTGGTGATCTTACTTAAATCCTCCTGCGGCATGGCGATCTTACTTAAGAGTCCCTCTTAAGCATGATTTGTCATCCTGCACTCCCCCACTACCCCACATTCTCTCCATCTACATTTTCTCATCATTCCCCATCATCACATCCTCTCACCTCCTCTTCCATTCACGCAAACACCACTTCCTTACTGGTCCCTTGTTCATCTCCATCATCCCTCACTGGGTAATCTTACTTAACCGTTGCTTCTCCATTCATTTCATGTCTTGTTTCTTCATTTCTCTCTCATTCATTCTCATCCACTACATCCTCTCCTCATCTTCATCTTCCTACACATCATTATCCCTCCTTTCTTTACTCTTTCCACTCCATCTTCTAGAGTTCTCCCACATATCTACCCCCATACTTACCCATCATTGTCATTGATCTTCCCCTAACATTCTTTCATCATCATCTTCTGTTTCCACGCTAGTAATTATCGGTGGACTTCTCCTAAAAATCACTCATCCCCATTCTGCACAGCCTGAATCCTTTTCTTTGACCTCCTCCATTCTATCTTCATTCCTTCCTTCCTCTGTGTCCTCTGATCATTATCAGAGGACTTCTCCTAACGTCCCTTCATTGGCGTTCCCCCTCCCATTCTTCGTTTACTTTCTACCTTGTCTTATCTTTTGTCCCATCTTTTCCTACTGATCATTATCAGGTGGATTTCTCCTAACATCCATTCACTGGCATTGCCTCTCCTATCCCATCCTTTCTTTTTCCTCGCCACCTCTCTATCTTCCATTCTTCCTTGCCAATTTCTTCACTGTCTTCATCATACACCTTCTCTCTATTTTCTCGTCATCAACATATCCTCATCTCATGCATCTCCATTTCTTTTCCAATCGATGTCATTCCTTCCCTCAAGTTTCTCTTTACGTTCCTTATGCTTCTCACTCTTTACCAAATATCTTCATTCTTGGTTCCCTTCCTTCTACATAATTTTCTTCGTTGTCTTCTCCTCCTTTCTGATCTTCATCTTATTTCACTTCCTCTACATCATCCTTCTCCCCATTTTACCTCACACTTCCTCCTTACTTCCCCGTCGAAAACCTGACTCTTCAGCGTTATCCCATTTCCTTTATCATCTCATCATCCACATGCATTTCCATGCGGTCAGTTCCATATTCTTTGCCTTGGATTTCCTCACTATGATCTGTTTCCTTCAATTTTCTTTGCTCTATCATCTCTTTCATTTTCCATTACCTCTCTGTTTTCCTCTGCTCCATCCTTCATCACATCTTTCATCTTGAATAACTCTCTCCCTTTTTCATAATTTCATCCTCTGCTCTGTTCTTTTCTTGTCTTCTCTTTGTTTGTCCTTCTTCATTTCCCCCTTTCTCTATAATCCTTCTTTGTTATCTTCTTCCTCCCCTTTCATTCCTTATTTTCTCCTCCTCCGTCTCCATCCCTCTATTCCATATCCCTGTCACCTTCATATTCAATCTTTCTTGCTCTTCTCATAATCAACCAATCCTCCTGTCTATTCCCTTTTCTCTTTCTCAACATCCCTTACATCTGGCATTCACAGTCAATGCCAATGTTTCTCCATTTATGTATCACCATCTATCCCTTTCATTACCATTCTTGTTCTTCTCTTTGCCACATTGACCTCTTCTCTTTTTGAGAACCCTGTCACATCTTTTATCTTCGTCAGTCCTCTCACAGGGACATCATCATATCCATTTCTAAGAATCTCTTCCCATCTTCTTTTGACATTTTTGTCTTGGAAGATACCATAACGGCCATCACCTATCTAATCTTGTTCTCTTCCATGAATATTTTCTCTGCTTTTGTTTTGTCACAAAAGTATCTCTATCATACTTATTGAAGAAACGAGACTTTTTTTTGTCTTCTTCACCTTCTAATTTGCTAACATGTATAGCATCTTTCCTATGAAAGATGATTGTCCATCATATTTATTACCCTTTTAGGGCATTTTATCTCACCTTTCTATCCTATCTGCTCATCTTGTCCACATTTATGATTATTCTATCTATGTCTTATGTTGGGGCACCTTTTCATCCTTGTACTTGTCAACACATATAACTCACTTTGTGTCCTTCTCATGCCCTGTGTTGGGGCATCATTATCTTCATCCACGTCCCTTTTGTGGACGCATGATTTTTTTTGCACATGATTCCTCACAAACAAAGGATTGCACACATCTTTCACATTCAGTTGCACATATTTTGATGTTTTCCTATGACCCATTGGTCATCTTGGTTTACATCCATACTGCAGTGGTCTTCACCCACTCACTGGTCTATAGAACATTGTCATCTGTCTCCGTTGAGACCGCAATTGTCCTCTACCGATGTGATATTGGAGTCACCGCCATACTTTTTTTTATTTATTACGATCCTTTTTTTCCTGGGGCATCTTGCCTTTGGTCATGTCTTCATCCATCCTCAGACACATATTTCATCTAACCCTTTTTGTTTTTGTCTCATGGCTTGCTATCGCAAACCACTCAACAAAAAGGGGCAAATGTAGACACCTATTTTTGGTATAGCGCCCCTCTGTCATCTCACATTCATCTAATTTCCATTCTCGCATCTCTTTCTCTTAAATTAAATAAAATCCTATCTATTTGCTCACATTATTTGATTGATTATCAATGGGCTCCATATGGACCCATTTGATAATTCAATTTTTGGCATCATCCCCCATCTCTCACAAATTATTTAATTCATGGGTATTAATACACCCATCTGACACCTTTTTTTAAAAATGGAATCTTTATCTCACCCACCATGTCAATCATGCCCCCACTCCTAATAATTCAAGCCGTGGTCCCCACATGATCACATCATATCCCTAGCTTAGGTTACTTTACTCCACCCTGGGTATCATTTAACCTGTAGTTTAGTCTCACATCTAAGCTATAAATATGGGGTTTTCCCCCATATTTCAAAAAGGAGATATTTTTCAAAGACCCTGATAAAAAGACTTAGGAGGAGAAGAAGACCTGGAGATACCTAGGCCTAAGAAGAGAAGAAGCCTAGAGAAGAAAGAACTTAACTAAGTTCTACCATTTTAAGGAGAAACCTTTTCCATGGTTCATTATCTTGCCATCTTGATGCCTGGTTCATCTCCATAACAGAGCACTAGCTAAGTTCCCTTGTTATTTTAGTTACTTTTCATTTTATATTTCATTACTACTGTTCATGATCTATTATTATCTTGTCTGACACGGGGGTTGACATCCTCCAAGGGAGTTGAAATCCTCTTAGAATCGGCACCATCTGGGAAACCCCCGCATATTGTATTCTAATCTTATCTGGTTTGGTTTTTCAGATCTAGCTTCTTGATAGCTTCAGGAACCTATGTCTTAGAGTCCATGTATCATGATGTTAGAAGATCAACTTTTTCAATTACAACACACCCATTCTTCTTCTTCTCCCTCTTGATTATTGGTTTCTCCTACTTATTCCTCTTGCACTTGAGGTTTATTTTTACCCACTTCCCCTAGTTTTGTTTCACCCAAGTTTCCTGTTTTTGATAATCATGGAGATCCACAAGAGCATCTTAGATCATTTCATGTTGCATGATTTGACTATGCTTGTGATGATACATTATTGAAAAAAATGTTTCTTAAGAGCTTACAAGAGTGTGCTTTGAGATGGTTCTATGATTTACTTATACACTCTGTTAGATATTTCACTCCTCTAGAAAATTTATTTTTGGCACATTTTTCTATGAACATTGGAACTAAAATATCATACGCACAAATCAATAAAATGAAGCAAGGATCTAATGAGCATCTTAGTGACTATATTTTGTGTTATAAGAGCAATATTACTAAAATGAACAATGTATTGGCTAAATCTAAATAGCAAGACCTATTTATCCAAATTCTCTTGCATCCTCTACAAGAATGTGTGCTCTTTGATTCTTTTCATTCTTTTGATCATTTATGTCATACTCTTATAGAACAAGAAAACAAGTTGTACTTTTTATAGGAAAGATTAAGTATAGTGATAATAATTCCAATCAATCTAGTAGTAAATACTAAAGTAAATCTACCTTTACAAGAAAATATAAAGAGCCTAAGCCTATTGATAACGTTGTATCTCAACCAAAAAGTGCCAAATACAACCTACACAATGGACTTATACTAGATTTCCATATCCACATAACATATTTTTCCTAAGCTCATTGAAAGTGATTTGATTTCTCTTTCATCCCCTCTTGAGTTAGATCCTAATTGTCCTAGTGGTAAGAATTTTTTTGAAAAATCACAATGTGATTATCATCGCAATGTAATGGGAATTCTATTGTTAGATTCTTTAAGCTTAGACATTTGATTCATGACTTCGTTGATACTAATAAACTTGAATTTCTTGAACCTAATATTTATAAATCTACAAATGAAAATGGAAAAATTAAGATTTTCAATTATCCATTACCCAAACATGACAAAGCAGTTCCCGAGTCTTCTTCTAATCATGTTTATCATGTGGTTCCACCTCCATCATCTTCTGATCATCCTCTTGGGTTTCTTGTGTGTACTATTGATATTCCCCTATCTATTATTACTTTCACTGATGTGGATTTTGATGCTTCTTTTTCATCACATAGAATTCACATTGATGCTTCTTTTGGTATTCATGCTGTTAACAATGTTATGATGCATCCTACTTCTAAACATAATACATTTTCATTTTCTTTCTTGTGAGCTATTGGTTTTCCATTATCTCAGATAACACGTGGGTGTATTGTTCTCCTAATCACTATCGAGCATCTTACTATCTCTATTCCTTTCTCTGTTGGATATGAGGTTACACGTTGTGACATGGTCTTAGAACTTCCTTGGCTTAAGGCTGTTATATTAGTTCCATTCATAGTTCATTTATGTCTAAATTTTGTACATGAGTAGCAAGTTGTCACTATTCGAGGCATCTTGCCACATAGTCCTTTTTCTATAGCCTCTATCACCCCCACATCTTCAGTTGTTAATACCTATAGTGCACCTACTTATAAACCTGTTGATTATGGTCCCATGGATTTGGCATACACTACTATGACATCTAAAAATCTTATCACTCCTAGTGCTAGTTCTAAATCTCCACCTAGATCTCCTTCACATGAGTTTTTTGCTTCACACCCACGATGTATTTAGTGGTCCCATAGCCCTCCTTATTGGACTAGATCCCCATATAGGATATATGATACACATGGTACATCTAGGCCCACTTCATGGTATCATTTTCCACATGAAAAACACAGTCCTACTCTACACATCATAGCACGTGCACTTTTACATGACACTAGGTCCTTGGATCATGTTCATATGCATTCCTCTGACTTGAGCATCATCCATATAATAATTAATCACAAGATTAATTATTATTATTAATCCATTTTATCATATCTACCATCATTTTTATCATTTATCCCATTAATCCTTTTAAATCATTATTATATCCTATTTCATCCTTAATCACTTTTATTTTATTATTATATCATATTATCTTATTTTAATCCTTCATTAACATTTATAAGAATTTAATATTCCTACATCTCACATACCACCTACCCTACACATCCCTACACCTAGCCTTTCCATCAAATCACATTCCCTAATCATATTTTATCATCCTAATTTAATCCTAATCATGTGCACATCCTCACCTCTAAATCTATAGGCTAGAAATCTAGAAGCTTCTCCATTTCTCCCTCTCATTTTCAAATATTCAAATACATCTACAACATTCCATTGAATTTTTAATTCAATGGAAATCCCTCACAAATTCTAGAAATTTCTACTCTAGAATCCTCCATCCTCTCATCCAATTCCAAACCCTTGGATTCAATCCAACATGGAAAATCTCAACCATTCAATTTTCCACTCACAAACTATAAATTGAAGTTCCATCCTCCATGAGAGCAATCTTCTAAATCCATAACAAAATTCTACTCCTTTTTTTCTTCAACCAATCAATCCATTCTATCAATCCATCTGCAATCAAGCAATCCTTCACCATTCTTCATCAACAAGCAAGTTGTCATCAAAGGGGAAGTGTTGTCCAAGTGCATCCACATCCAAATTTAAAGCAATAAATTATCTTTCAAGCACATCCACCATCAAGGAAGGAGAATTACATTTAAGTGTAGGTATAATTATCCCTATTTCCATCCTTAGTTTGATCTGAGGTAAGTGATTTTTTTGGTATTGCATTTGCATCTTCCTTTCATCTTCATTTGATTTGACATGGATCTTTCATCTACATTTTGGTTGGGGCTTGACCCCCCAAATCTAATTTTTGCATGTTGCATCAATCACCAAGCTTTCCAAATCTTGGTTTCATAAAAATCTAATTTGCATCTAAAATTTTGATTTTTCATGTACATTTCCATCAATGGCACCGTACCATGGGGCGTTTCCCCCCAAATATTTTTGAAGCTTTCTGTTTATTATCGTGTTTAATACCAAGCTGATAACTTTAGCACATTTGTCTCTTGTTTCAATGCATTTGTATGTTTAAGTATTTTACCATCCTTGGCAAATTTGTAACACTTCAACACTTTTTTTTGACCTTCAAAACCTCAAATTTGTTTTTTACAAAGTAGCACGTTTGTGACCTGAAATGGTGCGTATGACCTGAAACAACGCATATGTGACCTGTTTTAGCACTTTTGTTTTGTTCTTTTATTTCCTAACTTCTAAGAGCCATAAATTTTGACCCTGAACTCGAAATGACTCCATTTTTTTCCTGGAAAGGTATTGAAGATATCTATGCAATTAAAGTGTTAATTGATAATTTTATCCTATAAGTTATTTATGGTTTTCATTTTACTAAATGTTGTCATTTTAAGTACACTTTGTGTTATATTTTCTTTTTCCAAACTACTAACACTTTGTGTGCAGCTTCCTATGCTTACCAAAGATTAAAAAATCAATCCAAAACTACTAACCCCTTTGTTTTGTAGCACATTTGTCCAAGAATTGGGGTTATTTTCCAAACTACTAATCCACTTTTTTGCAGGGCCTCCTCTTGAAGACCCCTTTTGCATTTTTTTAATCATCTTTTAATCATTTAAAAATAAAAAATATAATCTTTACATATCTTGCATCTTTCATCTTTTGCATGTTTTCTTGTTAAACCCGAAGGTTGGATTTCGTGTATGCTCTCCTCTCGTGTCCTTGGATGATCTTGAGGATCAAAAGTGGTCCACCTTCTTCCCTTTTTCATTTTTAGGGGCAACGTGACGTGGATTTCATCACCATGCACTTGTCATAGTCCTAGGGGTCTTGTGACTGTGGGCTTCATCTCCACACACGTAGACACACCCTATGTTCCGGTGGGGTATATAAATTCTTGGAGAGCTGTCGTTATTGGCTAAAAATCTATGTGTTTTAAGCATGATGTGAAGTGAGGGGCTTCCACATCCCAACACCCAGGCCTTAGACAACATCCTTACAACACAATTCAGGCCTAACGTACCGAAAGGTATATAGAGGATCCCTTAAAAAACCTTGTTTATCCTAGCATAGGTATCCTTCGGCTAGAACTAAGCTATAGTGTAGGGAAAGGAACCACCAAATATTACTCACTAGCCGATCACACATCGACACAAAGGTGGGCCAACTCAGTGAGCACCACTGTCGTGTGTGTTATTAAAAGTGGGCTATAGCTTGATTGTTGCATCCCACTTGACTAGTTAGGGTGTGTGTTGCATGTTTTCTTTCTTGTTTATGAAACACCCTTAACCATCCCATTAATTTAAAATTTTAACTAATCAAACATCATCATAATCATCCATCCTTAATCACACAATCCCAATCCATCCATCACCCTCCATATCCTTAATCCCCATTACCATCAATCCTAATCCAAATCTAATCCCCCACACATCCTATCTAACCATGGCCTTTGACTATTCAATCCTCATCATTTCTAAACCAACATCCAAACCCCTATCTCTTTTCTAAATCCATCAACCAAGTTATCCCATCATCCCCTACCCATCAAATTCAACCATCTCACTTTGAACATGAAGTCCCACACACTATCCAACACCTTAATAAACAAATATCAAACCTCACATCCTACCTTAACCAATCCTCTACTCAATTGAACCATATATCGATCCTAACATTCTAAAAACCATCCAACATCTCAATCAACAAATATCCAATGATCTTTAATCTTCAATCAACCAATCACCTCCTAACCATCATCCCCTAACCAACCCCATCCACAATCTTCCCTTCCTAAGATCCCTACACTCACCCCATTGACTTCCTCCTTGAGGAACCTGAATCATCTCAATCCACACCCCGACCTAAACAACATAAACCACTATCTCCACAATCCAATTATATTGACTTTGACGACCTCCCTAACTTTGACCTAGACCAAGAGGACCTCCTTTATGTCCTTGCTAATCTAGCCACCAATCCCAAATCCACACAACCATCCCCAAACCCTAACCTCCAAATCCATATCAATCATCATAACCTTACATCTTCCTCCCATCAAAACTCATGTACCATCATCTAACAACTTCAATCCCTAAATCCAATCATCATCAAAACCTATCATCAAGTCCCATTCACATATCCACAACACAATCCCAACAACTTAATCCAAATCATTATCACCCACATCTCATCTTAGTCCTCCATCCTTGTCATCTTCATCATCCCAATCCGATCTTATGGAATTTCTCCTAGATTGTCCCACAATCCCTAATCCACCATAAAATTTAACTCCCCTAATCCTTTATCTCATCCCCTCCATCACCTACATCCCAATCCTACCAAAATATCTCATCCACATGACTCCTAAGTCACCCCTCATCCCCATCTACCCTCAATCCTAAACCATCTAATGTGGCTCTTATGCCACCCTCATCATCTTCATCCACATCTAATCCTATCTTAACCCCTTCACCACCTCAACCTAACACTATCCTATCCTCTAATCCTATTTCATCTCCACCATCCCCCAATCCTAAAACATCTAAAGTGACTCCTAAATCACCAACTCCCAAACCTAACAAATCCAATCCCAATCCTCTCCCCACCCCATCTCCTACCCAATATAATGAGGCACCTATGCAATCTTCATCTACTTCATCCCCTATCAACCAAATCTAATGTGGTTCATATACCACACCCATCTTCTAAATCTCCTTCATCCCTAACATCACCTAAATCTCAATGTGACCCCCATATCACAACCCATCCCCTTCATCTAAATCTACATCTTCATCTACATAACTAATCCTAAACAATCTAATCCTAAGTCAAAATCATCTACCTCAAAACCACATACTCAAACCAATCCAAAACCAAACCAACCTCTTAAAGCCCCCAAGGCTAATCTTCCATCCAAATCCCAACCATCTAATCCACATCCTAAACCTACATCCAAATCACATAAATCCAATCAATCCTCTCCTATCCTACCCACTCCTACACATATCCTACCTAACCCACCCTTATTACCCACACCATCTCTCTTACCAACCCCAATTGCCTTCACCTCCTTAGGTGAATCCTTGACTACCATCTTCCATCATCTTAAAAATTTTAACATGATCATTCACCCACCCATCAAATCATGATCCTAACCTTCCCAAACCATCTTGGTATAGGGACCATTATTATTGTGAATTTCATTACACCCATGGACATTCAACCAATCGTTGCATGCAATTTAGGTCTTATGTCCAAAACCTCATTAACCAAGGAATTATTATCCTTGTACCTCTCTATCCACCACCTTTCCATCCTGAATCCTATCCCTAACCATATCCATCATCAAACCCCATCATATAAACATCATCAACATCCAAATCTCATCATCAATCCAAACATCCCTTGTCAACCAAAAATCAAAACTCTAATCATCAATCCAAACATCCTTCATCACAAAACCAAAGCAAATCTCACCCATCCTTTGTTAATAATGGTCTCCTAGTGAATGAAAAAACGATAACCACCCAGTATCATGATGACCAATTGGCAATATCTTCCCCATCCACTTCATATCCTATAGCCAAAAATATGTTTCGAGGCAAAGGCTCTAACATGAAACATCATGGTCGTTTAGGCTTAGGTATATAAACCTAACAAGGCATTCTTACAACCCTCCTACTTGGGCTCCATCACACTAACAATACCATTTCTACCACTCCTCTTGTTGATCCTATAATCCCAAATAATAGACCCACTCACAAATCCTCTAATTCCCCTACACATCCCACACACCTGAAAATGGATTGAGCTTTTAGGTTGTCCTTTTCACACAGATGTTATTTCCTCATCCCTCCATCCACATTCCAATCTAATCCATCTTCACAAATCCATCATTGAATTAATCACACATGATGTAATTCATTAGTAACTATTACACTTGTGTGACCTTGGTCTATCCTTACTATCAACATCCAAGAACGATCATATCTTAGAGATCCAATCACTTAATCACACATCTTAATTAACTTGTGGTGAAGACCCTTGGGTGCATCTTTTGACACTCTAGCCAATGTCATCACTACACTCATCTCCACCCCCCCATCAATCCACTTGTGATACTTAACCCCTAGAGGTATTAAGAGATTGGATATAAAATATCAAATATCAAAAAGAAAAATATCAAAAAATCATATCAAAAATATCAAATAAAATCCACCTCAAGACTCTCTCTAGGGGTGTTTCCAGCAACTCTACTGGGGCTATGGACGTCTGGCTGGCAGTAGAGACAATGTTGTGATAAGAATCAGATGTATCTCCATCAGGGCTATGGACACGTCTAGCTGGCAGTAAAGCAATGCACGGCTTAACCTTCCATTCACCTTCTATCAGCCTACTTGACTTAATCACTCCTTATACATTGGCTAGTTTGTTTTACATCCTACCCATTGAGTCTTCACTTCAAGTGGTAATTAACTATCACTTTTGCACACACTTTGATCTTGAAGAGACATCACGCTTGTATGTTGCCAAGTATTTCTTATACCTTGGTCAAACTTTTTTTTTAGTCCTACTTTTATTTTACAACATGTGCTTTTAAGATCAAATTTTGTTCATTATCCATTACAAACCATCCATCCTTTGCATCCACATCCTTTTGCATCCATCATCTGTGGGAAATCGATGATCCTATTGCTTTATCCTATCCCCCCTTTTGCTTCCTTTAAACCACCATCATTATGACTGGGGAACCTTTATAATCCGCTAGGGGCACCATCCCTTACTTTTTCCACATTCTTCACACTTATCATTTGGGGGCACAATACCCCCACTATATCCTTTACTATCATCCATCATCCTCACCCTTTACTTAGGGGCCTATCATATCCAATCTATCCTTCATCCATCCATATCCAAATCATACCTTCTCATACCCACTTCAACCTTATCAACCACCCTATCCTAAATCATCCTACTCATCCTCATCCAACCATCCTATCAAATCCTATCCCATTTATCTTATCCTCATCCATCATCCCACCCTAATCCCTATTATATATAATCATCCATTAGGATCCTTATCCAATCAAAAGTCATTACCTAGTCCCATATCCTACCTCATTCATCCCTCATCCTATCAAACCTACCTTGGGACTTATCCAGACCAATCCCTCACATCCCTTTCAATCCTAAAATCATCCCTTTACCACTATCTTCATACACATCTACCTTAGGACTTATACAAGAAAGTATCTTAAAAATCCAAAAAATCCCAAAAAAACTATCTTAAAAATCCAAAAAATTAAAAAAAAAACTTAAAATCCATAAAAAATCAACAATTGCACATAAACTTGTGTAAACACTTTTGCATGCATTTTTCTTGTGTGTATGCGTATGTTGGCTTGTTATGAGGCTTTTTCTTGAATTTGCATCGTATCGCTTGGCCAATGATATGAGGCCACTTTTTTCTTTTCTTTTAGCACTTGCAATGATATGAGGGCATTTTTATTTTTCCATTCCAATGATATGTGGCCACCTCTTTTTAATATGTCCAATGATATGAGGACCATCATTTTATATTAATATGTCTGATGATATGAGGACAAGGGCATCTAGCACTCAAAACATCATGGTCTTTATCCCTTGGTGCATCTTGCTTTATGCCACATCTTAATAAATTTTCTAATGATGATGATTGTGGGAACTTTACGATAACACGAACCATTTACATCATCACCTGATTCAACCAAATTTCCATCGATCATCTAATGTTCATATCATCAAATCTTATTCATCCAAATAATCTATCCAACATTTTCTCTCAATCCTATCAAATCACACCATCGAAACATCTTCAAATATAAAATTCAAAATCAACATCCTATAACCCTTACCTAGGGCATCCAAAAATCCATACCATCAAAATCCAACATCCAACATCAACAACAACATCAATCCAAGGTCCTCTCTAATTCTACCCAAATTCTAATCTAAACCGAACCCCTAACCCCTTGGCTAGGGAACAAAACAAAA